>OY728129.1:1835480222-1836730222 GCA_963277665.1 Viscum album
TGCTAATTCATTTTCTGAGACTTCACTCTCACTAGATTCGGATTGGAAAATAACTTTCTTAGACTTGGATCTGGTTACTCTCTCAGGAGTCTTAGCTTTCATTTGATTTGAGGTTGTAGTAAAAGAAACAGTACCATTTCCATTCTTCTTCTTGATGTTATCTGCATCTCTCTTCATTCTGGTTTCATGTTGTAGAAGAGTTCCAAATAACTCATCAAGAGAGATCTGAGTGACCTTCTTGTTTTCATCTATAGCTGTTCTTTTGGATTCCCACTCATTGGTCATAATATCAATTATTTTATCCACAAGAGCTTCATCATCTAAACCTTTCTCTCCCATAGACTTTATGTTGTTGACTATAGTCATAAATCTCTGTTGAAATTTACAGATTGGTTCACCATAAGGAAAATTGAAGCCATGATATTCAGCTCTAAGCATAGCTATTCTAGTCTCAATCACTTTAGAAGTCCCAAAGTGTGTAACCTCTAACTTCTTCCAGATACAGTTAGCTTCTTCACAAGAAGAAATTTGGCTATATGTATTTCTAGTCATTGAACATAGTAGAGTATTGCGTACCTTATAGTTGAGTTGATATTCTTGCTTTTCCTGGTTAGTAAAAATTCTAACTTCCTTGTCAGGAATTTTATAATCACCAGTAAGCATAAAAGAATTGTCTACTCCAGTGTTGATAACAAAAGTCTTCATTCGATCTCTCCAGTACTCATAGTTATTACCATCAAATATAGGTGGTTTTATAGGATTTAGATTATCAATCGAACCAACATTAATTCCTTCCATTCTAGAACAACCTTTGGCACACAAACTTGTTAGTAGCAAAAGTGTTGTAATAACAAAGTTCGGACTAGGAATTTTCGGAATAGAAAAGTTTGGAATGAGAAAATGAGCAATAAAAACTTATATGTGAATATAAGTATTTCAGAGACCTCCTCTGATACCAATTGTAGGATCAAAATAGTGATGTAGATGCTCAATTTACAAGAGGGGGGGTGAATTGTATACTTTAAAAATTCCTTTGGAACCTTTAAAGTTAGTTACAAATAACTATGTTTTCCTTAAGTAAAGGAAAGGGCTAAGTTTAACAAAGTTAAACTAAGAAAATTCACAACACCTCTAACACAGAATCCAAACTTGGAAAGAGATTCCGAAAGTAGGTTCCGGAAATATGATTCCGGAAATTGAAACTTAACAAAAGTTACAATATGAGATTCTACCTTAAAGCGTATAGAATCTAAATCAAACAGAGTATAAGTAAGGAAGTATAAGAAATTTATACTTTACTTATATTACAAAATGCAGCGGAAATTAAACAAGTAGTTAAACTACAAGTAACAAGATAATAGTCTTTTTACCCAAAGAGAAAGGTATCCAACAACCTTGGATAAAAGTCCCTTGATGTATACTTTCAAGAAAGTCTGTCTTACCCACACCAGGGTAAGCCCTCGATACGAAGATCAGAGTCTCTGTCTTGCTATCCCTGCAGGCCCTCAACTTCAAGGTAGTTGGCAACCTCTGTCTTCCTCAGCAAGGAAGCCCTCAAACTTCAAGGTAGTTGGAACCTCTGTCATCCTATCCCCGGAAGTCCTCGAATGTAATCACCAACATTCAGAGTCGCACGAAGCTTTGAGAGTTAATAAGAGCCTCTCTCTCTAGAAATCACTTCAAACATGTAATCACATGAGTCAAAGATCTGTCAGCCTTTCAGCACCGAGCTCTTTCAAATGAGCTCCTATTTATAGGTAAGGTTGGCTCCTTCTCCGACGGTCATATTTTCCTTAAAGATCAGAGGGACCTGTACACGTGTCACTTAGACAACGGTTAGTTTATAACAAAATAGACGACATCGTTTTATAATAAAACAAGTGTAACAGAATGTACAACATCATTTTAAAATCTAACATAAAAGTTCGGAATGAAAGCTTCAGAGTGAAGGTTCAGAGTGTAATGAAAATAATAGAGTAGACAAATTATAGAAGTGTAAGCAAAATAAAAGTTCAGAGTCTAACCAAAATATGTTTCAGAGTCTGAATTAATTCAGCGTGTATAAAACAGAGATGATCAAATTCTGTTTGATAGGAGAATTCGGAATGAGAATTCGGAATGAGAATTCATCATTATAATTCGTAATGAGAATTCTTCATCAGAATTCGTAAGGAGAATTCATCATTAGAATTTGTAATGAGAATTCATCATTAGAATTCTTAATGAGAATTCTTCATCAGAATTCCTAATGAGAATTCATCATTAGAATTCGTAATGAGAATTCATCATTAGAATTCGTAATGAGAATTCATCATTAGAATTCGTAATGAGAATTCGTCATTAGAATTCGTAATGAGAATTCGTCATCGATCTTTATAAGAATTCGTTATCCTGAATCTGGAGTAGAAATTAATCAGAGTTCGTATCCGGAATTCGGAATGAAACTTTATCACAGTTCTCATTCTGGATTTTGGAGTGAAACTTTATTACAGTTTTTTTCCAGAATTCGGATCCTAAAACAGAATACTTCATATCAAAGTTTCAAGTATTTCTGAGAAAATAAAAGTGAATCCAAATCTCATACTTAAGAAAAATCTGGAAGAAAATATGATAAGAATAATTTTTCTTACAAAAGCGATTTTCCTTATAAAAGCTATTTTTCTTATAAAAGAAATTTTCCTTATAAAAGCAATTTTCCTAAAGATAAGGTGTTTGTGATTTTCAAAACAAGAAGGAATGGAAAAGTTATAAGGAAAACCTTATTGACTCAACAAATAGATGACATGAGGGTCTTCATGAAGGTAATGACTAAGAAAAGATACTTAAAAAATCGTTTATCCAACTCATCATAGTGGGAATTCAGATCCTATAAGCTAAATCATAATCATGGTCCAAAACCAGAAAAGGCACAAAAAATATGGAGAAAGAAAACACCAATGACCAAACCATCACTGCCTACAAAGAGGGATAACCTTCAAGAACACTTGATCTCCAATGTCAACATATTATGGTTTCCTCCTATGATCATCCTAGGATTTTTTATGATCCTATGATTCCTTCATCAACTATAAAATTACATGAGCCATCTATGTTATATTAGGTACTAGTTCTACCCACAAAATCATTGCCTCTACAACCTTGGTCCAACATAATGGGGAACAACAATGTTGGTCATTCAATGATTCAAATGGAACCTTACCAATGGTGGAGTGGAAAATATTATTGTGATAAAACATAACCAAGGGATGTTTCTTCTTCCATAAACCTTCAAAGTATAGGACGCAAGAGTGAAACATGTCTTCAAGAGATGGGAAGTTATGCTCTATGTGACCATCCACCTACAAATGGAACACAGTGAGAAGGAGTAACAATGATCCAAAAGTGTGTTGGAGACCTATTCAAACCATAGATTTAAAATAAAGATCATGATCATATATTATCATGCTCGAGACTCCATGGAGTCCCACCACCTCTTCTAGATACTACCTACACAAAAACCCCACTAAATTAACTCCCTAATTTATATAAATTGGGATGATTTCATCAAATGATTAATTATATTCCAAATAGAATCAAAGCCTCCACGAGAATGAGATAAAATATTATGTAAGTCCATATATATGGCCTCCCACATTCATTGGGTGAAATATAATGGAAGAACCAAATGACCTAGAGAACATGCTCAACCATCACCTTTTGGAAGACTAAACTCCATGAAACAAACTCTGCAACTACACAATTTAACCCATGCTACCAAAATTAACAAATAAAATGTTAACATATCTTTTTCATTGTGGGATGTAGTGCTGAAGGTTAGATATGAAACTCACATAAATCCATATCACAAATCATCGAAGGAATTAATATTCTTCCATGGAATATCACCCAGTGTTCTCAATACTCATACCTATCATCAGGATAATTTCTTAAACAACTATGTCTCTCCAGAACATGACCTCTGAATACCCCTAATTGGGACTAATACATCAATTGCATGAAATGTGAATTAAATATAAAATTAAAAAATAATAACTCTACCTATAGCCTCTCCCATATATAGATTCATGATGTATATTTCTTCTGTCACTCTCTAGGAATCTCTAGATTCACTCACGACATAACTACGTGAGTTCCTTCTCAGTACATATGCTGGAATATTTTTTTTACCTAGCTTATATGAAATATAATATTCATAATACATCATTAATTACATCCAGAAAAACTAATTAATGTTCAAATAATAGTGATAGAAGAAATACCTCAAGTACTTGTGGTTAATAAAAATTATAAAATGTTTGCCAATGACGTAATGTCACCATAACATAAAAGAAAACAAAACTACCTCCAAATCAAGATCATCGGTGGAATGGTTATCCTCATTTGGAATTATCTTTTGAGACACATGAAAAATAATTTATTTATACATCATCAAAAAATATCCCTACCCATGATGCATAGTTTCACAAAAAACATCAAAATGAACTCCCTCCGCTAGAAATCAATGGATTTGAGGATTGACCAACAACTCCATTAGGTACTTGAAGGATGCCTAACAATTTTCAGTCCACAACGACACATAATCATTTCTAATCAAGGATATTAGAGGAGTTGAAACTAAATATTATACTTATTTTAACCTTTTTTAATATCATACAGGACCAAGGAATCTCAATATGTCTGGAATTGTCTTAAGGGATGCCTAAAAAAGCTTCTACATCCAAAGAACCCATATCCACTCCCTTCTATGATACCACAAGACTCATGAAATGAAAATCATGATCCTATAACTCAAAACTTTATAACTTAAATTATAGCTAATAATGATGATGATATCTCAAATTGGACATATATGTTCTACATGCTCCTCCCCAAATGTAGAGTACACAAGTATATTTTCAATGAAAACCACCATGAACTTATCCATTAACTCTCTAAGAAATGAATCCATCATCCCAAGGAACATAGATAGATAATTCATCACAATGAATGGTATCAAAATGAAATATTAACTCCCAAGAATAAAATGGAAGGAATGTTTTGAATATATTCATCCTTCACCCACTTCTAATGATATCCGGACTACATATCAAATTTCAAGAACCAACATACTGTTGTTATCAATTCAAATAAATCATCAATCCATGGAATAGATACAAGTTCCTCACTTCCACTTGGTTCAAATGATGATAATATATACAAATCAACAAACCACCATTGGTCTTATTTACTAATCGAACGGTTCACCCCAAGGTGACACACTTTTTCGAAAAAACATCGATGCAACAGATCATCATGCTATACTCACAACTATCAAAACACAAAAGGATCCATCTGATATGGATACATTGATATAGTATATATGCCTAAATTTAGATCAATCCAAAAATTTATATCCCGTTGAGGGTTTAACAATAAAACCTCCAATGGAAAGACATGAGGGTACTCTTATATAACCTAGGGGAGGACAAACTACTAATCATGTAATGAAATAGACATTAGATCAACCATCACATAAGAGATGGATGAAACAGTACATTGAAACATATAAGGTTCACACTCACCCACTATAATTGAGGGATATCCATCAGCATTATAGAACACAACATGTCTCTTGAACCAGTCAATGATAGCTTTCATCGAATAAACCCAATCCATATCTGGGATGATATTATACAGCTATATCTATAAACATATGAAGTCTCATTTAGAGTGGTTCTACCCACACACTATATCATAGTCTCTGTATAATTTATATAATTTAGTTGAACCTGCATCAAGAATAGTCAACACCCAAAAAACTAGAATTATATCTACCTCATGACCCAATTCATAGATTAGGGTAGGTGATATAAAGTATTGTGTTTCTCCTGAATCAAACAAAAGCATGCTCCCATATAGAAAACAATAAAGGTTAACTCAAAAGATATACTGATCAAAATGTGATTGAAAAACAAATGCATTAAGGTTACCACAAGCTGATCCATGACCTCTCATACCATGAATATGTCCACCTCCACAGTCATGCTATTTCCTCAGAGAATGTGGAGCATCTCAATGATGTACTATGCATGCCATATCTTCTCTCTACTAGTCCCATACGAGTCCATCCTACTACTAATACCTGTGATGAAACTGCCTCAATAGAGTTAACTAAATCAAATCACCCAGTGGACACTGACTAATCATGATGTTCGGCCACTCTCACCATTAATGATCTCATCCCCTATAAAAAACATGCATTTGATACCTTGGCATTGGTCCAAGAGACACATTCCTTGGAGAAATGTGAGGATGAGGGGTGGGACCTAACCCTAGATGAAAAAATATCTTCTTTACAATAGATAATGAAACGTACACTGTAACACTCCATGATTTCATAGTATGTTATCTCTTCAATGTAATTCAATAGCTTTTACTACACGCAACACTAAGTTTGAGAACACCACGACTTACCTGACTAGCCGTTCAAAAAATGGTTATGGATAGTATTAACTTCATTTTAAATTTTATATGCTCCATATAATTTTGACATCAATATTATGTGTTTCTTAGACATAATATAAGATAAAATTCAATTTTTCAGATAAAGGAAGTATTTTCAGAAAATGTAATTTTACAACCTTTTTATCGAGAATGTAACACCCGAGACTTTTATGTTATATAAATCATCAAAGGAATATTTCACTTGCTTGACTTGCTTTACACGAAATCGCGACGTTCCTCGATAGCTTGCGTCGTACGCAATACCGAGTTTCACTAAACAACGACATGCTATTAAAATATTATTAAAACTAGCCGTTATGAATAGTAATAACCACTTTTTGAAATTTTATAAATTTTATTTTTCAAAATGGACTTCATTTTTGGATTCGAAATATTGAAATTAGCCTAGGGTGAAAATTTGGTATTTTTCGGAAAACTTTCAATTTTTGATGAATAGTGAAACCACTAAGTGGTAGTTGAAAAACCTGAATTTTTCATAAAACTTAATTTTACCGCTTCTGTGAGTGGAATTTCGAAAATCTGAGAGACACGGTTGATGTCAGTAAGTAAAATATGGTTCAATGAGATGAAAATAATTTTTTGGTGAATAGTAACTTTTTACTTTTATTTACCACGGTTAAAATTAATAGGGTAATTGAGGGTAAAAATGATATTATTATTACCCTAACACATGTCCTAATTCTATTGGATAAGTATAATTTGACCAAAAAAACCTTAGGAATAAAATATGACCATTTAGACCCACTTGGATTAGATTAGGACATTTATTATTAAATTATTTAAAGAAGGGTTAAAATAGTTAAAATCAAAGTTTAATAAGTATATCATTTTTAATATATGGCTATACATAAGATAAATTAGAATAAAAATATTAATTATAAAGATAAAAAGATTTCCTACATGATGATAATTTATTTTTAATTTTTAGACTTTAAATAATTTAATTTATTTATGACACAAAGATGATGTAGTAATTATATTATTAATGAAATATTGACATAATTGATGTTATAAATACCCAAATAAATATAATTTGAGTCTTTTTATGAATTACACTAATTTTATAGGTTAATATGACATGTTAGTATTGATTTAATTAACTTTTTTCGAACTAATCATCCTGTTATGATTTTCACAAAAATCAATTACTAAATAGTGTCAAAATTGACATAAAATAGTTTTTAAAACAAATATTATATTAGTAATTGTTATTTTATTCTTAGAAATCTAAGGTTTGGCCAAATGACTTAGATAAGGTTATATATATTAATAATAAACAACTTGGGGTTAGTTTGTCTGCTTATAGTACGTTTATTAACCTTATAGTGTAAGAACACAAGAAGACACGGTAAAAGTAAAATTATTTAACTTAATGTTAAATCTAAATGATAAGGTTAAAATAGGAACCTAAACTTGTCTAAATTATATTGGATGAGAGGATGTCGACCCATCCCCACCTTATCTTTGAAATAAATCAATTTGGAGCTATTTAAAACTGAATTTGACTTTATAATAAAATAATAGTTTTTGTTATTCCAAAGGTGCCCCTCTCCTCCCTTATAGAAAGAAACCTCCTCCCTCTCTTCCTCACACCACTTTGAGCCTTCAAGATCGGCCAACCCCTACCAATATCTCCTCTACACTTCCCTAGAGACATCCTAGAGGTCCTGGTATTCTTAAAAGACCAATTTTAGTGCCATAAAAGGAAGTCTCAAAGAAGCACTTCAAAGAAGAGGTAATGTCTATTACTGATTCTTTCATCTTTATTTCTTCTTCCACTTCTTCTTCTTTAGTTGTTTAATTATGAAGTAATAACATCAGTATCACTAATATACTGATATGTTATTATAAGTATGAAACAACCCTATTTCACCATCTATCTATCCTATGGAAAATGAAATCACCGCACGTGCGTACGTACGGAATACTGTCGCCACGCCGTGGTGTAATCTATTTTCCACCACCACCTTACTTGGATGGGTATAATGGTGTAAATAATGAATATATATGATTATTGTGAAGTGATATTGATAGTATACATACACTCCAATACAATTCCACGATCACGGGAATGATATCATTGCTCGTGCGTACGTACGGAATACCATCTGCACGATGTGATGCGACTCGTTCTACATGATCTTCATTGCATAATGATTATATAAATGAATTGAGTGAATAAATATGATATATATTACACTAATACCATTCTAGAAATGAGGTATCTATAACCTAAAAAGAAGTATAAGAATTTATTCGACAAAACACGCATAAGAACAAAAAGTAATAAACACCCGAATAAACAAGTAGTAATGAAACATTACTAATAAGAAGCTAAGAATATGACCATATATGATATAAAAAAAATATGTATGATTCTGGAATAAGTAAATAACATTATTTAAATTATTATACAGGATGTTCGGACACTTACGAATCAAATCGGACCTAAGGTAAGGGAAATATCACAATCTCATTTTTATCCGAGATTGATTATACTTTGGTATTTACTGGGGGTGTATTTTATTATCCACATCCATGTTTCCTCAATATGTAATATTTATATCCTTCTACAATATTTTATATCCAATTTTACCCTTCGGTGAGTTTTTAGTAAAAGATATGAAAGGAATCTTTTGTCGTTTTTCGTACGAGGTACTTTTTGACTTTTCCAACAAAAGTACGAGAAAAATGTTTTTTTAACTCATACGGCATGAATGGATTTTTAAAACATTATTTCCAAGAAGATTTCTTTAAAAGTTTTCAAGTTTATTTTTAATCAACTTCTTTTAATTTAAAATTGTATGAAATGTTAAGAAAGGAAAATGTTTTTGAATTTGAAAGGATATTTTCCTCAAGAATGGAGTTCAAGTGTTTTATCAAAATTATTTTCCTTCTAAGATAATTTAGGGTTCTGTTTCTATCCCTATTATTACATTGATTTGATTATGTTGTGATGGAATTATTTTTATGAATTCTTTTATCTTATATGAATTGTTTTATGATGTCACGATGTTTAAGAATCCCATTTTTATTACATGGGTTATGCTATGATGTATGGTTTATGATTTTGTGGCACACATAAGAATGGTATCATTATGAGATGGGTGGGACCTATATCTCCCTCCAATGCATTGGGTAAAGATTTTATATCTCATGAGATAGACATGGCTGGAACGGCAGGTTATACCGGTTCAGTGAAACAGGACTGAAACGAGGAGTGAACTCGGTTCAGAAATGGACTTTGTCCACTAAGATAGTCTTGGAAATGAGTCTTGACTAATAAGAAATGATTCTCAATGATTATGTGTGTATGCCACAAAGTTTCATGTTTTAAGTTTTGATTATTGGGATTACATTTCACTACTATTATTTATCCCTTATTATGAAATTATGATCTTTTTTGCAGGTTAAGATTTCCAAAAGTTATGTTCTTATGTATATGATGTGATTTATATTTCTTTTGTTTACCCTTACCGAGCATTTGAGCTCACCCTTTTGTATGTTTTATTTCCCCAGGTCAGGAAGAAGGTTATTAAGTAGGATATGCCAAAAAGGGACTCTAGATATGATGAAATAAATGGGAGGCAAAGTAGATGCTTTATGAACCAGTTGTTTATGCTTTCCAGTTTCTAAAGACACTATACCTATACGGTCCTTTCATGGTTTTCTTATATTTTGTAATAAGTATGCTTCAATTTTGAAGTAATAAAAATGTATGTAAAGTATGGGTCGTTATAGTTGGTATCAGAGGAAAGGTATAGTCAACCTTTGGAAACTAGGATGTGAAAGCCTTAGTAAGAACCCTAAGGATAATTCTAATCATAGAACACAATCTTGGTGTTTTAGAAATGACCATGAATAACCTAGGATAAGACCTTAAGTGTGAAATTTTATTCTTGATTATGTTTTTTTCCTATTATAATTAGTGTTTCTTACACTATTCTTCTTGGTTTTAGTCAATGGCTGGAACCCGAAGGGACTGTGTTAATGCGGAATGCGACGGGCAATGCAATGATTGTCCCCCTGAGCAACCAAACATTATGGGAACTGGAATGAAAAATCCTGTAGCCATGCTCACACAACTTTCTCAAGCTATGAATCATGATGGACTTCCAAACGATCAAAGGAAGGAGCAACATTCTGTTGAATCCTTCATGAGGAAGCACCCACCTTCATTCAGTGTGTCTACTGATCTATTAATTGCTGAACAATGGATTAGCACTACTGAAAAGATATTTTCAGTTCTTCAATGTTCTGAACATGATAAAGTCATCCTAGCAGTGTTTCGTTTGTAAGGAGATGCTGATCAATGGTGGAATCTTATTAAGAATACAAGGCAACGAGATGAAATTGAGTCCATGGAATGGGACGAGTTCAAGAACTTATTTTTCAATAAGTACTTCCCTCGTATTCTCTGAACAATGATAGAGACAGAGTTTCTTGAACTAAAGCAAAAGGATGATGAATCTGTTGGTACCTATGAAGAAAATTTTTCAAGACTTGCAAGGTATGCTTCTGGTATTATTATCCAACCCGAGAGTAAGATCGATCGATTCTTTAGTGGCTTAAAACCATGTCTTCGAAGGGAGTTAGCCATAAGGGACTTCAATAGCTACGAGGAAATCGTTCGATGTTCTCTCAAAGTCGAGATGGAGATTGGAGTAACCCATCAGTCATATTGGTTTGATAAGAAGAGGAAAATGGAATTCAAAGGAAAATATAAAGATCACACTGAAAAGAAGATGAGCTTTCCCTTATGCTCAAAGTGTGGAAAGAAACATGGAGGGAGTTGTCATAAAGGAACAAGTAAATGTTTCAAATGTGGAAAGGAAGGTCATCGGCATTTGAATGCCGCAATGATGGGAAGAAGATGTCTAATGATGAAAACAAAGGAAGGGACACACAGAATGAACCTACTACACTTCAATGTTTCAAGTGCAAGGATATGGGGAATTATGCCAATAAATGCCCTAATCCAAGGGTTGTTGATGATGATTGACATCAACAAAATCTTAAGGCTAAAGACAAAGGAAAGTCACGTGCAATTTCTATCAGCGATGTGGAGTACGATAACGATGTGGTGAAAGGTACAATTACCATCCACTCTAAAGTAGAAAATGTTTTATTTGATTCTGGATCCACCCACTCTTTTATTTATGAAGAATTTTCTAAGGATATCACCGTATTACCTCAACAATTAGATGTTGAGTTAGCTGTGACAACCCCTAATGGCACAACAGTCACATCAAAAGTTTATAATTCTTCTCCGATCGAAGTTTGTGGGAAAGTGCTTCCTGCAAATCTTGTGGTCCTTCCTATAGTGGAATTTGATGTGATTCTTGGGATGGATTGAATTTCTTTATATGGATCTCATATCAATTACCAAAGAAGGGAAGTCACATTTCATATTCCAGATCAATCTATGATCGTCAATAAATGCAAGGATGAACATAACCTTCCAGTGGAAATTTCTTCCATCTTATGGGTCTTGATTCCACTAAATGAAGGTTATTTATCTCAAATGGTTGGTGAGAAACTCACAATTAAGAATATTCCCATTGTACGGGAGTTTGATAATTTCTTTCCGGAGGAATTGTCGGGTCTTCCACCAAATCGTGAAGTTTAGTTTTCAATAGAACTCGTACCGGGTGCTTTTCCTATTTCAAAGACACCTTATAGAATGGCCCCAATTGAGTTGCAGGAATTGAAGAATAAACTCCAAGAGAATCTTGATAAGGGGTTCATATTCCCTAGTGCGTCACCTTGGGGAGAACCTGTTCTATTTTTTAAGAAGAAAGATGGATCAATGAGACTCTGCATTGATTATCGAGAACTTAACAACATCACTATCAAGAACAGATATCCTCTCTCACGCATGATGAGTTATTTGACCAACTACGCGGAGCTCAATACTTTTCCAAGATTGATCTTCGTTCAGGGTATCATCAATTAAGGGTCAAAAGGGAGGATATACCAAAGACGGCGTTCCGTACAAGGTATGGACACTATGAATTTATAGTGATGCCATTTGGTCTTACTAATGCCCCTACTATCTTCATGGATCTGATGAATAGAGTCTTTAGAGACTATCTTGATCAGTTTGTGGTAGTCTTTATAGATGATATTCTTGTATATTCAAAGAGCAAGGAAGAACATGAAGATCACTTGAGAATTATATTGAATACCCTGAGAAAGGAGAAACTTTATGCCAAATTTACCAAGTGTGAATTTTGGCTTAAAAAAGTTGCATTTTTTGGTCACATAATCTCAAAAGAGGGGATATCTGTGGATCCCGCAGAAACAGAGGTTCTCGAAAGATGGTCGATACCAACAACAGTAACTGAGATCTGAAGTTTTCTTGGTTTGGCTGGATATTATCGACATTTTGTGAAAGATTTTTCACGATTATCTAATCTACTCACCAAGTTGACTCGGAAAGGGGTTAAGTTTGTTTGGACGGAAGAATGTGAAGAGAATTTCAAGGAGTTGAAAAGAAGATTATCCAGTGCACCTGTGCTCACACTACCTTGTAGTTGAGAAAGGTTTGTGATCTATAGTGATGCATCCAAGAAGTGATTTGGGTGTGTTCTTATGCAAAATGATATGGTGATAGCTTATGCCTCGTGACAGTTGAAAATCCATGAGCAAAATTACCCAACTCATGATTTGGAGTTAGCTGCGGTAATCTATTCATTAAAGATTTGGAGGCATTATCTTTATGGTGAAAGGTGTGATATTTATACTGATCATAAAAGTTTAAAGTATATTTTCACACAAAAGGAGCTGAATATGTGCCAATGAAGATGGTTGGAGATAATTAAGGATTACGACTGCTCAATTCATTACCACCCTGGGAAAGCAAACAAGGTGGTAGATGCATTAAGTCGACAAGACCATGCTAGCTTATCCATGATGAGGTTCACAAAAGATCCAATATTTATGGATTTAAAAAGGATGGATCTTGGAATTTTATTGGAAGGGGGAAAATCTTATCTTTCTCAAATGAATGCTCAACCATCTATACATGTGAAGATTATATAGGCACAAAAAGAAGATGTAGATTTACAAAAGAAGGTGAGAAATATTCCTAAATTAAACCTTGATTGTGATGGGATAATAAAGTTCAGGAATCGGATTTGTGTTCCTCCCATCCCAGAATTAAATAAGGAGCTACTGGATGAGGCTCATAGTTCTTCATTCTCTATTCGTCCTGGAAGCACGAAGATGTACAGGGACCTGAAAGAGTACTTCTAGTGGGATGGCATGAAAAGAGATATTGTTGAATATGTCTCTCGATGCTTGGTTTGTCAGCAAGTTAAAGCTGAGAGACAGAAGTCTAAGGGGATGTTACAACCATTACCCATACCCGAATGGAAATGGGAAAACATCACTATGGACTTTGTCACAGGACTTCCTAAAACATCCAAAGGCAATAATGCTATTTGGGTCATAGTTGATCATCTTACAAAGTCTGCACACTTCATTGCTATTAGAGAGGATTTATCTCTGGATCAGCTTGCCATGATATATGTAAAGGAAGTGGTAAGATTGCATGGAGTACCACTTTCTATTATATCTGATCAGGATCCGAGATTTACCTTGAAGTTCTGGCGAAGTCTTCAGCATACTCTGGATACAGAGTTGAGTTTCAGCACTGCTTATCATCCTCAGACAGACGGTCAGTCTGAGAGAACAATTCAAACTCTAGAAGATATGTTGAGAGCTTGCTATATGGATTTCAAAGGTGGTTGGGATCAACACCTACCTTTAGTGGAATTTTCATATAATAATAGCTTTCACTCCAGTATTCAGATGGCTCCTTATGAAGCTCTCTATGGAAAGAAATGCAGGACTCCAATTTGTTGGGATGAAGTTGGGGAAAGAAAGCTATTAGGACCTGATCTTGTTGATGAGATGGCAGAAAAGGTCAGATCTATTCAACAACACATAAGAGCAGCTCCGAGTCGACAGAAAAGTTATGCTAACAACCTAAGAAAATACTTAGAGTTTGAAGTGGGTGATAAAGTGTTCTTACGAATATCTCCTTGGAAAAGTGTAATGAGATTTGGAATGAAGGGAAAGTTGAGCCCTAGGTATATCGGTCCTTTTGAAATACTGGATCATGTTGGGAAGGTAGCTTACCGATTGGAGCTTCCACCGAATCTCTCTCAAGTTCACGATGTGTTCCATGTATCTCTCATAAGAAAGTACATACCTGATCCTTCACATGTACTCAGCTCAGAAGTTGTACCGCTAGAGCAAGATCTTTCTTATGAAGAACAGCCAATAGAGATTCTGGATCGTAGCGAAAAAGTCCTACGAAACAAGACCACTCGCTTGGTGAAAGTTTTTTGGAGGAACCACCAATTTGAAGAATCTACATGGGAGCTTGAGGATATGATGAGGGAGAGGTATCCTCATCTGTTTGTTACAAAGTGACGAATTTTGAGGGAGAAATTCATTTTAAGGGGGGTAGAATGTAACACCCGAGACTTTTATGTTATATAAATCATCAAAGGAATCTTTCACTTGCTTTACTTTCTTTACACAAAATCGCGACCTTCCTCGATAGCTTGCGTCGTACGCAATATCGAGTTTCACTAAACAACGATATGCTATTAAAATATTATTAAAACTAGCCATTATGAATAGTAATAACCACCTTTTGAAATTTTATAAATTTTATTTTTCAAAATGGACTTCATTTTTGGATTTGAAATATCGAAGTTAGCCTAGGGTGAAAATTTGGTATTTTTCTGAAAACTTTCAATTTTTGATGAATAGTGAAACCACTAAGTGGTAGTTAAAAAACTGAATTTTTCATAAAAAATAATTTTACCGCTTCTGTGAGTGGAATTTTGAAAATCCGAGAGACGCGGTTAATGTCAGTAACTAAAATGTGGTTCAATGAGATGAAAATAATTTTTTGGTGAATAGTAACTTTTTACTTTTATTTACCACGGTTAAAAGTAAATAGGGTAATTAAGGGTAAAAATAATGTTATTATTACCCTAACACATGTCCTAATTCTATTGCATAAGTTTAATTCGACCAAAAACAACCTTAGGAATAAAATATGACCATTTAGGCCCACTTGGATTAGATTAGGACATTTATTATTAAATTATTTAAAGAAGGGTTAAAATAGTTAAAATCAAAGTTTAATAAGTATATCATTTTTAATATAGGGTTATACATAAGATAAATTGGACTACAAATATTCATTAGAAAGATAAAAAGATTTCCTATATAATGATATTTTATTTGTAATTTTTAGACTTTAAATAATTTAATTTATTTATGACACAAAGATGATGCAGTAATTATATTATTAATGAAATATTGACATAATTGATGTTATAAATACCCAAATAAATATAATTTGAGACTTTTTATGAATTCCACTAATTTGTTTGGTTAATATGACATGTCAGTATTGATGTAATTATCTGTTTTAGAACTAATCATCCTTTTGTGATTTTCACAAAAATAAATTACTAAATAGTGTCAAAATTGATATAAAATAGTTTTTAAAACAAATATTATATTAGTAATTGTTATTTTATTCCTAAAAATCTAAGGTTCGTCCAAATGACTTAGATAAGGTTATATATATTAATAATAAACAAATTGGGGTTAGTTTGGCTTCCTATAGTATGTTTATTAACCTTATAGTGTAAGAACACAAGAAGACACGGTAAAAGTAAAATTATTTAACTTAATGTTAAATCTAAATGATAAAGTTAAAATAGGAATCTAAACTTGTCTAAATTCTATTGGATGAGAGGATTTAGACTCATCCCAACCTTAGATTCTTAATAAATCATTTTGGTGCTATTTAAAACCGAATTATACTTTATAATAAAATAATAGTTTTTGTTATTCCAAAGGTGCCCCTTTCCTCCCTTATAAAAGGGAACCTCCTCCCTCTCTTCCTCACACCACTTTGAGCCTTCAAGCTCGGCCAACCCCTGCCAATTTCTCCTCTCCACTTCCCTAGAGACATCCTAGAGGTCCTGGTCTTCTTAAAAGACCAATTTTAGTGCCCTAAAAGGAAGCCTCAAAGAAGCACTTCAAAGAAGAGGTAATGTCCGTTACCGATTCTTTCATCTTTATTTCTTCTTCCACTTCTTCTTATTTAGTTGTTTCATTATGAAGTAATAACATCACAATCACTCATATACTGATATGTTATTATAAGTATGAAACAACCCTATTTCACCATCTATCCATCCTACAGAAAATGAAATCACCGCGCGTGCGTACGTACGGAATACCATCTCCACGTCGTGGTGTAATCTATTTTCCACCACCACCTTAGTTGGATGGGTATAATGGTGTAAAGAATGAATATATATGATTATTTTGAAGTTATATTGATATTATACATACACTCCAATACAATTCCACGATCATTGGAACAATATCATCGCTTGTGCGTACGTACGGAATACCGTCTCCACGATTTGATGCGACATGTTCTACATGATCTTCATTGAATAATGATGATATAAATGAATTGAGTGAATAAATATGATATATATTACACTAATAAAATTCCGGAAATGAGGTATCTATAACCTAAAAATAAGTATAAGAATTTATTCAACAAAACACGCATAAGAACAAAAAGTAATAAACACCCGAATAAACAAGTAGTAATGAAACATTACTAATAAGAAGTTAAGAATATGACCATATATGATATCATAAAAATAAGTATGATTCTGGAATAAGTCAATCACATTATTTAAATCATTATAAAAAAGGTTCGGACACTTATGAAGCAAATCGGACATAAGGTAAGGGAAATATCACAATCTCATTTTTATCCGAGATTGTTTATACTTTGGTATTTACTGGGGTGTATTTTATCATCCACATCCTTGTTTCCTCAATATGTAATATTTATATCCTTATACAATAGTTTATATCCAATTTTACCCTTCAATGAGTTTTTAGTAAAATATATGAAAGGAATCTTTTGTCGTTTTTCGTACGAGGTACTTTTTGACTTTTCCGACAAAAGTATGAGAAAAATGTTTTTTTAACTTATACGGCATGAATGGATTTTTAAAACATTATTTCCAAGAAGCTTCCTTTACAAGTTTTCAAGTTTATTTTTAATCAAATTATTTTAGTTTAAAATTGTATGACATGTTAAGAAAGGAAAATGTTTTTGAATTTGAAAGGATATTTTCCTCAAGAATGGAGTTCAAGTGTTTTATCAAAATTATTTTCCATCTAAGATAATATAGGGTTCTGTTTCTATCCCTATTATTACATTGATTTGATTATGTTGTGATGGAATTATTTTTATGAATTCCTTTATCTTATATGAATTGTTTTATGATGTCACGATGTTTAAGAATCCCATTTTTATTACATGGGTTATGCTATGATGTATGGTTTATGATTTTGTAGAACACATAATAATGGTATCATTATGAGATGGGTGGGACCTATATCTACCTCCAATGCATTGGGTAAAGATTTTATATCTCATGAGATAGACATGGCTGGAACGGCAGGTTATACCGGTTCAGTGAAACAGGCCTGAAACGAGGAGTGAACTCGGTTCAGAAATGGACTTTGTCCACTAAGATAGTCTTGGAAATGAGTCTTGACTAATAAGAAATGATTCTCAATGATTATGTGTGTATTCCACAAAGTTTCATGTTTTAAGTTTTGATTATTGGGATTACATTTCACTACTATGATTTATCCCTTGTTATGAAATTATGATCTTTTTTGCAGGTTAAGATTTCCAAAAGTTATGTTCTTATGTATATGATGTGATTGATATTTCTTTTGTTTACCATTACTGAGCATTTGAGCTCACCCTTTTGTATGTTTTATTTCCCCAGGTCAGGAAGAAGGTTATTAAGTAAGATATGCCAAAAAGGGACTCTAGATATGATGAAATAAATGGGAGGCAAAGTAGATGCTTTATGAACCAGTTGTTTATGCTTTCCAGTTTCTAAAGACACTATACCTATACGGTCCTTTCATGGTTTTGTTATATGTTGTAATAAGTATGCTTCAATTGTGAAGTAATAACAATGTATGTAAAGTATGGGTCGTTATAGAGAACCTTTTTGAAATCTAATATTTGACACTTTTATATATTCAATTTGACAAAATAAACTTATTCATTATAATCGGGACATAAAAATTTATTTTTGATATTTTTTTTGTATTTTTCTGATAACTTTCATATTTTGGTGAATAGTGAAAAATACTAAATTTTAATTAAAAACAACTTTTTTTAATCAAAATAATTTATATTGTTAAATTATAAATTTTAATGGATTTTAAGTATAATTAGATTATATTTTTATCATTTAACACAATTTAGGTCATTATAATTAATTTCAATTTAAAATTGAACATAAACAAGTGACAATCATTTGATAGATATTTTTTATTAAAAACACGCTATTTGTTATAACAATAGGAATTAATTTTAAATAAATTAATGAAAATTATACGTTTTGAATTTGGTAAAATATACATCATTTATAAATTTGGAATATCAAATATAGATTAGGATGATTTTTTGGTATTTTTCTGAAAAACCTCAGTTTTTGATGAATAGTGAAACCACTTAATAGTAGTTAAAAAACTGAATTTTTCATTTAAATTAAATTTTACCAATTCTGTAAATTTAATTTTGAAAATAATAAATAAATGGTTGTTATTATTAAGTAAAATTTGGTTCAATAAGATAAAAATAATTTTTGGTGAATAGTAACTTTTGATTTTTATTTACCACAGTTAAAGGTAAATAGGGTAATTCAAGGTAAAATGAATATCCTAAGAATACCAAATTTCCTTAAACCTTGTCCTAACATTATTTTATGAGTCTTTTCCGACCATGGGAATCTTTGGGTCGATTTTGGGAGCTCGTGAAGCCACTTAAGAGTGAAAATGACAATTTATTTTAATTAACTTAAAATAAAGACAAAAACAACAAAAACAAATATCTTTTTGTAAATAAATTTTTACATGTGGTTATATAAGTTATAATTTAAACTATAAATTTTATATTGAAAGATAAAAAAATTTCCTAAATCATGGTATTTGTTTATAATTTTTAGACATCAAATAAATAAAATTATTTATGACACAAAACTGATGTCGTATTTTCCTCATTAATAAATGATTTAAATAAATAATATTATAAATATTAAAATAAAATCCAAAACCTGTCAAATGAATATTGGATGAATTTATTTCGACCATGAGTCATCTTATCTTTGACCATAATGAGTTTTGGACCTTTAGAAACCAAAAATCATTTTATAATAAAGTAATATTTTTACACATTCCTAAAGAACCCCTCCTCCCCCTTATAAAAATCCCTCACTTCTAACCCATTCCCCACACCTATCAAGCCTCTTGGATTGTACAAAACCTACCCAAATAATCTCTTAACATCCTTCTCTTCATCACAAAAGCCTTACCTTAGGTAGAAGGCACTTCAAGAAGTCCTTTTGGTTCAAACCAAAGGGAGTTACCCTAATTAAATGTAACAATTTCTCTTAAATTATTTTCTTTTATTTTACTTCTCCAACCCCAAAAATATTTCCATTACTTTATTTTATAACAACACTATATTCCCCGATATACTAGTATATTTTTATGATAAGGATTCTAACAACACTTACACACACCTCAATCTAATGGGTAAAGGACATACTGTTCCTGTGGATGGGAAACTAACGCCTCACAAAATAATGATTGTTCAATAATCACCAAAAACCTCTTATGGTTGACATTATGATGCCAATATATTTATATATGATATATATTATGTTTATGTTTTCTTTATGCTTGTTTTTTAAAATTATATCATACCTTTATGATTTCCATTATGAGTAAACACGATAATTACATTTGAGGAAGTGCGGACTACCACCCCCTCAAAGTGATATGTATCGTTTTTACCATACATGGGACATATAAAGGATGGAGTTATTGAAATTATATATGATATTATACTGGAATTATAATATAACTATTTATCATTATGTTTTCATTCAATTAAAATACGAAATAGAAATGAAAGTTGTGTTCATGCATACGTACGGCTTACCGTCTCAATGAACGGTGGAGTTCATTTATTATCTCAAAATGTTATGTACTATTATAAATACATATATATACTGGATATATATGATATATATTATTTATAAATCCTGAATATAATTCTAGAGAAAATTTATTCTTGACCACATGGACAACTTGTAATTATAAGGTGTTCATTTTTTACTCAAGTGCCAAATATCGACAAAACGACCATTATTAACTTAAATGATTACATATTGTATATAAAAAGGTAATAAGTGATATAAAAGGAATAATAAACTTGAAAAAGGGTTCTTAATAAATTATAAATTAACTTAAGTTTATTATTTATGAAGAACAAGGAACAAAGAAGTGAATTCGGACACGAGGTAAGGGGTTTCTTATCTCACTTTTTATTCCATGAGATTTCCATTGTTCATCGCTTAATGCATGTGGTTTATTGTGTACTTCCATTTGATATATATTATCTTGATTCCCTCTATATTCATGGTATTCTGTGAATGATTTTTTGGTTATTAAATTGTGGTCATATGACTTGATTGATTACAATGTGGTAAGGGTTAATTTCGCAATATCTTCATTATCTGAGGTTGTTTATATGTATTTTCTATTGGGACCTCTTTATCCTTCACATCCGGGTTTTCTTAAAAATATATTTCAAAACATTTTTACTATATAACAGAAAATGGGTTAAAGTAATTTATACCCTTATTTGAACTTATATATTTTTGAATGTAATCTTTCTGTTGTTTTCCAAATTAGGTACTTTATGTATTTTTCGACAAAATTAAGGTAATAATGTTTTTTTAACTGATACGGAGGATGTGACTATTTTCAGTCGTTATTACATCGTTAAAGCTTCCCTTACAAGATTATATGAATATTTTCAAAATAAAATTTTTCTTTATAATTATGTTTCTCTTAAATGATTTCAAAATAGAAAGAGATATTTCTCTTAAATAGTTTTTATTTGACCTGTCAACATCCTTTGATAAATTTTACACTTGTTTGAAGTTGATTTATAATTATACAAATCTTTCATTTTGTATTTAAGGTCTTTTGATATGTTTGAATATTTATGAGTTATTTGTATTCCATTCATGGTTCGTGGTTAAAGTATTTACATCTCATATGCTAATTTTAATATGAATGTTTATGTTATATTTCAACCTCTTCTTAAGATGAATGTGTTGGACTAGTATGTTCCGGGTTGGGGACTAGTAAATGTAAGCCCACTAGGTTGGGGTCCGGTTATAATAAACCCTCCGGGTTGGAGTCTGGTTAGAGAGGATCTCTGGGTTGGAGTCCGGTTATAGAGGCTCTCCAGGTTGGAGTCCAGTTACAAAGGATCTCCGGGATGGGGTCTGTTTATAGAGGCTCTCCGGGTTGGGGTCCAGTTACAGTTATCCCCTAGGTCCTGGCATGAGGCCCTAACGCAGAAATTATAGTCCAAAATTATGCATTCCATCATTATGAAAGTGGAAATTGATATTGCATGGGATTATTAAAATAGTATTATATCCATGTGAGTAATTAAATGGAATTATTTGATTTTATATTTTCCATATTATGCTAAAGAATAATTTTAAAAGGCTTTTGTTTTAGTCTAATACATTGCCTTAAAGGTTTATACTTATTTATGAAAATTTTTGCTATATTGTTATCCTTACTGAGCATCTGATCACACCTCTTTTTATGTTTTATTTTCCGCAGGATGTGAATAAGTATTTTATGATTGATAAGTAGGGTTAAGCTAAGGGATGAATGGAATTATCAAAGGATCATTTATGATGTGTTTTAATTTCTAATGATTAATGTAATGTTAATGTATGTAATATATTTTCCAATACTATTAAACTGATCGGTCTTTTTGGACATTATTACTTGTAATCATGTGAATGTATTAAAATAATAAAAAGACTCCCATAACTGGGGTCGGGGCGTTATAGTTAGTATCAGAGGAATTTTAGAAATAACCATGGAAATAGATTGATAAAATATTATTAGAGAAAATTACCCTAAGATAGTCTTTAAGGATTAGTATAGAAGAACTTCCTAGAATTTTGGAACTGTAGAAATTTGTTGAGTTTTACAAGCAATATATCCCAATATGGATACGATCAGGTAGAGGTGGATCTGGCATAGATGTACCATGGGGTAAAACCTGAAAACACCACTTCGAGTTAGAATCAAAAGGGAACTGGTGCATGACAACAGGGCTTGCTTCTCTCTTGGTTATGACACTCCTGAGGGACATGTTTAAAATAATTTACATTTTCATCACAAGCCTTTTTGAAGAGTTTAAGGGTAAATACTTCCTTAAAGAAAACATTTTTATGATTATGGATTATATCCATAAACTAATCAATTTAAATTAGTTATTTTAAAAGTTTCGAATTATGAATTGTGATTCCTAAACTGACCTAGTGTATTCCATTGTTTCGAAATGGTGCCTAGTAGAAGGAATGAGAATTCTAGCAATACGCATGGTTGAAAGATTAATAAGGATCGTATCATTCATGGTATTAAGCCTAAATTTAAAATGTAAATAGTCTCCCACACATTCCCATCATATAAAGAAATAATATCATGTGTTAATAAGATAAATAAATAATTCTTTGAGTCCTATCGATTTGAAGGGAAGTAAGGTTAGAAAAGGATGGAGTATTTAAAGATGGATAAAGAGAAGAGGGGAAAGAAGGATTTTCCCATATGTGATAACTATGGAAAAAATCAACTTGGTAAATGCTTGAATAGAATGAGAGTTTGTTATAAGTTTGGAGAATAAGGACACCAAGTATGTGATTCAAGGGTAAGAAAAATGTTTCAAATGTACAATGCTTCATCTGCAAGGATTTGGGACACTTGGAAAATCAATGTCCAAATCATCATAGTATACTAAAAATTATGTTTTTGGATAATAATCAAGTTATGATATTACCACAGATGAATAATAATGATTAGTTTTCTTATGTTGATATTAAAGAATTATGTTATTTGAGTATTGTATCAACAATGTACTGGTATAATAATTATGGAGTATATACGGATTGTACTGAAATACTATTTCATTAAGGACTTGAGATTGTCTAGAACCAAGAAAAGTGACCCAATAAATGGTTAATTTTTTTTAGAAAATATAAGGTTTAAGGAGAGGTAAAGCATAATATGGTCCTGATAATGAGGTTTTGATTTTGGACTAAGAGATGGTTGATTTGGATAAATTATATTGGATATTCTTAACTACCTTGGAACTGATTAAAGGTTTGTATATTCCATCATTGTTGGAATATTAAAAAAAATGGATATACATAATATATATAGTATTTTATAAGGAATAAGGGAGCATGAATGTAATCAATAAGGTTTTATGGTAATTCAAGGTGTTACCATGTTTTAAAAGAATACATGATGGAGGTATAAATATGTTATTATGTGGAAAAAGAGATCTCAATTTTGTTTAACATCCTCATATATAATGGACTATGAGTTTGGACAGAATTATTTTGGATAGCTATAATGGTTTGAATGGATTAAGTTCAACTTTGGATAGTATTTGCTAAGATTAATTTTTGAATATTATATTACAATATTTTTAGAAAAAGGGAAACCTACAGGTCGAGCGATAACCCGTTGCATCAGAAAAAGCTGTAGGAATCGAACCCACAACCAAAGTGAGACAAGAATTTATGACCTACCACTATTCTATAAGAAGTACCTAGTTATTATAAATTAGTTATTTTCATGGTATATGGATAAATATAATATTTCTGAGTTTTATTGTCTTTTGGGGTGAAAGAGGAGTTTGTAGTTGAAATTAGTTAACGGATGGAACTCCACTTGTCAAGTATATATATATATATATTATTCAATGAATAAATTAATTCTTAATCTTTAGGTAATTGATATTAAAACAAAAAATGTGTTATCTTAATACCTTAGGTTTTGTTGAACTGATGATATTCTAAATCATCATAGATTGATGGCTTTGATGCCCTCAATTTTACACTTGTTTGTGATTGATGACCTCAATCACTCCCTATAAATATTTACGTTTTATTAATTATGTGTCTATAATTACCACCAATTTTCTCTTATTCTAAACCCTATGTTGGTGGTGATGTTTTCATTTCTCTTTCCCTCTTATTAAGACATAATTTTATTAACCCTATTTCTGATGTGGGTTTTCCACAAAGGTATTTTCTATTTTGAACCACTTATTTTAGAAGAATAATTTCAAATTTCTAGGATTCAATTTATTTAAGGAGGGTATAATATTACACCCCATGATTTCATAGTATGTTATCTCTTGAAAGTAATTCAATAACTTTCCCCACACACAACACCAAGTTCGAGTGCACCACGACATACCCAACTAGCCGTTCAAAAAACGATTATGGATAGTATTAACTGAATTTTAAATTTTATATACTCTGTATAATTATAACATCCATATTATGTGTTTCTTAGACATAATATAAGATCAAATTCAAATTTTTAGATAAAGGAAGTATTTTTCAGAAAATGAAATTTTACCGCATTTTAATGGAGAACCTTTTGTAATTCCAATATTTGATACTTTTATATATTAAATTTTACAAAATAAAATTTAACATTATAATCGGGACATAAAATTTTAGTTTTTATAAATTTTTTGTATTTTTATGATAACTTGCATATTTTAGTGAATATTGAAAAATACTAAATTTTAATTTAAAACAACTTTTTTATTCGAAATAATTTATAGTGTAAAATTATTCATTTGAAAGGGTTTTAAGTATAATTAGATTATATTTTTATCATTTAATACATTTTAGGTCATTATAATTAATTTCAATTTTAAAGTGGACATAAACAAGTGTTAATCTTTTGATAGATATTGTTTCTTAAAAACACGCTATTTGTTTTGAAAACAGGAATTAATATTAAATTAATTATTGAAACATTTATGTTTTGAATTTGGTAAAATAGACATCATTTGTGAATTTGGAATATCAAATATAGCTTTGGCTGATTTTTTGGTATTTTTTTGAAAAACTTCAGTTTTTGATGAATAGTGAAACCACTTAGTAAAAGTTAAAAAAATTGACTTTTTCATTTAAATGAGATTTTACCGCTTATTTGAATTGAATTTTGAAAATCTGACATACATTTTTGTTATTAGTAATTAAAATTTGGTTCAATAAGATAAAAATAATTTTTAGTGAATTGTAACTTTTGACTTTTATTTACCACGATTAAAGATAAATAGGGTAATTCAAGGTAAAAATAATATCATAATAACAACAAATTAACTTAACACTTGTCCTAACCTTATTGGATGAGTCCTGGCTGACCATGGGAATATTTGGGTCGATTTTGGGACCTCATGGATCCACTTAAGAGTGATAATGACACTTTATTTTAATTAACGTATTGTAAAGACAAAAATGACCTAAACATTTATCTTTTGGTAAATTAATTTTTACATGGGGTTATATAAGTTATCATTTCAACAATAAATATTATTTGGGAAGCTAAAATGTTTTCATACATCATGGTAGTTTTTTTATAATTTTTAGACATCAAATAAATTAAATTATTTATAACAAAAAATGATGGTGTATTTTCCTCATTAATAAATGATTAAAATAAATAAGATTATAAATATTACAATAACATCCAAAAAATTTCCAATTATTATTGGATGAATTTATTTCAACCATGAGTCATCTTATCTTCGACCTTAATGTGTTTTGGATCTTTAGAAACTGAAAATAATTATATAATAAAATAATATTTTCACACTTTCCTAAAGAACCCCTCTTCTCACTTATAAAAAGCCCTCACTTCTAACCCATTCCTCACACCTATCAAGATCCTTGGATAATGAAAACCTTGCCCAAATAAGCTCTTAATATCCATATATTCCTCTTAGAAGCCTTACCTTAGGCAGAAAGCACTTCAAGAATTTGGTTCAAACCAAAGGAAGTTACCCGAATTAAAAGTCACGGTTTCTCTTAAATTTATTTATTTTATTTTAGTCTCCAACCCTTAAAATATTTTCATTCATTTATTTTATAACAACATCATAATCCTAAATATACTAGGATGTTTTTATGAGAAGGATTCATACTACACTTACACACACCTTCATCTAATGGGTAAAGAACATACAATTTCTGTGGATGGAAAACAAACGCCTCACGAAATGATGATTGTTCAATTATCAACCAACACCTATTATAGTGGACATTATGATGACACTGTATATATATATATCATATATATTATGTTTATTTTTTCTTTATGCTTCTTTATTTTTAATTTATAGCATACCTTTATGATTTCCATTCTGAGTAAACGCGATAATTTCATTTGAGGAAGTGAGGGCTACCACCCCCTCAAAGTGATATTGCTCGTTCTTACCATATATGGGACATATTGTTTCCGACGCTTTCACCGGGGCGCACACACATCTTTTACACAGAGGACGCACTGCTATTACCCTGCATTCCCGCTTTCCAAAGGCGGGTGGCATCTGCTCCTTATTCAGGGACGTCTGCTCTTTGATCGAAATGGGATGATGGGATATCAGTTCTTCCTTTTATGGATTCCACCTCAGAGATCGTCACCTAGTCTGGGTCTCCCTCATAGATTTAAGACATAGTTCATGAATCTCTTCTCAGTGCCATATCTTCATGGACACTAGTTAATTACACAGCTTCTATCAGGACCTTCCAGGGAGTTTGGTCTGGGTAGAAACCTTATGTTAGGAGAGTAGTCACGCTGGGGCATCATTGGCATGTTTGGACCCAGGGGATTGGCATGTCTTTATCCTATCCCTTATCATAGGGTTTCTCGAGGGCACCTAAGCCTGAGGCATCCCACATCAAAATCAGGGAATTGTATTCCATTGGAATGTATCTGAGGTTTTTCTCAGCTTCCCATGTTTAACACAGGGTATGCCGCAAGTTTAACGTATAGTGGAGACGAATCAGAATGATCAGAACACTGGCTAGAGTGCATTAACTTGAAGATCCCCTGGAGGGAACGCTGATGTTGGGTTCTGCATAAGGGCGGCTTCTTGAATGCTGTGGAGGGGAGTGAGGTGGCATGATTTCACCGGGATGTGGTGGCCCAGGTAAGAATCAGAATGGACGATGGATCTAGGCTTGAGTCCCGAAGAGACTTCCTACATATCCTCGTGGCGGGGAATCAAAGACCATTTAGTTCAGGTGGAGGATAGAGTTTAATGTCATGTGGTATGGGTATTTGGGGATTACGCTCTGAGGCGTCCCAAGGATATGGGGTCGGTGAACCAACGCGAAGAGGGACCTGGAGTCCAGATGGATTGGGGCTTATGCTCTGAGGTAGCCCAAGGTGGTGGGGCTTGAACCTCGTGGAGGCTTCCTACATACCATGCCTTAACACGAATCAAAGTCCCCGTAGTTCGGGGTGATTGGGACTTACACACTGAGGCGGCCCAAGGTGGTGGGGCTTGAACCTCATGGAGGCTTCCTACATACCATGCCTCAGCACAGATCAAAGTCTATGTAGTTCGAGATGGTTGGGGCTTACACTCTGAGGTGGCCCAAGGTGGTCGGGGCTTGAACCTCATGGAGTCTTCCTATGTACCATGCCTTATCATGGATCAAATTCCCTGTAGTTCGTGATGGTTTGGGCTTACACTCTAAGGCGGCCCAAGGTTGTGGGGCTTGAACCTTGTGGAGGCATCCTACGTACCATGCCTTAGCACAGAACAAAGTACCCGTAGTTTGGGATGGTTGGGGCTTACACTCTGAGGCGGCCCAAGGTGGAAGGGCTTGAACCTCGTGGAGGCTTCCTACATACCATGCCTTATCATGGATCAAATCCCTGTAGTTCGGGATGGTTGGGGCTTACACTCTGAGGCGGCCCAAGGTGGTGGTTCTTGAACCTCGTGGAGGCTTCCTACGTACCATGCCTTAGCACGGATCAAAGTCCACGTAGTTCGGGATGGTTGGGGCTTACACTCTGAGGTAGCCCAAGGTAGTGGGGCATGAACCACGTGGAGGTTTCCTACCTACCATGCCTTAGCACGGATCAAATTCCCCATAGTTCGGGATGGTTGGGGCTTACACTCTGAGGTGGCCCAAGGTGTGTCATGGTCGGTGCCCGCTCTAAACTCACGAGAGTCATGCTCGGTGTGAGAAACAAGAGACAGCAGAGACCGGGAGATCACATCGTGAAGGGTGCATCTAGGGGAAATGAGGAGGGGATTACGCGTTGAGTGGCCCAAGGTGTCATGACATACTCCAGGATGGAGGCCTGAGGGTGAAAAGTGTAGCGGGAGAGGGATTTGCGACCAATGAAAGGAGGAGCCTCTTTCTCTATTATGCCTTCCACTGGCCTTGGCATTGTGGAAGAGAGGAGGAGCAGGGGTGCTTCCTTCTACAAGAAAAGACAGGGGCTTATGCCAAGGTGGCTGACCTTCCC
This sequence comes from Viscum album, assembly GCA_963277665.1. NCBI lineage: Eukaryota > Viridiplantae > Streptophyta > Magnoliopsida > Santalales > Viscaceae > Viscum > Viscum album. The sequence continues at coordinate 1,835,509,278 of OY728129.1, forward strand.
CGCGGACAAACACCACTCCAATAAATCAACCCCCATGAGGGATGATCCCATCCCCGTGGAGACGAGTGGGCGTGGAGAATGTCTAAGGTGGGGGGACCCTGCGTGCAAGGCACAGGGTCAGGTCATAGTTTAAAGTCTTGTGTTGAGGATGAGGTGCTTGGCAGTTTAACATCATGCAGCTCAGACAATGTGGGTTTGCTCCGCACCCCTAGGACTTACATAACTGATACCCTCTGCTCCTTGTGGGAGGGAAGGCATCGACAAGGCCGTAGCAAGGGGGTGTCACAGAGCAAGCCATTGAGAGGTCCACGTTAGCATGGCTATGCGAAGAACCAATAGCTGTTAGCATGCCTATGTAAAGAAGCATGAGGCGAAGCAACGCAATGAGAAGAATTTCCCAAGGGAATTTAATGTTACTTCATACAATCCTAGAAGGTAGCACTAGAAAACCATGTACGATGCGGATGCCCAGGGTGCACGAGACACCTGCGAATGGCACCCAAAAAGAGGACATAGGGTGTTCGCACAAGAGGGCGCTTGGGGAGCACCGAGGTGAAGGGCCCCAGTGGATTGCACACATCCCTTGGGGTTTTTTCTAAATAAAGGGGGTCTGAGGTGAAAAGCATTGGGATGTTGCAAAATCAGTGATGCTTGTATGAAATAGGGGGGCTGAGGTTTGTGCGAGACTCAAAGGGATTGCACGCAAGGGAAGGGTTTGGATTCAAAGGAAGGGGTGCATGCACAAACAAAGGATTATGCACAACTCGCCGACTTGCACTCCACGAAAGGGATTGCGTGCAAGGGGCAGACCCTGAAGAGGTTGGAGTTTAGTCTAAGCCATGGTGATCTCGCACGAAGGCGGATCCCGGGGAGACTTGGAGAAAAAAAGAACTATACCTTAAAGCCATATTGTGTGCGCATGAAAGGCAGATTTCACACACAAGAGGCTGTTCAAATTTTTCAGCCCCCAAAATGAACATGGTCTCCTTCTATTTATAGGCATCCGACAGCACAAAATTCAGGGCTGTGCAAAATAATTGCATGATGGAGGTGGCGGTGCGAAATATCAACCACGCGGGGCACGGGCACGACATTATTTTGTGCCCGTGGAGGGGATCCTTCATGAATCCTGGTACATTCAGCAAGGTATAGATTTTTTTCGTGCACTTCATCCTTTTTTTCAGGCAGCACCTTCGGGCCCTCTGGACCGAGTCTCTGGGTTCGAATATGACATCGCTTTTTTGCTTCGAAACTTTCTCCAGTACTTAAGAACTTTTCGACGTCTACACATATAATGGATTGCTTTATTGAACTTATATATGATATTATACAAGAATTATAATATAACTATGTATCATTAAGTTTTCATTCAATTAAAATATGAAATAGAAATGAAAGTATCGTTCATGCGTTCGTATGACTTATCATCTCCATGAACGGTGCATTTCATTTCTTATCTCCAAATGTTATGTACTATTATAAATAAATATATATATTGGATATATATAATATATATGATATCTAAATCATGAATATAATTTGGGAGATAATGGACTCTTGACCACATGGACAACTTGTAATTATAAGGTGTTCATTTTTTACTCAAGTACCAAATATAGACATAACGACCATTATTAAAATAAATGATTACATATTGTTTATAACTTGGTAATAAGTGATATAAAAGGAATAATAAATTTGAAAAGGGGTTCTTAATCAAGTATAAATTAACTTAAGTTTATTATTCAGGAAGAACAAGGAACAAACAAGTCAAGTCAGACATGTGGTTAGGGGTTTCTTATCTCTCTTATAATTCCGTGAGATTTCCATTGTTCGCCACTTATTGCATGTGGTGTTCTCTATACTTACATTTGATATATATTATCATGATTCTATTTATATTCATGGTATTTTCTGAATGATTTTATGGTTATTAACATTTGGTCATACGACTCGATTGATTACAACGTGGAAAGGGTTAATTTCACAATCTCTTCATTATCTGAAGTTGTTTATATGTAATTATCTATTGAGACCTCTTTATCGTCCACATCGGTGTTTTCTTTAAAATTTATTTCAAAAAAAATTAATATTTAACAGAAAATGGGTTAAATTCATTTATTCCCTTATTTTAAATTATATGTTTTTGAAAGGAATATTTCCTTCTTTTTCCAAATAAGGTACTTTATGACTTTTTCGACAAAATTAAGGTAACAATGTTTTTTTAACTTTTTTGGCGGGTGTAGTTATTTTCTGCCGTTATAAAATCGTCGAAGCTTCCCTTACAAGCTTATAATAATATTTTAAAAATAAATTTTTTCTTTATGGTTATGTGACTCTTAAATGATTTCATTATAAAAAGAGATATGTCTCTTAAATAGTTTTGATTTCACCTATATCAACATACATTGATAAATTTTACACTTGTTTGAAGTTGACTTATTATGATACAAATCTTCCATATTCTATTTAAGGTTTTTTGATATGTTTGATAGTGGATGAATTATTTTTATTCCATTCATGGTTCAAGGTTAAAGTATTGACATTTCATATGCTAGTTTTAATACGAATGTTTATGTTATATTTCAACCTCTTCTTAAGTTGAATGTGTTGGACTAGTATGTTTTGGGTTGGGGACTGGTAAAAATAATCTCTCTGGGTTGGGGTTTGGTTACAACAGACCCGCCGGGATAGAGTCCGGTTACAGAGGATCTCCAGGTTGGAGTCCGATTAGAGAGGCTATACGGGTTGGAGTCCAGTTATAGAGGCTCTCCGGGTTGGAGTCTGGTTACATAGGCTCTTCGGGTTGGGGTCTGGTTACAGTTAGGCCCTAGGTCCTGGCACGAAGCCTTTAAACATAAATTAAAGTAGAGAATTATGCATTCCATCCTTATTAAAGTGGCTATTGATATTGCATCTTATTATTAAACTAGTAGAATATCCATGCGATTATGTGAATGGAATTATTTGATTTTATCTTTTCTATATTATGTTGAAGATTAAGTTTAAAAGGCTTTTGTTTTCGTCGAATACATTAACTTAAATGTTTATTCATATTTATGAATGTTTCAACTATATTTTTATCCTTACTGAGCATCTGAGCTCACCCCTTTAAATATTTTATTTTTCTAAGGATGTGAAGAAGTATTTCATGATTGATAAGCAGGGTTAAGATAAGGGATTAATGGCATTATCAAAGGATCATTTATGTTGTGTTTTATTTTCTAATCTATAATGTAATGTTCATGAATGTAATCTATTTTCTTGGACTACTAAACTGATCAGTCTTTCGGGACATGATTCCTTGTAATCGTGCCAATGTATTTATATAATGCATTGACTCCCATAACTGGGGTCAGGGCATTACAGTTGGTATCAGAGGAAGTTTAGAAATAACCTTGGAAATAGATTTAAATAAACTATTATTAGAGAACATTACCCTAAGATGGTCATTAAGGATTAGTATATAATAACTTCCTAGAATTTTGGAACTGTAGTGATTTTGTGAGTTTTCCAAGAAATACATCTCTCCCTAGATAGGAGAAGGTAGAGGCAGCTCTGACACATATGTACCTAGGGGTAAAAATAGAAAACATCACTTTGAGCTAGACTCGAATGGGAACTGGTGCACCAAAATAGGCCTTGCTACACTCTTAGTTATGAAACTCCCAAGGGAAAAATTTAGGATAATTCACATTTTCATTACAAGACATTATGAAAAATTTAAGAGTAAATAATTCTTTAAAGAAAACATTTTTATGAATATGAATTATATCCATAAACTATTCAATTTATGTTAGGTATTTTACAAGTTTGGAATTATGAATTGTGATTCCTAAACTGAACCTGTGTATTCCATTATTTAGAAATGGTTCCTAGTAGAAGGAATGAGAATTTCAGCAACACACATGATCGAAATATTAAGAATGATCACATCTTTCATGGTATTAAGACAAAATTTAAAAGGGAAATAGTATCCCACATATTTTCATCATATGAATAAATATTATCATGTGTTAATAAGATAAGTAATGAATTCTCTGAGTCCAATGGATTTGATTGGAAGCGAGAGAAGAAAAGGATGGAAGAAAGAAATATGGATAAAGAGAAGAGGGGAAAGAAGGATATTCCCATATGCGATAATAGTGGAAAGAATCACATTGGTAAATTCTTGAAGGGAAAGGGAGTTTGTTATAATTGTGGAGGAAAAGGGAACCATGTACGTGATTTCATGTTTTAGAAAAAGGTTTCAAATGTATAATGATTCATTTTCAAGGAGTGGGGACACTAGGCAAATCAATGTCCAAATCATCATAGTATACCACAAATGATGTTGTTGGATAACAATCATGTTATGATATTCCCACAGATGATAAGTAATGACTAGTTTTCTTATGTGGATATTAAATAATTATGTAATCTGAATATTGTATCAATGATGTCTGGTTATAATAATTATGGAGTATATAAGGATTGCATTGTAGTACTATTTCATTAAGGAATTGAGATTGTGTGGAACCAAGAAAATGGACTCAATATAAGGTTAATTTTTTTGTAAAATATATGGTTGAAGGAAAGGTAAACCATAATATAGTTCTGATACTGAGGTAGTGATTTTGTAATAAGACATGGTTGATTTGGATAAATTATATTGGATATTCTTGACTACCTTGGAACTGATTAATGTTTTCTTATTCCATCATTGTTGAAATATTCAAAAAAATGGATATAAAGAATATATCTGGTATTCTATATGGAATAAGAGAGCATAAATGTAATAAATAAGGTTTTATTCTAATTCAAGGTGTTACCATGTTTTAGAAGAATACATGATGAAGGTATTCATATGTTATTACGTGGCAAAAGAGATCATCATTTTGTTTACCTTCCTCATAAATTTTTCACTGTGAGTTTGGACAAAAGTATTTTGGATAGCTATAAAGGTTTGAATGGATTAAGTTTAACATTGGAGAGTATTTATTAAGATTATTTTTTGAATATTATAATACTATTTTTCTAGAAGATGGGAAACCTGCAGGTCGAGCGATAACCCGTCACGTCGGACAAAGCTGCAGGAATCGAACCAACAACCAAATTGAGACAAGGATTTATGACCTACCAATAGCCTATAGGATGTCCCTGGTTATTATAAATTATTTTTTTTCATGGTATATGGATAAATATATTATTTTTGAGTACTATAATCTTGTGGGATGAAAGATTAGTTTTTGGTAGAAATTAGTTAAAGGATGGGACTCTACTTTTCAAGTATATATATATATATATATATTATTCTATGAAGAAATTAATTCTTAAACTTTAGGTAAGGGATATTAAAACCAAAAATGTGTTATCCAAATACCTTAGGTTTTGTTGAACCGATGATATTCTAAATAATCTTAGATTGATGGCTTTGGGCCCCTCAATTTTACATTTGTTTGTGACTGATGACCTGAATCACTCCCAATAAATATTTATGTTTTCCCCAATTATGTGTCTGTAACTACCACCAATGTTCTCCTATTCGAAACCCAATGTTTGTGGTGACTTTTTCATTTCCCTTTCCCACTTATTAAGACTAAATTTTATTAAACCTGTTTTAGATGTGGGTTTTCCACAAAGGTATTTTCTATTTTCAACCTCTTATTTTAGAAGAATAATTTCAAATTGTGAGGTTGAAATTTATTGATGGAGGGGAGAATGTAACACCCTAATATTTCATAGTATTTTATCACTTCAACTTTATTCAATAACTTTTGCTACATGCAATACCGAGTTCGAGCACACCACGACTTACCAAACTAGCCGTTTAAAAATGGTTATGGATAGTATTAACTAAATTTTGAATTTTATACACTCCATATAATTATAACATCCATATTATGTGTTTCTTAGAAATAATATAAGCTCAAATTCAATTTTTCTGATAAAGGAAGTATTTTTTATAAAATGAAATTTTACCGCCTTTTAATGGAGAACATTTTTTAAATCCAATTTTTGACACTTTTATATATTAAATTTGACAAAAATTAACTTTTTCATTAGAATCAATACATAAAAATTTGGTTTTGATAAATTTTTGGTTTTTTCTGATAACTTTCATATTTCAGTGAATAATGAAAAATACTAATGTTTAATTAAAAACAAATTTTGTTTTTGAAATAATTTATAGTGTTAAATTATTTATTTGAATTGGTTTGAAGAATAATTAGATTATATTTTTATCATTTAATACAATTTAGGTCATTATAATTAATATCAATTTTGAATTTGACATAAACAAGTGTAAATATTTTGATAGATATTATTTCTTAAAAAGACGTTATTAGTTTTGACAACGGTAATTAATTTTAAATTAATTAATGCAACTTCTATGTTTTGAATTTGGTAAAATAGAGATCATTTTTTGAATTTGGAATATCAAATATATCTTAGGCTTATTTTTTTGTATTATTCTGAAAACACCAGTTTTTTATGAATAGTGAAACCACTTAGTACTAGTTAAAAAAACCAACTTTTTCATTTAAATGAAATTTTACTGCTTCTATGAACTGAATTGTGAAAATTAGACATACATGGTTTTTATTAGGGAGTAAAATGTGGTCCACTAAGATAAAAATAATTTTTAGTGAATAGTAACTTTTGACTTTTATTTACCGCTGTTAAAGGTAAATAGGGAAATTCAAGGTAAAAAGAATATCATGATAACAAAACATTACCTTAACACTTTTCTTAACCTTATTGGACGATTCCTGGCCGACCATGGCCATCTTTGGGTCGATTTTGGGACCTCATGGAGCCACTTATGAGTGATAATGACACTTTCTTGTAATTAACTTAAAGTAATGACAAAAATGACATAAACAAATAAATTTTTGTAAATTACTTTTTACATGGTGATATATAAGTTATCTTTTTGACTATAAATATTATTTGGAAAGATAAAAAGTTTTCCAAAATCATGGTATTTTTTATAATTTTTAGACATCAAATAAATTAATTTATTTATGACACAAAAATGCTGTAGTATTTTCCTCATTAATAAATGATTTAAATAAATAAGATTATAAATAATAAAATAACATCCAAAACCTGTCCAATTATTATTGGATGAATTTATTTTGAACATGAGTCATCTTATATTAGACCTTAATGAGTGTTGGACCATTAGAAACTGAAGATAATTATATAACAAAATAATATTTTCACACTTTCTTAAAGAACCCCTCCTCCCCCTTATAAAAAGACATCACTTCAAACTCCTTCCTCACACCTATAAAGCCCATTGGATTACCCAAAAACTGACCCAATAAGCTCTCAATATCACTCTATTCCTCCTTACCTTAGATAGAAGAGACTTCAAGAAGTCCTTTTTGGTTCAAACCAATAGAATGTACCCGAATTAAAGGTAACAATTTCTCTTCAATTCTTTTATTTTCTTTTAATTATCAAACCCCAAAAATATTTTCATTTGTTTATTTTATAAAAACACATGTATACTCAATATACTAGTATGTTTTTATGAGAAGGATTCAAACTACACTTACACACACCTCTATTTAATGGGTAAAGAACATACTGTTTTTGTGGATGGAAAACTGACATTTCACTAAATGATTATTGTTCAATTATCTCATATCACCTCTTATGGTGGACATTATGATGACACTGTATTTTTATATGCTATATATTATGTTTATGTTTTCATTATGATTCTTTATTTTTAATTTATAACATACCTTTATGATTTCCATTATGAGTAAACGCGATAATTTCATTTGAGGAAGTGCCGACTATCGCCCCCTCAAAGAGATATGACTCGTTCTTACCATACATGGGACATATAAATGATGGTGTTATTGAAATTATATATGATATTATACTATAATTATAATATAACTATGAATCATTATGTTATCATTCAATTAAAATATGAAATAGAAATGAAAGTAGCGTTCATGCGTACGTACGACTTACCGTCTCCATGAACGGTGAATTTCATTTCTTATCTCCAAATTTTATGTACTATTATAATACGTATATATACTGGATATATATGATATCTAAATAATGAATATAATTCTAGAGATAATGGACTCTTGACCAAATGGAATAATTTTAATTATAAGTTGTTCATTTTTTACTCAAGTACCAAATATTGACAAAATGACAATTATTAACTTAAATGATTACATATTTTTTATAACATGGTAATAAGTGATATAAAAGGAATAATAAACATGAAAAAGGGTTCTTAATCAAGTATAAATTAACTTAATTTTATTATTCAGGAAGAACAAGAAACAAACAAGTCATATCAGACACGATGTAAGGGGTTTCTTATCTCACTTTTAATTCCGTGAGATTTCCATTGTTCTCCACTTCTTACATGTGGTGTATTGTATACTTCCATTTGATATATATTATCATGGTTCTATTTATAATCATGGTATTATGTGAATTATTTGGTGGTTATTAACTTTTGGTCATACAACTCGATTGATTACAATGTGGTAAGGGTTAATTTCACAATATCTTCATTATCAGAGGTTGTTTATACATAATTATCTAATGGGGCCTATTTATCATCAACATTTGTGTTTTCTTAAAAATGTATTTCAAAACATTTTTTACATTTAATATACAGTGGTTTAAATTCATTTATACCATTATTTGAACTTTTTTTGAACGGAATCTTTTTGTCGTTTTCCAAATAATGTACTCTAAGACATTTTCAACAAAATTAAGGTAAGAATGGATTTTTTAACTTATATAGTGAGTGAGGCTATTTTCCACCCTTATAACATCATCAAAGCTTCCCTTATAATCTTATAAGAATATTTTCAAAATAAATTTTTTTTTATAATTATGTGAATCTTAAATGATTTCAATATAGAAATAGATATTTCTCTGAAATAGTTTTGATTTCACTTATGTCAACATCTTTTGATAAATTTTACACTTGTTTAATGTTGATTTATTATGATATAAATCTTCCATATTGTATTTATGGTTTTGGTATATTTTTGACTATGGATGAGATATTTTTATGCCATTCATGGTTCATGGTTAAAGTATTTACATTTAGTATGCTAGTTTTAATATGAATGTTTAGGTTATATTTCAACATCTTCTTAAGATGAATGTGTTGGAGTAGTATGTTCTAGGTTGTGGACTGATAAAAGTAGGCCCTCCAGGTTGGGTTATGATTACAGCAGACCCTCCGGGTTGGAGTCTGGTTTACAAGGATCTATGGGTTGGTGTTCGGGTACAGAGGCTCTCCGGGTTCGAGTCTGGTTACAGAGGCTCTCCGGGTTCGAGTCCGGTTACAGAGTCCCTTCGGGTTGGGGTTCTGTTACAGTTAGCCCCTAGGTCCTGGCACGAGGACTTGACACAAAAATTAAAGTCCAGAATTATGCATTCTATCATTATGAAGGTGGATATTGATTTTTCATGTGATTATTCAACTAGTAGAATATCCATGCAAGTAAGTAAGTGGTATTATTTGATTTTATCTTTGAAATATTATGCTAATGAATATGTTTAAAAGGCTTTTGTTTTAGTCTAATACATTTACTTAAATGTTTATGCTTATTTATAAAAGCTTTTTTTATATTTTTGTCCTTACTGAACATCTAAGCTCACCCTTTTATATGTTTTATTTTTTCCAGGATGTGAAGAAGTATTTTATGATTGATAGGAAGTCTTAAACTAAGGGATTAATGGAGTTCTCAAAGGATCATTTATGTTGTGTTTTATTTTCGAATTTGTAATTTAATTTTCATGTATGTAATATACTTTCCAAGACGAATAAACTGATTGGTCTTTTGGGACTTGATTCCTTGTAATCATTCCAATGTATTAAAATATTGCATAGACTTCCATAACTGGGGTTGGGGTGTTACATAAATCATAACTCCTCTTTCTGAGGGTTCTATATAACTCCCACATCGCAATGATCTGGTTCTGGTTGACATCCTCTCAAAAAATTGATATCTATTGTATCTTGATATATGTATTTATCATAAATGGGGTAACTTGGTTTTGGATCTCTAGAAAAATAAACCCTCCTTAAAATTCTTTTATCTGGCCTCCTCATTTTGAAATTGATCTGATGCATATCACCTAAGGGTCCTAAAATATATCCTAAACTCTCACATGTTAGAAATCCCCTATCTAAGGGTAAGATGATCCTACCCACTGTACACCTTTTTGGTCAAAGAAAATAAATCTTCTTAGAAATATTCTTGTTACTTCTCCCATGACACCCTGAACTACTTGTGATCCTGATGAATAAGAACCACCATTGCCTCACTTATCCACAAAGAAACATCATAACTAATGAAAACTAGACCTCTTTATGAGCATAGATCAAACTAAAAACTATATCAAGATACTCCAACAACAATTCTATGATTTAATCTAAAACGAAGGCCCTATAATATTTTACTCTCTAGTGGGAAATCTCTCAGAGTTTTATCATCAATGTTTAATCCATATCGACATCCAATCTATATTGATATGCTGAAATATATTGATGAATATCTTCAATGAAAAATTGATGATGATTTCAACATAGATCTATACCTATAAAAATTGAAAAACGTTTTAGAGCTCATAAACATGAAATATGGAATATTTAACAATATCTATTTTATTATTTTTTTTATCTTGTTGTGTTTTTTACCTATCCCAAGGTCTAACCATTTCAAACAAAGTCCCAAAATATAATGATGCCTCATCATTTCCTATATTTATACCTTGAAACCATTATCCCTTCATTTAGTGGGATCAATAAACATATAGGTTTATACATCAGATCATAGGGGGACCTAAATACACTTTTTGCATCTGTTCTCCCATGTTTACACTGATTACTAAACTTATATTACATTTTTTCATACTAACCCATGAAATATCACCAATGTATAACTCCAAACACCATCCTATCACTCAAACATGATCCTCTAATACTGCTATATCACGACCCTCTCCCCATAAAGTTTACCCATCTATGTATGGTAATAAAAGAAGGGAGACGACGACTTCCAAAGATCAACCTTCAGTAGGCCCTGGGATGGTGACTAGGACTGAGGGTATAATAATCATATAATGTGGTGTGTTATCTTATAAGAAAACATATAGAATACAGTAATAATAAGGATGCAAAAATCAACAAAAAATATAATTAAATATAAAAAATCCCAAGTGTAACCATGCAATTTCATACAATACTATAAAAACCGAAAGGAAAACTACAAGTACCTAAAGGTAAAGATGGAATTGATAGTGAATCCCAAACAGCTCCTTCAAAAAAAATCTAGTAATATCCAATATATACCCAAAATGCTCTGGCTAACTAAGGAAATAGTTTATCTAAACTTAGTGTGAGAATAATATTATACTATGTTGGATCCTCCCCATATCCTCTGTCACAAGTGATAAATAAATCATGAAAAGCGCAGTGAACAATAGTAAATCTAACCTAACATCTAAACAGGTATACTATGTTCCCAACCTCACCATGTATAACTCTCACCAACTATCACATAAATGAGATTACATAATATTAAAATGAAACATCAAGGTTACCCACTCCCACTTCACCACTATTTTTTACTTTCCCCAACATCCCACATCTCGATCCATTTCTCTATAAAATATCCTATCCTAAAGACACCTAGGAAAGTAATTAAAAATTAACCATTTGCATCACATAATCACATCATATCAAATAAAATCACTATATATAGTAACATAGAAGTTTATATAATCCACCACATCTCATATGAAATGTATCATACATCAGGTATTGTACCTCAATCCTTTACAATACATACAATGAGTAAAATAACACTAACCATCACATCTTATAAACACCATAACTATAATGATCCATTTGACACATCATATGGTAATACATGGGTGTGAAATAACCACAAGAGGTAACATCCCTCTACACACTTATATGAGGAAACAAATATCGTTAAAATAACAAAAGTAACTACCAATAGAAGAGATTAGGACTATAGGGGTAGTCAACCATCCATCCACCCATCAGGATATTGGTGGAGTCACCCTCTTAGAATCCAATGGTTGTCAGTTTCCCTAACCAACATGGGTGGAATATCTTTTGAAATCACTTGACTTAAAGGATTTAATATATCTCACAACCACAAATGCATATAACCTAGTACTAAGTTCAACAACATATGTAGTCTCTATAACACCTGTATACCACTACCATTGTCTAGATGTCCTATATGGACAAAAACATTCAAAAAGCTACATGAATTATTTATTTTATTTTTATAATTTCCTTTTGTTAATTAAATTATTATATATTAGATTCACCATTAACATTATTTCAAGGTACATTCATTAACAATCATCATGAAGTCCATGAACCCCAATAATAATAAAAACTGATTCCATTCTTTCTAAAGAGCAACATCTTTTCATAATTTTCATTCCATGAACACCATACCCATTGGTTAATAATTATTTATTAATTATCAAAATAATTCAATAATCTAGGTACTCTATGAAAACCATACTAATCTACCAACAAGAGGAAACTTGTAACCAAACACACCTAGTTACATCATGTAGTAGTGAAAGGAAAAAAGATAAAACAAGAAAAATAATATTTGATAATAAATTGATTCATCCAAGAAGGCATCTATATCTATAAAAAAATAGGTAAGCCTAGACTCAACCATTATTTTCATCTCAAGTTCCATAAAGAAAACCTTCATGAATATCTCAATGCATCCCTCTATCATAGCTTCCAACAACTACCACATCATCCTAGCCTCACCGCCCACATATCACATCATCAATCCAAGGATCATAACATATCACATAGTAAATCTCACATCCATAGAACATTATAAGGGTTCATAAAACAAACAAGAATAACCAATAGGAAAATCTAGTCCAAATAGGTTATACATCATGCACACATTAATGAGATCACATGGCTCCAAACTCAAGGCACTCATCCTTTAGATTTATATGGGAAACCCAGTCCCTTGAAAATACCTTAATCAGGTAATTATGTTTTATTTAGTCATTAATTAACCAATTAAATATTCATAGGTTTCAAATACATGAAAACTAAGGCATCAATTTAATATGATATAAAAATCTAAATATGCTCTTTGAACTGTTTAAAACCCTAGAGAAGTTCTATTCTCTTTAACATTTCTTTTCAACGTATCATTCTAAAAAACAATTATCATGACTCAAATTGTATATCAATTCCATTAACATGGAAGAGAACATTTAATTAATCCTTCACAATGTAGAAAAAATATTAACCTAAAATTATAATAGACACATGATTCATTACAACAACCTTATTCCTTAATTATAATACAAATTAATCAATTATTTATGACTTTACACACTTTTCCAATTTTCATTAATAATAAATTGCTAACTATAGTATAACGAGTCAAGATAAAATGTATAACATATTGAGCACACTATATATCCCCACAAGAAGAAAACTGTTATCACAGTAGAATGAACCAACCTATGATAACAACAAAAAATTATTTATTAATTTGATTCTATAATTGATAGGTTAATTATGTTTCCATCAAGAGGGATAAACCACATGAACATTACGATTTAACATAAATAAATTGGATAAGAAACAAATCCCCTACCTTAAAGGCATCAATGGATTTAACACTTGAACAAATCAATGTCGTAGATCCCGATCACCCCTCCCACAAAAAATTTATCCATCTAAGGAAGTCACGCCACAACTTCACTAAATATAACCATGAAACATATTTCAGGTAAAAAAGAGAAAAACTTATATCAGATCAAAAGAATAATTTATGGGATCCTTATTAAATAACCATAAGGGAAAAAATATATAACATACCTCATATCACCATAGATTAATCATTGTAATCAATGAGTCGATTCCCATCAGAGGGATTCCAAAACACCTAAGGAGATAGCCTTCGAATGCCTATAAATTAAGAGTGAGTGGTAGGTCTTTGAAAACCTAAGGCACTATAGTTTATAAATTCACTCTAATGATATGGATTTAATTGTGTGAAAGTCTATCTTATTGTGTAAATATTGAGATTTATGTTCCACCAAAAAAATGTGTTTCCTCAAACTAGTTTAACCTGTATTAATTATTATCATACATACTCCTGTTAAATAACCTCACACATGATTTAAATGGATCTATGTCCAATAATTGGGCTATCAAACAATTCGTGAACCACATATTCATGACATGAAACACTTAAACATCATGAATTCTACTAGCTATAGTGTTTTAGCATCCAAATATCCCCAAACCTTCTCTAAGCCTCCTCTAAGACACATATGATTCATGAATATGAAAATGGTTGTACTAGATAGATCTAGTCCATTACACGATTTCTCATCAAGCATGATACACACCCATGTTATCATCCTATATTTTTAATATGTTGTTCTTTCAAAATCTGAAAGAAACTCATTAGTACAACATGGGCATGGAATTTAATATGAAATTTCCAATTCAATCAAATGGAGGAGATATCAACTTCCATTAATATGGAAGGGAAACATAATTATATGACTAATTCATTAATAACATGTCAATTTGGTTGCACCCAACATATCCAACTTCATACGAATATGTGGAATCAAAATTTTAGTAAATACATCAAAGTGAACTAGTCTTTAAAATCATTAATAACAATCATAAATTTTATGGGGGATTACCCACACATTCTGATAGAAATTTTACATAACACATAAACATACCAAATTTATATTGGAAGGTATATTCTCAAAGTCTCCCAAGAGATATATTACCATGTGAAAACATCATGAGATGAAGTCTCATTTGCTTATGAATAGTTGTACCTAGAAGTCAACATAATATTCTTCAATAATAGAATAATATCTAATCATAGAACAAGGATTAAGAATATCATCATGGAATTTCAATGTTTTAATCATATAAGGGAACATATGTGACTTTTTAAATGTGATAGATACTCTATGATATTATTAAATTAAATTCATGTAGAAATATAAGTGATATTTAATAACATATATTAATTAATATTAACTTAATTGAATATATATTGATATAATCCAATGTTAAAAATATTTATTCTAGTACAACCGACTCCAACAGTCTTCCATGTGGACTCAATATAGCATACATTGAATTTATGTCTACTAGACCACACATGAGGAACCTGTTTTTGTTAGTCTGGAGTTAAGATGAATATATTTAAAAGTGGGGGTCAATTGGCCTTTTAAAACTTCTATTAATGATTTTATGGGGAATATCATAGTTTATATGTTAATGTAGTGATAAAAAAACTAAAAGAAAATTGATATTTCTATAGTAATTGGAATCTAAATGATCCTACATCTACTATTCACCCCTAGCATGAACTAAGAGTGATAGAACCCACTATAACTAGTAAAATATAATCTTATGAATTTTCCCCACATTGAGTCACAAAATAACTAAAAACACCTTTTCAACTAGGAGGCATAGACCCCAAACAAACATACCTTTTTCTACCAGGAAGAACAACCTGAGCTGCCTGCCTTTCCCCCTGGAGGCACAAAAAAATGCCTATCTTTTGATTTGAATTCAAAACCCAAAACAAATACTGTTTAATGGGTATTAAAACCTACTGAAATTATTCAAACAAAAATATTTTTGGAATAATTATAACCACATGTCCATATTAATAGATTTATTGTTTTATATTTGAGAAAGTAATAAAACCTGGTATAGTAAAGCATCAAATAGGTAATTTCTAATTAACAGTCATATGTGAATATCTATGTGTTAATCCCCTGTACAGTTCAATAATATCAAAAAACTCTTCATTCATTGATTTATATCTATTTAAAAAAAATATATAAATTTCATATTTGCACAAACATTGAATATTAAAAGCCTGTTCCAATCCCACTTTTCCAATACATCATACAATTTCTTTACAAAATATGCATGCAAAACATACTCACATGAGAAACACCATTAATATGAAAAATTAAATTCATGATGTATAGTTATAAAACGTTAATATAATTAATACATTAATATAGAATAATTATAATCAACATCAATGTCTGCAAAATAAATTCCAATAAATCATGTGAGATGAACTATTAATATTTCAACAACATTTAATGTAAAAAACACTTTTCTAAAAAAATTAGTGATAAACATAAACCCATGTGATAATATTATAAAAAAATTAAAATCTATTGCCTGATATTATATATAAATAACAAGTAATTATATAATAAAAAAACATCAATTATATTCATAATAAAAATAAAGTAAATGGAAAAAATGAAATTTTACATAAAATATATCATATTTCTTGATTTTATAATATAATGTAGATAAATAATAAATTCATATATCTGTTTTATATAGGATATTACATTGGGTGGTCACACGGGTGATTATACATTTCAGATTCTATGTAAGGAAATTCACGTACATGATTTCACATAGGTGATTCTATAAAATTATATACAACCTAACCTTTAATGTTTCAGACATAAAAAAACCATAAAATAGAATAATATTTCTCCCTTGTTGGATTATATTTATATATTTTTATTATTTTTTCATGTAATAAAAAATCTATTTAATTAGACATCAATATATCTTGTTATTATTAAAATGCAATATGAATAATATTATAGAACAGAAAATTTTTATAACTGAAAACATATGGTGAATTCAATCTATTTTCTATATTAATAAAGATCGCTTTAGTGTTTAATTTCTTCTAATGAAATTAATATAATATTTTTATCCTTATAATTAAAAAATAATCACTTGCATTTGTTTTTAAATCCTTTTTTATTATCAAAATATATAAGATAATTCTACTTATGGTGGGTTCCATAGTAGGTTGACACGGCTAGGTGGCATGGTAAGTTGACATAGTCAGTTGAATCCCATATGGTGTATATATTTTGTTTATGTTGAAGTTTTACATGGTTAGGTGACATTGTAAGTTGACTCCAATATGGTTAGTATATTTTTTTCATGTGTTATGTTGACATAGTAAGTTTACTCCCATACTGTCAGTACATTTTGTTCATATAGAACATTATTAAGGTAAGATGATATTTTAAGTTTACACCCACATGGTTAGTACATTTTATTTTTGTTGTAGGATGACACATTCAGGTGACCTAGTTAGTCAAATACCATATGGTTGGTTTTATACTTTAAAAAAAATGATTTTTAGACTTTGCAAAAAATTAGTTCTAGAATAAGTAAAATGATATTATAATGTTTCAAATGAAGTATCTATCATAGGAACACTTCATGAAACTTATAGAACCCAATATAAAATTTCAAAACATAAAATATAATGAAATTTTTAATTGAATAGAAATTAATATATTATCATTATTAATCACACCTTACATAAAAAAATTATTAATTATTTAAAAGTAAAAACATAAAAAGATTTATAATTCCCAAAAAAATTAAGTCATTCCAGGATCCACTCTATAATTTTTCTAATTTATGGTTTTGTTCATGGTGTCTTCTTGATTTTCTTCCATGGATAATATTATACCTAATAATTCACATCTCTGATAAAAATCCCCGAAGTGATGATATTTCAAATTAATGTAAATTATCTACTAATTTGATATTCTCTCCTTTGCAAGATCCATCGCTATGGTATATCATAATAGAGTATTATAGGGTATTTAATTCAGGGAAACACGTCATCAAAACTAATTATTTTTTAACATTGAAGATGCAATATATACTGACTTAGTTTTAGATACTATGAAAATGGATTTATCTAACCTCTTCATGATCACAACACCTTCATGAAAAGTGAATATGTATCCACATTGTGATTTCATATAATCATGATCTATTTAGAAAATAGAATCATTATATCCTATAATGACTAGTTACTTATATCCCCCAAATAATATAAATATATCCTTAGTATGCCTCAAATAATTATGGATTTTCTTGGTTTCCATCCAATTTCATTCACCTGGTTAAAGATGACATCTTCCTATAAAATATAAGGTGTAGGGAAAATTTATCCTAGTACATATTATAGCATACATGACTAAGAAAAATACTAATTCATATAGAATCATTTCTATAATTTTTATTTCCATATTTTTCAATAGAATTATTTTCATAGAAAAATGAATTCCATGTCAGAATGAAAACAATACCCTCTTGGTTTATTCAATAATAAATCCCTTAAGTATCTTACCAATATATATACACTAAATTAGAACACACTGTCTCTTTGATCTATCAAGATAGATATTAATCTAAAAAATATATGTTTCTTTGTCCTATACCTTTATGGAGAAGTATGTGTTGAACTATGATTTGATATAAAATAATAATTGTACTTAATTTCTAGTAAGTAGCATTTCATTTCCATAAACTATTGAGAAAGAAACCCCACTCCCACTAGAACTTTTAAAGACACAAGGATCACATTCATTCTTTATGAAACCAAATTATGTTACGGATTCATTTAACTGAATCTTCCATGATATAAATTCTTAAATAAATCCATTAGTGAATATTTTGAATTTATAAATGTTTTTCGAATCAGTTAGAGTCAAAAACCCTTTAGGTTTATCCATATAGACATCTTCATGAAGGATCCCATGAAAGAAGTATACTTTGGAATAAATTTTATAATTTATATATTCATGGTAATTTAATATTAAATGTAGAATTATGATGGATTTCTATATTAAAACTGGTGAAAAGGTTTTTCAGATTCCACTTCTTGATGTAATTTGAAACCTTTTTCTACCAGTTTTTCCTTATAAGTATTGACATGTCAATCCAATTCCATTTAAATATTGAATTCCAATCTAAAACCAATTATATTTACATCCATTAAAGGATCTACCAAAATCCAAAATGGTTCTAATATATGGAATCCATTTCTGAATTCATATATTCTTGAAACTTTTCCACTTTTCTACCACTTATATCATTAATGCATGTTATATGATCATTATTTTCAACTAATAATGGTCCACCACCCTCCATGACTAGAAAATGTTAAATTTTAGGTTCTCAAACCTCTCTTGCGATCATATGTTGTACTTATGTCTCTAAAATGTCTTCTTCCACTAGGCCATCTTGAATATGTTCATGTGGAAACTCTTGTGTACCATAATCCGGAACATTATAAACATCTGTCTCTCTCCCACTATATATTTTAGATATATTCATCTTCTCAATGAATATTACATGTCTTACCACAATAAAATATTTTTCATATTGTTCTTATTGGTAATATTGAATTGTTTCTTTGGGGTATCCTATAAAGGTAAAATTTGTGCCTGGAGATGAATTTTTTTTACTAAATGGTCCTTAAAATTTTTTCACTTACCTATACATGTAATAACAAAAGAAAAGGTTTCTCTTCACTCAATAATTGTAATGGAATACCATAAACTTCTTTATTTAGAACCTGGTTTAGTATTAGTGTTGTTGTTCAAAATCTGTATCCTTAATGGGATAACAGAAGATAGACATGAGAAATCATTGATCTCACCATATCTAATAGGGTGTGAATTTTCATTTCTCTTTAATCATTCCACTATGGTGTTTTAGAATGACTTATGTCACGACCCGTCCCCCAGGGCCCGTGCCGTGACTACCCCAAGACCGCGTTCAATTGACCAGGGGCCCATGACTAGCACCAAAGGTGTAAATCCCTAAAATAGGAATACATTTCCTTTATAAATAAAAACACACACAACAGAGTACACAATTGAATAAAAAACAGTATAAAAAACTGTATAACAAGAGTGTGCTAAAAAGTAAAGGGGCTAGAAATACAAGCCCAACTATAAAGTACAAGTACAAATGAAAGAGAAAAAACTACTGAAAGGTGAAAAGAAGCTCTTGTATTGTCAACCACAGATCCTACCTAAAGGGTAGGTAAAGATAGACTCCTCTGCACTCCACGTCTGTCAGTCTCTACCGGGTACCGACTCGTCGTGAGGTCCACCTTTGGGTATCATCTTGTACTCGTACACTCAGCCTCGGTCAACACTATCCATCATTTCCATCCAACACACTGAGGTGCGGGCATAACCTATGTAGGGTGAGTATAATGATACTTAGTAGCGACCTCGAGACCCTTAAGGTCTCATAACATCCAACAAGTATAAACCACAATGTATGAAATCAATTGATAACCCCACTTAGGTATATGACCATACATATACCTATGTTATCTAGTAATCAATCTCAATCATGAGGAAAACACAAAGTTACTGACTCATCTCACATTGGTATACAACTTTTGAGGAGAGATAGAGATGATCAGATGTATCCACTGAATCAACTATTCTGTCAAACCCACAGAGGATCCAAGAACAGAAATCAAAACTGTCGAACCCACACAGGATCCAAGAACAGTTATTCTGTCAAACCAACAGAGGATCCAAGAACAGAAGTTAGAACTATCAAACCCACTCATGATCTAGGAATAGTAGTCAGAGCTATTGAACCCGTTCAGGATCCAGGGGTAGTCGTCAGTTTTGTAGAACCCACATTGGATCCAAGAACAGTCGTCAGTGCACAGCCAACCACATGGTTCTTCATGAAGCATGCTTGATTCTGGGAGGGTCTGCTCCTCAAGATGAGTATTGATACACCGACTTCGACGAAGTCCCAAGAAGAAGTATCTCAAAGGTCCGCCTCATCATAGGGGTCTCAACACAACAAACGATGCGTCAATCGGATGCCCAGTCTGTGAGTTATTAGACTTTTAGTCGCGGGGGCCCAGTTGGGTTCGTGTACGATCCAAACTGACCATATCTCAACTAAACCCTGATCTCTGGTGGGGTATACTCAAAAGGATGGCTACACTCAAAGATTTCCAGCACCGCTGACTGATCATCAAACGGACGTCTGGTGAAAAAGATATGGCCAAAGAAAGTAAAGGGTCAGTAGTGGGCCCGGGTTCAGTTCAACCCGGTCCGACCCAAGGATTGGTGTGGACCATTGGAAATGCCATCCTGTTAGGTTTTTCCCAGCCCACTGGGCCTAGCCCAGCACGCCGCAAGGGCAGTTTGGCCCAGAGGGTCGTGAAGGCGCGACTCGGCATGGCTTGGCCTAGAGGGCGCGACCGAGCCAGTTTGGCCAGGGTGCCGTGATGTGGACCGCTGAATGGTTCGAAAGGCCGGGTGGCTGGGAGGCGGCCGACCAGGACATGGCCAGAAGGTCTGGTGGGTGGCCGGTTCGGGTAGGGCGTGGTCAGCGCGGACCGGCGTGGTTCAGGCAGGGCGTGGCTAGGTGCGCCGGTTCGGGAGTTCGGGTAGGTTGCACGTCCAGGCGGGCTAGCGGGCGGTCGGTTTGGGCGTGGCCAAGCGGTTCGACGGCTGGAAGGCACGTGGCCAGGAGGGCTGGTGGCTAGGAGGTGTATGGCCAGGTAGGCCAGCGGATCGGCTAGGTGGGTCGGCGGGCGTTTGGGAGCCCGAAGGCATGGGCCGAGTGTGGGCAGCCGGGGTGGTGCAGCTGGAGGACCGCAGTTCGGCCCGGAGCACTGGAGCACCGTGGGGGCGGCATGGTTCATGGAGGTCACGAGTAGCACGGCCTTTTTTGTCGCCTCGTTACTCATCGCCATGCCAAAAGTTCAACATAAACAGGATCAGTGGAGGGGTTTCGCCATGTTAGTTTGGCCTGCACCATCCGCGTTTAGTGTGGTTTCAATTGGTTCATCAAGATGTACGATGTACAAAAATTATTTTACAACCACGCAATGAATTCTTTCTATCGGAAGAAGAAAAAGTGAATAGGAATAAAACCCAAAAGTAAACCCCCTACCTTTGTTCGTCGTTTTTCAGTTGTTGATGGAGTCGCAAAAAATAGACGAAGATGTTCATCGTTCGTCGCGTCCGCCACATGCTTCCAATCCCAAGCTGCGACAGATCGTGGAAGATTCTCCACATCGGTAGGTGTCTTAGGATGAAGTTCTAAGAGGATCAGAATTCTTTATCGTTGGAGAATTATTCATTCTTCATTGGAATTTTTTATCCCCATCACTCCTCTATCCACGTTCTACCAAATGAAAAATTCCAACCAAAAGAAATCTGTCCCCCAAAATTATAGATTGTATATTATTTTA
This sequence comes from Viscum album, assembly GCA_963277665.1. Taxonomy (NCBI): domain Eukaryota; kingdom Viridiplantae; phylum Streptophyta; class Magnoliopsida; order Santalales; family Viscaceae; genus Viscum; species Viscum album. The sequence goes on from OY728129.1 coordinate 1,835,531,444, forward strand.
GAATGTCGGATTTAAAATTCCAAATGGAGTATTAATTAATTTTACCCACCCAATTAATGTAGAGGATTAGGAAAAGTTGGCACAAATTAATTAAAGGGGAGTTGAAGAGGCTCCCCTATATTAATTGGTATCTTGAGATTTTCTCCACTTTAATGGGGAGTTTCAAGGGGTTAAAAGCCTGGGTGGTCCCCAACACAATTATCATTAAGAGGAGGTTAGGTTCGGGTGGGTCCAACCTCCATAACCTCTCATGGGAGGTTAGGGTGTGGTGGTCCCCACTTCCAACCTCCACATGGTGGTTATAAAAAATAAAATAAAATAAGACATGCATTTATTTTATTTTATCATTCCATGTAAAACCCAAAAACTATCTTTTATTCCAAACCATCTGCCATCGAGGTGAAAGTCTTCCTAAGCGAATACCGACACTGCGAGTTCAATGGTGCCCTCGAATTTCGATTCCGAGCACCGGTTCAAAAGTTATAAAAACTCACTCGTACGTTTACTGAACGTACTTAAACAAAACTTTAGAAATTGATTCTCGGAACACCGAGCATTGGAATCAAGCGCCGTTAATTTTCATGGACTCGTAAAATTACCATGTATTTAAAAAAATACACATAATTTACAGATCATTACATTCTCCCCACCTCAGGTCTTTAAGTCCCTGTAAGATATAACTTGAACTATGGGAACAAGTGGGGGTACTGAGCACACATCTGAGCCTCCCTCTCCCATATGCTCTCTTAGAGGTTCTCGTGCTGCCAACAAATGTGTACCAGAGGTTTCGACCGTCCACGAAGGACCTGCTCCTGTCGATCCTCAATCTCCAATGGAACCATCGTAAATATTGCCCCATCGTCAATTTCCAACTCCCCAGGGTCGATGATGTGATAAGTGTCATGCACGTATCTCCTCAGCTGGGATATGTGGAAGACGTCATGCACCCAGTGCAACTAAGGTGGAAGAGCTAAATAGTATGACACTTCGCCAACTCTACCGAGGACCTGAAAAGGTCCGATGAAATGCGGAGATAACTAACCGCCTCGGCCAAATCTCTGTAATCCTCATCGAGGTGAGACCCATAGAAAGACGTGGTCACCATCCTCGAACTCTAGAGGTCTCTACCTCCTGTCAGAACTACGTGAACTTTGATCTCTACCTTAAAAGTAGAGTACATAGGAAGCCTTTATAAGGTTCAAGATCATTACCCATTATTCTCATTCATCACATATGAAGATAAATTATATCTTAATTCCTGAACTACATGGGTTCTGATTCCTTTTCTAATAAGGATTCGTAGGTATCCCATCTATGGGTATGACCCCAACTCTAAAATAATCCATGTCCTTCTGAATGACAATAAACTTAATGTTCCCCGCTGAGTGGCTTTAAAACTAGTATTGTTATCATAATGACCAATAGATTTCAATATAATGTATTGAAGGATACCATTGACTAAGAATCCCCAATACATACGGATGATTCTCTATTGATGAAGAACCTCAAATACATATAAAAGATTATCTAAATCTCATACACATCAATCATTGATTTCCAAATCTAAAGGAAGACTCATTTTCATGCTTGGTAAATTAATAAGGATTCCTGAACATAACTCAAATCTATAAAGAGAGTCCCAGAGTATACAATACTTCCCCCCAAAAAGGTGTGATGAGTCCCACTTCCCATCCTCTCAACCAATGAAAATTCTTAAGCCTTATCAGTCTACAACTAATGAGCACTTACCTTTGGAAAGTTGGTCCAAATGGATATAGATTCAATGGATGTTTCTAGTTCTATGAATAAACCCATTAGAAACTGATTTGAATGCCTGAACCTTAAAAAAACAAGGTCATACCCATTTCCAGATGAAACAAAAAAAGGTGAACCCGACGTGAATCCTTAAAAAAGTTAAATGATGTTTTACTTATTTGTTAGGGCCCTATTTAACTCAATGTGAGGGCCAAAAAAGCAATCAATAACATATGTGCTCATCCAAAAGATATAGTGGCTGAACTTATCTTGATTATGTCTGTTATATCCAACAGGCACTAGTTTCCAAGATCTCTCTGCGTTACAGAAATGGCTTCTCTAAAATTCACACATGTGAATGCCTCTACTGCTACTCCTGATAGATCCTCGTCCACTCTAAGGACGACATCACCTACTCAGCTTCTTCAACACTGGGTTTCAAATGAACTGGTTATGGAATACCATCAACATGGTACCATTCCTACTCTAGAGGCCTCTCAACAAGCCCTCCAAGTCAATAATTCACCCTGGTTGTCCGGACAGCGACGACCAGTGATCAAGAATCAGGTGGTGCCAACCACCGTATCCAACCATTTCAGGTCATTATCCCCATAACACAATCAAAAGTACCTCCCATATTATTGGGAGGTGATTGATAAGGTCACTCATGACCTAAATTCAAGGAGACAGGAGTCCTTCTTGAGGGATACCATCAACAATCACCGCCAGACTCATGCGGTAGTGTACCCTCAACATGATGAAGGTATTTCCTTTAGGGATTCGGCTCAGGTTCCTTAGACCTGAGCATGCAAGACGAACCGCCAGAGGAAAAATCTGGTCAATAGGGAGTAGGTTCTTACTTATTCCCCCTCTGGAGAAGTCCATCAGGCCAACTTGATGGAAAGCAACAAGCGGGCACATACAGTCGTCCGTTCTAATTCCACTGTCCAGCAGACTCGTCTGGCAGCAACCCACCAATCTCGTCAGCAAATTCTGGAAGAGTATTATAGGCAGGCATATACACCTGTTTATAACTCATCAGCTAGTCAGCATAGTCCTCTGACTACGACCAAAGAAGCTCACCAATCCAATATGGTGGAAACCGATAAACAGACACATACACCTGTTTACAATCAACAATTCTATCAGCAGTCTCGTCTTCCTGTATTGAAGGAAATTCATCAACCATACTTGACAAAGAATACACAGTAGGCACATAGTGTAACACCCGAGACTTTTATGTTATATAAATCATCAAAGGAATCTTTTTCTACACAACACTTTCTTGGGTTGCTTTACACGCAATCGCGACCTTCCTCGATAGCTTGCGTCGTACGCAATACCGAGTTTCACTAAACAACAATATGCTATTAAAACTAGCCGTTATGAATAGTAATAACCACTTTTTGAAATTTTATTTTTCAAAATGGACTTCATTTTTGGACTCAGAATATCGAAATTAGCCTAGGGTGAAATTTTGGTATTTTTCTGAAAACTTTCAATTTTTGATGAATAGTGAAACCACTAAGTGGTAGGTTAAAAAACTGAATTTTGCATAAAACTTAATTTTACCGCTTCTGTGAATGGAATTTCAAAAATCCGAGAGACACGGTTAATATCAAGGACTAAAATGTGGTTCAATGAGATGAAAATAATTTTTTGGTGAATAGTAACTTTTTACTATTTTTACCGCGGTTAATAGTAAATAGGGTAACTAAGGATAAATATGATATTACTATTACCCTAACACATGTCCTAATTCTATTGGACAAGTGTAATTCGACCAAAAACAAACTTAGGAATAAAATATGACCATATAGGCCCACTTGGATTAGATTAGGACATTTATTATTAATTTATTTAAAGAAGGGTTAAAATAGTTAAAATCAAAGTTTAATAAGTAAATCATTTTTAATATGGGGTTATACATAAGATAAATTCGATTGTAAATATTTATTAGAAAGCTAAAAAGATTTCCTACATGATGGTATTTTATTTGTAATTTTTAGACATCAAATAATTTAATTTATTTATGACACAAAGATGATGCAGTAATTATCTTATTAATGAAATATTGACAAAATTGATAATATAAATAACAAAATAAATGTAATTTAAGACTTTTTATGAATTACACTAATTTTCTAGGTTACTATGATATATTATTGTTGATTTAATCAACTTGGTTCGAACATATAATTCTGTTATGACTTTCACAAAAAATCATATATCAAATAGTGTCAAAATTGACACAAAATAGTTTTTAAATCAAATATTATATTATTAATTGTTATTTTATTCCTAAAAATATAAGGTTCGGCCAAATGACTTAGATAAGGATATATATATTAATAATAAACAATTTGGGGTTCGTTTGGCATGTTATAGTAAGTGTATTAACCATATAGTAAAAGAAAACAAAAAGACACGGTAAAAGTTAAATTAATTAACTTAGAGTTAAATCTAATTGATAAGGTTAAAATAATACCCTAAACTTGTCTAAATCCTATTGGTTGATAGTATTTCGACCCATCCCCACTTTAGCTTCGAAATAAGACCCTTTGGAACCATTATAAACCGATTTTGACTTTAATATAAAATAATATTTTGAGATATTCCTAAGGTGCCCCTCTCCTCCCTTATAAAAGGGCACCTCCTCCCCCTCCTCCTCACACCAAATTGAGCACTCAATCTCGGCCAACCCCTGCCATTTTCTCCTCTCCACTTCCCTAGAATAGTCCTAGAGGTCCTGGTCTTCTCCAAAGACCACTCTTAGTTCCTTAAGTGGAGGATTCAAAGAGGCGTTCCAAAGAAGAGGTAATATCCATTATCGATCTTTTCAATTTCTTTCTACTTCAACTTCTTCTTCTTTAGTTGTTTCATGATAAAGTAATAACATCAGTATTACTTACATACTGATATGTTATTATAAATATGAAACAACCCTAATTCATCTTCTATCCATCCTACGGAAAAATGAAATCACCGCGCGTGCGTACGTACGGAATACCGTCTCCACGCCGTGGTGTAATCTATTTTCCACCATCATCTTACAAGGATGGGTATAATGGTGTAATCAGTAACTATATATGATTATTATTAAGTAATATTGATACTTAAATAATATATATATATACTCCAATACAATTCCACGATCATAGGAACGATATCATCACTCGTGCGTACGTACGGAATACCGTCTCCACGATGTGATGCGACTCGTTCTACATGATCTTCATTTCATAATGATTATATAAATGAATTGAATGAATGAATATGGTATATACTACACTAATACCATTCTGGAAATGAATTATCTATAACCTAAAGATAAGAATAAGAATTTATTCGACAAAACATGCATAAGAACAAAAAGTTATAAAGACCCGAGTAACAAGTAACAATGAAATATTACTAACAAGAAGCTAATAATATGACCATATATGATATCATATAAATATGTATGATTCTGGAATAAGTCAATAACATTATTTAAACCATTATACAGGAGCTTCGGACACGTACAAAGCTAATCGGACCTAAGGTAAGGGAAATATCACAATCTCATTTTTATCCGAGATTGTTTATTCGTAAGTATTTACTGGGGTGTATTTTATCATCCACATCCATGTTCCCTAAATATGTAATATTGTTTCCATCCACTTGAAATAGTTTAAATCCAATTTTACCCTTAGGTGAGTTTTTAGTAAAGAATATGAAAGGAATCTTTTGTCGTTTTTCCGTACGAGGTACTTTTTTACTTTTCCGACAAAAGTACAAAGAATGTTTTTTTTTAACTTATACGGCATGAATGGATTTTTAAAACATTACTTCAAAGAAGCTTCCTTTACAAGTTTTCAAGTTTATTTTTAATCAACTTCTTTTATTTTAAAGTTGTTTGACATGTTATGAAAGGAAAAATGTTTTTGACGAAGAAAGGATATTTTCCTCAAGAATTCAATTCAAGTGTTTTATCGAAATTATTTTCCATCTAAGATAATAAAGGGTTCTGTTTCTATCCATATTTTTACATTGGTTTGACTATGTTGTGATGGAATTATGTTTATGAATTCCTTTATCTTATATGAATTGATTTATGATGTCATGATGTTTCAAGAATCCCATTTTTGTTATATGTGTTATGCGATGATGTATGTTTTATGATTATGTGGCACACATAAGAAAGGATTCATTATAAGATGGGTGGGAACTATATCTCCCTCCAATGCATTGGGTAATGATTTTATATCTCATGAGATAGACATGGCTGGAACGGAAGGTTATTTCGGTTCAGTGATACAGGACTGAAACGAGGAGTGAACTCGGTTCAGAAAGGGACTTTGTCCACTAAGATAGTCTTGGCAATGAGTCATGACTAACAAGAAATGATTTTCCATGATTATGTGTGCATGCCACAAAGTTTCAAGTTTTATGTTATGGGGATCTCATTTTCACTTCTATGATTTATTCCATGTTAAGATATTATGATCTCTTTTGCAGGTTTTGATTTTCAAAAAGATATGATATGATTTTTATTTCCTTTATTTGCCCTTGCTGAGCATTTGAGCTCACCCTTTTATGTTTTCTTTTCCCCAGGTCAGGAAGATGGATATTAAGTAGAATATGCTAAAAGGGACCCTAGATATGATGAAATAAATGGGAGACACTGTAGAAGATTTATGAACCAGTTGTTTATGTTTCCCAGTTTCTAAAGACACTATACCTATACGGTCCTTTGTGGTTTTGTCATATGTTGTAATAAGTGTGCTTCAATTTTGAAGTATTAACAATGTATGTAAAGTATGGGTCGTTATAGTTGGTATCAGAGGAAAGGTATAGTCAACCTTTGGAAACTAGGATGTGAAAGCCTTAGTAAGAACCCTAAGAATAAGTCTAAGCATAGAACACAATCTTAGAAATGGCCATGAATAACCTAGGATAAGACCTTAAGCATGAAAATTTTATTCTTGAATTATGTGGTTTCCTATTATAATTAGTGTTGCTCACACTATTCTTCTTGGTTTTAGTCAATGGCTGGAACCCGAAGGAACCGTGTTAATGCGGAATGCGATGGGCAATGCAATGATTGTCCCCCTGAGCAACCAAACGATATGGGAGCTGGAATGCAAAATCTTGTAGCCATGCTCACACAACTTTCTCAAGCTATGAATCATGCAGGATTTCCAAATGAACAAAGGAGGGAGCAACATTCTGTTGAATCCTTCATGAGGCAGCGTCCACCATCTTTCAGCGGGTCTACTGATCCATTAGTTGCTGAACAATGGATTAGTACTACTGAAAAGATATTTTCAGTTCTTCAATGTTCTGAGCATGATAAAGTCATCCTAGCAGTGTATCGTTTGGAAGGAGATGCGGATCAATGGTGGAATCTTGTTAAGAATACGAGGCAAAGGAATGAAATTGAGTCTATGGAATGGGACGAGTTCAAGAACTTATTTTTCAATAAGTACTTCCCTCGTATTCTCCGAACAAAGATGGAGAAAGAGTTCCTTGAACTGAAGCAAAGGGATGATGAATCTGTTAGTACCTATGAAGCAAATTTTACAAGACTTGCAAGGTACGCTTCTGGTATTATTATCCAACCTGAGAGTAAGATCGATCGATTCTTTAGTGGCTTAAAACCAAGTCTTCGAAGGGCATTAGCCATAAGGGACTTCAATAGCTATGAGGAAATCGTTCGATGTGCTCTCAAAGTCGAGATGGAGATTGGAGTAACCCATCAGTCACATGGGTTTGATAAGAAGAGGAAGATGGAATTCAAAGAAAAATCTAAAGAGCACACGGAAAAGAAGATGAGCTTTTCCTTATGCTCAAAGTGTGGAAAGAAACATGGAGGGAGTTGTCTTAAAGGGACAAGTAAATGTTTTAAATGTGGAAAGGAAGGTCATCGGGCATTTGAATGCCGTGATAATGGGAAGAAGATGTCTAATGATGCAAACAAAGGAAGGGATACACAGAATGAACCTGCTACACTTCAATGTTTCAAGTGCAAGGAGATGGGGCATTATGCCAATCAATGCCCAAATCCAAGGGTTGATGATGATGGTCGACGTCAACAAACTCTTAAGGCTAAAGACAAAGGAAAGTCACATGCAATTTCTATCAGCGAGGTGGAGTACGATAACGATGTGGTGAAAGGTACACTTACCATCCACTCTAAAGTAGCAAATGTTTTATTTGATTCTGGATCCACCCACTCTTTTATTTCTGAAAAATTTTCTAAGGGTATCACCGTATTACCTCAACAATTAGATGTTGAGTTAGCTGTGACAACACCTAATGGCACATCAATCGCATCAAAAGTTTATAATTCTTCTCTGATCGAAGTTTGTGGGAAAGTGCTTCCTGCAAATCTTGTGATCCTTCCTTTAGTGGAATTTGATGTGATTCTTGGCATGGATTGGCTTTCTCTACATGGAGCTCATATCAATTGCCAAAGAAGGGAAGTCACATTTCATATTCCAGATCAATCTACGATCGTCTATCGATGAAAGGATGAATATAACCTTCCAGTGGAAATTTCTTCCATCTTATGGGTCTTGATACCACAAAATGAAGTTTATTTATCTCAAATGGTTGGTGAGAAACTCACGATTAAGAATATTCCCATTGTACGGGAGTTTGATGATGTCTTTCCGGAGGAATTGCCGGGTCTTCCACCAAATCGTGAAGTTGAGTTTTCAATAGAACTCGTACCGGGTGCCTTGCCTATTTCAAAGACACCTTATAGAATGGCCCCAATTGAGTTGCAGGAATTGAAGAAGCAACTCCAAGAGAATCTTGATAAGGGATTCATACGCCCCAGTGCGTCACCTTGGGGAGCACCTGTTCTATTTGTTAAGAAGAAAGATGGATCAATGAGACTCTGCATTGATTATCGAGAACTTAACAAGATCACTATCAAGAACAAATATCCTCTCCCACGCATTGATGACTTATTTGACCAACTACGCGGAGCTCAATACTTTTCCAAGATTGATCTTCGTTCAGGGTATCATCAATTAAGGGTCAAAAGGGAGGATATACCAAAGACGGCTTTCCGTACAAGGTATGGACACTATGAATTTATAGTGATGCCATTTGGTCTTACTAATGCCCCTGCTATCTTCATGGATCTAATGAATAGAGTCTTTAGAGACTATCTTGATCAATTTGTGGTAGTCTTTATAGACGATATTCTTGTCTATTCAAAGATCAAGGAAGAGCATGAAGATCACTTGAGAATTATATTGAAGACCCTGAGAAAGGAGAAGCTTTATGCCAAATTTACCAAGTGTGAATTTTGGCTTCAAAAAGTTGCATTTTTGGGTCATATAATCTCAAAAGAGGGGATATCTGTGGATCCAGCAAAAACAGAGGTTATCGAAAGATGGTCAAGACCAACAACAGTAACTGAGATCCGATGTTTTCTTGGTTTGGCTGGTTATTATCGACGTTTTGTAAAAGATTTTTCACGATTATCTAATCCACTCACCAAGTTGACTCGGAAAGGAGTTAAGTTTGTCTGGACAGAGGAATGTGAAGAGAATTTCAAGGAGTTGAAAAGAAGGTTATCCAGTGCACCTGTGCTCACACTTCCTTGTAGTGGAGAAAGGTTTGTGATCTACAGTGATGCATCCAAGAAGGGATTGGGGTGTGTTCTTATGCAAAATGATATGGTAATAGATTATGCCTCACGACAGTTGAAAATCCATGAGCAAAATTACCCAACACATGATTTGGAGTTGGTTGCGGTAATCTTTGCATTAAAGATTTGGAGGCATTACCTTTATGGTGAAAGGTGTGATATTTATACTGATCATAAAAGTTTAAAGTATATTTTCACACAAAAGGAGTTGAATATGCGTCAAAGAAGATGGTTGGAGCTGATTAAGGATTATGACTGCTCAATCCATTACCACCCTGGGAAAGCAAACAAGGTGGCAGATGCATTAAGTCGACAAGACCATGCTAGTTTATCCATGATGAGGATCACAAAAGATCCAATATTTATGGATTTACAAAGGATGGATCTTGGAATTATAATGGAAGGGGAAAAATCTTATCTTTCTCAAATGAATGTTCAACCATCTATACATGTGAAGATTAAAGAGGCACAGAAAGAAGATGTCGAGTTACAAAAGAAGGTGAGAAATGTTCCTGAATTCAACCTTGATTGTGATGGGATAATAAAGTTCAGGAATCGGGTTTGTGTTCCTCCCATCCCCGAATTAAAGAAAGAGCTGCTGGATGAGGCTCATAGTTCTTCATTCTCTATTCATCCTGGAAGCACGAAGATGTATAGGGACCTGAAAGAGTACTTCTGGTGGGATGGCATGAAAAGAGATGTTGCTGAATATGTCTCTCGATGCTTGGTTTGTCAACAAGTTAAAGCTGAGAGACAGAAGTCTAAGGGGATGTTACAACCATTACCCATACCCGAATGGAAATGGGAAAACATCACTATGGACTTTGTCACAGGACTTCCTAAAACATCCAAAGGCAATAATGCTATCTGGGTCATAGTTGATTGTCTTACAAAGTCTGCACACTTCATTCCTGTTAGAGAGGATTTCTCTCTAGATCAGCTTGCCAGGATATATGTAAAGGAAGTGGTAAGATTGCATGGAGTACCACTTTCTATTATATCTGATCGAGATCCGAGATTTACCTCGAAGTTCTGGCGAAGTCTTCAGCATACTCTGGATACAGAGTTGAGTTTCAGCACTGCTTATCATCCCCAGACAGACGGTCAGTCTGAGAGAACAATTCAAACCCTATAAGATATGTTGAGAGCTTGCTCTATGGATTTCAAAGGAGGTTGGGATCAACACCTACCTTTGGTGGAATTTTCTTATAATAATAGCTTTCACTCCAGTATTCAGATAGCTCCTTATGAAGCTCTCTATGGAAAGAAATGCAGGACTCCAACTTTCTGGGATGAAGTTGGGGAAAGAAAGCTATTAGGACCTGACCTCGTTGATGAAATGGCAGAAAAGGTTAGATATATTCAACAACACATAAGAGCAGCTCAGAGTCGACAAAAAAGTTATGCCGACAACCGAAGAAAAGACCTAGAGTTTGAAGTGGGCGATAAAGTGTTCTTACGAATATCTCCCTGGAAGAGGGTTATGAGATTTGGAAAGAAGGGGAAGTTGAGCCCTAGATATATCGGTCCTTTTGAAATACTGGATCGTGTTGGGAAGGTAGCTTACCGATTGGCGCTTCCACCGAATCTCTCTCAAGTTCACGATGTGTTCCACGTATCTCTCCTGAGAAAGTACATACCAGATCCTTCACATGTACTCAGCTCAGAAGTTGTACCGCTGGAGCAAGATCTTTCTTATGAAGAACAGCCGATAGAGATTCTGGATCGTAGCGAAAAAGTCCTACGAAACAAGACCACTCGCTTGGTGAAAGTTTTATGGAGAAACCACCAACTTGAAGAAGCTACATGGGAGCTTGAGGATATGATGAGGGAGAAGTATCCTCATTTGTTTGTTGCAAAGTGACGAATTTCGAGGGCGAAATTCTTTTTAAGGGGGGTAGAATGTAACACCCGAGACTTTTATGTTATATAAATCATCAAAGGAATCTTTTTCTACACAACACTTTCTTGGCTTGCTTTACACGCAATCGCGACCTTCCTCGATAGCTTGCGTCGTACGCAATACCGAGTTTCACTAAACAACAATATGCTATTAAAACTAGCCGTTATGAATAGTAATAACCACTTTTTGAAATTTTATTTTTCAAAATGGACTTCATTTTTGGACTCAGAATATCGAAATTAGCCTAGGGTGAAATTTTGGTATTTTTCTGAAAACTTTCAATTTTTGATGAATAGTGAAACCACTAAGTGGTAGGTTAAAAAACTGAATTTTGCATAAAACTGAATTTTACCGCTTCTGTGAATGGAATTTCAAAAATCCGAGAGACACGGTTAATATCAAGGACTAAAATGTGGTTCAATGAGATGAAAATAATTTTTTGGTGAATAGTAACTTTTTACTATTTTTACCGCGGTTAATAGTAAATAGGGTAACTAAGGATAAATATGATATTACTATTACCCTAACACATGTCCTAATTCTATTGGACAAGTGTAATTCGACCAAAAACAAACTTAGGAATAAAATATGACCATATAGGCCCACTTGGATTAGATTAGGACATTTATTATTAATTTATTTAAAGAAGGGTTAAAATAGTTAAAATCAAAGTTTAATAAGTAAATCATTTTTAATATGGGGTTATACATAAGATAAATTCGATTGTAAATATTTATTAGAAAGCTAAAAAGATTTCCTACATGATGGTATTTTATTTGTAATTTTTAGACATCAAATAATTTAATTTATTTATGACACAAAGATGATGCAGTAATTATCTTATTAATGAAATATTGACAAAATTGATAATATAAATACCAAAATAAATGTAATTTAAGACTTTTTATGAATTGCACTAATTATCTAGGTTACTATGATATATTATTGTTGATTTAATCAACTTGGTTCGAACATATAATTCTGTTATGACTTTCACAAAAAAATCATATATCAAATAGTGTCAAAATTGACACAAAATACTTTTTAAATCAAATATTATATTATTAATTGTTATTTTATTCCTAAAAATCTAAGGTTCGGCCAAATGACTTAGATAAGGATATATATATTAATAATAAACAATTTGGGGTTCGTTTGGCATGTTATAGTAAGTGTATTAACCATATAGTGAAAGAAAACAAAAAGACACGGTAAAAGTTAAATTAATTAACTTAGAGTTAAATCTAATTGATAAGGTTAAAATAATACCCTAAACTTGTCTAAATCCTATTGGTTGATAGGATTTCGACCCATCCCCACTTTAGCTTCGAAATAAGACCCTTTGGAACCATTATAAACCGATTTTGACTTTAATATAAAATAATATTTTGAGATATTCCTAAGGTGCCCCTCTCCTCCCTTATAAAAGGGCACCTCCTCCCCCTCCTCCTCACACCAAATTGAGCACTCAATCTCGGCCAACCCCTGCCATTTTCTCCTCTCCACTTCCCTAGAATAGTCCTAGAGGTCCTGGTCTTCTCCAAAGACCACTCTTAGTTCCTTAAGTGGAGGATTCAAAGAGGCGTTCCAAAGAAGAGGTAATATCCATTATCGATCTTTTCAATTTCTTTCTACTTCAACTTCTTCTTCTTTAGTTGTTTCATGATAAAGTAATAACATCAGTATTACTTACATACTGATATGTTATTATAAATATGAAACAACCCTAATTCATCTTCTATCCATCCTACGGAAAAATGAAATCACCGCGCGTGCGTACGTACGGAATACCGTCTCCACGCCGTGGTGTAATCTATTTTCCACCATCATCTTACAAGGATGGGTATAATGGTGTAATCAGTAACTATATATGATTATTATTAAGTAATATTGATACTTAAATAATATATATATATACTCCAATACAATTCCACGATCATAGGAACGATATCATCACTCGTGCGTACGTACGGAATACCGTCTCCACGATGTGATGCGACTCGTTCTACATGATCTTCATTTCATAATGATTATATAAATGAATTGAATGAATGAATATGGTATATACTACACTAATACCATTATGGAAATGAATTATCTATAACCTAAAGATAAGAATAAGAATTTATTCGACAAAACATGCATAAGAACAAAAAGTTATAAAGACCCGAGTAACAAGTAACAATGAAATATTACTAACAAGAAGCTAATAATATGACCATATATGATATCATATAAATATGTATGATTCTGGAATAAGTCAATAACATTATTTAAACCATTATACAGGAGCTTCGGACACGTACAAAGCTAATCGGACCTAAGGTAAGGGAAATATCACAATCTCATTTTTATCCGAGATTGTTTATTCGTAAGTATTTACTGGGGTGTATTTTATCATCCACATCCATGTTCCCTAAATATGTAATATTGTCTCCATCCACTTGAAATAGTTTAAATCCAATTTTACCCTTAGGTGAGTTTTTAGTAAAGAATATGAAAGGAATCTTTTGTCGTTTTTCCGTACGAGGTACTTTTTGACTTTTCCGACAAAAGTACAAAGAATGTTTTTTTTAACTTATACGGCATGAATGGATTTTTAAAACATTACTTCAAAGAAGCTTCCTTTACAAGTTTTCAAGTTTATTTTTAATCAACTTCTTTTATTTTAAAGTTGTTTGACATGTTATGAAAGGAAAAATGTTTTTGACGAAGAAAGGATATTTTCCTCAAGAATTCAATTCAAGTGTTTTATCAAAATTATTTTCCATCTAAGATAATAAAGGGTTCTGTTTCTATCCATATTTTTACATTGGTTTGACTATGTTGTGATGGAATTATGTTTATGAATTCCTTTATCTTATATGAATTGATTTATGATGTCATGATGTTTCAAGAATCCCATTTTTGTTATATGTGTTATGCGATGATGTATGTTTTATGATTATGTGGAACACATAAGAAAGGATTCATTATAAGATGGGTGGGACCTATATCTCCCTCCAATGCATTGGGTAATGATTTTATATCTCATGAGATAGACATGGCTGGAACGGAAGGTTATTTCGGTTCAGTGATACAGGACTGAAACGAGGAGTGAACTCGGTTCAGAAAGGGACTTTGTCCACTAAGATAGTCTTGGCAATGAGTCATGACTAACAAGAAATGATTTTCCATGATTATGTGTGCATGCCACAAAGTTTCAAGTTTTATGTTATGGGGATCTCATTTTCACTTCTATGATTTATTCCATGTTAAGATATTATGATCTCTTTTGCAGGTTTTGATTTTCAAAAAGATATGATATGATTTTTATTTCCTTTATTTGCCCTTGCTGAGCATTTGAGCTCACCCTTTTATGTTTTCTTTTCCCCAGGTCAGGAAGATGGATATTAAGTAGAATATGCTAAAAGGGACCCTAGATATGATGAAATAAATGGGAGACACTGTAGAAGATTTATGAACCAGTTGTTTATGTTTCCCAGTTTCTAAAGACACTATACCTATACGGTCCTTTGTGGTTTTGTCATATGTTGTAATAAGTGTGCTTCAATTTTGAAGTATTAACAATGTATGTAAAGTATGGGTCGTTATACATAGACCTGCCAATTTTCATCAAGCCTGCCAACAGTCTCATTTGGTAGCACCCGGAGAAGTCAGTTGGAAAGCTCCGATGACAAATTTGGAGCAAACTCAACTCTCTTCCCCCATGCAAGAGTACTATCAAAATTCACTAATAGGAAAAGGAGGACAGGAGTAGGCACATGCACCTACTCCAGACACAGAATGGACGTATATTCCCATTCCGATAGCTAAAGTCACCAAGCACATTCTAACAATGGTGAAAGAGAAGAAGAAAATCTCTGCCCATATTCTGGATGCCTGTCATAATATTATAACAACTTCAACAGCATCATAGGGAAAGACACATAAATCTATCCCTACTAGTAGAGTGACTCATCAACAGGTCACTACAGAATAGATATGCACCTTTTTTCCAGTTCATGAGGGTCGTGGGGTATACTCTCCCATGTCATATGGACAATCAAGTCTGGCACATACACCCGATTTGAATGGAGGTAATCAGCCTAACCTGACTACGTCTCCTTAGCAGGAACATACACCTACACATAATAACCACTTTTGCCAAAAAGTGGTTCCTAAAGTGAGTAATGAGGCATCTAAGAAAAATAACCGTTCAACATAGTTGAGAAATAAAGAGCCAATCTGCAATAATGATTTTCTTGATGCTGGAGTTCTTGATACACTCAAACAATTGTCTATCTCAACTCAAGATTCTACTCTATCATTTCCCAATAGTGGGAACAATAATTCTGAAGGTTTTCATTAGACACTTCCTCATGAAGGCTTGCTTCAGGAAAGTTCGGTCGATCTTGATGTATCATCTTCAGATGAGAGCCACAATAACCCTCTGTGTGGCCAGAAGACTAAGGAGCAAGAGGTTTCAACTTTTTCTGTAACCCACAATGGTTTTCCTTCCCATGATGATAAATTTATCTGCGAAAGTCCTCTCCGTAGTAGTAATTCGCATTGCCTGGAAAATTCTTTAAAGGACAATGCAGTAACGAGAAAGCTCTCTTATCTTGAGGCACTTGCAAATGTGAAGCTAGTCATGTCTGTTTCTTTACCGCTAGTAGGTGAAATACTTTCTCAATCAGAAGATAGCTCGGTATGTAGGTCATTCTCCGAACCACCCCTGGGTCATTCATCTTCTAGTTTGAAAAATGAATTCTCTACCAATCTTGTTGAATCTGATGAAGAAATAAAGAAGCACTAGCTATGTTCTAATTAGGTAGAATAATCTTCATTGAATGATAAGGAGGAAGTTCTGACTATGAGAAAACAACTGGAAAAAGGTAAAGTACCAGTCATGTTTTGGCCTTTGACTGACTCTCAGTATGACATCCCAAAAATGTTGACAGAAGATTGTATTCATGATATTCATCTCAACATGTGGAAAACTCTTTTTCAATTGAAAAAGAAAATATTATCTTATGATGAATATGAAAATCATGTCAAGGTAATAGAATGGTTACAACGCCAAATTAATTTGGCATCTCTCTCAGTTTATCGATATCCAAAGGTTGAAAAGCAGCAGAGAGCCCTTCAGCATTCATGTCACGGTGCACTAAAAAGATTGCGCCAGTTAATTGCCAATGCCCCATCTGGTATTCATATCAAGGGATGGGGTGTTCATGGAGCACTGAATTTCACTGTACTCTCCAGTCAACAAGGCCCGCCAAAAATGGTTTCATGTAATTTTATTGCCCATGGCTGGCCACAGCCAAATGGTTTTGTCTGTAATCAAAGGCTTGCTCAAGAACAGGCCTCAACTAGATCTTCCCAGAAGCAGGCATACAGAGAAAAATTTGTCAAATTACTCTTTCATAAAGAAAATGAGAATATCAAATAGTCTTCTCATTTAGAGCGTGCATATCATCAGGTGACAGAAGTGTTAGAAATAATCCAACTGTCATTTGAGTCAGGTGATTTGAGTGGATGTAGGTTGATGCATCCTGCCAATTTCTAGACTAAAGTCAACAAAATCAGGATATCTTTTAAGAAAGTCTCAGATGTAGCAGCTCAAGAACCACCCCAACTTGCCAGACTAGGGACTCTTTTAGCTCAACCCTCAGAATCAACAAATAGGATTCCAGGAATTGAGCAGGAACAACAGGAACACCCCAAGTCCACCAGACTGGGGACTTTTTTAAATCCCCAATCTCTTCCTCAGCGAAAGTCAATCTTCTCTCGATTAGGGAAGAAGACACAAGATGAATGTAGAGCCAAATTATCAGAATATTCTCTCCAAATTACGATTCATCAGGAAGTTCCTGAGGGGTCAATTCAACAAAAGGCAATGTCTCATCAAGGACATGGAAGAAGACAGTATCACAGAAATGCCGATAGTAGGGATGCAATGTGTTATGCATCAATAAATGTCATCAATGCTATTTTTGTTGATCCTCCAGCACATGAGGCTCACTCAGAGGGATCAGATGAAGAAGTTCCTGCTCAAGAGGCTATACACATAGAGGAAAATGAAGAAGGTGTGCATACACGGAATCAAAGCCTTACCCAGAATCTAGGTATTCCTTCAAATAACGGACTTCCTCTTCTCCCAAAGGAGTCCAACAAGAGGAAAGGGAAGAATCAGGTTACATTCCACCCTTTGTCTGAAGAAGTCCAATCACTCTCACTAGATAAAAGGTTCACACAACAAGAGGAAGAAATGAAGGAATTAAGTAGGTTGAATGTAGAATTACTTCAAGGTAGACTTCTTCCAAAGCGTTCTAGTGTTAGTCAGTCAAGGGAGTTTTTTGTAGCTACTGAGATAGATCAAGAATATCCTCCTTTTCCAGTACACCCTCACAGGTCTAATCCTATGGGTCATGTGCAACAAAAACCAGTGGTGCTACCATCAGTTGCAGTACCAGTCACCATACCTGTCCAAGCTCCAGTTATTGCACCTGCACAGGTCCAAGCTCAACCAGATATTTCTCAAAAGTTAATGACTACCATTGAGTCATTAAAATCTCAGTTGGAAGCTAGGGAAGGAAAGTGTGCACCATTTCAATTGGAGAATAGATCTTACCCTGAATTAGTTGATGCAATTCCTCCCCCATCAAATATTTCAAGTACCACATTCCCAATTTTTAATGGTTCGGGAGACCCATAACAACACTTAACACATTTTGTTTCTCCTTGTGACCCTATGATGGGAACACCTCAACAACAAGAAGCAGTTATGATTAGGTGTTTTGTACATAAATTACAAGGGCATGCCTTTGTCTTGTATAAAAGCTTGAAAACCTAGTCAATTACCAGGTGGGAAGATCTCCATCAACAATTCCTTCTTCAATTTAGCACAACTTTGCCAAAGACAAGAGTTTTTTATCTTAAAAATTGTATGAAATGGGAGAATGAAAGAGTTTCGGATTTCATTACTCATTGTAAGGGATTAAAATATTCCTTAAGCTTAGCACTCCCTCAATAATAATTGTTTCCAATCCATGTGGAAAATTTGCATGATGAATTACGCACACCGTTGATCCCTGTGAAATACACAGGAGGGTTTCAATACCTTACTTCAATCGCTCAGCATATTCAAGATTCTCTTATAAAGACTAAGGATAAAACTCTTGTAATTTGACCAGTTACAGGAAAGAGAATGGGGAAAGCAGAGACTGCTATAGTTATGCTTAAAAAAGCACATGTACATGCTTACACTTCAAAACCTTTATCTTATCGAAGGTATCACCCTCCTGAGCATCAACAATAATGTCCGCCCCATCAAAATGGTCAGAGAGATCAAAGATAGAAAAAATTTGAGGAGTTAAAGAACAAATTCTATTCTTTCTGAAATGAACAAGTTCTTGGTTACTTAATTTCATCTCTGGAAAATAATTTGGTTTAGTTGCCAAGGCCTAAAAGGCCAAACAAGGAAGGAGATGAAGACCTTCCCAAAGAAGGTGACTGGTAAGAATGCAAAAGAAAAAATGCGTAGAAATATGACGATTGGAATTTCAGGAAAATGATCAACCGAACTCATGCAATTTTACAAACTCAATTGAAGAAACCAATTGTGTCTTATGCTATGAATTCCAAACCAAAACCCTCTTCATTAGAGGGAAAATCCTCAAAGAAGCGGCATAATTCCAAGAATGAAGAGCAGTCAGATGAATATGAGCTGGTGTCAAAGCCTAAATTGTCTTTGACTATGGCAGATTTTATGACATATACCTCAAAATTATGGGCACCGTCCCACCAAACGGCACAACCTAAATTGGATAATCAGGTGGAATCTTCATCAGATGAAGAGTTGATCTTTGGTTCTGTAAATATGATTCACTTAACAGATCCTTATGCCATTCATAGTTTCAATATTTATGAGCATGAATTATCTATATCAAAAAGAGGAATTAGAGGGAGTTCCAGAGTTCTAGGATACAGAGGAATACATCGATATTCTAGAAGACCCTATTTCAATCCTACCCCTGGTAGAACTGTATATGCAGCAGAAACTTGTGGCAGAGCCCTTCAGCAGGCTCAACAAGAACAAGAAAGTTCTTCCACGCTTGGTAGATTTAGTCCCGGCACAATTATTTTGGAAGATTGGTTAGAAGTTTCACCTTCTTCCTATCAAAAAATAAATAGACCTATTCAGTCTAATATTCCAATGCCAAGAGTATTTACAACTCTTACCCCAATACAAGATGCATCTACTTCCAAAGCATCAACTTCTAAGACACTTGTGAAACCTCATGTTACTTTTGGGAAACACAGACCTTTGATTCAAAAGTATGATGTCTTGAAACATTTGGACCAAATACTGGCCAAGTTATCAATTTTGGATGCCTTGAACCTATCAAATGATCTTCAGGACGCACTCATTGAGGCTTTTTCAAGACCTCAAGAATTTGAAACTGAAACTGCTGCAGATGAAGTCTACCATGTAGAGAATGGTCCTATAGAATGCCATGCAGTGATATATTTTACAGATGAAGATGAAGATGAAGATGATGTTGTGAACAGATATATTAGACCTTTGTATTTATCTAGAAAGGTCAATGATGTAGATATCCACCGATCTTTCATTGATAATGGCTCAGGAGTCAATCTCATCCATATTCGTACACTTTGTCGATTAGGCCTCACTGAATCTGATTTATCTCCTTCTACTCTGATGTTGCAAGGATATGATAAAAAGAAACAAGAAACTCTGGGTGAGATCACACTCAGAACTTAGATTGGATACCTTGTATCCAGTTCAGATTTCATGGTTGTTCGTCATGACACAGCTTTCAGCATTTTGTTTGGAAGACCATGGCTACATCAACATGTGGCCGTACCTTCGTCATACCCTCAGTGTCTCAAATATTGTTTCAATGGTCAAATTGGGACATTGTAGGGTGATAAATCCCCATTCAAAACATGTGAATCTCAATACATTAAGGTATAATTCTATCACATGGAAGGGAAGGAGAAATCCACAATAAAGGAGGTCACCAAAATTAATGCTCCATATGGTTTGGAAAAGATTCCAATAAACCCATTCATACATGTGAGTATAGATTATGTGTTTCCTATCAGTCAAATAGAGAGGATAGAACCAAATATAAATACACTTATGGAAACTTCCATAATGTCAATTACGGAAATCAAGCTAGATAGCATGGGAGAAATAGGTGATTCACCAAGCAATGATGAAAGCTCAAATAGAGGTGTTTTCATTTCATCTGCTGAAATCCAGCAATTCTATACTTCATCAACCAGGCCAAAAGAAGTTATGGAAATATCAAAGGTGAATAATGATGTTGATTCTCAATCCATAATCTCCTCTTTATTACCCAAGGAAGACCCTTCATCATCAATAGGGTCAGAAATGGTAGCCTCTTCTTCAAGATGTTCAAATTTTAATATCTCTCTTGATCATGGAAATTCTGCTTCATCATCTAGTATGCAAGTAGAATCAAAAGAAATAAAACATGTTGAAGAAGAAGAGGAAGACCTCAGAGATGCTCCTCCAGCATTTGAAGAGGGTATCTCTACCTCTATGGATGAATTCATAGAAATAAATCTAGGTACAAAAGAAGATCCACGCCCCACTTTAATTAGTTCGACCATGACACTTGAAGAGCAAGAAATGTATACTTCCTTTCTAAAGAAAAATAGAGATGTATTTTTATGGAATTATACAGAAATTCTAGGTATTTATCCTGATGTTTCCACTCATCATTTGGGTTTTCTAGAAGAGCATCGAGGATTCAAGCAAGCCGCAAGAAGAACACACCCAACTTATGCTTCTAAAATTGATGTTGAAACGGATAAGCTTATCAAAGCTAACTTATTCAGAGAAGTTAAATATTCCAAATGGTTGGATAATATTGTTCCTATAAAAAATAAGAATGGAAAAATTAGAGTTTTCATTGATATCAGAGATCTTAATCGGCATTGTCCCAAAGATGATTTTCCAGTTCCGATCACAGAACTCTTAATTGATGCAACAACTGGCTATGAAGCACTTTCCATCATGGATGGATATTCTGGATATAATCAAATCTAAATGGATCTAGAATATGAAGAATCTATAGTCTTTATAGTCCCACAGGGTGTGTTTTTCTATCAGGTAATTCCCTTTGGCCTTAAGAATGCAGGCGTAACATATCAATATGACATGCACCGTATCTTCAAACTCTTTTTAGGGAAATTTGTTTAATGTTATGTGGACGATTTGGTGGTTAAATCCAGACAACTTTATAATCACTTGGTTGATTTGGAAATCATATTCCCCAAACCTCGATAACATAATTTGAAGATGAACCCATTGAAATGTGCTTTTGGTGTAACCTCAGGAAAATTTCTCGGCTTCGTTGTACACCATCGTGGTATCAAAGTCAATCTTGAGAAGAAAAAAAAATCCTTAGTATGTCACCTCCTAGAAATTTGAAATAATTGAGAGGACTTCAAGGACACTTGTCCTATATTCAGTATTTTATCGCTAATCTGGTAGGAAAATTTTTACCCATCATCAAATTGATGAATAAGGGAGTCACTTACCATTGGACAGAAGAATGTAAAGAGGCATTCAATATTCTCAAGAAATATCTCTTGAGTCCACTAGAATTAATGGCACCTATTGAGGGAAGACCACTTATCCTCTATGTGACATCTTTAGAGCGATCATTGGGAACCTTCTTTTCCCAAAAGAATGATGGTGGGAATGAAAACATCCTTTACTATCTCAGTCGAACTATGCTTGAAGTAGAAACCCGAAATTAAAGTATTGAAAAGTGATGCCTTGTATTAATCTTTGCAGTTCAGAAATTGAGACACTATCTGCAACAACATCAGGTCCACTTGGTATCTTGCAATAACCCGCTCAAATTTATCCTTAGTCATCCAATTCTTACAGGACTTCTGGTAAGGTGGGCAATTATTTTTCAACAATTTGATATCCAGTACGTGTCTCAAAAGGCAATAAAGGGTCAAGATCTAGCTGATTTACTTGCTGAACACCCTTCATAAGAATATACATCTTTAGATACTAAAATTCCTGATGAGGAAGTCTTCTCTATTCAAGATAATCATCAAACATGGGAAATGTACTTTGATGGTGCTTCCAGAAGTCCAATAAGTAAGAAAATGGAAGATCCTAAATTCAAAAAAGTTGGGTTAGGAATTGTGCTTATTTCCCCAAAAAAGGTAGTGCTACCCTATTCCTTCTTATTATTGGGAGGCTGGACAAATAATGAAGTAGAATATCAAGCTCTCATCGCAGGCTTGGAATTGATGCTTCAAGTAAAAGTGAATCCCTTAAAGGTGATTGGTGATTCATACCTGATAATAAAACAAGTCAATGGGGATTATGCCACTAGAAAAGAAGAGTTAATCCCTTTGTATGATTAAATCAGAGAGTTAATGGATTAAATCAGAGAGTTAATGGCAGAATTTCCTTTAGAAATGACATTTTCTTATGTCATGCGATCACAAAATGCTCAAGCTGGTGCATTGTCTAATGTAGCCACAACTCTGGAAGATCCAAACTGGGATGAGACCATCATCAGTATTTCCCACCATCGTACAATTTCACTTTGTGTTCAAATCAGAACAGAGGAAATCAATGAAATTCGTCCCATCTATGAACCATATGTTCATACTACAGGTTGGATGACACCTATCAGGGAATACCTTCAAAATGGAACACTCCCACCTGATAGAGCTGGGAAAGAACAAGTCTGGAAACGTGTGGTCAGTTTTATTCTTTTTGATAGCCCATATCACCAAGAAAAAATTCTATACAAAAGAGGTTTTGATGGAATTCTCTTCAGATGCATTGATGGTGAAGAGACAATGGATGTCATGAAATAAGTACATTCAAGAGTCTGTGGTGCCCAGAAGTCTGGACATAGACTGTCTTATCATGTTTGAAGGCTTGGATACTTTTGTTCTTCAATGATACAAGATTTTATTGATTTCACTAAGATGTTTTATTCTTTCCATGTATATTCCAATTTCATTCATCAACCCCCAGAGTTTCTCCATAGAGCAAAATACTCATGGCCATTTTCCACATGGGGAACGGATGTAGTGGGACCTTACCCTTCATCTACATAAAATCATTTTAAGTATATTCTTAATATTACTGAATTCTTTCCCAAATGGGCAGAGGCAATACCTCTCAAAGAATTCAGTTCTAAAAGCATTGTTAGCTTCATGAAGTCTAACATCATTACCAGATTTGGTGTCCCTCATACCATGTTGATGGACAATGGCACCAACTTCTGTTCATCTGAGGTAAGGAAGTTGTATCAAGAATACAACATCAAATCCAACCATTCATCTCGGTATCATGAAGTGGCCAATGGACAAATAGAGTCCTTCAGTAAGACCTTTTCAAACATACTGCAAAAGATGGTGGATAAAGATAAGAAATCATGGCCTGATAAAACTTTTCATGCTTTATGGGCTTATCGAACCACCACCTGCACTAGTATGTGGTCAACTACATATTAATTGGTATATGGAACAGAATAAGTCTTTCCCATTAAGGTCCAATTACCTTCACTCAGAGTATCCATTTGGGATCAGTCATCTACAAATGAACAATCTCAAAAGTGATTGGATGAATTGGAATGATTAGATGAAAAAATATTGTGCACCCTACACCACTTGGAAGTCTATCAGAATTGAATAGCACGAGCTTTCAACAAAAAGGTTTGTATTCATTCATTCATTCAAGGATAATTTCTATTGGTTCTCAGAACTCCAATGATACCAGGAAAGAAGCCTCCAAAGATTGATCCAAAGTGGGAAGGACCTTACTCAATACATAAGATCTACTCCAATGGAGATTATTCTTTAATCTCAATGGATAGAGAACTCATTACAACTCCAACCAATTCCAGATTATTGTAGAAGTATTTTGTGTAACAAAAATACCCATAATATGTCCAACATGACATTAAACTATGTCCCCCTTGTCCTCACTACAAGACATTAAACTGCATAGCCAAATGTCCTATCTACATGACGCTAAACTGTACAGCACCCAACGTCCTACATGATGTTAAACTATGAGAAAGTCCCTAATTCATCCATAAAAACATTAAACTGAATAACCATAATCTTGGCTACATGACGTTAAGCTGTACAAACCAATGTCCTACAAGACATAAAACTGTATTGTCCTACATGACATTAAACTGTTCACATATTCGTCCTACATGACGTAAAACTGAAAAAAGTCCCTTAATACATCCTACATGATGTTAAAATATATTTTGTCTATACTACATGACACTAAACTGTTCAGCACAAATATTCCTCACTGATAGACTTTAAACTGCATAGTCCCCTATATTATTCAACATGTGGTTAAACTATTTGTCCGAGCTTCAAGACATTAAACTGCCAATCCCCCCATGTCTGTGACACATGTCATTTAAACTGTGAAACAGTCCCTTATACATCCTACATGATGTTAAACTGTGCATCTTTAGTGTTGTTGTTATCTCTTGTTTCTCTCACCAAGCATGAATCATGTGATCTTAGAGTGAGCTTCAACCATAACACCCTCTCTAGGCCGCTAACCATGTGTAAGTCTCAACACTATTTTTTAGGTTGTTTTCCTCAAATACAACTCGATCACCAATTCATTCTTAATTAAACTACGCGGACCTTGATCCTTGCCTTCTAGGCTGGGTACGTAGGCAACCTCCTAAGGTTCTAGCCCAAAACCAATCTCTTTATGTCGATTCACCTCCATCTCATATGATGTTGATATGTGAAGCAGCCCAAAACCAATATTTTTTTTACATTATTTCACCATCATCCTTGATATATGACGTTAAACTATATAGTCCCCCATTGTCCCTCACCTGAGAGGGATTAATCATTTACATTGATCTCCAATTATGTTATATTCCAAAGACTACATGCATACATGTCCATTAATCTTAGGTCAAACCATCATTGCACTAAAGTCCCCTTTTCACCCTTCAATTGTACAAACCAAATCTGTACAAAGGGTATTTTAAGAACTATGTGCGGCTTGATTACCATCCTTATGGGATACGTAGGGACCTTAAAGAATCCCTTGAATCCAGCCCCAAGTCTTTGGGCCTAACCCCATATTCCACTTTCAGTCCCTTGGCTGAAAAGTCCCCATGTGAAAACATTTATGTGGTATGAAAACATTGGTCTTTATTCACATCAGTTTTATAAAACACACAATTTGTATTCCTTATTATGGTCAGAACTCTACGAACATAAACTATGATCTTCTACATTCTCGTCCCACATTACGTTAAACTATATTTCAATAACTATGTATGACTTGATTCCCATCCTTATGGGATACGTGGTGAAGTCCAGCACCTTAATTCAGGACCCAATCACAACATAATTATGGTTAGAATTTGTCTTTGTATCTTCTACATGAATTAAAAAATTCCCATTTTGATATATCATACTCCTAACCTTAAATACTTCCCAATCTCCATAACCCTTTTCTTGACTTCTGGTCACAAAATGTCAGATACCCAGGAATTATTTTGCCTGGCTATGCAGCACGTGCTCTTAGGCGGTCTTGCATAAGTAGTCTACATAACAGACTTGTCAGCCAAAGGATGCTATTATTTAACTATGCAGCCAATTCCCTTAGGTGTCCTTGCATAATTCAACCCCCTAAAGGGTTTTTCAAATAGTTCTAACTTTATTCTTGGGAGAAAAATCTATTTTGTCCTTATTGGTCTTAACGACAATATATAGGGATCCGCCAAAATGGTCATCCTTAATATATTTTTCCCATATTCTTTTTCATGATCTGAAAGTATTCAAGTCTATGGTTTATATTTCCCTTCCCTTCATTTGGATCATACCTTCATAGGAGTGACATTCATCCAATTCTTTGACAATCTTGATTGGTAATATCCTCTCCATATTCAAATACCTCTCTCTATACAGCAAACTCTATGCTTTGGGAAATTTGAATCTCCATAAACTTACACTAGGTTTTAAGCAGTAGAAAAGTAAAATTTCTAAGAGTTCTTTTTCCTGACTATGCAACACATGCCCTTAGGTGGACTTGCATAATTAGTCTACATAATGGACCTATCAGCCAAAAGATACTATTATTTGACTATACATCCAATGCCCTTAAGCAGCCCTGTATTATTCAACCCCCTAATGGGTTTATTAAATAATGGTAACTTCATTATTAGGGAATACTTTTTCTAATTCCTTTTATCCCTTTTTCATATTATTCCTCAAATTCAATATTTCCTAAGTTATAGTTTACATTTTTTCCTCCATACGTGAATGTAGTAATATGTTTTCAGATAAATTATCAATGAATTGAGTCAATTTTAATCCATATTGTCAAAGCTATTTGACCTTAAACATTAGCCTTTTATGTATGACATGCATGAATTTAAACTGCCCACAAAAGACTAGGGAACTCTGAACAAAAGTCAAGTCCCATCTCACTAAACATATATTTCATATGATTTAGGTAATATTGATCAATTAAAAGATATAAAGTTTGTAGGGTTATTTTTATAATCCTAGAAACAATAAAACTATGCTTATTAGGACCATTAGGTTAGGTAAAATTATTTAAAGCAGGTAGCAAAAGAATGCAGGCATAAATGATTGAAGATGAAAGTGTTTTTCATTGATGCACAAGAGATAAAAGGACATCCACAGTCTGGTGTCTCTTCTCTTTTTCAGGAATTAAAAGAGGTTTTCAACATAATTATCCAATTGATTTACGGCATCCCAAGCTTCATCAGCAGCCATTTTAAGTTCATGCACTCAAAAAGCTTCACTCTATTCATCTTGATGGAGTTATTTCTTGGCATCTGCAATGGCTTTAATACCATTTGTTTGAACTCCTTCCAGTGAATTATTAAGCTGGTCAAGTTTCCCATTAACAACATCTAACTATTGCTGAAGGTTCATCTGCTGGACAACTTTCTCCTAGATATTATGTTTCAACTCCTTCAATTTCATAGCATGATCAACCTCAGCTCGGGACACCACAACCTCAAACTCACTGATATTGGCCAATAGCCTCACTCTGGCTAGGACTTGATAGTACCTCTGCTCCTGATCCCTCCTTAAAATGACTTGTTTCACCATGTTATGGATCTGTTGATATCCAAAACCTCCAAGTCCCAACATGACGAACAGGGATGACAGTCATGGGATCTTCAAAGACAGATCTTCAAGAGGCACTTCAGATATGATCTTCCATATATTCTTCCATGCCTTGCGTCGTGAAAAATAGAACACCTTTTGTACCTCCGGGTCTGATTCAGCATCACTATCATAGGGGGGATATTATCTAGAATTAAAGCACATAAACAAGTGCGATGTTATGTTCCCTCCCACTGACCCTTGTTACTTCACTTTCTACTCCCATTGGGGTGAAGGTTGAGGCTTCACCTCTAGATCTAACCACTGAAATTGATGGTCGTACATAGTAAATTGAATGTTTTGGTTAGTTTAAAAGGATAAAAAAGTTGATTAAGTTGTATTTCAAATTAAGTGAAGCCACAAATATTATTATCTCTTACCC
The DNA here is from genome assembly GCA_963277665.1 of Viscum album. Lineage (NCBI taxonomy): Eukaryota > Viridiplantae > Streptophyta > Magnoliopsida > Santalales > Viscaceae > Viscum > Viscum album. The sequence continues at coordinate 1,835,559,353 of OY728129.1, forward strand.
AACGGTAGATCAGCAACATGAGAAGGCTCCTCCCCATCTTTCCTAACTTCAATAGGATTTTTAGGACAGGTTTCGGGAAGCTCTACCAGTTACAACTCCACTTTAGCTAATGTATCTACAATAGTAGGGTTATCTATACCCCCTTCAGGCATTTGCAGTTCAGCAGCTTGCTCAGACAAAACTGCACATTTTAACCAATCATGGTCAGAGATGTAATAAGAATTTTTTAACAGGACGAAGGATAACACTCACATCCAAAATCATCTAAATTACATGGTAATTTAACTTGATCTAAAATGTCTTCAAAATATGCACCATGTTTCCTCATTTCATCCAAATATATCTCAGATTCCTAGTTAGTCTCACCAGTGGGAGCATTCGATGTATCTTCTTTGAGACCCTCGTCCTGCATCCTTTGACCCTGGATAGTTTCTTTAGGGAAAATTACGGCATTATTTGCAGTGGAAGCCAAATGTTCTAGTGCGGGTGTTGAACCTAAAGTATCACAGAATGGAAGTCAGTTGATATTTTTATTCAACATTTTATGAAGCATTGTTAAATTACCAGAAGCAAGCTCTTCTCTACTTGCTGCAGTAGTAGGAGCAGTACTGGTAATAGACGCGGGCTCTCCTTCAAGAGCATCCAAGTCAGCATGAACTTGTGATTGTTCACCAGCACACTCTGTCATTCTCAGAGGAGGGTCAGTCCTCTCCCTCAAAGGGGAAATTGAATAATCCCCTGGAATTCCATGAAGTATGAGTAATATTTTCATGAGATAAGATTCATGAATATCCAAAGGACTTACCACTACTGATGAAGCGTTTAGCTGTGGACTTCTTCCTTTGATGTCTTTGCTTCTTTGGTGTTTTGGGTGTGTTGACATCATCATCTCCAAATACAGGAATTTGAGAATGAAAATCCATGTCTAACTCCTCGTCCATGTCTAGATGGCCTAGAGATACCTTTCCTGGCTCTTGAGGTAATTCATTAGCTCCGATGGCAGTACCACCAGGGCTATACTGTGGTGAAGGAATCTCAGAAGTTCCTTTCTTTGAAAGCTACAGGATGAAGAAAGTAATTTCCTTGAGTTACAAAGCTTTAACTGAAATCAAGTTGCAAAGAAAATAAGTAAAGAGACTTACATCTTTAGGAGCCACATAATCATGTCACTCCTCATCTATGAGAACCACCAGTCCCCTCTGTGGTGCCACAATCTATCATTTCCTTCACCTGCTTAGTGATAGGAATGGAATCATCGGTGGAATATATGAGAATCTCCAGCTCTCTAATGTAATCCCACACATCATTGGGGTTATCCTTGAAATTAATTTCTATATAATTCCAAAGATTCCCTACTCCAAGGATGTGTAGCCCTTCCCATAAGTCCAGCCAGGCGGTTTCAGAATCACAATATAAACTCTACCATGTCTGGAAAGCCTCTTATCGTAGATATTCAGTATGTGTACCAGAAGGCTGCGAGGAGGGTCCTACAATCTTGGACATCAACTTCTTCCCAGCTCCTACAATCATAGATAGAGAATAAGAAAATAAAACTTGTTTCTCTATAATATAATGGTGATTAAATTTCATTAATAAAGTAACTCACCAGGAGTTGATGGAGTGGGTCTCTTGATTCTAACAGGAGGATTATATGTGGCATGAGGCTGTTTTGACACATGTCGTGCCTCATCATCCCCATCCTGGGAATCCAGCGAGTCAGCCCTAGGTGAGGAACCCGGTGAATCACCTCCGGGTGTGGAAGAGTCACCTTCTAGATAAAGGGTTTCTTTCTCTACAGTTCTTTTCTTTTTCCCCACCTGATGAACTGGATGATTCAGTACCCCTTCAGGGTATGATGCTACCCAGTTCTCGGCATACCATGTAGTCAAGTTACTCACTGCTCTAGCAACTGGTAGATCAAACACTACCCTAGTCTTCTCCATAGATGTTAGAAACCATATTTTTTGGGAAACCATCGGATACTGATCTGACATGACATGCATAAGAGGGGATACAACAGTCTGCTGTAGACACTTGAATTGGAATGCAAATCTGTATGGAGCATAGGCCTCACATATAATCTCTCCGTCAATCCTGGTGTCCAAGACACCATCTATTCAAGCTAGAATGTATGACCTCAATTCCCGGACGGTTGTTCCATCATCAACAAACTGCTCAGTTGGTGGGTTTCCATAATGAGAGAAATTGAATTCCTTGAACATGCTCATCCTTGCCTTCATGTCATAGGAGTTGAGGGATAATGGAAAAATTCCAGAAAATGCATGCACTGATGGCCTGAAAGAACTTACAGGAACCTATACTCTACTCTGTACAGCATATGTCCTAAAATGAGTGGTGATCCATCCCCACAAAACTTGGAATTTTCCCACTATTATCAAAGGAGACTTACCCATATAAATATGGAGTAAGCTTATATGAATCTTTGCCAAAATGGGGGTGGCCAACCCAAACATTTTTCTCTCAGCCAACTTGGATGCAATAACGAAGGTCCCTTTCCTAACACCTCCCTTCAAATACCTGACTGTAAGAAGATAAACACTGAGCCACAAGGTTAAGATGCCCGCCAGATGGGTACTTTTTGGGATTCTCTGATCCACTTCGTACCCCCACTTTTCAAATTATCCTGCTTCCAAGGTCGGCTAGAATGTACCAACAACAACCCTTTTCTCTGTTTTAGGGAAGGTAGTAAGATGAGTACAGAGGGGACCATTCTCCTTCTTCTTGGTAGGAAACATATCCATCCACTCCTCTGGATGAATATCCTTTCTAGAATGAGTTTTGGAGGACTTTGAATTCTTGATCTTGTAGAAAATTTTCAATAATTCTCGATCCAAAGCCAAAGTCTTCTCTGAATCATTCCAAGTCACCTTGGGTGGTATTAATTCATCATACATATCGACTAAAATTGGATCCCCTAGAGATCTTGTAGACATCCCACAAACTGATGCCTACTTCTCCATTAGTAAGATGGAATGAATTGGTTTCTGGGCTCCAGCAGCTGATTAGCTCCAGCACAAAGTCATCATTCCTATAGACATATGTCTGCCCAGCCCAGACAACTTCATATATTGTAGCTCCTTTCATATCCTTGACAAACTCTACACAGGTTTTTTGCACCCAATATGCCCACATCCAAGTCAGCATGACACCTCCTCTAGGACGGAAGTCCCAATTATTCTTCCAGCCTTTGGATTGATCCATCAGAGAGTTTCAGAAGATTGAGGGATAACGATGTTACTGCAGCTCAGACTTATGAGGTTTCAGATCTCAGGAACATGGGATAAGATGCATTATAAACTCCTTCTCCACTGTTCCATCATTTACGAATTACCCTCCAACTGAGACATTTGCTGATGAAAAGTTGGTGTAATTCTGAAGCAAGAATGCTGGAGATAGTTCTTCGGCTCTGTAATGTTGACTTCTTGCAGATGACCATGGCCATATAGAGGTAGGTAGATTCTCTATGGAAAATTAAGATGATACTTCTTCAAGTACTTGGCCAAATCTTGGAGAGTTCTGTCGCAGATATTGTAATAATCATAGCCAACGATGCTCATCATTTCATCAATCCGCTTTCTAGCCAGCTCATTAGCCATTCCAATTCTTCTGGGAGCCATTGAATCTACACAAAGGTCGAATGATTAACTCTTAAGTAAGTTTATTTTTCCTAAAATTTGTGAAGAAATTCAGAAAAAATGGCTAAGGCATTAAGGTGCGCAAGTCCAATGTTGGCCCACAAGTCTAATTTGGTCACTCAAGTAAGGGAATGAAGGTATCACCACGCAAGTCCAAATACCTTTGCATAAGAACGACACAGTTTAGATGAAGTAATAAACCATGGACTGTACCACCTGCGCGATGAGAGTTACTTGTGTGCCGAGAGCACGAAGCGTTGGAAGCCTGGTGATTTTCATGAAGTGGGGAAGCATATTTATAGGCAAGGCCACACCTCTGCTCGCTAAAGCCTGCGCGCTCAACACCTGCGTGCCCAAATTTACTTGGTTTTCTCCTTTACTTCAGAGTCAAATAATCCTTCCTTTTTCAGATCCAAGTCTAAGGGGGTCTTTTTTTTGACACTCCTTTCCTTCACAGAGTCTAACGAATGAAAAATGGGAATACCTTCTGCACAAAGTAATTCATACTTTGAAGAAACATCAAAAATTGACAAAGGCATGAACACAGATTTCTTTATGCATGGGACGCACAAGTTTCACCATGGTCACACAAGTATACTTGTGCGCCATATATTGGTCACATAGGTGACATGAGCGCCCTACTTTATTTTCTCCCAAGGTCCTCAATGGCAAATAAATACCCCTTGTGGTCCCCCCATTTGGAAGTCAAAAAATTCCAAAAGTCAGATTTAAGCTCTCAACACCCTAGTCTTTGATTGAAGTCTTCTGAACACTTATAAGGTAATTTATTACCTAGAATGGAAGATCTAAAGAGGGGAAACAAGGCCTAAGTGTTTAAATTCATCAACACTTGCGCACCTAAATGTCTAACCATTAAGGGAAATGGCCACAGTTGCACGCCGCCTTATCCCTTCAACAGAACTTGCACGTAACCCTTTTGGAAGCCTTTAGGGATAATACTAAGGGGTTGAGCCAAGTCTCGCCCAATTATTACCCTATGTGTTAACCGTCGCCCAAGTATACCCATGTCGCGCAAGTCTACTTGCATGACCAGGACTTGAACGCCCAAACATGATTTGTGCACCTGCCTTTTTTTGGGTGCCCCTCCTGCTTATTCAACTCTTTTCTTCAAATCCACCTCTCCTCTTCAAGATTTAGCCTTCAAAACCCTCTTCAAATCCATTTATGGAATGGTTCCTTTTTTGTCTTCCTTATCTGAAAGGAATTATGTGGAACATATCTCAACGCAACATGATTTATATAACTTTATGTCACTAAGGTTTGAGATTTCATTCATTCAACAACATCCTTTAAAATGAGAAGTTCTCTAATATGGGCCTCCTTTTCAGGAGTAAGCCACAATCCTATGTTCCCTAATCTGGTCATCCTCCTTAGGAGTAATCCCCAATCATAATTTCTCTTAAACTGGGCCACCTATTCAAGAGTAAGCCCTAGATCTCAAGTCCCCTCAACCTGGGCCTCCTTTTCCGGAGTAAGCCCTAGGCTTAATTTCTTTTGACTTGGGCTTCCTTCTTAGGAATAAAACCCAATAATTAGTCCCTATGTAATTTGGGAATCCTCCTTAGGAGTATTCCCCAATCGTAAATCAAATCTCCCTTAATTTGTGCATCCAACTTAGGAGTAATCCCCAAGTCCCCTTAAACTTGGGTCCCCTTTCTCAGGAGTAAGTCCCAAGTTACAAATCTCCTTAACCTAGTCCTCCTTTTCAGGAGTAATCCTCAGTCATAATTTCTTTAATTTTGAGCTTCCTTCTAAAAAATAAACCCCAATCATAAGTACAACCTAATTTGGGCTTCCTCCTCAAGAGTAAGCCCCAAATTAGAGTATCCAAATCTCTATAAAGCACAAATATCATTATGGACCTTTTTCTTAGGTTTCTTCCCAGAAGTAAATTCTGATCTTCATTTACTTGGACAGTCACACATACAAAAGCCCCATATCATTCTTTGTGACCACATCTTTCATGGCACAAATCATCAGGTTTACCAATACCTATTTTTTCTCCCACCGAGCATGACTCAAGTGAGCATAGAGTGTAAAAGTAACCAAAACACATCCCTTTGAGCCGTTAATCATATGTAAGCCCCACAATTCTTAATTTAACTATGTGAACTTTGATCTCTGACTTAAAAGTAGAGTACGTAGGAAGCCTTTATAAGGTTCAATCTCAACACCCATTATTCTCATCTATCCCATATTAAGTTAAACTATATCTTAATTCCCGAACTACATGGTTTCTGATTCCTTTTCTAACAATGATACATAGGTAGCCCATCTACGGGTACGATCCCAACTCTAAAATAATCCATGTCCTTCTGAATGGAAATAAACTTCAAGTACCCTGCTGAGTGGCTTTAAAACCATTATGGTTATTATAATGACCACGAGATTTCTATATAATGTATTGAAGGATACCATGGACTAAGAATCTCCAATACATACAGATGATTCTATATCGATGAAGAACCTCGAATACATATAAAAGATTCTATAAATATCATACATATCAATCATTTATTGCAATATCTAAAGGAAGACTCATTTTCATGCTTGGTAAATTAATAAGGATTAACGAACATAACTCAAATCTATAAAGAGAGTCCCGGAGTAGAAAATAATTCCCGCCAAAAAGGTGTGATGAGTCCGACCTCCCATCCTCTCCACCAATGCAAATTCTTAAGCCTCATCAGTCCACAACTAATGAGAACCTACCTTTGGAAAGTAGGTCCAAATGGATATATAATCATTGGATGTTTCCATTTCTACAAATAAACCCGATAGAAACTGATTTGAACGTTTGAACCTTAAACAAACAAGGTCATCCCCATTTCCATAAGAAACAGTCACAAGGAGCTGGGTGCGAGTCCAACCAAAAATTGGTAAAATTATTTTAAACTACCAAAACATTTTTTTTCAGGTGTCTCTTTGGGATCCACGAGTAGTCATATCGAATCCATGGAAGCCATTTCACATGGTCTATTTTTTCTACAATACCTTTAAATTGGTTTTATAATTTTCACCAACCTTTTCCTCATCAATGTATTAATTACATGGATTAATCCTAGTGTAAGGTTTTGACCACCACGTCATCAGGTTGGGAAATGTTTATAAAGAATATATTTCCTTGATTTATGAGTAATCTCATGATACCTAGAGATATAATTTTATTCTTCTTTAGTAATGTAGATTATTTTCTACCCACACTTGACTTGTAACATCTGAGTGAATACTGTAGTGCCAAAAAATTCTCCCCCTTAGAACTTAATTATTTTGGAATAATAATAAATTAATTCTAAGGCAACATGATTAAAATTTTCACAATACTTGAAAATTTAGTGATCTTTTTGAGTTGACTCACAAATGAGAGTATGTTCACCTTTTAGTTCATGAAGTGGAGAACCTTAAAAAAAGGTGTCCAATTCTCTATGAGGAATAATCAACTCAAGGTTTTTAATATCATAGCTTATGGTTAATGGAGATAAACCCAACCTAAAATGGTAGTCTAAGATACTAGGATGGTAGAGTAACTGGTATTAAAATATAATTTATTTTTGAATTTAAGATAGTGTATCTAAACATTGGTATGTATCTTATGAAATCAAGAATCAATACATGTGTAGTCATTAATAATTGAATTTCATTCTAGTATGGTATTAGATCTACCAAAATACCCATGGTTATAGGAAAGATAATATATCCTGATTTTTTATATAGTTCTCTAATTTATAGATGATGTAGAGAACGCCAATTGAGTATGGTTACCATACAAAATGAGATTCTGAATAAAATTAAAATTAATCTTTAGGTCCGGGATAAGTAATGTTGTGGTCACTAAGTATCCTGTAAGTAATTATATAATGAAACATGTTGTTTTTAGAAAAGATCCCCTGTGTAGACTATATTGGTGCACAATAGAAAATAAAATAGATTTTAATTAGTGCAAGGTTGGTGTAGAAGACATGATATGGACTAGAATACCCATATACAATGAACTCTTACATAGATCTTTCTCACATGTAACGGAATTGGTTCATATAGAGTAGAACACTCAAAATATTTTAAGTTCATGTAAAATAAACAATTTATTCATCTAGTTTATGGTTTTGAGATAAGGTCTATGTACCCTCCTTTGGATTATCTAAACCAATATTCATGTATAATAGAAGGGTTCTCTAACTTTTCCCTAGTTTAGTGTACCTAATCAGCATAACTAGATTTTTATTAAGGATAAATAGTAACCCCCATGATATTTATATATTTTAATTTTTTATCTAAATATTTCCTAATACATTGATGATGATGCATAGAAGGTAAGAACCTAGTTTTTTCTTAGGCCCGCCCTTATTGGTTTTCAACCCAATAAGTTTTTCACCTCTTCCTTTTTAAAAATTCTTTAATTTTTCTTATGATATGAATGGTCCAATCCAATTGAGTGGAGACATAAATTTTACCCAGGACACCCTTTGAGTGTTTTCAATATATTGACTATTGTGTATCTTCCCTTGATCAGTTTTATGGTCATACATACAAGACCAATAAATCTAATTCTTATGTTTAGAAAAATTTGGACAAAAGATAAGAAAATTCCCCTAGAAGAAAGGGAATGGTTGACTCTGTATGAATGAAATCCCAGTTCCACTAATTTAGTAAACATAATGGCGGTGAACATAGATTATATTCATAGTTGTTAGACCAAAAAAATAGTATTTAAGGGTTGAAAACCTTGGATCGAGATGTGGTTGGAGCTTAAGGTCACAAAACCCTAAACAAGGTGTGAGGTAGTATATATAGGAAGGGAGGGAAAATTTTACATGAGTAGTAAACCCAACAGTAGAATAAATTATCCAATGTATGAGTACAAAAAGTTTAAATTCAAATTTACTAGACTATTGTGTCTTTCGGTTCAGGTATATGAAATAGTGACTAGATAACTATTAAACATTTTCCAAAATGAGAGTACCATTTGTAGTATTTGAGATTCTAAGAGGAGTAACTCAACTTATATCATTTTGTTTGTCATATAAAATTCATACATATACATGAAATACTACAATAAAAGTATGTCATAATCTTTATTTGAAAGTGGGTATGATGCATAGATGTGTAACATTGAGGGAATTCGAATCAACATGAATAGTGGGTTTTTTGTAAATAGTAAATCATAAGATAAGAATTATTTATTCAATGGTAAATGGAGATAGTTGGTAAGATTTTAAACATTAGTAATGGTATTACCACCTTCATACTATCAAAAAATTTCACATGGAGTTAAGGGGGACCATTCACCTGGGACAAAAAACACCCCCTATAGGTTGCTTAGAAACTCAAAGGAAACTGTATTGGTAAACATTCAAATGGGGGTCCATTTAGATTATCCATGAAACATGATTCCAATATCTATGAAATAGGGGAACCAAGAGGATATTTTCAATGGTTTTGGGTTTTCCTGATAATAAATATCGACTTAATTCCTCATGTTGGTAATGATTTAACCATCAAATATATAAAGTTGTTTCATAAAGAAAATGATATTCAAGATGGTTTTGACCACCCAAATTGTTTCTCCATTGTGTATTGAACACATTCCCTTATAAAATAGCTATTATTAGAAATTTATTTAGTACATGATCATCTAAGAGGGTGGTTATTTCCAATGTAATGAAGTGGTCTTACCAAAACACTTTTAATAAAAATTACAATTATTAAGGAATCTAAAACAAAAATACTAAGACGCCACATAAATATCTAAACACCCAAAAAATAATCCAAGGATCCCTAAGCTCCAGTAAAACTGGGAGACAAAAAAAAGTCCCCTATGGAGTTTCATCTATGATTATATTCAATACAATCTGTCCAAATGTGAGATGATCCAATACTTTACTAAATACTCTAGACTTATTTTCAGACTATGTTGCATCCTAAAAATATACAATATCCACTCATCTTACCCATGAAAACCATACCAGGGGTATGCCCCTATCCAAATTCAAAACCTACAGCTAATGGGAAATAGTAACTATGAGATATAACTAGTATATCCTAATCCTAGACCCATCCTTTAGTTCCTCTTGTTCCAATGAAAATAGTTAACATGAGATGAGAAAATGAAGCATCACCTGAATGAAAGAATTATGATAATAAATCAAACCTCACCTCAAAAAAGTCACAACAAACAACCACTTTCAAATAATTCATGTCATAAAATAAATGTATATTTGGTAAAAAAATATAAAATAAATAAAATAAGACAAGGGGGTTAATAAGGTCATAATCAGCCACATAGTTTTGAAAGTAATTTAATCTACCAAACATTCCTTACTAAAAATTATGGCTCAAAATATAGTGAGCTAGCTTTTTATTACATTACTATTAGATCATTTTGAAGATAAAAAATATAATAATTTGAAAAATCTTGGGTAAAATGGTTTAGTGTCTTTGGAAAATTAGGATTATACATAAATTTTATATAATAAAACATTAACATTATTTAATTACTTCTTCTTTAGCTTCTTAGTAGACTTTTAATTCTTCTTTGTACAAGTAATCACCAAAGGGTATACATCAATTAAAGGTGTGATCTAAAGTCCCAATAAAAGGATAGATAAGAACCTGAATCCATATCAAATTAGTGAGCATAATAATCAACATCATAACATAATCATGGGATTTCCATAAAATTCATAAGATTAAGAATTATATTTAGTTGTTGAATTTGGATATTCAAAAAAATTAGACATCATGTCTTATTGGTCAAATACCACACATATTTGAGAACAAATCTTGTGTAATTTTTAGGCATAACATATGTGCATAACTATAACATCATAATTATGAAAAAATATAGAATCATTTTCACACAAATTTCACAATACCTCATGAGATACATCACATTAACTAATCAATTGGAGGGGTATATAATTTTGGGAACACTTTTCAAATCATAACATTTATATAATCATGCATTCCACTTAGAATGTATATTAATCTTGGACAAAAAATAATGACTGGAAAGGAAATGTATTTCATGAGAATTTCATAAAGAATATATTGATTAATATACATTTTGGTTCCCAAAAGAAAAAGTTAATATCATACTTGGTATAAGAATCAACAATCACGAGTGAATAGAAAACAATCTCAAGAGAAGTAAAAGATGTGTTTTTTAAAAAACAACTATTTTGGAGAAACCATTTCACATGTCATAAAATAATATCGGTAGAATTTATATCCTAAAAAATAAAAGGAAATTATAATTCATTTATATTTTAGGATTAATAGAAGAATATCTATACTAAAATGTGGCATGGAAGAGGAATATCCCAATGAAAGGAAATTGGGTTTGAGAATCCCCTTATATTATGTCTAAATGATTTATTCGCGTTAATATCCTATATAATAAAATTATAATCATTAATTACTAAATAAAAAACTTATAAATTTAATTTATTTATTATATCTTTATTATGTTCATTTACGGCCATTATAATGAGTTATATATTTTAATTTTACTGTTCAGGAGTGTTAATTTTCTTGGTTTTCATGATCGGTTGACTTGTATACATGTATGGAAGATCATGTAAAATGAGAATAATTATCCTAAATTGAAATTATATGTTATTAGTGAAATTTCCGGATTTAAATTGGTCTTATATAGTATATTTTAATGATATGGGGATGAATCATTATATAAAATATATATGATAAATGTTTAGATTAATTTGGTGTTTTTTATCAGAATGAACTCATTTTATTTTATTATTTAATATTAGTTATATATCTCAGTTCCATAACATAAAAAAGGTTATAACATGAATTTTTAAGTATTTTTAATCCGTTATAATGGTTTTTAGACCATCCTTGAAGGTGGAATATGAAAATTAAAACTTTTCATCCTCGAAGGCGATAAATTGACACCTCATGGATGATGTTTTCATTTTCAAAATAAAAGGGAGAGGAGAAGAGATTTGATGATGGATTATTCTAATAAAATAAAAAATTTCAAATATATATAATATTTTTAGTTATCATTGTATTTTGATATGGGGAGTTGAGAATAGGATAATAAAATAAAATAAATTGAAAAGAAATTAAAAGAAAATGAATGTGAGATTTACCACTGGAATTCTCCTCAATAAGAAACCACTTTGGAGAATTAGATTTGGTATTTTTTAATATAAAATGATATTGTACATGGAGAAGGGGATATTTAATATTTTTTCCCAAATTTGGACAGAATTTATGGCTTTTGAGTTGTGAGGAGAAGAGGTGGTGAGGGGTGGAATTTATAGGGCTAGAGAGGGGTGTTTTTTAATTATTGTATTAATTAGTTTATTATTTTATCTCAAGACTATGGATTGTTTTAATTATTGTGAAAAAATAACGTAAATAGAGAATTATAGTTCTATATTATGGAGCATAAATCAAATATCACTTGAGGAATAATTTATTTAACTTATAATGTATATATACCGCAAATTACGATATTTTACTATTCATAGAAAATTCAATTACTTTAGAAAAAACTAAAATATTAATCCTTACCATTTTTCGATCTATATAATTCAAAAATGAACTAAATTTTATGAAAATAATTTTCCAAAATATTTTAATTTTAATTTTCAATTAAAATCATTTTTTATTTGAAAATGTTGATTATATATATATAATTGATTTTATGACACTTTGAAAAATTTATTAATGTCTAATAAAATTATCTTATAATAATAAGGCAAAAAATATTAATTTATGAGTCTATGATATCAAATTATATTTTCCTTTAAGTCAATATATTAATTATCAAATTTTAATTAAATACGTATGACTTAAAAAAATAATAACACATAATTTATCAATTTTAAATCATTTATTTACTTATACAATGATATAAATATATCATTTTTTCATCCATAAGATACATAAATTTTAATTATAAATTCATAGGTGAGGTTACTATTCTATTTTTTGGATTACAATTCTTAATTTTTATGTTATTATATCTATGGTCAAATTATTATTCCACCAGTATTGGTTCCTTAACCTCTATAAGAATAACTTACTTCATTTATTATTCATATATAAAGTTTATATTATGTTATATATGTTATTTTATGTGATTTATACTATATAGAATAGTTATAGTAAGGTAATTTTCATTGATATAATTCTAGTTTGTTATATTATTCCCTCCTTTTGAAATTTCACCCTCGAAATTTCATTTTACATAAATAGGTGGGGGTAATTATCTCTCATAACTTCATATGGTTCCCATATTTCCTCTTCATACTTATGGTTTCTCCATAATACTTTGACAAGGTGGGTAGACTTGTTGTGTAGAAATTTATCTCTGCCACATTTGGATTTAGTACATGTGAGGGATCTGGTATGTACCTTGTCAAGAGGGATACATGGAATACATCATATACTTGAGACATGATAGGTGGAAGTGCTAGTCAATATGCCACAAACCTGACATGATTAAGGATCTTGAAGGGTTCTATGTACTTGGGAATCATCTTTCCTTTATTCCCAATTCTTGCAATCCTCTTCCATAGAGATATTTATAGGAATACCATGTCTTTAGCTCAAACCCTAGGTCTCGTTAATGATTGTCTACATAGCACCTCTATTAATTTTGGGCTTCCGTGATGTGTTTCTGAATGGTTATCATTTGTTCCCACATTTCCTTAACCATTTAATGTCCAAGAAGCTTATGTTCACCAACAATATCATAGCATGTGGATGTCCTACAAATTTTCCAAAAAAGGGCTTCAGATGGATCCATGTGGATGCTCTATTGAAAACTGTTTTTGTAAGAGTACTCATCTTGAGACATGTGCTAGTACCACCCCCTTTTGAAGTCCATAGAACTTGATCTCAACATTTCATCAAGTGTATGAATAGTATGTTTAGATTATCCATTATTTTGAGGATAATAATCTATAATTATGTTCATCTCATTGTTTAGATCATGTTGGACAATATTCTAGAACATAGAGATGAACCTCAGATCTCAATCAGATACAATCAATAATTGTAATTTGAGCAAACTTACCACTTCTCTGATGTATATCCATACAAGTTGATCCAGTGAAAAGTCCTCTAAAATTTTGATAAAGTGAGATATCTTTGCAAGATGATCCAGAATAAACCCTGTAGTATTGTTTCCTCTGGATGTCTTTAGAAACTGGTGACAGTGTCTATGGTGATGTTTTCCCATTTCTATATTGGTATGGGTAATGGTCATATAATCCCCTTATATGTTTTCCTTTCATAACTATCTTGATGACATATAAGGAAGTTTCATATTTATTTAATTATATATTTATTTATATTGTCTACCCTATAGTTCCCTCATAGATCTCGAGACATCATTGTGCTCTCTGGGTGAATTGAGAAGGTTGATCTATGTGCGTCATTCAGAATATCCTTCTTTACCTCTATATTGGATAGCACACATAGTCATGACACAAATCATAAAACTCCATCCTCATAAATTTCAAACTCTAAGGATTAATCATTTCTAATAGATTCCACATTATTCTAATATTCCACATCATTTATTTAAGAATCCTTTATTTTATATACGAGGGATGGATCATAAATCATTTGAGATATGGTTGATTATGTTGATTCCTTAATGATTACCATGTTCATCCTTCAAAAATATGACAATATCGGATCCTTCTTAATTCTCATCATTGATAATGTTATATGATCCTTTCTACTTAGATAATCATCTATTTTATTCTCTTTTCCAGGATGGTAGTGGATTGAGAATTAATAATCCTTGATAAGCATTAACTATCTTCACAATTACATGTTAAGCTCCTTTTAAGTGAATTAGCATTTAAAGATCTTATGATCAGTATATATTTCACACTTCTCCCCATAGAGATAATTCCACTATATTTTTTACACAAATATCATATATTCAAACTACCAATCATTTGTAGGTTATTATTGCTTATGAATTTTCAACTTTATTAAGGCGTATCCTATCACATTATGATTTTCATCAGTAATTAGTCTAATCCCTTCTATGAAGAATCATTATATACCCTAGAGCGTTCCCCGCTTGTTGGTAGTGTGAGTACTGGCATAGTGATGAGCCACTTTTTCAACTCTTTTATATAGTCTTCTCATTCACAGATCTAGAAAAACATTCTCTCCTCTAAATAAACTAGGTTAGTGGATTTAACAATCATTAAAAGTTATTCAAAAATCATCGGAAATCCACATATAGACCTAGGAAACTACTTATCTCTATTATAGATGTTTTCATGGTCCACTCTTCAGTTTCCCTCTTTATTTAAGGGTCTAGAGATATTCCTTTTCTTGTAATGACATTTCCCATTAATGATACTTATTCCATCCGAAACTCACATTTAATATAAATTGAATAAAGATTCTATCTTCATAATGTATTTCTCATAGTGATAAAATTATTCACATATTCCTCCTTTTCCTTCTAGTATATCAAAATTGCATCAGGAAAGATAACCACAAATTTTTCAAGGTAATATCTAAATAATAAATTCTTTAAGTCCATGAATATTACTAGATACTTAGTGAGTCCAAACAGAGACACTATGAACTCATATTTTATATACCTTGATTGAAAGTTAGTCTTGGGAATATCTTCCTTCCTTGTATTTAATTGTTGATATCGAGACCAATGGTATACCTTAGAGAAATAATCCCCCCCCCCCACATAGTGGAATGAAAAAGTCATATTTTTGTGCAAGGGGTTAATTTTTCTTTATTAAGATTTTATGGATATCATGATAATAAATGAATAGGCACATTGATCCATATTTATTCTTAATTAAGGGGACTGGAACACCTCATGGTGAAGCACTTGGGTGTATAAAACCATTGTGCATGATTTTCTTGTAAATCCTTCTTCATCTCCTCTAACTAAATGGCATACCATATGTAAGTTCTCCTTCATATAGGAAGAGATAAAATAATAATTTCAATTGTGAACTCAACTTCTCAATCATGAGGAAGGCCAGAATATTTTTCATGGAACACATCAGTATAGTCCCTCGTGATGGGAATGTCCTCAAGAATGATTCTCTCATTTGTCTCAATCATTTGAGCTAGATATTCTTATTCATAATTAAATAATACCCACACTTGAGATGATGATTGTAAATGAGATTCATCTTCCTCCTTAAACATTTATTGTATTGGAGGATTCTTTGGGATGTGAGGAGTTATCTCCCTTTCCTAACAGTTAATTTTGGATTCATATAAGGATATAAAATCCATGCCCAATATAGTATCAAACTCTACGAATGGAAGTAAAATAATATGTTTTACTAGGTTCAGTCAACAAACATTAAATGGGGAGGAGTTATAAAATTTGGATGTAATAATTCCCGTATTTTTTATACATAAACATAACTTGAACTCCATATTTTGAGGTGGTGTTTGAATGGTTCATCTAAAAATTAAATATATGAAAGAATGGGTAGAACTAGAATAAAATAGTATGTTATTTATTTTTTAATGAATAACATGTGTACCTATTACCACATCATCATTAGGATTAACCTCAGTAGTAGTAATGGAATAAGCTTTCCCTTTCTCTTTTGGCTTTGGTGGTTGTTGTTGCTGATTACCATAAAGGGATCAAGGTTTAGTGGCCTAGCTTTCATAGTTCCCTTGATCCATTCAACTGAATCATTGAACCATAGGTGGTGATATCATTTCCTCCAACACATTATGCGTCTTCCTCATGTCTATTCTACATTCATGAGATTGGTGGACTTCTCTCCAACATTTGAATCATTTCCCTATCCTTTTGAGGAAATTCCCATGATCCTTCTTCCAACATTTTTGACGTGTGAGTTGTTAAGTTTTATTTCATCCTTTGTAATTAGATACACCATCATTAAAATCCATCCATTATTTCATATCATCATATCCATGGGACAACTCTCCAAACTCCATATCCACTTTTACAGCACATTGAACAACTTCTTCATTACTCCCATTTTCCAAAATATTTAGATCCTTTGGAAAGTTTGGTTTTAAACCACTAAATAATCTATATATTTTTTCTATCATTATTGATAACAAAACTCAAGAAATATGTTCCAATCCATGTGAAATCTTCTTGGTAATTTTTGACATGTTCACCTTCATTTTTCATCATCTCTAATAATTATATCTCCATCTATGTACCAAGAGTTTTAGGGAATACTTGTTAAGGAATATTTTATTAAAGTATTCCCTCTCTATCTTTAAATTTAACCATACAAATTGATGTTATTAATCAAAACCCAACATTGATCAGCCTCTTCATCCATACAACAAACAACCATAGTCACCTTCTCTATCTCTGAAAAATGAATCAGAGAAAATAACTTCTCCATTGAGTTGACCCACTCTTCCATGACTAGTGGATCATAAGATTCACTAAATATTAGTCATTGTTTCTACATAATGGACCTGATAGACAATTTATTCTTCTTATATGAAGTGTGAATTTCAAAATTATTCTGGTTATTTCTTACAAAAAAAGACATAAGGGTAATAATTTCCCTAAAATTTTGAACTCCACCTCCAAAGGCATTCAAGGTTTCATTCAGGGAATTATTGCATTATCCCTAACACGGGTTATTATACTTGTTTCTCCTTGTTCCCACCATTTCTAAAATTGAAAATGTTTCAACAAAACATTATTCAATAAGGCATGAATAAATAAAGTATTATTTTTTGCAATTAAATTTAAATTCATATCTTGTGGGATCTCTACAACACACCAAGATTTCAAAATACGTTATCTCATTAAATTAATTCAATACCTTGTGCTACATGCAACACTGAGTTTGATCACGCCACAACTTACCAAATTATCCGTTCAAAAATCAGTTATGAATATTTTTAACTACATTTGTAATCTTATATACTCTATAATTTTAACATCCATATTATGTGTTTCTTATACATAATATAAGAACAGATTCATTTTATCAGATAAAATAAGTATTTTTGAAAAAAATGAAAGTTTATCGGCTTTTAATGGAGAACCCTTTTTAAAAAAAATATTTGAAACTTTTATATATTCAATTTAATGAAATTAAATTATTATTTAGAAGCAGGACAAAACAATTTATTTAGTATAAAATTTTGGAACTTTTCTGAAAACTTTCATATTTTGACGAATAATGAAAAATACTATATTTTAATTGAAAAGAACTTTTTAATCGAAATAATTTATTGTGTTAAATTATGAATTTGAAAGGTTTTAAAGTATAATTTCATTATATTGTTATAATTTAATACAATTTAGGTCATTATAAGAAATTTGACATTTAAATTTGACATAAACACATGTCAATCTTTTGATAGTTTTTACTTTTTTAAAAACACACATTTTGGTTTTCACAATGGGAATCAATTTTAAATTAATAAATGAAAATTATATGTTTTTATTTTGGTAAAATTGACTAAATTTTTGAATTCAGATTATCAAAATTAGCTTAGGGTTAATTTTGGGTATTTTTTTGAAAACATTCAATTTTTTTTGAATAGTGAAAACACTACGTTATTATTTAAAACTGACTTTTTATTTAAATAATTATTTATTTTATTTAAATTTATTTAAATTCAAAATAGATATATAAAACCTATATATGTTCAATTAAATTCATTGGAGTCATTTTATAACAAAAATAAATGTATAAAATTTTATTGAACTTTTTAACCGCTTTTACCCTCCTTCTAGATACATTTGAAAATTTGAATAAAACCTAATTATACCGCTTTTGTGAGATTAATTTAAAAAATAAAAGTGACATGGTTGACATCATTAATTAAAATTTGGTTCAATATTTGGAAAATAATTTTTGTTGAATAGTAACTTTAGACTTTTATTTACCATGGTTAAAAGTAAATTGGGTAATTAAGGGTAAAAGTGATATTATAATTATCCTAAAACATTTCCTAATTCTATTGGATAAGTGTTATTCAAACAAAAACAATCTTAGTGATAAAATATGATCCTTTTAGTTCCACTTTGATTAGATTAGGACATTTATTATTATTTTATTTAAAGAACAGTTAAACATGTTAACTTCAAAAACTAATAACTAAACCATTTTTAATATAAGGTTACACAAAATATAAATTGTAATATAAATATTAATTAGAAATATATAAATATTTCCTAAATAATTGTATTTTATTTATAATTTTTAGATGTTAAATAATATAATTAATATATGAAACAATGATGATGCAATAATTACCATATTAATGAGATATTAAAATAATTGATATTATAACCATCCCAATAATTGTAAATTGAGACTTATAATGAATTAAACTAATTTTATCGGTCAATATAACATGTTAGGACTGATTTCATAAATTTATTTTGAAGTTGTAATGTTGTTATTACTTTAAAAAAAACAAAATACCAAATAGTGTCAAAATTGACATAAATTAATTTTTAAAATATATACTATATTATTGGCAGATATAATATTCATAAAAACCTATGATTCGTCAAAAGGACATAAGTAATATTATATATGTCATTAAGGAACCTCTTGAGGTTATCTTTTAAGTTTAGAGTAAGTTTATTAACCATATAGCATATGAATACAAGAAGACACAGTAAAAGATAAACTATTTAACTAAGAGTTAAATCTAAAAGATAAGGTTAAAATGGTAACCTAAACATGTCTAAAACCTATTGGTTGAGAGGTATTAGACCTATTCCCCCCATTATTCTCTAAATAAACTATTTTTGAGCCATTAGAAACCAAAAATGATTTTATTATAAAATAATATTTCAAACTTTTCCTAAAGTGACCCTCACCTCTCTTATAAAAGGGTACTTCCCCTTCTCTTAATTTCACACCTCCAAAGACATTTATATGGACCAAAAACTACCCAAATATCCTCCAAAAGTTTCTCCATTCATCCTAAAGGCCTTAATTTGGTTAGGAAACAAACCTAAGGATCCCTTTTGATCAAATCAAAAGGAAGAACCCGAACAAGAGTAAAATATTTCATCACATCTTTCAAGTTCTTATCTTCTTTTATTTCCTCTTTCTTTGTTGTTTACATTATAAAATTATAACTACTATATATTATATATACTGTGATGTTATTATAAAAATGTTACAACCATATTCATTATTCTATCCATCAAATGAATGACAAAGTCACCGTATGTCTGTACGTATGGCTTATTGTCTCCACGTCGTGGTGTAGTTTGTAATTCAAACACTTCATTATTTGGATGGGTATAATAATGAATATAACTACTATAATTAATAAATATAAAATTTAGATGATTATTTATATATGATATACCATCCAATTTCATACTATTTCACCATAAATATAATGATATTGTCGATCGTGCGTACATACGGATTACCGTCTCCACGACGCGATGAGATTCATTCCCATGTTAACCATTCAACGGTGATTATAAAAATATATATTATTAATAAGTATTTAATATATGAAATAATAATGCTACTGGATATATATATGTGTCTGTTTGTGTGTACTTACTTATATCTTATTAACTTACTTTCGTTCAATACGATATGAAAACAAAAACAACATTTATGCGTACGTATGGCCTACCGTCTCTATAAACGGTTTCTTCCATTTCATATATATATATATTTTATAAATATTAATATTCTAAATATTTATGAAATATAAATATTGTTTTATATTCTGGAAGTATTTAAATCATGATATAAATGATAAGGTCAAGAATAACAAGTTAAAACACGTACGACAAAGAAAGCAATTATTGCCCGAAAAGTTAATTTAACATGGAAATATTTATTAAATTTGTAGTATAAAGTCATAAATGAATAAATTATGTTATAATAAATATGAATATGGTTCTGGTATAATTTAATACCATACAATGGGCATTATACATGAGGTTAAACGTACCATCGACCAAAGGAAAGTGCAAGTTAAGGGTTAATTCCTCAATCTCACTATTATCGAAGATTGTTTATGTGTATGTTTTTACTGGGATATTTTTATTATCCATTTCCATGTTTCATAAAATATTTTTCATAAGGATTATTTTTAAGTGACTCTTAAACTATAAAATCATTTTAAATGTTTTCAATATTTATTCGTCTAAACCTTTCTCATTAATGTCCATGTTTTCAAAATGATTTTGAGGATTTATTTATGTGGACATGAATGTTTTAAAATATTAATTCCATTAAAAAGTTTCAAAGTGGATTGAGACACTTTTATTCAAAAATATCTTTTTAATGACTACCTTTATAAATTTTTGGACTTTTAAAATGATTTCATGAAAAAGGGAAATTTCTCTGAATGAGTTTTACTGATCATTTTCAACCATGTCAACATATTTTACTAGATATTATTCTTGATCGCAGTTGATTTATTATGATTAAAATATTCTATATTGTATTGAAGGTTTTAAGACATGTTTGATTGTATATGTGTTATTTTTATACTTTTCATTGTTTATGGATAGATTATTGACATTTCGTATGCTAGTTTTAATACGAATGTTTATTTTATGTTTAAACATTTTCATATGTGAAATGAATTGGATTTAATAAGTGAGGGGTGGAGACCAATATAGCTCCTTGATGCATCGATAGGTCTCATGAGACAAACTAGTGTCTTGAAAAAAGGCCTTGATAAAATATTATTTTTAGTCTTGGCACAAGTCCTTAACTATGCAGTTATGAAGTATGGAATTATGCATACCATCATTATGAAAGTGGCTATGATATTACATATGATTATTCGACTTGTAGAATATCCATGTGAATAAGTAAATGGAATTATTTGATTTTATATTTTCCATATTATGCTGATGTTTATGTTTAAAAGGCTTTTGTTTTAGTCTTATACATTAACTAAAATTTTTATGCTTATTTACAAAAGTTTCAGCTATATTTTTATACTTACTGAGCATCTGAGCTCACCCCTTTCATATTTTTTATTTTCCAATGATTTCAAGAAGTGTATTATGATTGATAAATAGGGATAATCTAGGGGATTGATTTAATTATCAAATGATCATTTATATTGTGTTTTATTTTGTAATGTGTAATGTAAAGTTCATGTATGTAATCTATTTTCCAATACTTCTAAACTGATCGGTGTTTCGAGACTTTATTCCTTGTAATCATTCCAATGTATTAAAATAATGCACCAACTCTAGGCTTCTGGGATCGAGGAATTATAGTTGGTATCAGAGGATGTTTAGAAATAACCTTAGAAATAGATTTAAATAAAATCTTATTAGATAACATTACCCTAAGATAGATTTTGAGAATTAGTATAGAAGAACTTCCTATAATTTTTGTAATTTAGAGATTTTGTGTATTTTCCAAGAAATACATCCCTGTCTGGATATGAGCTAGTTGAGGTAACTCTGGAACATATGTACCTAGGAGTGAAAACTCTGACATGGAATTTCAATCTTGACCCGAGGTATCCTGGTACAAGAAAACTGGTCTTACTGCACTCTTGGTTATGACACTCTTGGGGGATATTCTTTGGATAATTCACATTTTCAGTATAAGCTATTATGATGGATTTAGGAGTAAATACTTCCTCCAAGAATATATTTTGTAATTATAGATTATATGCATAATCTTTTCAATTATGTTAGGTATTTTACAAGTTTATAATTATTCATTTCAATTTATAAACTAACCTCGTGTATGCCATTGTATAAAAATGGTGCCTAGTAGAAGGAATGAGAATTCCAAAAATATGCATGATCGAAAGATTAAGAAGGATCCTATATTTCATGGTATTAAGACAAAATTTAAAAGGTAAATAGTCTCCCATGTATTCTCATCATAGGAATAAATTGTATCATGTTTTAAAAAGGTAAGTAAAGAATTCCTTGAGGCTTTATGGCTTTGAAGGGACACAAGAGAAGAAAAGAATGGAAGAGAGAAAGTTGGATAAATAGAAGAGGGTAAAGAAAGATTTTCCCATTTGTGATAATTGTGGAAATAATCACCTTGGAAAATGCTTAAATGGAATGGGAGTTTGTTATAAGTGTGGAGAAAACGTACACCAAGTACGTGATTGCAAGGGTAAGAAAAAGGATTCAAATGTACAATGCTTCATCTGCATGGAGTTGGGACACTATGAAAACCAATGTCCAAATCATCAGAGTATACCCCAAATGCAGCTATTGGATAATATTCAAGTTATGATACTACCGAATTTGAGGAGTAATGATTAGAGTTTGTATATTGTTATTAAAGTATTTTTTTTCATTTGAGTATTGTATTAATGATGTACATGTTACTATAATTATATAGTATATAAGTATTATACTATAGTATTATTTCATTAAGGACTTAAGATTCTGTGGAACCAAGACAACTGACTCAATAGCAGGTTATATTTTGTGGAAAATATATGGTTGAGAGAAAGATAAACCATAATATAGTTCTGATTATGAGGTAGTGATTTTGGAATAATATATAATTGATTTGGATCAATTATATTGTATATTCATGAATACCTTGAAACTAATTAATGATTTGTATATTCAATAATTGTTGGAGTTTACAACATTTTTTAGTAAAATGTGTATATCTAGTATTCTATAAGGAATAAGGGATCATGAATGTAATCAATAATAATTTATAGTAATTCAGGGTTTTATATAGTGTTTTAAATGAATACATGATGAAGCTATTCACATGTTATTATGTGGAAAAAAGGATCTTCATTGTGTTTACCTTCATTATAAATTTTGGACTATGATTTTGGACAAAATTACTTTCGATAAGTATAAACGATGGAATATATTAAGTTTTAAATTAGATACTATTGTTAAGGTTAAATAATTTCTTAAGATTATTTTTGGATTGTTATAAAATGGACAACCCGGAGGTCGAGCGATAACCCGTCACGTTCGGCAAGGCCGCAAGACATGAGCCCACAACCGAAGGGTGACAAGGACAGATCACCTACCACTGGCATGTGTGATATCCTGGTTTGTATAATGTAGTTTTTTTAAATATTCTGACAAATAAATTATAAATTAATTATTTTTGGAACCCTATACAATTATGATAAATAGAATATTTTTGAATTATATTATCTTTTGGAGTGAAAATGAGTTTGTGCGAGGAATTTTTTAAAGGATGAAACTCTACTTATAAAGTATATTTTTCCCCTTTATTCTAGGAATAAATTAATTAATAGAACTTAGGGAAGGGATATTAAATCTAAAAATTCGTTATCCTAATACCTTGTGGTTTTTTTAAGTAATGATATTTTAAATCATCATAGATTGATGGCTTTGAGGCCATCAATTTTAAACTTGTTTGTTATTAATGACCTCAATCACTCCCTAAAAATATTTAGTTTTTTCCACCAATAATGTGTCTCTAATTTCCACCAATGTTCTCCTAATGGTGAACATAATTTGGTGGTGACTTTTTCATTTCCCTTTCCATCTTATTAAGACTAAATTTTATTAACAAAATTTCTGATGTGGGTTTTCCACAAAGGTATTTTTCTATTTATTTTAACTTTTATTTTCTAAGAAAATTATCAAATTGTGAGGATGAAATATATTAATTTAGGGGAGAATTTAACATCCCAAGATTTCATAGTACTTTATCTCATTAAATTAATTCAATAGTTTGCGCTACACGCAACACTGAGTTTGAGCACACCACAACTTACCAAATTCGTCGTTCAAAAAGTGGTTATGAATATTATTAACTAAATTTTTAATCTTATATACCCTATATAATTTTAACATCCATATTATTTGTTTATTAGACATAATATAAGAACTAATTCATTTTTTTAGTTAAAATAATTATTTTTCAAAAAATGAAATTTTACCACCTTTTAATAGAGAACCATTTTTAAAACCAATATTTGAAACTTTTATATATTTAATTTCATGAAATTAAATTCTTCTTTATAATAAGGATATAAAAATTTATTTTGGATAAATTTTTGGTACTTTTCTGATAACATTCATATTTTGACGAATAGTGAAATTACTATGTTTTAATTGAAAACAACTTTTTAAATTGAAATAATTTATAGTGTTAAATTTTGATTTTGAAGGGTTTTTAAGTATAATTAGATTATATTTTTTTATTTAATACAATTTAGGTCATTATAAGTAATTTCACATTTAAATTTGACCTAAACACATGTCAATCTTTTGATTATTTTTACTTTTTTAAAAACCTGATTTTTGTTTTTGACAACGGGAAATAATTTTAAATTGATAAATTTAACTTATAAGTTTTGAATTTGGTAAAATAGAATTCATTTTTTAATTCGAAATATCAAAATTATCTTAGGGTGGATTTTTGGAATTTTTCTAAAAACTTTCAATTTTTATTGAATAGTGAAAAACACTGCGTTATTATTTAAAACTGACTTTTTATTTAAATACATATTTATTTTATTTAAATTTATTTTAAGATAAAAAATATATATATAACCTATAAAAGTTCAACGTAATTCATTGGAGTCATTTTATAATAAAATTAGATGTATAAAAATTTATTGAACCTTTTAACCTCTTTTACCCTCTTTCTCGGTACATTTGCCTATTTTCATAAAAGGTAATTTTACCACTTCTATGAGTTGAATTTCAAAAATCCAACAGACAAAGTTGACATCAGTAAGTAAAATGTGGTTCAATAATATGAAAATAATTTTTGGTGAATAGTAACTTTTGACTTTTATTTACCACAGTTAAAAGTAAATAGGGTAATTAAGGGTAATATGATATTATAATTACCATAACACATGTCTTAATTTAATTTGATAAGTTTAATTCGGCTAAAAAAACCTTATAAATAAAATATTATTCTTTTTTATCCACTTGTATTAGATTATGAAATGTATTATTATTTTATTTAAGGAAGAGTTACTAGTCTTTAATGTAATGTTTAATAACTAAACCATTTTTAATATAAGGTTAAAAACATTATAAATTAGACTATAAATATTCATTAAAAAGATTAAAATATTTTATACATAATTTTATTTTATTTATAATTTTTATAAATTATACAATTTATTTTATTTATGAAACAATGATGATGTAGTAATTACCTTATTAATGAAATATTAAAATAATTGATATTGTAGACATCCAAATAAATGAAAATTGAGACTTCTGATGAATTAAACTAATTTTATAGGTTAATATGACATTTTTGGGATGATTAAATAAATTTTTTTCTATGTGATAAGGTTTTTATGACTTTTACAAAAACAAAATACCAAATAGTGTCAAAATTGACATAAAATAATTTTTAAAACAAATACTATATTATTGGCTGACATAATATTCATAAAAACCTATGATTAGTCCAAAATAATTAAATAATATTGTATATTACATTAATGAACCACTTTGGGTTCTCTTGGATGTTTAAATTAATTTTATTAACCATATAGTGTAAGAATACAAGAAGACACAGTAAAAGTTAAACTATTTGACTAAGAATTAAATTTAAAATATAATGTTAAAATGGTAACATAAACTTGTATAAAACCTATTGGTTGAGAGTTTTTCAACCCATCCCCACATTATCCTCTAAATATATGTTTTTTGAGCCATTATACACTGAAAAGTATTTTATTATAAAATAATATTTCAAGATTTTCCTAAAGTGACCCTCACCTCACTTATAAAAGGGTATTTCCCCTTCTCTTAATTTCACACCTCCAATGCCATTTTTCTCAGCCCAACCCTACCCAAATTTCCACTCAAATTTCCCCCCTTAATCTTAATGGACTTCCTTTGGTCAGAATTCCATCCTTCGGAGCCCTTTTGTTCAAATAAAAAAGGAAGAAACCGAAGAAGAGGTAAATATTTCATCACCTCTTTCAAGTTCTTTTCTTCTTCTTCCACTTCCACTTTATTTGTTGTTTCCATTATAAAATAATAACTGTAATATATTTTATATACTGTGATTTTATTATTAAAATGGTACAACCATATTCATTATTCTATCCATCACATGAATGATAGTGTCACCATATGTGCATACGTACGGATTACAATCTCCATGACGCGATGAGATTCATTCCCACGGTCACCAATCAAAGATGATTATAAAAATATATATTATTAATAAATATATAATATATAAAATAATAACTCTACTATATATATATGTATGTATATGTACTTAAATATATCTTATTCACTTACTTCCATTCAATACGATATGAAAACGGAAACAGCGTTTTTGCGTACGTACGACCTACTGTCTCGTTAAATGGTGCCTTAAATTTCATATATCTATCTATTTTAAATACTTGTATTATAAATATATATGATATATAAATCTCAGTTTATATTCTATAAGTATTTAAATCATGATCTAAAAGATATGATCAAAAATAACAAGTTAAAACATGTACGATAAAGAAAACGATTATTACCCAAAATGTTAATTTAACATAGAAATCATTATTAAATGGCTAGTATAAAGTCATAAATGAATCATGTATGGTATAATAAATATAAATATGGTTCTGGTATAATTTAATAACATACTATGGTCATTATATAGGAGGTTAAACGTACCACCAACCAAAGGAAAATTCAAGGTAATGGTTAATTCCTCAATCTCATTATTATCCGAGATTGTTTATGTGTAAGTTTTTACTAGGAAATATTTTTTTTCCATGTCCATGTTTAATAAAATATTTTTCAAAAGGATTCTTTTTAAGGGGATCTTTAACTAAAAAATAATTTTAAATGTTTTAAAGATGTATTCTTCTAAACCTTTCTCATTAATGTCTATGTTTTCAAAATAATTTAAAATTTTATTTATATGGAAATGAATGTTTTAAAATGATAATTACTTTTAAAAGTTTCAAAGTGGTAAGGGACACTTTGAATAAAAAATATAATTTAAATTAATTCCTTTACAAATTGTGTGACTTTGAAAATGATTTCATGAAAAAGGTATATTTATCACAATTATTTTTACTGATCATTTTCAACTATGTCAACATCCTTTACTGTAAATTATCCTTCATCAAGGTTTATTTATTATGATAAAAATAATCCATATTTTATTGAAGGTTTTGTGATATGTTTTATTGTGGTTGTGTTATTTTTATACCATTTATGGTTTATGGAAAAAGTATTGACATTTCCTATGCTAGTTTTAATACGAATGTTTATGTTATGTTTAAACCTTTTCATATGAGGAATGCATTGGACTTAGTTAGTGATGGCTGGAGCCGGCTATAGCTCCTTGAGGAATCGGTAGGTCTCATGAGAAAAACTATTTTCTTGGCAGAAGGCCTTGACAAAATCTTATTTGTAGTCTTCGCATAAGTCCTTGACTATGTGGTAATGAAGTTTGGCATTACGTGTTCCGTCATTATAAAAGTGGCTATTGATATTGCATGTGATTATTCGACTAGTAGAATATCCATGTGAATAATTAAATGGAATTATTTGATTTTAACTTTTCCATATTATGCTGAAGTTTAAGTTTAAAAGGCTTTTGTTTTAGTCTTATACATTTCAAAAAAAATTATGCTTAATTATGAAAGTTTCCCCTATATTGTAATCCTTACTGAGCATCTGACCTCAACCCTTTATTATGTTTTACATTCCCATGATTCAAGAAGTGTATTATGATTGATAAGCAGGGTTAATCTAGGGGATTAACGGAATTCTAAATAGGTCATTTATGTTGTGTTTTATTTTCTAATGTGTAATGTTACATTCATGTATGTAATCTATTTTCCAAGTCTTTTAAATCGGTTGGTCTTTCGGCACATAATTCCTTGTAATCATGTCAATGTATTAAAATAATGCACTGAATCTGTGCTTCGGGGGTCGGGACGTTACAATCCCAATGTTTAACATTTTTATAAAACAAAGTATCTCAGGTTCTTTTAAATACTTTGTCTCGTACTAAGGGCCTTCACTAATGTTATCAAATCCTAAATCCAAAATTAAATAAATCATGATCTGAAACCAACTATAGAGACCCTTATTTTTCATAAATTACTATTAAATTATTTGAGAGATAAATAATAAAATCATTTTACAAATCCAGGATCAAATAGTATACTTTCATGAGGAAATTAGGCTTATACATAAATTTTCATAATAAATCCCAAAAATTAATTCATTCATGCTTCTATAGCTTCTTATTATCCTTCACATTATCCTTAGTATCTGTAATCACCTAAGGATATACATAAATAAAAGGGGTGATCTAAAATCCCAGTAAAAGGATAAATAAGAACATGAATCAATATAGAATTGGTGAGAATAATAATAATCATCATAACACAATAATGGTATAATCATAATATTCATGAAAGGAAAAATTTGATAAAGGAATGGATTGTGGAAATTCATAAAAATGAAACATCATCCCTTAGTGGTCAAATACCACACAATGTTGTGAACAAACATATTATCATGTTCATGCATAACATATGTGCATAACCATAAAATCATCAATGTGAACAGATATCGTAACATTTTCAAGAAAATTGATCATTATCTCATTAGATACATCACATTACATAATACATTTGAGTGATATATAATTCCCTCCCAACCGTCATATTATAACATTTACATAATCATGTATTCTACTTAGAACATATATTAACTATGGACATAACATAACCCATGAAATGGAAATTGGTTTCATGAAAATTTATTAAAACATACATTTATCAATAAAAATTATGTTTCACAAAATATAAAGGGAATTTCATACATTGTATAAGAATCAATAATCTTTATTGAAGAAGAAACAATCTCATGAGAAGTAAAAGATGTATTTTTTAAGAAGATTTCTTTTGAAAAAACCATTGAATTTGTCATAAAATCATATTGGACGAATGTTTATCCCAAGAAATAAAATTTAATGATAATTAAATTATATTTTAGGAATATTAAAATAATATCCATACTAAAACTTAGCATGAAAGAGGAATAACCCAAAGAAAGAAAATTGGGTTTGAGAATCCTCTTACCTTATGTTAGAATGATTTCTTTACTTTAATATCCAGGATAATCAAATTAGATTCATTAATTAATAAATATAGAACCTATTATATATTTATGTTATTTATTATAACTTTATTAAGTTCATTTAAGGAAATTTAGATGATTTATATAGTTTAATTTCATCATTAGAGAGTTTTCTTTTTCTTGGTTTCATGATTAGGTAACTTGTATACATGCATGGAGTGTAACACCCGAATATTTTTATGAAGCATTTTTATTAAATGATTTTAATTATTCAGTGGCTTTTATTGCACACAATTGTGAGTTTAAATGAACTGTGATATTCTGTTAGAATAAAATTATTATTAGAGGCTAGCCTTTAGGTTAGCGGGAATAAGTATAACTAATTTATGAAAATGCATTGTGAATTCATTGGCTATCAATTATTTATGAAAAAATAAATCAATTGCACATTTTTGTTTTTTAGTGAATTACTATTATTAATGAAATTAATAAGATATATATGTTATATAATTAATAATAAAATATTTTTTATATTTATCCAATGAATATTTTAGTATTAGGGATGAATAAACCCTATTTGGTGTATAAAAACCTATATTTTTTAAAAGGGTAATTTTATGACTCTAAATGGAGAACCCCATTTAAATTAAGATTTTGGAACATTAATAATTTTTATATTACATCATAAACATATTTTTTTCAAAAAAGGATATAAAAATTGACTTTCGATGAATTTTTGACATTTTTCTGATAACATTCAAATTTTAATGAACAGAAAAAATACACAAGATTTTATGTGAAAACAACTTTTTTCAGAAAAATAATTAATATTGTTAAAATATAATATTTAATGGATTTAAAGTATAAATATAATATATTTTTATCATTCAATAAAATTTATGTCGTTATCATTAATTTTACATTGAATTGAGATGTAAAAACATTTCATTTTTTGTAATGTTTTAGCTTTTAAAACATGTTCTCTCTTTCCAACAATGGGATTAATTTTCAACTAATTACTGTAACTTCTGTGTTTTAAATTTTGAAAAATTGAATCCATATTTATAATCGGTATGTCCAAATTATTTAAATATATGTAAAATATTCTTAGAAATTATGAATAGTAAATTTGGTAATTTTTATTGATACGGTAAAAGGGTAAGTCGGGTAATTAAGGGTAAGAATACTATTATAAAATTACCCTAATGCATGTCTTAATATCCTTGGATGAGTTTTTGTCGATATAAATAATCCTTTGGTTGAAATGGTATTCATTTGAACCTACGTGGACGATATTAGTACATTTAATTTATTTAATTTAAAGAGCAGTTAAATATGTCTCACTCAAATTTTAATAACTAAATCCTTTATTATATATGGTTATAGTAAAGATAATTTCGATTGTAAATACTAATATGAAAGATAAAAATTTTACCTTTATCATGGTAATTTATTTTTAATTTTTATAAAATAAATAATTACCTCAATAACATATACAATAATGATAATAAATTATTTAATTGATGAGAAATAAAAAATATAGTTTTTATTAAAATAATAATAACCATTAAAAGATCCAAAAACCTGACCGAATATAATTGGTCATGTATATATTGGAAATAATAATCCTAGGTTCTAGTTATGGACTTTTTGGAGCTTTATATAATGGATTATACACTTATATTTATTTATTTAAAGTGATGTTAATGTTGACACCTTCATAATTTAATAAGAAAAATATTTTATATATTGGATTTTCAAGAAGATAAATTCAACTAATAGTATTATTCTGATATATAGTATATTTATATTCATCATAGTATTTTATTTTTAATTTTTATTCAAAAAACAAGCATATTAAATAACTACACAAAACTATTGTACTAATTGTTTTATTAACAGAAATATCAAATAAATTTTTTTAAAAATATTAATGTAAATATAATTTGTGATAATTAACATTTATAATAAATTTTTAATATTAAATTTACCTCATATAAATATAATAATTTTTTTTTAAAGATATATTGTTATATTAATTTTTTTTAAATCAATGAATTAATAGTTTCAAAATTAATACCATTGATTTTTTATCAAAATAATGTTTTATTAAATTATTTAAAATTCATTAATAAACTTTAAAAATATATAATAAATATTATATAATCTAAAATGATCTAATATATTTATTGATGGTCTATTTTACATCAAATAAGTAAATATTGAACCCTTTTAATATTGAATTATTTGTTAACCTAGTTAAAAATTAAATAGAAAAACTATGTGTTAATTAAAATGATATGGTTTAAATTGACACAAATACTTTTCAAAAATTTATTACTTGGTGATATTATAACCCTATTTCATCTAATATTATATATTGGAACATTTTGGAGGTTCTTGGGTATTTTTTTATATGATTGTAAATTATTATTTATAGAGTTTTCAAAAGATCCCCTCACTTCAATTATAAATTGGAACCTCCTCCCTCACCAATTAACTTCACTTTAAGAATTCATGACCTTTTATACACAAATATATTTCATTTTAATCATACCTATTTACATTATATAGGTTCATTTAATCTTAAAAGGCCTACTCAAGTGCTCTAAGAAGATATTTAGAGGAAGTATGTTGAGGAAGAGGTAATATCTTCTACCAATTCTTTCAAACTTCTTTCTTATTATACTTACTATTTATTATTTTATTCACGATTAATTAATAAAATAAGTATAAATCATATACCAATATTTTTTTATAATTATTAAACAACCAAATTCCACCTTCTATCTATCTTATAAAAGCAAAATCACCACTCGTGCATACATATGACTTATCGTCTCCACACTGAGGTGTAATCTTTTTTTTCACCACCACCTTACTTGGATGGCTATAAAGATGGAAATAATAACTATATATGATTATTAAAATTATATTTATTCAAAAATATTATACACCATACACTTTAATATCATTCAACAATTATGGGAGTGATATCATCGCACGTGCGTATTTACGACCTACTGTCTCAACGATGCGCTGTGATTAATTATACATGATCTTCTGTAAACAATGGTTATATACATCAATGGAATGAATAAATATTATATATATTATACTAATATCATTATATAAATGATATAACCATAACCTAATAAGTGTAACATGAACATACCAATCAAACTTTCATAAGAATATGAAGTAGTTAATATTCGAATAACGAGTGGAAATGAAATATTACTAACAAAGAGATGATAATATGATCACATATGACATCATAAAAATGAAAATAATTCTGTAATAAGTCAATAACAATATTTAAATCATTATACAAGAGGCTCAGATACATACAAAAGATATCATACCTAAGTAAGGGATAATTTTGAAATCTCATTATTATCTGATAGTATTTATTCATAAGTATGTACTAGGGTATATTTATCATCCACATCCATGTTACCTAAGTATGTAATATTATTTATATTATTATAATATTTTTTAAATTTAATTTTACCCTTTGTTGAGAAATTTATAAAATGGTATGAAAGGAATCTTTTGTCATTTTAGGTATGAGGTACTTTTTGGCTTTTCTAGAAAAAGTACGAGGAGAATGTTTTTTTAACATATATAGCCTCAATGGATTATTAAACTTTCATAATTCTTTATTTATATGAATCTTACTTTAAAATATTTCAATTTTATTTTCAATTAAATTATTTTATTTTGATGTTTCATGGCATTTTGAGAAAATAAAATGTTTTTAAAGAAGAAAGGATATTTTCCATAAGAATTATTTTCAAGTATTTTATCAAAATAATTTTCTCTCTAAGATGAAATAATTTAAATATGGTTATGATTTTATCTCAATTCTTAATTTAATTTTATTGTGTTTATGATGAATTATTTTTATGAAATCCATTTATTTTATATGGATTATGATGGAATGATGTTTAAGAAATACATTTTTGTTGCTTGTTTTATACTATGATGAATGGTTTATGTTTTTGTGGAGCATGTAATAATGATTTCATTATGAGATCGGTGGGACCTATATCTCCCTCCAATGTATTATGTAAAGATTTATATCTCATTAAATATACATTACTATAATAGAAAGTAATTATGATTCAGTACTGCAGTGATGGAATGAAATGTAAACTCGGTTCAGTAATGGACATTGTCCATTATGATGATCTTGGAAATGATACTTGAATAATATGAAATGATTTTATATACTTATGTGTATGCTAAAAAAAATCATGTCTTATGTTATACCTTTTAGTATTATTTCCATTAATTCTTATGAACTTTTATCCCATGATATAATATCAAGATCTTTCATATGTAGGATAAGACTTCCAAATTTTATGTTCTTATGTATTATGATTATGATATGATTGATTTTTACCTTTTCTACCCTTACTGAGCATTTGAAATAACTCTTTCATATTTTTAGTTTCCCCAGGTCATGAAGAAGGGTATTAAATAAGATATGTCAAATGCGATTCTATTTATGAAGATATAAGTGGGAGACAATGTTATTTTTTTATGAAACAGTTGTTTATGTTTCCCAGTTTCTAAATACATTATACATATATGGTCAAGTCATGGATTTATTATACATTGTAATGAATATATTTCAATTACTAAGTAGTGTCAATGTACATAATGTATTGGTTGTTATAGTTGGTGTCATAAAAAAGGTATAATTAACCTTTGGAAACATTGATGAGAAAGCCTTAGTAAGAACCCTAAGGATATGTCTAAGTATAGGTTACTATCGTATTTTTTTAGAAATGGCCATGAATAACCTATGATAAAACCTAAAGCGTAATAAATTGAAATTTTATTCTTGATTATATGATTTTTCCTTTTATGATTAATTTTCCTCGCATTATGATTCTTGGTTTTAGTCAATGGATAGAACATGATGCAACCTCATTAATGTTGAATTTGACAGGTAATGCAATGATGGTCCTCATGAGAAACCAAATGTTATGGGAGATATAGTGAAAAATATTGTGGTTATGTTCTCACAACTTTCTCAAGAAATGAATCATTCAATACATCCAAATGATCAAATGAGAGAAACATTATGTTGATTTCTTCATGAGGCAGCGTCCACCTTCTTCCAGTGGGTCTTTTGATCCATTAGTGGATAAATAATTGATTGGTACCACTAAAAATATATTTTCAGTTCTACAATGTTCTGAACATTATAAATTCATCTTATATGTCTATTATTTGGAAGGTGAAGCTGATCAATGGTGGAATAATTTCAATAATACAATGAAAAGAGATAAAATTGAGTCCATGGAATGGGATTATTTGAATAATTTTTTTTAATTATTACTTTCCCCTTATTATTATAACAAAGATGGAGAACTAGTTCTTTAACTTAATCAAAAGGATAATGAATCCCTTGGTACCTACAAATAAAATTTTACAAGACTATCAAAGTATGCATTCGTAATTACAGTCCAACCTAAGAGTAAAATTTATCAAATCTTTAGTGGCTTAAAACCAAGTCTCTGAAGGGTGTTAGCCATAAGAGACTTGCTATGAGAAAATCATTCGATGTGCTCTCAAGGTTCATTTACATATTGGAGTAACCCATCAGTCTTTTGGGTTTGATTAGAAGAGAAAAATGGAATTCAAAAGGAAATATAAATACCAGACTGAAAAGATGATTATTTTTCCCATATCTTAAAAGTGTGGAAAGAAACATGGAGTAAATTTTCTTAAAGGGGCTATTAAATGTTTTATGTGTGGAAATAATGTCATCAGGTTGTTGAATGCTGAAGTAATGGGAAAAATATTTCTAATGACAAGAATAGAGAAAAGTCTACTCATAATGCACCTCAAACATTTCAATGCTACATGTGAAAGGAAATGGGGAATTAGGCCAATGAATACCCTAATCCAAGGGTTATTTATAATGATCAATGATAGTTAACTCTTAATGCCAAATGCAAAGTAAATTCACATGAAATCACTGTCATTGATGTGGAGTATGATTATGAAGTGGTGAAAGTTTCACTTACTATCCGCTCTAAAGTAGAAAATGTCTTATTTGATTCTGGATTCACCCACTCTTTTATTTCTAAAGAAGTTTCTTAGGTTATCATTGTATTACCTCAATTATTAGATGTTGAGTTTTTTGTTCCACCTCCCAATGGCACAATTGTTGCCTAAAATGTTTATAATTTTTCTCTGGTTGATGTTTGTGGGAAAGTGATTTTGGAAAATCTTGTGATTCCTCTTACAGTGGAATTTGATGTGATTCTTGGCATGGATTTTCTTTCTCTATATAGAGCTCATATCAATTTCCAAGTAAGCGTAGTCACATTTCATATTATAGGTGAATATATGATCATCTATCAATGCAAGGATGAATATATCCTTCCAACTAATATTTCTTCCATATTATGGGTCTTGATTACAATTAATGAAGGTTATTTTTCTCAAATGTTTGGTGAGAAGATCATGATTAAGAATACATCCATTGTATGGGATTTTGATGATGCCTTTTTGGAAGAATTTCTAGGTCTTCCACCAAATCGTGAAGTTTAGTTCTCAATAAAACTCATATCAGGTGGTATACCAATTTCAAATACACCTGATAGAATGGCCCCTATTTAGTTGTGGGAATTGAAGAAGCAAATTCAAGAAAATATTGATAAGGGATTCATACGCCCTAGTGTGTCACCATTGGGAGCACATGTTCTATTTATTAAGAAGAAAGATGGATCAATGAGAGTCTTTTTTGATTATTGAAAACATAACAAGATCAATATCAAGGAAAACATCCTCTTACCCACATTTATGACTTATTCGACCAACTATGTGGCGATCAATACTTATTTAAGACTGATCTTCATTCATGATATCATCAATTAAGGGTCAAGAATGATGATATACCAAAGACATCATTTTATACATGGTATTAACACTATGAATTTATAGTGATGACTTTTGGTCTTAATA
Source organism: Viscum album (assembly GCA_963277665.1). Classification (NCBI taxonomy): domain Eukaryota; kingdom Viridiplantae; phylum Streptophyta; class Magnoliopsida; order Santalales; family Viscaceae; genus Viscum; species Viscum album. The sequence goes on from OY728129.1 coordinate 1,835,596,040, forward strand.
ATACCCCCTCTAACTTCATGGATCTAATTAATAGTTTCTTTATATACTATCTTGTTCAGTTTGTGGTAGTGTTTATAGATGATATTATTTTTTATTCAAAGTGCATGAAAGAACATCCAGACTACTTGATAATTGTACTGAAGACCTGGAGAAAGGAGAATCTTTATGAAAAATTTACAAACTACGAATCTTGGATTTAGAAATTTTTATATTTAGGTCACATAATCTCAATAGATGGGATATCTATGGATCCATCAAAAACAAAAGTTTTAGAAGGATGGATGAGACCAAAATCGGAAACTATGATCCAAACTTTTCTTGGTTTGGATAGATATTATATATGTTTTGTGAAATATTTTTAACGATTATCTAATCCAATAACCAAGTTGACTCTTACAGGATTTAAGTTTATATGGACAGAGCAATGTGAAGAAAATTTCAAATAGCTAAAAAGAAGGTTAGCCAGTACACCTGTTCTCACAATTCCTTTTAGCAGAGAAAGGTTTGTGATCTATAGGTATTCATCCAAGAAGGTCTCTGGATGTATTATCATGAAAAATGATATGGTGATATCTTATGCCTCAAGACAGTTGAAAATCCATGAGAAAAATAACCCAAACTCATAATTTGGATTTAGCTATGTTAATCTTTACATTAATGATATGGAGGCATTATCATTATGGTGAAAGGTGTGATATTTATATTGATAAAAAAATGAGCTAAATATGCTCCAATGAAGATGGTTGGAATTGATTAAAGATTATGACTGGTCAATACATTAACCCCCTGGGAAAGTGAACAAGGTGGTAGATTCATTAAGTTGACAGGACTGGGTTATCCTATCTGTGATCAGGATAAAAAAGATCCAATATTTATGGATTAACAAATGATGGATCTTAAAATTTTAAAGGGGATAAATCTTATCTTTATCAAATTAATGTTCAACCATTTATAAAATTAATGGTTAATAAAATGTAGAAGAAAGATGTAGAGATACAAAAGAATGTGAGGAATGTTTATGAATTAAACCTTGATTGTGATGGAATAATAAGGTTTAGAAATTGGGTTTTTATTCTTACCATACTAGAATTAAATACGGATCTATTTGATTAGGCTCATAGTTCTTCATTGTCTATTCACCCTGGAATCAAACAAATACATAGGGACCTGAAAGAGTATTTACGGTGGGATTGAATGAAAAGAGATGTTGCTGAATATGACTCTCGATTCTTGGTTTTCAGCAAGTTAATGGTGAGAGATAGAAGTATAAGGTGATGTTACAACCATTACTCATACCGAAATGAAAATGAGAAAACATCATTATGGAATATATCATCTAACATCCCAAAACATCCAATGGAAATAATTCTATATGGGTTATAGATGAATTATTTACTAAGTAGGTACACTTAATTTCTATTAGATAGTATTTTTCTCTTGATCATCTTTCCATGATATATGTAATGGAAGTGGTAAGATTACCTGGAGTTCCACATTCTGTTATATCTGATCGGGATATGAGGTTTACCTCGAAGTTCTAGAAAATTCATCAGCATACTATAGATAGAGAGTGAATTCTCAGCACTGCTTATCTTCCATAAATAGATATTTAGTGTGAGAGGACAATTCATCATCTGTAATACATGTCAAGAGCTTGGTCTATATAGTTCAAAGGTGTTTGGGATCAACACCTACAATTGGTGGGATTTTCTTATAATAATAGCTTTCACTCCAGTATTTATATGGATCCTTATGAGGCCCTATATAGAAAAAAGTGAAAAACTCCAAATTTTTGGGATGATGTTAGGGAAAGAAAGCTATTAGGACCTGACCTTATTGATGAAAAGGCAGGGAAGGTCAAATATATTCAACATTAGATCAGAGTAACTTAGAGTCGATAAAAAATTTATGATTCCAACTAAAGAAATAACCTAGAGTTTGAAGTGGATGATAAGGTGTTACTATGAATATTTCCCTTAAAGAGAGTAATGATATTTGGAAAAGGGGTAAGCTTAACCCAAGGTATATGAGACCTTTTGAAATTTGGGATCATGTTAGGAAGTTAGCTTACTGATTGGAACTTCCATCAAATCACTCTCACGTTCGTGATGTTTTCCATGTATATCTCCGGATAAAGTACATACCTAATCCTTCAGATGTACTAAACTACGAATTCATACCATTAAATCAAAATATTTCTTATGAAGAACAACCAATAGAGATTCTAGATCGTAGAGAAAAAGTTCTATAAAATAAGACCACTCTCTTGGTTAATGTTTTATACAAGAACCACCCATTGGATAAAGATATATGGGTACTCGATGATATTAATAGGGATAGGTATCCTGAAATGTGTGATTCAAAGTAAATAATTTCGAGGGAAAAATTTAGTTTAAGGGGGGTAGAATGTAACACCCGAATGTTTTTATGAAATATTTTCTTTAAATAATTTCAATTCATTAGTAGCTTTCATTGCATGCAATCATGAGTTTAAACAAAATATTAGATTCCCTTAGTATAAAATTACCATTATTGCCTAGCTATTAGGATAGTGGTAATAAGTATAACTAATTTATAAAAATTCTTTGTGAATTCATTGGCTATCAATTATTTATAAAACATAAAATCTATGAGATATTTTTATTTTTGACTGAATTACTATTGGTAATGAAATTAAAGATATATATATTTCATATACTTGATAAAATATCTTTTATATTCATCCAATGTATATTTTAGTCATACAGTATGAATAAACCCTATTTTATGTATAAAAACACATATTTTTAAAAACGGTAATTTTACCCCTTTGAATGAAGAACCCCTTTTAAATTAATACTTTGAAAAATTAATAATTTATATATGACTATATGGACTTGTTATTTGGAATTGGGCTATAAAAATCTACATTGGTTGAATTTATAATATGTTTTTGATAACTGTCATGTTTTGATAAACTGTAAAAATACACTAAATTTTATTTGAAAACTACTTTTTCATAAAAAATATTATTATGGTTAAATAATAATATTTAATTGTTTTAAATAACAAATATAAAATATTTTTATCATTAAATATAATGTATTTCATTAGAATTAATTTTACAATGAATTCACATGTAAAAACATTTCAATGGTTCGTAATGTTTTAGCTTTTAAAACATGTTCTCTCTTTCCAACAATGGGATTAATTTTAAATTAAATACAAAAAATTATGTGTTTTTTATTTTTAAAAATTGAATCCTTATTTGGAATCAGTATTTCCAAATTATTTAAATAATTTTTTGGGCATTATGTATAGTAACTTTGATAATTTTTATTAATACTATAAATGGGTAAACCCGGAAATTAATAGTAATAATGCTATTACAAAATTGACCTAATACTTGTACTAATAAAATTCTATGAGTGTGTATCGACCTATATAATCCTTGGATATAAATTTTATCCATTTTAATCCACTTGGAAGTGATTAGGATATTTAATTTATTTTATTTAATGAAAAGTTAAATATGTATCAAATTTAAATAACTAAACCATTTTTAATATACAGTTATACTAAAGATAATTTCTATTATAAATACACATTCTAAATATACAATTTTTTCCTTTATCATGGTAATTTATTTTTAATTATTAGGAAATATAAAATTACCTTAATAGGATATACATTAATGATGTAGAAATTATTTATTTGATGAAAAAAATATAGTTTTTATTAAAATGCTAATACCAATTAAGGGATCCAAAAACATTACCAAATCTTATTTATCCCATATATCTCAACCATAATCATCCAAGGGTCGAGTTATGGACTTTTTGGAGCCTTATAGAAGGTATTAGTACCCTTGTATTATTTTATTTAAAGTGATGTTAATGTTGTCACCTACTTAATTTAATAATTATATCATTTTAAATAATGAATTTTTTGGAATATTAATTTGAATAAAATAATTATTACGAAATCTAATAGATTTATAATCATCATAGTATTTTATTTTTAATTTTTATTGAACAAATAAGACTATTAATTAATTACAGAAAACTGTTGTATTAATTATTTGATTAAGATAATTAACAAATAAATGTTATTAAAAATATTAAAATAAATACAATTTCGGATAATTAACATGTTTAATTAATTTTAAAGAATACCTTGACCTCCTTGGAATATAATAAAATTGTTTTTTTGACTTTATCTTGTTATATTAATATTTTTAAATATCAATGAATTGAATAGTGTCAAAATTGATACTATTTATTGTTTATCGAAATAATGTTTTATTAAATTATTTAAAATTCATTAATTTTTTTAAAAATATATATAATAATTATTATATGGTATAAAATGATATAATGTATTTATTTACGGTCCATTTTATATCAAATAACTAAATATTTCACCCTTTTAATATTGAATTATTTATTACCCTATTTAAAAATATAATAGAATAATTAAGTGTTAATTAAAATGATAAGGTTTAAATTGATATAAATAGTTGTCCGAAATTTATTTTTTTGATTATATTACAACCCTATCATATCTCATCTTATAAATTGGGACATTTTGGAGGTTTTTTTGTCAAATTTAAGTTTATTATAAATTATTATGTGTGGAGTTTCCAAAAGTGTCCATCACTTCAAGTATAAAAGGGAACCTCCTCCTTTGTCTATTCACTTCATTTTAAGCCTTCAAGCTCAGCCATACCATACCTGTTTTCATTCTCAACTTCTCTATTTAAATTTTAGAGGTTTTGTTCATTTTTAAAGACCAACTCCAGTGCTCTAAGAAGCGATTTAGAGGAACCATGCCGAGGAAAAGGTAATCTCCTTTACTGATTCTTCAAAATTATTTCTTCTTCTAATTTTTCTTAATTAGTTATTTCATTATAAATTAATAACATAAGTATCACTAATATATTGATATTTTATTATAATTATGAAACAACCATATTATACCTTCTATCCATCCAATGAAATATGAAATCACCACGCTTGCGTACGTACGATTACTGTCTTCATGTCGTGGTGTAATCTGTTTCACACCACCACCTTACATGGATGGGTATAATGATTGATATAATAAGTATATTTTATTATTATAACATTATAATTATTCTGAAATATTATACACCATAAACTTCAATACCATTCAATAATTATGGGAATGATATCATTTCTCGTGGGTACATGCAACCTATTATCTCCACGGTGTGATGCGATTCTTTCTACATGATATTCATTAAATCACAATTAAATACATGAATCTAATGAGTATATATGATATATATTTTAATAATATAATTCTTTAAATGATATAACTCTATCCTAATAATTGGAACATGAACTTAGCTGAAAAAACTTGCATAAGAACCTAAACCAGTTAATATCTGAATACCGAGTGATAATAAAATGTTACTAACAAACGAATGATAATATGATCATATATGACATCATAAAAATGAATATGATTATCTAGTAATGTAATAACATTATTTAAATCATTATAATGAAGGTTTTGATACTTATATATAATATCATCCCTAAGTTAAAGGATAATATTTCAAAATCATCATTATCTGATATTGTTTATTCATATGTATTTACTGGGGTATATTTATCATCCACATCCATGTTTCCTAAGTTTTTAATATTATTTATATTATTATACAATTTATTAAATTTAATTTTATCCTTTGGTTATTTTTTAAAAAATTATATGAAAGGAATATTTTTTTGTTTTTGGTATGAGGGACTTTTTTTTTACTTTTCTAGGAAAAGTATGAGGATAATTTTTTTTACATGAATATTACTTTATAATATTTCAATTTTATTTTCAATTAAATTATTTTCTTTTAAAATTGCGTGGTATTTTGATAAAAGAATACATTTTTGAAGATGAAATGATATTTTCCTCAAGATTTAATTTCATGTATTTAAAAAAAATATTTTCTATCAAAGATTAAATTCTTTAATTAGGTTTATGCTTCTATATCTATTATTAAATTGATCTTATTTTATTTGTAATGGAATTATTTTTATGAAATCCATTTATTTTATATGGATAATAATGGAATGATTTTTAGGAAACCCATTTGGGTTCCATGGGTTATGATATGATGAATGGTTCATGTTTTTGTGGAAATTGTAAGAATGATTTCATTATGATATGGTTGGGAACAATATCTTCCTCCAATTCATTGGGAAATGATTTATATCTCATAAGATATACATGAATGTAATAAAAAGTAAATCTGATTTAGTAATACATGGATGGATTGACATGTATACCTAGTTTTGAAATAGACATTGTCCACTATGATGCTCTTGGAAATGGGCCTTGTCTAATATGAAATGATTTTATATGGTCATGTGTCTGCCAAAAAACGTCATGTATTATGTTATGTCTTTCGGGATTATGTCCATTAATTCTTATGAACTTTTATCCTATGAAATGATATCATGATCTTTCATTTGTAGGATAAGACTTCCAAATGTTATGTTCTTATGTATTATGATTATGATATGATTTATATTTCTCTTGTTTACTCTTATTGAGAATTTGAGATCACCATTTCATATTTCTCTTTTCCCTAGAACATTACAAAAGGTATTAATTAATACCTTTCAAAAAGGAATATAGTTGTCAAGATATAAGCTGGAGACAGTGTAGATGTTTTATGAACCAGTTGTTTATGTTTCCCAGTTCTAAAGACACTATACCTATATGGTCATGTCGTAGCTTATTATATGTTGTAATGAATATACATCAATTTTGAAGCAATAACAACATATGTAAAGTATGGTTCATTATATGGAGGATCATGAAAATTGAGAATAATTGTCTAAAATTGAAATTATATGTTATTAGTGAACTTACAGGAGTTTAATTGTTCTTAAAAATTATTTTTCAAATTTAATGATGAAGCATTAAATAAAACATTACTAATAATCATTTATATTTTTTTGGAGGTTCTCGATCATAATGAACTCATTTTGTTTTATTATTTAATATTATATATATATGTTTGTTATAGAATATATAAAAGTTTCGAAAATAAATTTTACAATTTGTTTCAAAATTTATAATGGTTTTAATACAATTCCCAAATATGGTAAATGAAAATTAAATCTTTTCATCCTCGAAAGCGATAAATTAACTCCTCACAAACAATGTTTCCATTTTTATAATAAAAGTGAGAGGAGAATAGGTTTGATGAATGATTGTTTAAATAACATAATGAATTTATAGTATATATAAGATAATATATTCATCACGCCACTTGGATAGTTGGTTGTGAGGATAGAATAAGAAAATAAAATAAATTGAAAAGAAATTTAAAAAAAATGAAAAAAGAATTTTCCACTTGAATTCTCCTCTTTAAGAACCTCCTTAGAAGAATTAAGTTGGTATTTTGTTATAAAAAATGTCTCATGGAAGTTTATAAGGGTCTTGGTAAATTGTTTGGTCATAATTATGACAATATTCAATGTTTTGGAGTTGTGAGGAAAAGAGGTGGTGAGGAGTGGTATTTATAGTGGAGGAGAGGGGTGTTTTTTTATTATTTTATTCATTAGTTTATTATTTTGGATCAAGAATATAAATAGTTTTCATTCTTTTTACTATGTAAATTAAATATATAAGTAGAGTTTCAGATTATGGTGCTTATATCATCAATTAATCAGGTGATCGTGTATTTATTATATAATGTAAATATAACATAAATTACTGTATTTTACCATTCACCAAAAAATCAACTGTTTTAGAAAAATTCCAAAAATTCAACCTAACCATTTTCCAATGTGTAAAATTAAAAAAGTGCCTCAATTTTATGAAAATAATTTTCTAAATGTGAAAATTTTAATTATTAATTAAAATCATCATTTACTCAAAAAATATTTATTTTAAAATTATAAATGATTTTATGACACTTTGAAAAATTAATTAAAGAGTCCAATAATCATCATATAATCATAAAATAACAAAATATTAATTTATGAGTCGATTTTATAAAAATATATTTTCTTTTAATATTTTATATTAATTATAAATTTGTAATTAAATATTTATGTCTTACAAAAATACTAATAATTAATTTTTCATTTCCCAAAAATATATTTAATTATAAAATAATATAAATATATCATTTTTCATTCATAAGATACATAAATTTTATTTACTATATCATAGGTGAGGATACTATTTTATTGGCTGGATTACCATTCTTAATGGTCATGTTACTACTCAGAGGTTCAAGTTACTATTTCATCGGTATTGGTTCCCTAACTTCTTCAAGTGCCTCTTATTTCATTCATTATTCATTTATAAATTTTTTCTTGTGTTATATATGTTATTTTATATAGTTTATACTATATGGAATAATTATAAGTTTGTAAATTTCATTGATATAATACTAGGTTGTTGCACAAAATTTCCAGAAACTTTGATAATCATTGATATTCATTTCAAACCATTCCTTAAAACTAAAGCATTAGAGAACCACACTCAAAACCATAGAAAACAAGAACCATTAATATTTAAAACCATTGAAGTTTTATACACCCCCTTTTGGTCCCAAATTAGGTTAAATGACTTTCCAAAACATCAATTTTAATTTGTAAAAAAACCTCAACACCTTTTTATGAGCACCTAAAAAGAAGAAATCATTTTTCCAATGAAACCCCATATAATACACCCATTATACAAAGTGAAAAAAATAATCCAAAAATTGTGAAATTATTTCAGATAACACATATAGGTAAAATATAAAAAATAAATAATTTAAAATTAACAAGAAATCATTGACATGAATATTCAGAAAAATAAAAAAATTATACCACAACTCAATGAAAATAAAGCTTAAATTTGTCAACTTTTATGTTGAATGCTCTAAAATGATGGTGAACAATCAATAAAAATCCTAAACACCCAATTAATGTAATAACATCTATATTAAAACCCTAATATTATCTATAAAACCTATTAGGGTTCATCCAATAAGTTGTGCAGCAAAAAAAGTGAGAAATAAACAGGTAAAGATAAGAAGGAGGAGTAAATAGAAGAAAGACCCTAACCATGACGGATTCACCCCAAAATTGAGATAATAGAAGACAAAATTGATATAAGAGGTGTAGGATTGTGCATTCCTGACACCATATTCTATTCTATGATATACCTTGATAGAAACTCTTAAATACTTCCTAGTCACCCAAAAAATGACCAAAACACTAAAAACAACTAAATAAACTCAAAAAAATAAATATAAAAATTAAATAACCATAAGAGAAACATGGGGATGTTACATTGATAATATAATTCATTGGTTTGTTGAATAAAATACTCTAGAAGTTTTGTTATATTCTCAAACTCTCAAAACCCACCAGGATACTTGGGGGTGATGTAGTTTACAACTCATCCAATATGTTCCCCAAATTTATCTATAGTAATTTTTCTTAGGGAAGCTTTATTTATATGGAAAATATTCAAATATTCTATCTTATAATTATATTTTTGACTCTCTCATTCCATCACTATTTATAATTTGAGAGGTTGGGTATAATAATTTCACATAGTGTGGATTTGAATTAGTAGAAGAAATTATATATATAGATCTTCCAATCTTTTAATTGTACTGGTACAAGGTTATTTTTCTAATTGAATGTTGGACCTTCTAAGGTATAAAGAACGAATATGATTTTGTCTACCTCTTTCAGTTTTGGGGTTCTAAGATTTGGATACACCAGGAAGAAAGAATAATGCAATGATACTCTAGATCTTCCATTCCATCAAATGTATAGAAATTTATTTTTTCGATGTGGGGTAGAGAAGTGGTCAAATTCTTCAACCCAAGATAAAACATTCTCACTTTTTGTACTACTTCACATTTCCCATAATTATATTTTATCAGAGAAGTAAGAGGATAAAGTAATTCCATGGATACCACTACCTAGGTTAGCCTCAGATGACTTTCCTAAATTGGCCGTTAATGTCACCCCATTGGTGGGACCTCTTGATAATAAATTAGTGCTATAGTTAAATGGGTTGATTGATGTGATCTCAAGATAATAGGGTCTCTCGATTATTACTTTATAGGACAATAAATATATTTTCGTTGATGAGGGTTAGTTGGATGATTCATGATAAATTCATCCTAAAGATCATAATCCTTGGGTATGTTTACCCTAAGAAATTCCACATTTATATTCTCAGGATAATATAATATATCCTTGAGTGGATAAATCTATTTTTCTACAGAGATAGGTTCACCATATTTGGGTGGAATGTGGGTTTTGGAAGTGGTAAACCATTTTACATTTCCATTATCACCAACTAATTGAATAGTGGGTAATGAAATATTGGTTTTGGATCCCATATCAGGGTCCTTTATTTGATGTTGGGTATGTAATACCTCCTCATTCAACTCTTTGTAAATGGAATTCTCTATACATTACTACTTGTTAACATTTTCTTTAAAAGTATTGTATTTTTAGTGTAATTTGGGCCAGCAATGATGACATTTACTAATGATATATCTATAGTATATAACATATATTTCCATAGAGAATGTATAGGGGTAAAAAAACTCATCCATGTGGATTGTGGAGTTCATTATAATGTTTTGGATATAGCTACAACTATCAAGGATTCTTAGGTAATCATTCTAATAGGGTTCTAATGTAGTTTTATGCCACTATGAAGACCTCTATGTTTGTTATACTCTTCCTCATTAGTGTGGGGACTGTTTAAGAAGTATTTAAGTCCATATTTGATAAAATATTTGGATTCTGGACAGTGGTGATATGACAATGGTACATAGAAGGTTTGAAAGTTATAGTTATGTGGAATTTCCCTTGATATATAGTGATTGGATACCCCAAAATGGATATCATTCTGGGTTCCCAAATCTTGATGAATGGGGATAAGGAAACTTCTTTTCCAACTTCTTATTTAATTAGGTTCAAACATTAGTGATGATAACCATAATTAATAAGATCCCTCCTAGGAATCTCATTGATGGTATCCTAGATATGGTGGCCACCCTCCTCCACCTCTTTAAGATAAGGAAGGTGACAATTTCAATACACCAAGGAGATAATCCCAAAAACATTTTATATTGATGTGGGGGTAATTTACCCCTTACTCGTATTTTTGTATTGCAAAAAATATTTACGGATTTATTTCCTCCAAATTAGCATGAACTGTTTTTAAAATTTTAAGTATTCTATCATGGAGGAACCCTTGAGTTATTTCATCACCACATAATGATAAAGAAGTTGTTTATTTGAAATTGTAAATTGGTTTCTCAAAGATGAGGATAATGTAACAAATATAATGACATAGGATTAAACTTAAATTGACTAGAAGCTCCTGGAAACACTTATTGCTACATGGTTTTCCTCAATCTAAATAGAGTGTGTGATTCATTATATTATGTTAATATTGGATTTAATTTGAATTCTAAAGTTGAAATAAGAAACACAAAATTGTAGTATATCATATGATAATTCATGTTAAATCAACTTCTCTTCTAAGAAAATATTCACACTATACTTACCTTGTTATTTTTGGCATGTTGTCGCACCATTAAATTTTTTTAGTTGGTTAAAACCTTCTTTCCAAATGTATGTTGTCTCTGGAACATTAGATATAATACATTAGGTTGCACATTGGTCAATAGAATGGGAGATTTGTTACTACAAAACCTTGTAAGATGAGATTATTTCCTAATTCGGGACTCTCTTAAATATTTAATACATGTTTTTGAATCCTTCCCAGTAATGAAACTAGTTACAATTATGAAATTGATTTATTGATGTAACACCCCGAGCTTCCATAGTATGCTTCTCTTTGAATAATACAATAGCGTGTGTTGTATGCAACTTCGAGTTCTAACACACACCATAACCAATCAAACTAGCCGTTATGAATAGTAATACCTACTTTTTGAAATTATATATATTTTATATTTCAAAATGGACTTCATTTTTTGATTCAGAATATCGAATTTATCCTAGGGTGAAATTTTGGAACTTTTCGGATAACACTTATACTTTGATGAATAGTGAAAATTACTAAATTTTAATTAAAAATAAATTTTTTAATCAAAATAATTTATATTGATAAATTATAAATTTGAGTGGTTTTAAAGTATATTTAGAATATATTTTTACCATTTAATATAATTTCGGTCATTGTACATAATTTTACAATTAAACCGGACATAAACAAGTGTCAATCTTTTGATAGTTATTATCTCTTAAAAACACGCTTTTTGTTTTATCAACGAGAATTAATTTTAAATTAATTTCTGCCACTTCTGTGTTTTGAATTTGGAAAAATGGATTCCATATTTGGAATTAGGATGTTTATATTGTGTAAATAGGTAACTTTTATTTTTATACATTTTGAATAATTACTGTGGTAAGTATTTTATTTACCATGGTTAAGGTTAAATCCGGTAAATAAGGGTTACAAAATAATATTATAATAATACTAAATTACCCTAAAACGTGTCTTAGCCTTATTGGTTGATACATGTTTGACCATAGGAATCTTTGGGTCGATTTTGGGACTCCATGTAGCCACTTGTAGGTGATAGGGACACTTTATTTTAATTAAGTTAAAATGAATACAAAAATGACACAAGCATATATCTTTTAGCAAAACAATTTTTACATAGGGTTATATATATTGGATTTTCGACTATAAATATTAAATAGAAATATAAAAATATTTCCTACATAATGATATTTTATTTATAATTTTTAGAGATTACATAATTTAATTTATTTATGACACAATGATGATGCAGTAATTACCATAATAATGAACTTTTGAAATAATTGATATTATAAATACCCAAATAAATATAATTTGAGACTTTTATTGAATTTAACTAATTTTCTAGGTGAATATGACATATTAGGATTGATTTAAATGACTTTGTTATAAGTAATCATTCTGTTACGAGTTTCACAAAAATCAATTATTGAATAGTGTCAAAATTGACATAAAAGAGTTTTTAAAACAAATATTATATTATTAATTCATATTAAATTCTTAAAAATATAATGTTCATCCAAGAGACTTATATCATGATAGGGGTATCATTAATGGACCACTTTGGGGTCTCTTGGATGTATATAGTGGTTTATTAACCATATAATATAAAAATACAAAGAGACATTGTAAAAGTGAAACTAATTAACTTAGAGGTAATACTTAAAGATAAGGTTAATATAGTAACCCAAACCTGTCTAAATTATATTGTTTGAATTTTTTTAGACCCATACCCACCTTAAAATTTAAATAATAAACTTTGGAGCCATTAGAAACCTAATATTAATTTATTATAAATTAATATTTCTAGCTTTTCTAAAGGTGCCCCTCACCCCTCTTATAAAAAGGGCACTGCCCCTTCTCATTACTTCACACATTCAAAGCCTTTTGGTTTGGCCAAACTATGCCCAAATACTCTCTAAACTTCCCTCACTACAACCTAGATGTATTAGTTTGATCATAGAGCCAACCTAAGGATCCCTTTTGATCAAATCAAAAGGAAGAACCCGAAGAAGAGGTAACGATTTCTCCACCCTTTTCCAAGTTCCTTTCTTCTTCCACTTCTTCTTCCTTTGTTATTAAAATTGTAAAATAATAACTCCAGTATCATATATATACTTTTATGTTATTATAAATATGGTACAACCATATTCAGTATTCTATCCATCCTTTGAATAACATGTCATCATACGTGCGTACGTACGACTTACCGTCTCCACGTCGTGGTGTAATTGTTATTCAATAAATTATTATTTGGATGGGTATAATAATGATGTGTAAATCATGTAAATAATAAATATAACATGATAATTATTCTATATATGTGATATAACACCCAATTATATATTATTTTAATATCAAAAGAATGATATTTTCGCTCGTGCGTACGTACGGATTACCGTCTCCACGACGCGATGAGATTCATTTCCAAGTTCACCATTCATCGATGATTATAAAAATATATATTACTAATAAGTATGTAATATATGACATAATAATTATACTGGAGATATATATATATATATATAAGGATTTATGTACTTACATATATCTTATTCACTTACTTCCGTTCAATACTATATGAAAACAGAAACAGCGTTTATGCGTACGTACGGACTACCGTCTCCATAAACGGTGTTTTCCATTTCATATATATGTCTATTATACATATTTATATACTAAATATATATGATATATTTATCATGTTTTATATTCTGGATGTATTTAAATCATGATCTATGTGATACAACCAAGAGTGACAAGTTAAAACACGTACGATAAAGAAAGTGATTATTACCCGAAATGTTAACTTAACATGGAAATTATTATTAAATGGGTAATATAAAGTCATAAATGAATAATGTATGATATCATAAATATTAATATGGTTCTTTTATAATTTAATAACATACTACGATCTTCGTACAGGAGGTTAAACGTACCCTCGACTAAATGAAAGTGCAAGGTAAGGGGTGTTCATCTCACTCCTTATTCCCGTGAGATTCATGAAATATTGCCACCATTAACTTTTGTGTCGTGTATGTACTACCCATAATTATATTCTTTGTGTAATACACTTTAATTTATATGTATTTACATATTCATTGTATGATACCTCTTCCATGGGTTTTATGTTTCGTATGTTACCAAATTGGTAAGGGTTTATTTCGCAATCTCTTCATTATCCGAGGTTGTTTATACGTAATAATATACTGGGATTTCTTTATCATCCACATCCATGTTTCTTAAAAATGTATTTCAAAACATTTTTACTATTTAATATAATATGGGTTAAAGTAATTTATACCCTTGTTGACTTTTATAAGTGGTTTATAAAGGAATCTTTCCGTCGTTTTCCAAACAAGGTCATTTTTAACCTTTTTGACAAAATTAAGGTAAGAATGTTTTTTTAACTTATACGGAGGGTGAGGTTATTCCCCGCCGTTATTACACCTTTGAAGCTTCCTTCACAAGCTTATAAAGATATTTTCAAAATAAATGTTTTCTCTATAATTATGCGACTTTTAAAATGATTTAAAAAAAAGAGATATTTCTCTCAAATAGTATTGATTTCATCTATGTCAACATCCTTTGATAAATTTTAAACTTGTTTCAAGTTGATTTATTATGATACAAATCATCCATATTGTATTTAAGGTTTTGTGATATTTTTTACTATGGATGAGTTATTGTTATGCCATTAATGGTTTATGATTAAAGTTTTGACATTTTGTATGTTAGTTTTAATACGAATGTTTATGTTATATTCCATCCTCTTCTTAAGATGAATGTGTTGGACTAGTATGTTCCGGGTTGGGGACCGGTAAAAGTAAGACCTCCGGGATGGTTTCCGGTTATTAGAGGCACTCCGGGTTAGTTTCCGGTTATTAAAGGCACTCCAGGTTGGTGTCTGGTTGTTAGAAGCACTCCGGGATAGAGTCCGGTTACAGAGGATCTCTAGGTTGGGTTCCGGTTAAAGTTATCCCTTAGGTCTTGGCACGAGGCCTCGACACAGAAATTAAATTTCGGCATCATGCATTCCATCATTATGAAAGTGGTTAGTGATATTTCATGTGATTATTCAATTAGTAGAATACCCATGTGAATAAGTAAATGGCATTATTTCATTTTATTTCGGCCATATTATGCTGAAGTTCATGTTTAAAAGGATTTTGTTTTAGTTTTATACATTTCCTTAAATGTTTATTCTTATTTATGAAAGTTACCACTGTATTTCTTACCCTTACTAAGCATTTGAGCTCACCCCTTTCTATATTTTATTTTTCCCAGGATTCCAAGAAGTGTAATGTGATTGACATACAGGGTTAAGCCAAGGGAATAATGGCATTCATAAAGATGATTTATGTTGTTTTGTACCTCATAAAGTGAAAATGTAACATTCATGTATGCGATCTATTTTTCCAAGACTGCTAAACTGATCAGTCCTTCAGGACTTGATTCCTTGTAATCATGCCAATGTATTAAAATAATGCACCGACTCTGGGTAACTGGGGTCGGGGCGTTACAATTGAAAACCTAGATTTAAGAGGATACTGTACATGGTAATTATACTATCTCTCATTTGACAAGAGTGTATAATCAATATATATCTTAAATCCATATAAATAGACTTTATGGAGTTTATCACCACCCATAAAGGCATCAACCCACTATGAAAATAGGTTAGAGTTATTGTAGATATATGATCGGGCCTGTGCGAGGGGAATCCTACAAATCCCTATGTAGGGAAACAGAACCCACATAGATCAGTACCACATTATGGGACATGTTTTAACATTTAAGGTCACGTGATCGGGGCCATAGTGGATCATTTTATAGTTATGTATCCATGAAAATTTCCAACCACATTAAATTCATGTGGATTTGACTGATAGTTGAAAAATGACAAGAAATTGTTGGTGTGGGAATTATGTCAATATGATACCTTCTTGTTCATCCTTTTTATAGGTAACTCAACATGAGAGGCTATAGTCGAGGCTTGAAAATTGTAGAGATTTTTCTTATCATCCTCACATAAATAATCCTTGGATTGTAACCATATGGATAAATGTATTATCACCAAAGTGGGATATCATTCTTGTCACATGAAGAATGATGGCCCACTTATGTTCTTCACATAAGTGTGCCAACTATTTAACATCTCGTGGGGACATTCTAGTATGTTTAGGGAAATCTTGAAAGGTATCCAATATTGGATAGACTACCTTCGAATGGGGAGGTTAGATGGAGATGATGTGGTGATTTAACCTATATTAATTATCCTATGTATCCTACAAGAATATTTATCAAAACCCACATAGTATGGGTTTTCAATTTAAGGACACATTTTAAGACCATTCCATGATTTTTAACATCAATTTTTAAGGATATATAGGTCACGAAATGGGAAACAAAAAGTGGTTTGGTAGGGATTATGTATTTTTCTTCCAGTTTATATTCATTAAATCTATTAGTAACAAAACATTTGAAGGTTTTTTGGGGGCTTAAACCAAGTATAATTCCATTTTGGGAAGAATTGGGGCTCATTCTAGATTTTAAGCCCATATATGGGACCTGGGAAAAGTGGGAACTCAAGAAGAATACTTGGGTGAATTGGAAACCCATGTAGGAGGTTTGGATGAAATTACCCCCATGTTGGAGTCCTAAGAAATGTATTACTTAGGCAGAATACCTTGGTGAATTCATACTCAAGTAAGAGGCTTGGGAGAATTTTTTTGATGTAGGAGTCCTAGGTGAAGTTTCACATATGTATAAGACCTGGGTGAGGTTGTTCTCTGGTTGGAGTCTTGTGTAGTGTTGTGTTTGGGTAGAAGTATTGGGTTAATTCATTTTCAAGTTGGAGGTTTCTGTGAATTTATACTCAGGTTGGAGACATGAGAGAAGTTTTTCATATGTAGTCGATATGGTAAAATTCATGCTCACCTTGGAGAGTTGGGTGAAGTTTCACTTAGTTATATGGTTGGTAGAGTCGTGATCGATGTTAGGTTTTCAAAACCCCATCACCTGACTTGGAAAAAATTTGTGAATCATTATCCCTTGATGTACAAGAAACCGTATGGATTATTGAATCCCATTTTATTATTCTTAAGTAATGTAGGTTATTTTCAACCTAATATTAAATTGCATCATCTGAGTGAGGAATGTATCAAATATTCTATGAAAAAAGTGTATAGAGAACATTTTTCGGTGATAACAGTCCCATAGGAAGCATATGGGGTATACCACGTCAGTTAACATGACATGACATAACATGACACTGATAGTGAATTCTATGATTTTTAATTTGCATCACATGATGTGTGTTGTAGAGTACATGTTGTGTACTCTATATCCTAGGTTTTTTTCATATCTTCTTACATGAGTGTCATAACCAGATAACTAAATATTCCATTATGATAATTTTTCATGGAAATCATGATAGTATGATGTTATTAGGGAAGTGTTTTTAGTTGTGTGACATGGTTTTGTAAACAAGATGATAGAATTTAGGAAAGTCATTCAAATCAAACATGGAGTTCAAATAATCCCCCATGTTTTGGGGTTCCATCCACTTAATATAGGGTTCATGCATGCCCTAAGAGACACTCATGACTGGGAACATTCCCGTATATGATAGATAGAGTTTGGGTACACAGTTATGTCCTAAGGAATTTCATTCATCCGATGGGTCATTTACTCCCTTGATTAACACATTATTCCCTTTATGAGGAACAATCCCCTAAAATTTTCAAAGATGTAATGTGGAAATTATAGAGGCTAAATATATTTATTTGAGGAACTCCCCCATGTGACAAGGAATATTCCTCCATCCATAGTGCTAATAATCTCTCAGTTTTTGTATTGAAACAATGTTTTAACAGTGTAATTACCTTCTAATAATTATGTCTTATATTTTAATAATATTATATTACTTATAAAACACAATTCATACTTTATAAATGAATAATGAGTGAAATAAAAGGTTTTTCAAGAAGTTAAGGAGCATGTATTGATGAAATAATAACTTGATCATTGAAATAGTAATGTAACCCTTATGAATAATAAACATGCCAATTGAATAGTAACCTCACTAATTAAATTATAAATAAAATTTATCCATCTTATAAGTGATAATATTATATAATTATATGATAGTATATGTAAGTAAATATTTTTGAAATTATTAATTAAGTGTTTGTATTTTTGTAAGTCATGTATATTTAATTACACATTTATGATTAATTTGATAAATTAAAAGAAAAATTATTTTCAAAAAATGTATTTTTAAAATAATATTTTTATGTCTTATGATTAATATATAATTTTATAAAAGCATAATTAATTTTTTAATGTTTTAGAAAAGAAGTTTTAATTTTAAAATTTTTATTTTTCAGGTAAATTATGATTTTAATTAAAAATTAAAATTATCATATTTGAAAAAAAAAAATATCTTCATAAAAATTATTTCATTATTTGATTCTACTCATTGGAGAATTTTTAGGTTACATTTTTAGGATTTTTATGAAATACTTGAAATATTTGTGAGTAGTAAAATACGTTAATTTACTGTATATGTACATTATAAGTTAAATTAATTATTAATTGATTCATGGATGATGTAAGAACCATTTTTTATAAATAAAATTATCTTAACTAATTTACTTTGTCTCAATAATCATCATTATTTCTTGTCTTGAGAAAAATAATAAACTAATGAATTAAATATTGAGAAAACTCCCCTCTCCTCCACTATAAAAACCACCCCTCACCACCTCTTCACCCCACACCTCTCAAGCCTTTTTTCCTTGTATAAATTCTACTCAAATATTTTCCTAATACCATCCCTCACATCCATGATCTCTTGTTCTCATCAAAATATCAAAACATATTCCCTAAAGAGGATCTCAAGGAAGATAAATTCAAGTGGTAAATTCCACTTTTCATTTTTTTTCTTTTCTTTTCAAGTTCCTATCATTTATCTCCTAAACTCCATTCACCCAAATGTTTTGATATCTATATTACCTTAAATATTCTGTAACATTTTAATTCTAATTTAATAATTCTTAATCATCTCTCATTCACCCTCATTTTTTACAAAAAAAGAAAACATCATCAGAGATGTGTTAATTTATCGCATTCAGGGACGGCAGGTTTTCAATTTCATTTACCATATTAATGCCTGGCCAGGAAACCATTTTTATAGTTTAAAAATATCATAATATATTTATTCCATCTTATTTAATTTTCTTTAATCATCGTACACACATTTTTTTAAATAGTAAATCAAAACAACCTCGTAGTGAGTGAAACCGCTCAAAATAATCCAAGCGATTATCGTTAAACTTTTATCTAATTATTCATCATCATACCATGTAATTAAATTAGTTATCTAACCATTTTAACTTCTTAAATTTCATTAATATAAAAAAATTAAACTTCTGGGCTTCAAATTCCGTTTTACATGAACTTCCATATTCTTATACAAGCGGGTCGATCATGAAAATTAAGAAAACAAGCACTCACGAATGATAAAATCGAACTCTATAACTCATCAAAAAGGGAATAAAGTAACTTAATAAAATGATATTAAATAAAATTAATGTATAAGAGGTTTTTTATTTTTTTATTAATGAATCTAATTTGGTTATCCCAGACATTAAGATCTAGTTAAGGACACCTTCAGACTTAAGGTAAGGGATTCTACCCAATCCTCCCTTATTTCTTTGGGTTATTCATTATCCCTCTATACACAAATTAATATCTATTTTATTTTTATTTACATATTATAAATGTTTTTTATTTGTTAAAAACTCATGTATAAATATCCATTCATCCTTCTTTTTCAGTATATACATGTTTTTAAGTGATTCCCTTCTAAATTATTCCTGATAAGCCAGCCCAATTTAAGGTAACTTCTTGAATTCTTACCAAATTTTAAGTACATTATATAATCTATTTTAAGCCAAAATTATTTAAATAAAATAAGTATTTTTATTACTAAAACCCTTTTGGTTCACTTATACTTTTTTATAAAATATTATTCCTCTTTCTATTTTAAATTCTCTTTAGTATTTTCCTTAAAACTGCACTGAAATGTTTTAATGCTAAAGATTATTAAATACTATTTTTACATGTTATAAATTATATTTGACGTCATGTACCATGATATATGACTATTTAACCTTATTAATGTCCATTTATGTTTTTATCCCTTTCTTTCCTGGACACTTTTTTGATACTCCCTTTTATTATGTTTTATGACATGATTATGATACTCATTTCTTTCAATTGGTACCCTTATGTTTAGGTATGATTAATTATGTATGAATATTTATGTGGAAAACATATTCATGAACATGTAATGATGGGTACACCTAGATAGTTCTCCAATTCATTGGGTAAATTTTTATCTCATGAAATGTTATGTGAAACAGTGCCGGTGGTTAGCCTTGACTCATGCTCCATGCGCAATGGTCTCTGTGGTTATCCTTGACTCATGATACTCTATGTGAAAAAAGCTTTGAATCATGATAATTTCATGTTTTATGTAGCTTCCACATTATTATGATTACATTTTTATATGTTCCTATGCTTTATATGTTATGATTCTATATATTCAATCATATTCCATGCCTTTTTATATCATTATGTCATGTCATCTAACACAAGTGGTAAGTTTATTCTTATGATTATTTTTTTACTAGGATTTATAGCTCATACATTTGTTCATGCTATCCTCTGTTTATCCTATTTAGATGTTTGAACACAATATATGTTTAGAGATAAATTTGGAGGTTAAATAAAAGTTGTTTTATGTTGTTTAATTATTTACCTAACCCTCCAATACTCTAGACTTTATGATCCTCATCTTGTAATATGACATTTAAATCTGCCTAAAATCTTGTAATGATATGTGTAAAATGTTAGGGTTACTAAATTTTGTCTCAAAGGAAAGCCTAGTTATTTTTGGAGATTAGGAATAAAGAACTCTAGAAAGAACCTTAGGGAGAAGACTAAGTATAAGAAAACATCCCAAAATTTCTATAAGTATAGAGTAAGTGATTTATCAAGAAAATACATCCTCATATGGATACTACAAGTAGAGATAGTTCTGGAACAAATATACCTAGGAATAACAACTCCAACAAGGTGTTTAATGCTTGACTTTGGGTAACTTGGTATACAACAATGGTCCCTACTTTGCGCATAGTTTGTCACTCCTAGGGGATATACTTTTGTAAATTCATAATCTCATTATGAACCACAATTTAGGGGAAAATATATTAATAAAATATGTTAAGAAACATATCATGGATAACCTAGATTGAAAAATAGGGAATCACAAATTAGGACATACTTTTCTTTCACAAGGATATCCTTTTATCATTTAATTTTCCTTTTATATGTTAATTATCTAAGTATTGGAGCCCCCTATTTAAAAATATTTTAGTTAATATATGGGAATAGATGAACACGTTTCAATAATTATTGTGATAGGGAATGTGAAGATTGACCTAATGATATAGAAAATATGATGGGAACAGAAGATCAAAACATTATGATAATACTTTCTCAACTGGCTCAAGTTTTGAATAATAACTTGAATCCTGAGGAACTCCCTCCTCAAAAGAAATATAATGTGGGAATTGAATCCTTCATGTGCCAAAGTACTCCCATGTTTAGTGAATCTTATTATACCCTCCTAATGTAATAGTGGATTAACTCCGCTAAAAATATATTCATTATCCTCTAGTGATTAGAAGAAGAGAATTGTGTGTTTGTGATATATCGTTTTGATGGGAAAGATGATTAGTGGTAGAAACTGATCAAAAAAACTATGTTTAAGAAGGAAATTGATTCCACGGATTGGGAGGAATTCAAGAAAACATTTTTCAACCAATATTTTCCTTGATCCCTCTGTCTCAACATGGAAATAGAGTTTCTCAAATTTAACCAAAGAGAATATGAGTCTATAAGGGCATATGAAGAAAAATTTACAAGGAATTCATGGTATGCCATTATCTTTGTCATGAACACCTAAATCAAGGTGGATTTATTCTTTAATGGAATAAATTTGAGTCTATTAAAGGAGTTGGAGATTTTTTACTTCAATATTTATGAGGAGATTTTCATTTGTGCCACCAAGGTTGAAATGGAGACCAGATACTCTTAGTGGTCTTGTGGTTCTAGTAAAAAAGTATAAAATGGAGTGTAATATTTGTGGTTTGGAAAATAAATCCCATTACATAAATAATATTGAACATTACACAGGTCAAAATTGTGGGAAGAAGCATCCTGGTAATTATCAAAAGGGAACTAGGAATTACATCAAATGAGGAAGAATAAGACATGTGGGTAAGAACTGTCAAAGGGATATGAAGAATCACTCTAATGTGGAAGAAGAAAGGAAGCTTCATATCAACACTAAGCCTATAGTGTAGTGTTAAAACTTCAATGATCATGGGAATTATGTAAAAAATTTCCCTAAGCCAGGGGTTTTCAAAGGCAATCAATAAAAACCTCCATGGAAACAAGGATGGGCCTATGTTATCACTACTATTGAGGTGGTGCCATAAAATGATGTGGTAATAGGTATTCTAGTTATTCATTTAATAATAATGAACATGCTATATGATTCTTGTTCTATGAGTTATTTTATATCATGCTTGTTTAGTAGAACTATTCAAACACCACCTCCAAATATAAAGGTTGAGTTATCTGTGAGGGCATAGAATGGGGGAATTATTGTATC
The DNA here is from genome assembly GCA_963277665.1 of Viscum album. NCBI lineage: Eukaryota > Viridiplantae > Streptophyta > Magnoliopsida > Santalales > Viscaceae > Viscum > Viscum album. The sequence goes on from OY728129.1 coordinate 1,835,619,351, forward strand.
CAATGCATATAACTCCACCATGGTTAATGTATGTTGAATAAACCTCCCAAAAAATCTGGTCATACTCCCTCTAGTGGATCTTGATGTTGTATTGGGTATGGATTGACTATCTATATATAAATTCATCATCAACTATCGAGAAAGGGTGATCACTCTTCACATCAAAAAGAATCATCCAATTATATACAAGTGTAAGGAAGAGGATGAATCTCCTTTAGAAAAATTATCTCAATTATGGATACTACTACCTTATGAGCAATCATATCTAGCTCAAATGATTGAGAAAATGGATATAATCATGATCAAAGACATGTCCATCGTGAGGTATTACATTGATGTGTTCCCTAATGAGTTGCATGGTCTTCCCCTTGAATGAGAGGTTAGTTCTCAATTGAAATTATTCATGTATTACTACATATTTAAAAGAATCCTTATATAATGGACACCATATATCTAGTAGAGTTGAAGAATCGGTTATTGGGGAATCTGGATAAGGGTTTTATATGCCCAAGTGCTTCACCATGGGATGCACCAGTCCTCTTCATTAAGAAGAAGGATGGATCAATGAACCTCGGAATTGATTATCGTGTGCTCATTAAAATAACAATAAAGAACAAGTATCCCCTACCTCAGATAGACAGCTTTTTCGAGCAGCTTCTTGGGGTCAATTATTTCTCTACGGTGGACCTCTGGTTGGGATATCACCAATTAAACATAAGGGAGGAATATATTCCCAATTTTTCATTTTGAACACGGTATAGACACTAGGAGTTCATATTGATGACCTTAAAACTCACTAATTCTTCAATAATATTCATGAATTTAATTAATAGAGTGTTTATATATTACCTCAATAAAAATTTGGTAGTCTTTATCTGTGATATTCATATATTCTCTAAGAGAAAAGAGGAATGCGAGGAACATTTGAATACTATGATGATGACTTTGAGAAGGGAGAAAATTTATGAAAAGTAAAGTAAATGTGTGTTATGGATGGAAGAATTATCATTTTTGGGTCGTGTTATCATGAATAAAGGAATATCTATAGACCCTTACAAGACAATGTTAATTTAAGATTGGCCCAAGACAACTTCTGTAACGGAGATCTGCAGCTTTCTCAGTCTAGCAGGGTCTTATCCATGATTTTTGAAAAAGTTATCAAAATTTTCAAACCTAGTGAAAAAGATGAAACTGAAGGTAGTGATGTTCATTTAGACACAATAATGTAAATAATATCTAAGGAACTCCAAAATAGGTTTATTATAGTGTCAGTACTCACCCTCCCAACAAGTGAAGAACTCATTGTGGTGTACAGTGGTGATTCAAATAAACGCTTAGTCTTTTTTACTATTAAAAAATGTTAAAGTGATAGAATAAACCTTAAGGAAGCTGAATGTAAATGATAAAACTATCCCAAACCTGATTTGGAGTTGTAGGTCGTGACCTTTGCATTGGAAATATTTTTGAATTATCTCTATGGGGGGAAGTGTGAGGTATATACTAATCATAATTGTCTCAAATAAATATTCCCATAGAAATATCTTAATATCCGCCAGTGAAGATTGTTAGATCTCATCAAGAATTATTACTGCTCAATCCACATCATCACAGTAAGGAAAATAAGGTAGAAGATTCTCTAAGTAGAAAGGATCATATATCCTTATCAATGTTGATAATTGAGAAGGATCCAATATTCTTAGATTTTCATAGGATAAACATGAAAATAATTAAGGGAAGAGCCTCCAAAATCCTTCCTCAAATTATTCCACAATCACCCCCCTTGGAGAAATTAAAATATGTTCAAAGAAATGATGTTGAAATTCAGAAAAGGGTGGAAGCTATTAGAAATGAGAAATCCTCTATGTTAAAGATTGACAAGGATAGAGTCATAAGATTGGAGTCAAGATTTTGTGTACCATATTATCCATAGATAAATAAATAGCTTATGAATAATGAACATAGACCAACCTTCACTATTCATCTAGGGTGCATAAAGATGTATTGAGATCTCAGGGAGAAATATTAGTGGGATAATATGAAGAAGAATATTTATGAGTATACATAATAGTGCATGGAATGTTATCAAGTGAAGTATGAAAGGAAAAAGTATAAGGGGATGATAAAACCACTACCCATACAAAAATGGATGTGATTGAACATGACCATGGACTTTTGTTAGTGGACATCCAAGGACATCATGAGGAAACAATGTTATATGGGTCATTCTGGGTTGCCTAAAAAAGACAACTCTCTTTACCACAATTTGAGAGGAATTCTCATTAGATAAACATGCATAGATATATATAAAAAATGTGGTAAGGCTTCTTGGAGTACAACTATCTATTATATCTAATAGAGATCCAATATTAACTTTGATATTCTAGAAATTTCTCCAATATGATCTAAGCACTGAACTAAACCTCAGTATGGCCTATCATCCTCAAACTAATGGTCAATATGAGAGAACTATTCAGACATTGGAAGGGATTTTTAGAGCATGTTCTATAGACTTTAAAGGAGGAAGGGATCAACATTTTCCATTGGTCAAATTCTCCTTCAAGAATAATTTCCACTCCAGCATCCAAATGGCTCCATATGAATTCATTTATGGTAAAACTTGTAAAACACGTGAATGCTGGGATGAAGTTGGTGAATGTAATTTGTTAGTGGAAAAGGCGGAAAAATTAGTATCACATCCAGGAATCCAAACCGAGAGAAGATTTATGAAAATAATCATCGATGAGACCTTTAGTTCAAATTTGGATATATGGTATTCCTCAAAATATCTCTATGGAAGAAGCTCATGATATTTGGGAAGAAATGAAATCTAACTCCCATGTACATCATCCCCATATAGATTCTTTATTGTGTCAGAGTTGAGGCCTATCGATTAGCACTTCCACCTACCACGTCTAAAGTATATGATGTATTCCACATATCCTTCTTAATGAAGTACATACCAGATCCTTCACATGTTCTATCATCAAATGATGTATAGTTGTATAATGAACATTCTTATAAGTTGTAGCCTGTGAAGATATTGGATCATAGAGATAAAGTTCTATGTAACAGGACTATTCACCTGGTCATAGTACTATGGGGAAACCATAAGTATTAATATGCAAGATGGGAACTAGAGCAAGTGATAAAGGAAAATTATCCACACTTCTTTTCAGCATATAATGTAAAATAAAATTTTGGAGGGTGAAATTTCATAAGGGGAGAGAGTGTAACAAACAGACATTTTATAAATGGAATTCCATTATTATAATTATGTCTTATAGTATAATACCATAATATTACTTATATAACACAATAAAAACTTTATAAATGAACAATGAGTTAATTAAAAGGTATCTATAGAAGTTAAGGAACATATACCAATGAAATAGTATCTTGACTTTTGAAATAGTAATGTAACCCTTATGAATAGTAAACCAACCAATTGAATAGTAACCTAACTAATTAAAGTATAAATAAAATATATTCATCTTATAAGTGACAATATGATATAATAATATCATAGTATAAATAAGTAAATATTTTGAAAAATATTAATTATGTGTTGGAACTTGTGAAAGTGATGTATATTTAATAAATATTTTATGTTTAATTTAATAAATTAAAATAAAATTTATTTTTATAAAATAATTTATTGATGTATTATTATTATAATATAATTTTTTGAGCCCTTAATTAATTTTTCAAAGTGTTAGAAAAGCTCCTTTAATTTTAAATTTTTTATTTTTCATGTAAATAATGATTTTAGTAAAAAAATTAAATTTCTCATATTTTGAAAACTATTTCCATAAAATAGAGTTCATTTTTTAATTCTACACATCAAAAAATGGTTAGGGTGAATTTTTGGGATTTTTCTAAAATACTTAAATTTTTGGTGAATAGTAAAATATGGTAATTTACTATATATATGCAGTATAAATTAAATACACTATTTTTTGAGTCATGGTTGATATAATAACCATTGGTTCAAACTCACATAATCTTTTTACTATATTTATCCTCAATAATAATCAGTATTTCTTATCTTGAGAAAAATAATAAACTAATGTATTAAATGTTGAGAAAACTCCCCTCTCCTCCACTATAAAAACCACATCTCAACACCTCTTCTCTTCACACATATCAAGCATTGTGCCTTGTCCAAATTCTTATCAAATCTCTTAAAAATCCCCTCCCCCATTTACATGATCTCTTGGTCTCATCAAAAGACTAAAACCTCTTCCCTAAAGAGCCTCTCAAGGGAGATAAATTTAAGATGTAAATTCCTCTTTTCGTTTCTTTTATTTTATTTTCAAGTTTCTTTCTTTTATATCTTCTCCTCATCTCACCAAAATAGTATAATAACTATAAAAATTTAAATATACTGTAAATATTTCATTCTAATGTAATAATTCTTCTTAATCTCCCCCTCATTTTTTACTAAAAATTAAAACACTATTTGAGATGTGTTAATTTATCGCATTCAAGGATGTGAGGTTTTCAATTTCATTTACTATCTTCATGGATGGTCATGAATTAATTTTTATGGTAGAACCAAATCATAAAATATTAATTTCATATTATTTATATTTATGTAATCATCATACACACATGGCGTAAAATAGTAAATCACAACAAGCTTGGTGTGAGCGAAACCACTCAAAATAATCCAAGCGATTATCATTAAACTTTTATCTAATGATTCATCCATATCGCATTTAATAAAATTAATTATGTAACCATTTTGTACTGAATAAGTACATTAATATAATATAATTACACTTTTGGACTATATATTCTTTTTTACATGAACTTCCATACTCTTATATAAGCGACCTGATCACCAAAATTATGAAAACAAGCACTCACAAATGATAAAATAAAACACTATAACTCATCAAAAAAGGTATAAAAGTATGTAATAAATTGATAATAAATAAAATTAATTTACAATAGGTTATTTATTTTGGAATTAATTAATCTAATTTGGTTTTCCATGACATTTAGATCAATTAAGGGACACCATCATATATATGGTAAGGGACTCTACCTGAACCACCATTATTATTTCGGGTTACTCTTTCTCAATTTTTACCCAAATGAAATTATCTTTTATTTTTATGTAAATATTATAATTGTTTTTTATTTTTTACAAAACCATGTATCAATATCCATTCATCCTTCTCTTTTGGGTATATTCAAGTTTTTAAAGGATTCCCTTCTCAATTCTTCCCCATAAGCAAGCCTGGTTTAAGGGAACTTCCCAAATTATTACCCAATTTAAAGTGCACTTTATAATCTATTTTAAGGAACCATTGTTTTTATAAAATTATTATTTTATTATTAAATCCATTTTTTTCACTTGTGTTTTTACATAAAATTTCATTCCCTTATCTATTTTAAATGCTATTTAGTATTTTCCTTAAAACCACACTAAATTTTTTAATGCAAAAGTTACTTAAATTATATTTTAACTTATTATCACTTATTTTTTATATAAATTACCATTATATGTGCATATTTTCTCTTATTAATATCCATTTATGTCTTAATCCCTTTCTTTCATGGACACTTTTATGAAACACCATTTTATTATTCTTTATGACAAGATTATGATACCCATTTCTTTCCATGGGTACTTTTATGTTTATGTATGATGGATTATGTATGATTATTTATGTGAAAAAAAATATTCATGAACATGTTATGATGGTTGAACCCAGATATATCTCTAATTAATTGAGTAAAGTTTAGTCTCTAGAAACGTTATGTGCAATAGTCTTGGCAGTTAGACTTGACCAATGATCCATGTGCATTTGTCTTGGTGGTTAGCCTTGAATCATTCTACTATATGTGAAATGAGATTTGAATCCTTATAAATTCTTCTTTTATGTTTCTGCCACATTACTATGATACCATGTTTATAGGTTACCATTTTTATATGTTATTAATTCATATGTTCAATCTTGTTCTTTGTCATTTTATATCATTATGTTAGGCCTTATACCCCATGTGATAATATTTATTCTTATTATTATTCCCTTACTAGTATTTCTAGATCATTCCTTTTTTCATGTTATCCTCATGTTATCCTATATATTTGTTTTATCACAATGTAATTTAGGATCTAAATGTGGAGATTAAGTAATTTTTTATAATGTTTAATTATGTACCTAAACTCCATGACACTAGACTTTATAATCCTTGGATTTTAATATGATGTTAAAATATGCCTAAAATCATGTAATGATATTTGTATAAGTCTAAGGTCACTATATTTTTTGGGGTGTGGTCTTCTATAGAGGCCAATTACTCATATGGTCTACAGGAATATCATATAGCATGATTCAGTCCCTCACCACAATTATAGAATAGTCAAAAGAAACTTATGGAAGTTAGTTATTTTATGTGATATAGGTCATTCAACATGTCAGACATATGTGGTTTCCTTCGAGATATGTCATAGATTTGGGTTTTTGACTTTAGTGTTTTTTGGTATTATACTATTTCAATCCACTCTTGTTACTTGTGATATTCAGTATTTAATGGGGTTAAGATATAAATTTTAGAATAGTTTTTGATAATCAGTACCTATATATATCCCTCTTTTTATTGGGAAAAGTATATATGGGTTATTCTATTTTCTCTATTTTTCATAATTTTTTAGATGACCTATTTTTTTCTTTCCTTAATGTTTTTAGGGTTCCATACTACATATTTTTATACTCCACCCTTCACTAGACTTCATTCTCAAACCTTAAGTTTTTATATAGATGATTTATCATTTAGATGTGACTTGGGAGGATATAGATCTGGTAAATATGGTTCTTAGTGGAACATTGAGCTTCCTATTGATGAGGGTTTCTCTTAGGGATATAATCCCTAGAAATCTTACAGTTATGTGGTTTCCCCCCACTTTCATATGTACATCACTCTTATTATCATTTTCTTTGGAATTTTATTTCTTCCCTATGTTTCCTATGTGGAATTATTTTGGATACTTGATTCCATATAAATGGATTATAATTATTTAGTATAGTGGACTATATATCCTAGATGTTTGTAGTTAATATTATTATAAAGGGGTATATCTATTATTGGTTTTATATAGGCTAGGTCCTCCCATGTGTGGTATACCTTCTTAGTAATAGTCATCCACCCATAACCTAATGGAGGTGGTATTGGGGTGGGATACTCAACCTTATTATCATCCCATGTGGGGGAATATTAGGTAATTTTATGCTATAGTAGGATCAAAATGGGTAAATCTTTGAGATAGAGTTTACAGTAAGGAGTTATATTATTTTTGGTTTAGGAAACTTCACAAAAGGATTTCAAGGGTTATTGAGTTTTTTTTAGTTGATTAGGGAACCCAATGTTGGTGTGGAAGTAAATGTATCATTTCTATAGGGAATTGATAATATATTAGATTACACATAACTCTAAAGAATATATTATAGGGAACTAAAAAGTTGGGTCATTATTTATGAAGCATTTCGGTTATGATTTTTCCATGTGTTCATCTCAAGTTAGATCACATAGCTAATATTTAGTATCCATTGGTTAGTTTTATTGACTATAAGATCCCACCCCAAAAACAACAAGTCACGATTTTGAGGTAAAGTCATGATGGTCTAATTCCATTCATGAACCCACTAGTCATTTATTAGTTAATAAATGATGTATTGATTTAAAGACCTTAATATAAGGTATCTACACCCCCTGAGTATATAGAAGCACCTCTACCCACGGTGCAGTGATCCCCCTGACTTATAGTAGATGGTTATTCCCAATAAGTATTATGGGAATAAATATAGGCTAATTTTACTATACAAATTATAGTTCTAAATATGAAAAATTGACCCTCGTACAATGGTGGATTGGTTTTAACTAGTTAATTTTATATCTTGTTTGGTTTGTACACCTTCTAACCAAATATGGACATGTAAATTGAGTTTTCATTACAAATCGATAAGCTATTGGTAGACTTTGACTTACTAAAACCTGTGAAAATGACACTATAACCTTATAATAGTTTGAGGACTTGTTTAAAAAGGAGTACTATCAAGAAAAAACTAAGGTTGGTACAATTCAAGGAGCTATTGGTCCTTTTTTTGGGAAACATGATCACATTTGTGTACAAATAGGGATTCTAAGCCTCATAAATTACTCCACATATGTAGTGTATAATATTCTCACTATTATCAAATAAGTTGAAGCCCTTATTAGTAATGATATTGAATATGGGGTTTTACCATTATACATTCCCACCTATAATAGAGTTTTGGAAGATGATTTCTTGGTAAAATAAGAGTAATGAGAGGTTTATGATTTTTTTGACTCACTACCACCACCAAATCTATGTGGCCCCACTAGAATCGATCACTGATGGACAAAACAATAAATTAATGTTATCCATGAAGTTTTTTTATTTGAAAGTTCTTGGAATGGTTTGAAGTATGCCATGTATTTTGGATCTCATAGTTTTTGGAACTTATATGAGCCATTTTTTATTGTTCCATCTCTTGATTAGTAGTTATCAATTCATGTTTATCCTTTGGCCCAACCACTTTTTCTAGAGACTCCTAATGGTAGTGATCACCCTCCCACTCATGACTGCTACGATTTATGTAAATTCTTAGTATATATAGGTTTTCATGGGATTTCATCATGGTTTAGATGATAATCAATGATAACATCCTTAGTATGTTTCAGTTATTTCGAATCTGAGCCTCAATGGATAGTTATTAAGGTATTATATAGATGAACATATGGGACATGATTTACCTTCACTGTTGAATAAAACTCTAGCATGATGATCAAGGCCAACCCCACCCCCACCCCCACGCCACCCCTCAATGTTGTAATTCATTACCCATTAGTTGGTAAGTCTAGATTATTTCATTATATGTGAATTTATTTTTTCACTTCCTATGTTCATAGATAAATATATATAATTTGTTTAGTGGATTTCCCAGGGTTTCCCTTCAATGAGATATGAACCCTTATATCAACTTTAATAATAACAATAATGTTTGGGTGATGATATGAACATTTTGTGTGCTTAGTGATCCATTTTATAGTGATGAATTTCTATTAAATATTCATATGAAACATAAAACAAATATTTATCTTGGATTGGTTTATGGTTTTCAACATTAATGGAATCCTAATTTTTTCTAGGATATCAAGGATCATACTTATCATTCGATAATTATCCTATAATTACCTTGGGAGTACTAGTTATACAGAGTACTCACATAGTACGTGGTATGGATTTATGAAATACATATCTCTACGTAATCTAATCTGGAAGGGTGGAGTAATATTTTTCCTCCATAAAATTTGAGGTTAATGGATAATATGATCAATATGGTGAAAAAATAGCATGGTGGGTGATTCCCCTAGTAGGAAACTACATGCCCTGTTGATAAAGGTGGAATTTGAGAATCTATCCCCATTTTAGTTTGTTTTTTGGGAGATAAATACATTTCCAAACATTGATCGATGGTGGTCGAACAACACTCTTTTACTGAATGAGGGAGGCCCAACTTAGCAACATTGATTATGAGATATTACATGACCAGATATTTTTAGTTTGTGGACCTAACATATTTTATAAATATAGGGAGTGAATTATCTTTTTTCTTAGTCAAAAAATGGGTTTCATCAAGGTTCAAGCACCCAATAGTATTTATATTATAGAAAATCTAGTTTTTATATAGATTATGTTTCTCTATAAGGTTTTGGTTTTGGTCACTCAATATATATTAGGTATTATACGAGGTTTTGAAGTAGATAGAGATGGGTCATTTGAATATATAGGACTGTCAAATTCATATTATAGTGGAATGGTTCATAAATATTCTTATGGTTAGTTGATTCAGGGAATAAAAAAATTGTGAAAATTTCTAGATGTACATCACAGTAGCTTTCATGAGGGTGTTATTACAACCAAACCAATTCATTTATAGTGGTTTAAGAAACCTAATAGTGATTCAACGGAGTAGATGTGGTTTTTCTACTAATATTATAGGAAATATTAAGCTACAGAGAATTTTTTCCCTTTTCCATTTTACTAGTAATGTTTGTGTGTATGCTTTACTGGTGACAGATAGTGTAAACATGAAGAAGAAAATGAGGAGTAAGTTAACTTAATGATCCTCTAGGGTAGGTTTAGAATAATTGTTGATTCAATTGTTAGTAAAATTTGATATAAATAGATTATTCCCGTGATATAGTCTTCTAATTTTCCCAATAAAGTTAGAGAGTGTAATGTTTTTGTAAGAGGTACACTGGTTAGTAAAACCCCTCCAATTTGATGTTGAAGTTTCATGGTTTATCATTGTGCTATGCGGATGGATTAAATTTGGATGGGAAAGGTATGGGGTATTAAATATTTTCCAAATTCATGCAATGTGATTTTATTATTTTATTGATCTATAACCCTGGGTGTGCTTGAGTCGATCAATCTAGTGAAGATTTATAATTCGAAAGAAATAATTTCAAATAATAGTGAAGGAATGGTGTAAATGTTTCTGAATGGATCATGTTCTTGGATCACATAGAATTTAGACTCAATAGGTGGATGAATCACATGTGAGGGTTATCATCTGTTAATATAAAGTAATTTATTAAGGTTCATATTTTAAAATCTCTACAATTTTTGCGATGAAAATAATTAAAGGTGGAGAGTATTTAGTGACCGATTTTTCCCTCAAATATAAATATTTTGATGGATTTTTCTCCTATGGGATATTTTGGTTGTTTCTGTGTCTCACATGGCCCTATCATGTCTCTCCCACTTTCCATAGGTGAGTGGCCTCTCGATCACCTAGGGTGGTGATAGTGGAAATTTTTGTCAAATGATAGGATGAGATTCCATTTTTTCCCATAAGGAGTCTTATTTCCTTGTCCATGAATCTATTATAAATTTAATAAATGTTCATGATTGTTTCCATGTAATTATACTATTTATTCTAAAGTAAATTTGATTGATTGAAAATATAAATTTTAAAATTACACTTCACATGATAATTATATTATATATCAATTGACCCAAGTATATGGTCACTCTAGAGAAAAAATCGATAAAGGTAGGCACTGTGGAGTTTAACTCCATATATGAAGATAGGGATCCTATAAAAGGTGGAAAGAGGTATTGTGGAGTTGGTATCAGGCCCTTGAAATTGGTTTTCTACATATCCTTCTGAAGGTAACTAGATCCCATTTCATTCAGTTACACTTTACAAGCCATGTTATACCTTTTAAGATTATGTGAAAAGGACCATAGTTGTTCAATTAAAGTGTATACATCGATGATTTCTTCCAATTAATTCAAATCCATGTAGAGTGGAATTCTAGGTGAATGCTACCTAATAATGGTTTGTGTGAGACTTACATAGAAGTGAACCTTTTTGGTTTAACCTAACACATGAGTCAGGTGAATGAATTTCTTGAACCAATGGAAGTATCTCAACTCAAGGTATTTGAAATAACCAAGTGGAAAATCCTTACTCAAGTCATTTCAGGAAACCAAGATGAGTATCCTCAATTAAGGGATATTATCAAACCATAAGGAGTATCTTTACTCAGGTATATGAGGAAAACAAGAGGGTTAATTGACTCAAGGGATATGAGGAAACCAATAGAATTATATCTACTAAAAGAATTTTTGGAAACAAATATGAGCGTCGTTGCTTAAAATATATGAGTAAATCATGAGTAATATCTTAACTCGATGTAATGAGGAAACCAAGAGGAGAATATTTTGTCATGGTGTATAGGGGAACTAAGAGAAGAATATTGGTGCAATTATTATGAGGTAACTAAGTGGATTATCTCAACTCAAGGCATTTTGGGGACCAAGAGTAGCATCTCAACTTGGGTGTTATTGGGATAAAGGGTAGGGTTATTAGTATCATCACCAAAATATATTTTGACATGATCTAAATTTTTTTTGTGGTGACTCTTAATTGTTCATGTGAGTTAGTGATAAAATTAGATGTATATAGTTAAAGGCCTGAGATTGTATCTTCTCACTATTCCCAATTGGGGCTAAATAGAAAAGGCACAATGGTATGAAACCATGGGAACCAAGGTAGGTGACTTGGTAGAATGGGTTACCAAGTATGTGAGCTAGGAAAATGGGGAACCTATATATGTTACTTGGGTGAATGTGGTGCCCAGTTAGGAAACCTAGGGGAAGTGGCACTTTGGTATCCAATTCCCAAGTGTATAGTGATTAGTTAATTTGGGGATTAGGTGGATTATTCCTATGTAGTCATTTATAAGGTGGTCGATGCCCAGGTAAGAGGATTGTGAAAAGTGGATGCCTGAGTAGGAGGATTGGGTAGTCCAAACCCCTATAGCGTGTACTTAGGTAGTTTGGTTCTAATGGGGTGCAGCACCAGCTGGGTGGTTTGGTTGAAAACCTTTCTATTCCTTATCCTCATGTTTGGATTCAAAAATCACCTCAATGAGGGTTTAGGTGCTTAATTTCTTCAATAATCATGTCTTATTTGTGCTCTAACTGTTCTTAGTTCACACTTCCATTTTGATATAACCGTTTAGGGTCATCTAACAGGAAAACCCTAGCTTGTGATCCTACAATTTCCCTATATTTCTACGTATGTATTCTAGGAAAGTGAAAATATTTCTATGAATATGAGGAGTTCTACATGAGGCTGAGATTCTCTGTATCACATGGGCCAAGGTAATATGATGATTTTCATGAAACAATGAATGCCTAATAAGGTAACATGAGTCTCTGGTATGCATGATAGGTAATGTGTGAAGTTTCATGTGAGGATCAATGCTTTTGCATTGAATTCAAGGATAGGTAATTCAGGACCTTTTCTGGGCATCAATTCCTTTTAACTTCAAATGACCATAACTTTATATTTTGGTGCCTTTTTTATCTCCCTAATCTATCAAATAAAACCGCATGAAATGAAATATTCCTCTAAATATCAATCATAGAAATTTATTTTAGAGTCCAAAAATTCATTTATAGGTTCAAAAAATGTGTTTTCTGATTAAAGAAACCATTTATATAATAATAAATGATATTCATAGACATCTCTCAATGGGAGATTCTCACCACTACATCATTTGATTGAGAATATTTTTTGAATAAACTTTATCCTGTATCGTGTGAGAAATCATTCATCACTTGGAAATCCCATTTGTGTCTTCTTGATCAATTATGAAACTCTTTCATCTTTTTCTCAACTCATTTCATTAGAGTAGGTCTCATATTACCGCCATTATTGAAAAGTAAGTGCTGTGTAATTATAATATTTAAATAATTACTTAGAACATTATTTTGATTTTAATCCTTAAAAATGAAAAAGAGAAATATTAAATTTACCTTATATGATGAGCTTAAAAATAAATTTGGATATTTTTTGCCTCAATATAAGGTGTTTACCCTTTTATTTATTTTTATAAATGTTACAAGGTAGTTGAGTTTTAAGGATATTTAATATTTATTTATGAAATAAATATTTTATCCCACACATTAAAATTTTGATATCCCTTAAATGGAGTCATATATAAAAAATATGAAAATAGATTTGAACTCATAAGATGGATTTCTACTATAAGAGATGTAATGTTTATTTGATTCTAATGACCCAAAATAGACTCGTTTTAGGACTTTTAATAACTTACCCAATTAACTTAATATTGGTTATATAATTTTTTTATCTTTCAAAAAAGCACTATCAATGTTCTAACTTGGGGTTTCCATCATTTTTCACATGAACCCCATAGAAGATGAGAGGATTATATGATTAGATACCCATATTGTGAAGGATCTAATGAATCGTTTATTAATGGTGACAAAAACATGAAGCATTTTTTAATTATATATTGAGTTTTTTTAGACTAAAAAAGTGTTTTGATGGTTTTAGAGAATTTTATAAGGCAATGATGAAATGAAGTGCTTGATATGATTCAATTATCTTTAATTGTAAATCGATGAATCATGATTGAAGGTTTATGAATTTTTTGAAGTTGGTTGAAATATTCTTTGAGATGGTTGGATTAATGGTGGGTCGCATTGGATGAAAACAAACTACATGACATGGTGATCCAAAATATGGTATATTGTATAGGATTGAATAATTTAAATCTGAAGATGCATTGTAATTTGATCACCGAAGACACATATATCCTAATATGGTTCATCTTTATCCATATTGATCTCCCTCTCACCTCTCTCGAGCTAGGGTTTCCTCGACGGTGCTTCGGCGGGGGAGGCCTGCTCGTTTCGGCCTCATCTCCCCCCTTCCCTCTCTTCTCCCCTCTCCTTCCCTCCCTTCTCCAGGTTGTTTTATTTTTGTTCTTGATTTCCCGTCTCATCTGTTCAATTTCATTTCCCTCAGGTTTGTTCTCGATGATGTCTCTCAAGGAGTTTCTGTTAATACTGACGATGGTGGTCTGATGTTGAAGTCTCTGACTGCTTTAACCCTACTCTGACCTCATGTTCCACCATGCCTCTCCATGTCGGACCTGGAGTGATGGTTTCATAGTGGTTTTGGGATTTTCAGTTTGGCGGTTCGGCGGCTTTCCAGGTACTCCTAAGTCAGTTCGCTCTTGTCTATGATTTCGCCCCACCGTGTTGTCTTCATCTGAAGCCCTCAGTCATTCATGTCTCTACCCTGACCTCAATTCCCTCTACTACTCTCCTGGTCGGATCTGGAGCGGTGATTTCTTGAAGTTTTGGGATGTGGGTTTTGGTGGCTGACGGTCCTTCTCGCGCGGCCTGAGTTGGCGTCCTTCTTTGATGGCATTCTGGTTCTCTTGCTTCAAGGTGACATCAACATCGTTTTTGGTTTGTTTTTTTGTTTTTTGGCTTTCTTCCCCCTTTTTTCGGTAAATGTGTGTTGGGTTCTTCTACGAGTTTTTCAGGTATGGTTGCATTTTGTGTTTCTAGTTTATTTTGGTTCTTGTTTGCTTCATCCATTAGTTTGTTCACGACGGTGATGTGTCGCGACTATGAGTAATTTCGATGGCATCTAGCACTCTTGTGTGGTGTTTTGGATGAAATTATTCTTTGGTGTTTTGGATGTCAATGGAGTCAATGTCAGTGGTGATGGTGATTAAATGGTAGTGGTTTTTTGTGTTGGTTGTGGTGATGGATGACAACGATAAATGGTTGATGGCTGGCCATCTTTTTTGGTTTGGAACTGGTTTATTGGGGAATGAAGACTGGTGGTGTGATGGTTTTTGGTGGCTTCGACAGGCTCCAACGTTCTCCGGTGGTACGGTGGTTAAACGAAGACATCAATAGCAGTGATGGATGGTGACAATGATATGGGTACTCATGATTTGGGCGGCAGGCGACTTGACTTTGGCGGATGCAGATGAATCTTTTCGTGATGTGTTTTAAATTTTGAACATTTTGTTCCGATTCCCGCTCACCCATAAAGTGGGTTTAAAAATCAAATAAAAATATATTTTGAGGTTTTAGGCAAAATGTATGTTAGTTTTCACATACTCCAATAAAACCATTTATGTGAATTCATGAGAAAAATACTTTTATAGGAATTCATAAAATATTAAAAAAGCCCTATAATAATATTCATCCACATGGGGGAATTCTTCATTTATAATAATTCATATATGATAACTCTTTACATATTGATAATTTATTAAGTAATAAGAAGATAATTGTATGGATATTTTTTGTATAATCGATATATTTTCCAATATAATAACATTCCATGCATATATTTACTATAAATGCTTGTGAATTATCATGGATATATTAAGAATAATTTAAATATTGAATAATTTAAATGAACTCTCAAGGTTTTTTCTATGAATGCTGAAGGATGTATTTATAAAAATTTATAAATATCATGCGCACATGAATAACTTTAAATTCATGAATTATGGAGGAAATTCATATCATTAATTTTAGTGAATTTTAGGTATAGAATTTTGTAGATTCAAATAGTAGAAACTTCATGGCTTACACATTTTGGCATATGGTTATATATGGTCTTTAAAGGAAGTAATAACATTGAATGTTGAGTCATCAGGGGATTTTGAATTTAAATTAAAATATTCATAACTATATTATTATAGGTATGAATGATAAAGAAAATAGTATTATATGTGGAAAATTTACACATGTTTTATTAGGTAATAAATATTATATTAATGATATGAAAATTTGGAGTAACTATTAAATTAATCTTTTAACTGTTAATTATATAAAATATTTAGGTGAGTTGGTCGCAATGTTTATCAATGGGAGAGAGAGAGATAAAATAATTGTTGCCTCTATATTTCCTTTAAGAATTATTTTCTGATGAATTTGAATAATTAGTTTTCAAATTTGTAAATTAAAAATGATGTAGATCCCTACTACTATGAAAAAGAATGAGAAGAATAAAATGGCAGTGGTGGTGGTGGTGGTGATGATGATGGTGATGAAGATAATAAGATGCCTGATGACTTGATAACATTGCATAGGATGAATGTGTATCAGCTATTACCCAAACTATTGATAAGTGTAATGTTTGGGATTAACCTACGTTTGGGATGAACTAATGAATGCTTGGGAGACATGAAAACATTATTTTCAAGGTTATACCCTGGTTATTTTACTCCCAATTTAAATATTTTGGATGGATTGGTATCGTTGAGTTTTGAATCACATCAAGGGATAAACTTCTCATATAGAGAGGTTAAACTTGTAATTTTATATGGTCTTGTTGTTGGTGTGTGTGTGGGAATAGATTATCAGTCATTTTAATATGTGATGAAGTTATTTTTTGAAACAAAAAACATAAAAAATATTTTAAATCCCTAATTAACCCCACTCTCAGTGATATCTCTAAGGTCTTATAAGAGGTTTCAAAACTAGTATCGTAGCTAGGATTCCTTCATTTTTGATTTGATGTTTTAAAATTTGAGTTCTAGTTCTCTCTCATAAAGAATAAAAATTAACCAAATATTATTATCTTTAATAGATAATTTAAATTTATTTAATAATATAGTGATTCTAATATTTAAGGGGAAAATATATTATTTTTTTAAGGACATGATGATTCTATACCTTTAATCTATAAATTTTGATGTACTGGAAGCCACAAATTATGGAGTTCCCACATGTGATGATGGTGATGTTGTTATAGTAGAATATAAGAGGAATATATAAAATGATTATCTTTCTTAAAATTTAATTTTGTCATCACCTTAAAATAATTAATTTCTAAATGTTAAAGGTATCAAAACTACAAATGGTGTCTAAGATAAACATCAAAATATTTATAAAGGAAATGATAAAGTGAAGTTGGGAAATATTTAGATTTAAAAATTAATGTATTAATATCTACACATGGATTATGATAAGACTATTGAGATATTACAAACAATATTTAATGAATTTTTGAGAACAATCAAAGGTTTTAGTGAGGTTTTATAAGTGTCTATTTTGGTGTAGAAAATTTTTCATATCTTACTTGACAAGTTTGACGATAAAGTGTCTAATTTAGAAAATAAAGATAAACAATATATCCCTCTGGATGACCTTAATATCAATATGAAATATTATGAAAATATAAAGGATAATATTACCAATGATAAGTAAAAACTGAAAATGAGATTGCCTTTGAATCTGCAAAACCTGAGAATAGTAAAAATGATGAATTTGATGTTACTGATGTTGATTATTCCAAATAAGCTCCAGATGTGGATATAATGTTTGATAAAAAATTTCCCCTAATTTCTATAAATATGAGATGACAAAAAAGGGATTTTGGAAGGGATTTTACCACATAAATACATCATGTTTTGATATATTTAACACTTTTTTGAAATCAACATAAAATTGAGAGAAAAAGAATTTGGTGATGATGAATATGAAGGTAAGACCCCGTGATTTTATGATATATTTCTTTTTAAAAAAATTTCATTTTTAAGAGTTTGCAATACAGGTAACCCTGAGTCAAGATGAACCCAATAATGTATTTTATTATAACATAGACATTAATTATATTGGTATGAATAGTATTAACTAAATTATGAAAAATTTATGGTTTAAATTTGTAAATAATAAAATAACTTGTTATCTATTATTAAAAACTAAAAAATCTATAATTTTAAAGTAAAAGAGTCATTTTTCCATGAGAAAATATTGTCCTTCTCACAATGTGTTTTTATCTTAAATTAATCTCTATTAGTGAAGGATTTTAATGAATATATATATTATATATTAATTAAAAAATTACTTTCAATTAATATTTTTTCTTATAATGGTATATGAATAAATCCAGTGTTATAATTAAAATGATTCTAAAAATAATTCTTCATCGTGTTTTGAACATTTATTTTAAAATGAATTTCTTTTACTGATAGAAATTGAATCTTGAAAAATGGATTCCATATTTAGAATCTATAATATCAAATTTGGTAACAAATGACCATTTTTTTTGAGTAATGGTTTTCCATTTTTCAACCAAGTATCTAACAAATGCCTGTTTGGAGCCATATTTCTTTGAATTTGACCATTATATTAATTGAATAAACGAATTAAGATAAAATGTCACTCTCTTGACCTTAATATCTATAAAAATGTTTCATAATAATAAAAGGAGGATATTCTCCATTATAAGATTTTTTAAAGATAATTTATTATTTTTTATCATGGTAATTTATTTCAAATTTTTTTAAGTCTGAATCATTACCTTAAATGCTTATGCAACTCCAACATAGTTTTTATTCAATTGATAGAAAAATAAAATAAAAATATATGATAAACAATTAAAGTAATACAGATTAAGAAAATTATTTTGTTTTATGAATTTTTTAGATACATATGACATATTAGGGATGTGCAAAATTATTATATTTGAATTTCATCATTGTCTTGGTGTCCTTAAAGACAAATTAAATGAATAGTTCGACAATTGACATTAATGATATTTTATTACACTTAATATTTGATTAAATTATTTAAAATCAATAAAAATATTATTATCCTTCAAGTGAATGGAATATATTTTAAAATTACATCCATGGTCCATTTAGGAGTCATTTCTCTCTTTATGGTAACATTCGTAACCCTATAGAATTGAATTAGTGGTTACTGTAGTTAAGATCAAAATTAATTAATAATGGGGATAATAAAAAATAAATGGTTTGAAATGAAACAAAAAAACTATCTAAATATTTTTACAATTTTATTTCTACCCAATCCTCTTTTAATTTTAATTCCTTTCAATTTGGAACCATTTTTCATGATAATGACTTTATTATATTTAAATAATTTAGGAAACTAAAATTGTGTCCCACCATCCCTTATAAATGGACACCCCTAATTTATCTTCTTTATAAAACTTTGATCCTCCTATATGGACCTTACCCAACCAAATTATCTTATTAAATTATCTTTACATGTTCTTGATGTTCTGGTCTCCCCAAAATACCAACCATAAGATCCTTAGGAGGATATATAAAGGAGTTCTTTCAAAAAATAGATAATATCTTTAGCTTATCACTTTATTTTTAAATCTTATTATAACTGTAATAAATCTATATAATTTATGATAAATTAATAAATTCATTATCCACAGTATATGAAACTTTTATAATGATTGTGAAACCACCATTATCCATCCTCTTTCCCAACAAATGAAAGGTGAAAGCGTCTCTCATGCGTACATATTGATTACTCTGTCCATGTAACGATAAAATTCATTTTTTATCACCGCATTTCATGGATTTTAATTATGATGGTTAAAAATTTTATATATTTTATTTATGACATAATTAAACTTTTATAATTATAATTTCACAACTACATTCGTACCATCTAATCTGTTGGAAAACGATAACGTCACTCATGTGTATGTGTAGAGTACCACCTCCATGAAGCGATGTGATTTTATTATAAATATTTTACATGGATGGTAATAATTTTAGATTTAATAATTTTATATGATATAATAATGATTCTATAGAGTTCAATTATTATTTATCTTTGTTTCATTCCATTAAACTAAATACGAAAATAGCCTTAATTCATGAGTGCGGCTTGCTATATCCATGTATAGTGTAATTCATTTTTTATGCCTCTGACTTTTATAAAAAACTCTAAATATAAAAATAATGAATATATATGATAGTTTATAAATATTAAAATTCTTTATAGGATAGAACCATGATCAAATTAAAAATATCAGATCTTTTGAACTAAAAATTACATGAAGAACAAAATAGTTAACACCCTAAAATGATGATTTTAATATTTAATAATTCATAAATATGTGTTTAAATGTTAAAATTTGACAATATATAAAAATATATGTATTTTCATGAATATTTTATATAATTATAATATTTTATTTTTTATACATGATGTTATAGTTATCTCTTAGTTAGTAGAACTCAAGGTAAGGGTTTTATGTTACAATATCATTGTTTATCTAGATTTTTTATGATTTGTTTCTGGTGATGAAATTTCATGATCTACCTATTATTAAGACTCGTTGATTTTCTTCTCCTATGATTATTTCAATATATTACATGTTTTGTTTTCATTTTCCTCTCATTTAGAGTTTAGTAGATCTAAATAATATTTTTAAGGAAAACTTAATTTATTTCTCTATTCGATTAAAAATCAATTTTCCTCTATATCCATTATTTCTAAAAAGGTTTTAAATAGTTCATTAAATATTTTCCTATGATTCATTAAGGTAATATTTATTGGTTATTAATAATTATAAAATTATGGAATATTCTTATCAATTTTTGAATGAGGTGCTTTTTTACGTCTTTTACAAAGGTGTGAAAAGAAAGTTTTCATTTAACTTATACAACATGAACATAATTTCATAACATTATGAATTCTAAATTATTTGAATCTTCCTTTAAATGATGCAAAGTTTCTTTAAAAAACGTATTCATTAATATTTCATAAATTTTAAGATTTTAAATAAGTTATTTCAAAGTAAAAAAATGCTATTTTCCTTAACAAATGTTCCAAGTAATCAATTAATGTAATTTTTCATCTACAATGATATACTTTTATGTCACTAAATATTTATTAAGGATATGACCAAATGATACCATCCCTATTATTTCTCTAGCTGGATTATTAATATGATGGTAATATTTTTATGAAACAAGTTTCGTTTTCCTGGCTAACACTATGATGAATTTATGAAATGATTATGAAAACCATTTATTTTCCATAGGTTATTCCATGATGAAATTATTATCATACCCATTTACGTTTCATGGGTTATGATTTGATAAATATTTTAGGATTATGTGGAATACATCTATATGATTTTCATTATGTGACATGTTGGATTGGAATTATATATCCCTATAATGTATTGGTTAAATATGGATATATCATGATATAAATAGGTAAGGAATGGGAGTAATCCCAATTTAGTATGGGACTTTATCCACTATGACAATCTTGGATGTAATCCTTAAATACTATGATAGTTTGGGGAGTGAACCCAATGAACTATGATAACATTTTCTATAATCCTTGACTACTTAGGAAATTATTTTCTATACTTAAGTGTAAGAAAAATATATATATCTTATGCCAATGTTATTGCTCTCATGGAATATTTTCTTTGATTCCCATCCGATTCATGTATTATGAAATACTAAACTATATTCCATGAGTCAATATTATGATCGATGATATGTAGTTTATGGTTTCCAAATGTTCTGTTCATATTCTCATCCCTGTATACTCATGTTATGTTTAATTAGTCATTGATATATTAATTATTTAACCTTAACGATCATCATATCATAAACTTTATTGTGTTTCCTTTCCTCCATTTATAAATAATTTTATTAACTCTGATATGCCTAATAAGGGTTGTAGCTATGAATAACTTCATCTGAGATGTTTTAGTTCCCTTATAAACTAATTTTTTATGTATCTATGTATACAATTATTGCATGCATAATTATGTATTGTAATGAATACTCATCTACTAATATGTGATATATATATATATATATATATGAAAATAATGGGGCACTATAATAAAATACCTAAGAAATATTTAAGAATAAATAGAACAACCAAATCAAATAATTCTTTTAGAAAGCGTATGAAATATTAAAAATATAAAAATAGGAATTTATTATCTTATTTTTTTGATACTGAATGTAGTGAAGAAGAAGTGTTTGAAATTACTAGAGATGTTTGTGAAAATATTCTCATTCATAAATTTAATAATGAAATTATTTCTAGTTCTAAAAATATCAATTATATATGTGAAGATGAAGAAACTTGTATAATGCCCATGATAAATAGATAATTGATAAAAATTATCTCAAAAATATATTTTCTTCAAAAATATAATATGAAATTGAGGAAATTTGACCAATCATACAATAATAATAAATTATTTTACGAAGGATAAAAATATATTCATATTAATTATATTCATGATATAAAAAGAATTGTTGATGATGAAATGATATTGAAAATAAAGAAATAATAATTGGTTAACCGAAAGGAGTGGTATCTTTATCTTATTAAACTAAAAAATATCAAATTTTAAGAATAAATTAACCGATAAAAAAATTTTGAAAAAAAATATTCAAGAAACTGGAGAGTGTTTAATGAATAACGAATCATGGTATCAATAAAATAATCTTCTAGGGATGAAATTTATGTTGAAAACGTTAGTAAGTAGTCTCAGAAGAAGTATCAATTTAAAAGGATAACGTTTTTTGGATAAATCAAATGTGTCTCATAAATTTAAAATTGCTAGGAATATAAAATTTGATATAAAAACTACTAAAATTAGTTACTCTAAAAAGGAAATAAGTCTATTGTGGAGGGGAAAAATTGAGAGTTTGTAAAAAAAAATTATTTTCCAAAATTAACCAATATTTATTGTCCAAATATGTTTGAAATGAAAATACACATTTTCGAATGATCTAGTTTTCAAAGGTAAATTTTCATTTTATGGTTGTTTCTAGTAATTTTTATACTTCATGAATATATTGAAGATAATTTTGTTTAGTAACATAATAATCATAGATCTTGAAGTTCTAGATACTATAACTTGATGGGGGAGTTGTCTCACTCAATATAGACAACTCTAGAAACATTATGAATATTTTGTATTGAATATTGATAACAATTTTCATCCTTTTGAAAATAGAATTTAAATATCTACCCAACCTGGTATCCTTGTAAAGGATACAACACCATGCTACTAGAAAAAAGAAGAAATAAAGTCTCAAAAGATAAAGGATAAAAGTAAATAAATGTTTTGTGTTTTGCATGTTTCTATTAAAATATAAAAGGAGTGTCCATGAATAATGGACAGTGATTTTTATTCAAAAATAATGGGAGACATGTAGCTATTCAAAAAGAGTAAAGATTTTAAATAAGGTTCAGTGAATTCTTGAAACAATGAGTCTCTCAAAATTAAATAATTTGGGTAAAAATTCATTGTAAAGGAGAAGTTAATACCCAAAAACACATTTTATGTTTATGGGTTGAAAAAAATATATATTAAATTTTTCATAACATTTTGAAAAATACAAAAACAAATTAGGAAAGAAAAGTTCTTGGTCAAGCACATTAAAAATAGAAGGGTGGTGAAAAAGGTCATCTAAAAACACTACCAATTTTTAGTGGTTATTGGATAATATTCTTTCTTTATTTTCCTAAAACTATAGAATATGTTGTGGAATCAAACACTTATCCATCTTGGAAAAATTAACAAGAATAATCTCACTTGAGGAAGAAATTTGATATTCTTATAATGAAAAGAGGGAGTGAGAACAAATATTCTCAACATGTTGAAATGGAATGATTATAAACTCTGCACAAAAGAAGGTTCTGATTCAATTAACCAAACCATTAAACCTTGTTCACTTGGATATTTTTGGTACTATGAGGATGAAATAAATAAATAATAGAGATAAGTATATTATGTATTATATTGATTTATTTTCCCATATTACATGCATTACTTACATGATATATAAATTAGAGTCTCTAAATATATTCAAGATTTTTATGAAAAGTGATGAAAAAAATATGGTTAGTCCTTGAATAAAATCATAATAGATAATAGCTTTGATTAAAATAATAATAAAATTTGAAACATATATTGAAAAGCATGGATTTATTCATGAACTAAGTGCAGTTTTCATTCTATAAAAACATTTTGTGGATTAATTGATTAATAAAAACTTAGTGGACATGGAATGAATATTGTTGATGTAAAATTATACCTATCAGTAATTTTGGTGGAATAAAATTAGTGAAATATTTTATATTTTAAATCATTGTTTTTGTTAACTAAATACAGATATGACATCATCTGATATCTACTACAAGAATAACCACATGTTGAATTGTCTTTGAGATTTTTCATCCATTAAATCATAAAAAATAAATGTGAAAATATGGAAATGTTTTAACCAAGAGGATTTGGAATATTATTTTAATGTTATCCCACAAATGGAAGGGGATATCACTGCTATAATAAATAGAATAGAATAACAGTTGATACTACTAATGTGAATATCCTAGAAGACTCAAAGATAGAAGTTACTCATGAATAGAAAAATTCTTAAAGTGGTGATGATATTGTTATTAATAAAAAAATTTGAATAAATTTTAGTCAAACATGATAGGGATGAAAATTAATAGGTTGGATAAGAATATTCAACCATTTAAAATTATGAAGGTCACCCAGTTTATCTCATCCAAGAATTGTAAATAAATTAGGGGTTTAAAAAATCATTGGAGGTGAAGGAAAATATGTTTAAAATAAAAGAACATTGGGGATATCTTCACATATTTCATTTCTTTTCTCGGTTGAACCAAGAGATGTGGAAGAGTATTTAAATCATCAAGAGTCAGTTGATATTATTAATTAGAAATTTTACCAGATATAAAATATTAACCCCAGGTATTTGGTACAAAAAACATGATAATAAGAATTTCAGTTTAAAAAGTTTTAATTTTGGATGATTATGGGTGAAATTGGTGAAGTGGTATGAAACAAAAAATACTTGTGTTTAAAGGTTGTTCCCAAGTTGAATGGATGGATATTAATGAGACCATTCAATGGGTTTCATGGTGTGAAATAATAATAATATTAGAAATTATTTCAGATAAAAAAATATTTTATTTTTCAAATTGATGTCATGTATTTCAATAATAATGGTGAATTGGATGAGTATGTTTATATTTTGAAACTTTGTGGTTTATTCCTAATAGAAGATAATAATAGCTTGTTATGTTTAAAAATTTATTTTTATTGACTAAAATAATCCTCATGATATTAGTATTTTAAGATGGATTTTGTCTTGATGATTTTTGAGTTTCATAAATGGAAGAGTTGAAAAACATCTCTATATTAAATATGATAATTCAACTTATATCATTATTATTTTTCACATAGTTGATATTATTTTTTATATAAATGGTGAAATATTTTCTAAATATTTTTATAAAGAGATGAAGAGGATTTTTCAAATGTTTATTCTTGATAATTTGAGGTATTATATTAGTTTAGAAATATCTCAATAGAACGATAATACCATTATTTCTCAACATAATTATGTTAAAAAACGTCTTAAAATGTTTGAAATGAAAAATTTATTTCATATTTGTACACATATTTCAATGGGAAAAAAGAAATATAAAGAATAAAAATGGAAGGATTCTGATCAAAGAGTGTTGATGAAGTTTATTGGACGCTTGTTATATCTTATTAATTTGAGAGAAATTTTTTTTTATGTTTTTACTTTGTGTGATAGTTATAAATATTCTATAAAATAGTTCCATTTTTTTGGAAAGAGGATTCATAGATATATTAGTTTCACAATATATTTCAGATTGAAGTGTGACAATAAATAAAAGTTAGATCACTTTGTTTACATGGAAGCATATTGGGAAGGTTGTCTTGATGATAAAAGATCCACATTAGGTGTAGTTTTATTTCTAATAGAAATTTTTTGTGGTTTCTCACACTAAGAAGTAATTTTTTGTGACTCTAAGAAATTTTAAGTTTGAGTACATTGTATCTACTCAAGATAAAACTTAATAAAAATGAATGAAAACTCGATTAAAGGATCTTCAGGTTGATATGAAGATTTAAATTATCTTGGGTTGTGATAATATAAGTGTAATCAACTTTTCAAGAAATCATTTTCAATATGTAAGAATCAAGATCATTGATATCAAATATCACTTCATCATATAGCTTGTGGAAAGAAATTAATTGAATCTGGAAATTTTTCCAATAAAGGAGAAAATAGTTAATGTGTTCACAAATAAATTACCTAAATAATGATTTAAAAATATATGGTTGATGTTTGGAGTTCAAAATCACCCATTATGAGGATAAGGTATGGTGTGTTGATCCATATATCATCTTGTATTTAGATATTATTGTAAAATAGGATAAACTATAACAATATAAATCTCATAATGTTTATTGTTTTATATAAATACAAAGGGGGGGAAAACTATTTTGTGAATATCCATTGATATGTAATTTACCTATTCCGAGGGAACATGAATTAATAAGATTTTTTTTAAAAGGGTTAAGGTGTGAATTCATGATTTTTTAGTTTTTTTAATACTTTTTTGAAGTAATTATATGACATTTTTCACCATAGGTTCTATAGAATATTTTTTATAGTTAATGATAGAGTTAATTTGATGATTATAATGATATATTAATTGAATAATGAAATCATGTTTCAACATTTAGATCACTATTATTGTATGGATAACATCTTATCAATACTCAATGTTCATTTTTTTTATAATGAGATTCATCAAGTAGGCTTAGACTTATTGAATAGTTATCCATTTCTAAGAATGTATAATAGTGATTTATGTTCCTCAGTTGGAAAATTATCAAAATGGGGTTTATTAAGAGTAAGAATTTTTGGGATGGTTATGGGGAGTTTTTGGAAAGAATTGATGAAATTAAGTAGTTATGATTCTTCTGATTTTAGTCATTTTATACACATTAATAATGAGGTGAAGTTTTTGTGATGTTTTAGAAGTTATTTGAAATAGTTTTTCAGTGTTTTGATCAACTATGGGTTTGATGGTAGGACAATAA
Organism: Viscum album; assembly: GCA_963277665.1. Lineage (NCBI taxonomy): Eukaryota > Viridiplantae > Streptophyta > Magnoliopsida > Santalales > Viscaceae > Viscum > Viscum album. Next base: position 1,835,646,461 of record OY728129.1, read on the forward strand.
AAAGAATGATAGTATGATTGATTGTATAATATATCTTGAAGGAGAGGTGGATTTAAATATGATTATTCATGGTAATGTGATCATCAAAGATATATATATCATGATATGGTTAGTCATTATCTTTAATAACATAGAAGGGTAGGTTTTGGAAGTTGAAGGAATAATTGTGAAATGATACATGTGAATCTATATACAAACACAAATTATGGAAATTTGTACATATGTGAATAGTTACATATAAATGAATTCTTTTAAAATGAGTCTGTATACAAGAATTATTATTGTATAAAAATACACATAACCTGATTCATCTACATATGGTAATTCTAGACATACATGAGTCTATATAATCAAATTCAACCACATATTATAATTCTTCACATATGATGAATTTATGAAGGAAAAAAACATAACTATTTGGGAAGTTTCTATAAACAAATTATACAGTTTCCATGATGAAAATATTCCATGCATATATTTTTTGTAACTACATGTGAATCATCATGTAGATGAGAGTAGTGATTATATGACTCAAGAAGGAAGATGAACTCATGAGGTTTTTACCATGAATGGTGAAGCCACATATTTATAGGAATATTAAAATATCATTCATGAATAATTAAATTTAGATGTGTAGACCATAGAGGAATTAAAGGTGATTAATTGGAAGAGAATATCATGGGTAGATGTTTTCATTTTTTAATTATTAAAACCACATACTTTTTTATTTTCTTCATATAGTTTTAGATGGTTCAAAAGTTATCAGGAATTCTTAATGTCAGGTATATAAGGTATTTTAATTTAGATTCAAATATTCATAACTTTATTATTACAAATATTAAGGCTCAAGAAAACAATACTATAGATTGAAAATTTATTCAAACTGTATCAATAAATAAATTTTACATGAAGAAAATACTAAGATGTAATATGTTTAAGAACATATGAAAATTCTATTTACTAAAATATTCAAGTGATATTTCAATGAATTTCAGAGAAGGGAGAGATAGAGGTTGAACAAGATTCTCCTAAAATATTTCCTTAAATAATTATTTTCACTATAAAGTTTAAAATATTTAAGGTTTTTTACATTGTTGTGCATGAAAACTGAAGTGGAATCTTACTATTATGCAAGAGCTAATGAAGATTTAGATAATAACATGCCCTATAAATTAAAAATCGTATTATATAAGAAGAAATATCAATTTTTACGCAAATGTTAAATAATTTTATGGTGTTATATGCACCTAAGTGAAGGACTCACCAAAGCATAGTTGAGAGACATTAAAATATTAGTTTCAAAGGTATTCCCTAATTTTTGTAATCATAAGTAAATTCAAAAGTGTAGTACGGTCTCAAGGAGTTCAAAATCACACCAAGGAATATCCTTATCACATTGATAGGTGAACCATGTAAATTATTCTTCTCTTGGTGTTGGTGTGTATGGGAGTCAATTATCACATAGTTTAATAGGTGGTGAATATTATTTTGTATCAGAAACATAAAAAAATTTAATATCATTAATTATACCCCCCAGTGATATTAAAAAGGTCATAAATGTGGGATCACATAGGTTAGTATATTTGTGGATTTTTCCTCACTCTTAATTAATATATTTTCAATCCTCAATCCTAATTTTTTTAATGTCTTATAAAATAATCAGGATTATCTTCTCCAATGATTTATTATTTTAAATTATGGTTAGCTATTCATTGGATATTTTATTATAGATTATACATGATAAATTTGATAATTCTAAACTCCCATAGGAATTTCATTATAGATTCTCAATCATGGTGCATTCATTACTGAATGTCTTTAAAAATAATTAATATGTTGTTCAGAAAATCATTGACATTCAATTCCATTTTTCTCACCATCTTCCTTCTTATTCATACAATAATAAACTTCTTCTAGCATTCATAGTGGCTATAGGTTCAATGATGGAAGATTAAGATGGTTGGATAGTAAATAGTGGGAAAGGCAAGCGCCAGTTTAGAGAGGCAACAATAAAAGGGGTAGGCAAGAGTGTATAGTGGAATACCTCATGAGATATCCTTAGTGTTAGTTTGAAATAAGGCATCATCTGGAGTATTGGATTTTATAGAAAGTGATGATGTCAAAAATTGTTAGTAAGGATGCCCGCTAGAGGGGACGAAATGATATTTCTAATGGTGAGATGTAAAATTTTTGGTATATATAACCAAGAAGACACCATCACATGATGTGCATTTCCCAATAACAAGTTTTTTCTCATTCAAATTTGGCGTCTAGGGTGTTTATGGTGCATTTTATATCACATGTTGTGTGAACTCTTTTTAAATTTAAATTATCATCATTTGGTTGGCCACTAGGGTTTCACTAAAGAACTAAATATTGCATAGTGTAGACCCACCTCAAGACATGTTGTGTATGTCAAGAATCATGGTCAGGGGTGTGGTGAAATACATGACCTACCACCCTGTATATTTTATATGGTGTGTAGATAATGTAAAAACCATGTCTACTAAATGTCATAACATGGTGCATGAGTACATTCTAGGTATGTAGTTTAGGCTAACACATTTTATCATAATATAGACACATTGTGTACTATAGGCCACACAAATCTTGGTTTATATGGTACACTACCCTCTAAATTTGGAGTCCCACACACTTTTTTTCCTATGGGGTATAACATTTAGGTTGACATGACATGGAAGGATGACAAAAATGAATTCCCAACTTATAAATAAGGCTCACACACCATTTCTAGATGAGTATATACAATGTTTTGGGTCTACTTTGGTTATTTTTATATAAATTCTCTTGGATATGATAATTAGATAATAAATAGACCATTTTAATAATTTTCATGCCGATTCTGATGGTTTTATCCTCATTTTCATCTGAGATCATCAGTTAGGTGGTTTGGTGGTTTTGTTACTTATTTGTTTGGATATGATGATACGGTTTAGTTGAGGTATTCAAAGATGAATTAAATTCCAGGCCCTCCCACCTCCCCATGTGTTAGGGAATAGTTCTCTATTCATGGGGATCATATTATCCCCTTTTAGAAGCACTCGTTATAGGAAATGGTACCCCATATGAAAATTAGGGTTTCAGTACTCCCCTTTGTTTCAGAACACAATCCTCAATTCGTGTGGTTAGGAACCACCTTGGTATACACATTGTTCACTCAAGGAGGAATGGTCCCCTTTAGGTTTTATATTCATAAGGTGGAAATTATAGAAGTAAAATAGATAGAAGTCAGTAACTCCAATATGTGATAGTGAACAATCCATGATCTGTGGAGCCAATACTCTCCTTTGTTTCAGGGCATAGTCCTCCATAGGGTATTGGTTCTCCCTTGATCATAATATACATCCCTAAATGATTTTTCATCCCCCACTATAGTTTCTTAATGGTGGAATATAATTTGTGAAATTTGGTATGTTCTGGAGCAATGAGTCTTTCTCTGTGTCTGAAATAGTTGTTTTCCTTTGAGATATGACACATAATTGGGTTTTTGACGTTAAATTTTTTGGCTTTTACACTATTGAGTGTCTCTACTTACACACAATATACAATTCTTGGTGGATCCATGTTATGAATTTTTCTATAGGATGTGTTAACTGGGACGTCTCTATATCCCTAGGCTTCATATCTTTAAAATCTTAGTAATGTTTTTTTATTTTCTCTATTATTAATTGGTTTTCGAGTAGGCACATTATTTTTATATTTCCTTTATGTTTTATAGGTATCATACTATTTATTTTTATACTCACCCCTTATAGGGCCTCCATTCCCACACGTGTTATGTCTGTATAGATGATTCACAATTTAGAGGTGGTATTAATGAGCTGTTGTTCTTCCCTTGTCATATATTTGATACATGTTTTGTCAATTTCTTTTGAATTTTTTTCTTTCATGGAATTATGACAAGGAATTATATGAGATAGTTTTTGTCACATGAATAAATTGTAATTATTTATTTTATTTTTTCATATATCCTTGATAGTTATGGTGATTTTTTTTAGAGTTTTGTATCTATTATAGGTTTTATATAGGTTAAGTCCATCCATGCATGGTATGGATTATTGATGTTAGTCACCATCCTACGACTAATTAAATCTAGGATTGGGGTAGTAAATTGGGCCAAATTTTCACACCATATGGGGTCTTAGTAGGAAAGGTAATGTAAAGAACTATCTTGAAAGACATCTAGAAGGATCTCAAACCAAGATAATTCACATTTCGAATATATAAATTTGAAACAATCTCGGTTCCACTTCCATTGGAAACAAAATTTTATCTTAGTCAACTGATATATGGTGGTGTGAATTTTGAAGAAGTCCCCACCTTCAAAACTATTATTCTTTGGAAGTCCCTTTAATTATATTTTATAATCCACACTAGTCACCTATATTTAATACATCATCTTAAACCAAAATATTTCATTGGTTACAACATACCACTAATACATACTTGAAATATTACCTAATATCCAAGAACATATTACTCTTTTCCCTTACATACAATATTCGATTATCAAATGACATGATTTTATCTATATCTAATTTGTAACTCTGATTTACACATGAAATTACCAACTAATACATCCTTATGTTGATTACCTTGATAAGATGATGGATTGTGTATTATGGAGATAACTAAATTCACTGACTAAGTGATTATCTTATGATACTAGTGACATTCATGTCTTACTGAATGAATAACATCACACTCATATAACTGATATCATAGTTCTATGTTATAAAATTTCCCACTAAGATATACACCAATTTACCTCATGTTCATACACATTAAGGATCCACATACTCAAAATCAAGACCAATTTCATCCCATGAACCTTTGATCTATGGTTCATATTGTTTTCCTCTCCCACAAGTATTTGAATTCCGAAACTCGACCATCCCACCAGTTCATTCTCTAAATTTTCTCACCTATTTAGTTACCAAATTTATTTATCTTTCCTAGTCACCACAAATTTTTACCCACACTAGGGTAGATCCCTCTCACGAGAAGTATCAATGCTATTTTCATCGAATCACAAATTTGAATGTTTAACCAACATTAATTTGGGTTTATCATACTCACTAACCATGAATTCACAAAAAATGACTCAAAATTTTTTTCACATGAAATCATTTGATGTTTTATTCTCCACTATTGAATTTCCCTTATCCTTGATCAATGAGAACTGACCTAGCTGTATTCTATAATTATTTGAACACTAACCCTCACCAAATCTACTCATTACACCCTAATATACCCACCTCAAAACCCTCACTGAAGGGTCTTTAAATCATGGTTCTCCATGAAACAACTGTCTAATTTCATCAGTGGTAAATTGTTATAATACCTGTTCTTGTTAGATATACCTCAAGGCCAATAAAATCACTTGATACTATATGAATTGTGTGTTACCACTCACAATAATATTCAGAAAATCTCATTAGTTGCTTCATAATTTCACTAATGTCTAACTCATCACATTTTTTAAAATATTTCTAAGGATATCCAAGCAATACATACATAAATATTACATCATTTTAGATGAATATTCTATACATATCATAAAAATACATATCCAGATCTATAATGTTTGGTTTATTTGAAGGCTAGGTTTATAATCATGTTATTTTATTAAAGATATTCATTATCTCCAAAATTTTGTACACAAATAATACACTTCTTTGAAATACCATTCATAAAACCATTATTCATAACCTAGGTAAGGTAAACATAAGAAAGGGTGAGCTAAGATTCTCATCAAGATTAAACATAGGATATATCAATAAATGATCATATGAAAGCATAATATTATCATAAGTGTATTATAACATGATCATAACTTATGAAATTAATACCCAATCATTCAATGATTATTAATCAAGAATCGTGGAATAAATCTTATTCATAACAAAATACACAATTCATAAGTGTGGGGACCTTGAAAACAAAGGGTATAGAGAAATCATTACATGCTTCTCTCTCTTTCCGACAATGCACTAATCATCGATGGAGAAGGGTAGATTCCCCCCCCCCTCTTAGTGTTGGGATAGGGAGGATGGCCTATAACCACCTTATTCGGTTTTTTGGAAGTGATCCTTTTTCCATTTCTCTAACACTAATTTTCTCCTTATGTTCCCATATATATTTCTAGGAATGAAGGTTCCAAATCATCTCTAAGGAGCGCCTCATATTTATTTATCAAAACCAGAGTTCATGGAAGCTTCAAGTCTCTTAGATCTGACCTTGGTGTCTTATTTCAGGAATCAAGTAACTATGGTGGATGATTTTGATAGGTTTGTTTATAGAACTTGGGGGATACAGGAATACGTGATTGTTGGTATCCTCGATAATTTCCATATGATTATTCAATTTTCTGTGATGTAATATATGATTTGGGCATAGTTATGGTATCACTGAAAATGTAATGAATGTAGATTCTATAAATTTTGATGGTCATGTTATTTTTATATGAATTAGAATGCTTCTACCATCATGATTTGGGGAAGCTTTCTTGAACTACCACTATCACACCAAATCCACTATACTATTAATATATTAGGAAATCTGGTAGGTCAATTTCCATGTTCAAATAGTAGAATGACCTCTATGATTCCCCCACTAAATCAATGTATTTTTGTGGAAGTAGATGTTTCAAGTCCACTGGTTGAGTGGATTTGGATTGTTGGTAGAGAATAATTAATGTGTAAAGAAGTTGTTTTCTTTGAATCCTATACTGATCATTATTCACTGTATTGACAAATAGGTCAACTAGAATCTCATTATTTTCATGGATTCAGGCATGAGAATTTATACCACGGTTGGGTAAGGAATATTTCTCTATCCTTACAAGTGATAGGGTTGGGTGTAATGGAGTTTTTCCTAATAATATAACACTGAAAGAGGTAGGGGCTGTGAATGATCTGAATATGGTGGATGTATTTGATCACATAAAGAATGGCCTAGGGGTTAACAAGTTGATTTAGCAGGATTATAATCCAAGGGGGTTTGGGTGTTCATTGTGCTGAGTGTAGAGGGCCATATCCTCCATCTCATACTGATGAAGTGAAACCAAAAAACATTACTGACAACCAGGTGGTTGTTATAGAGAGATCTGAGGGGGGAATCCATGATATTCAATTTTCAATTTTGGTTACCCCAATTGATCTAGTGGGTTGAAGGATTGAAATCAAAAATCCTAGTCAAAGGCATAACCAAGAAATCATCGAAACTAGTAACTAATTTGATGCATTGGTTACTGTGGTATTAACCCAAGACTAGGTTGGGTTCCCACATATGGAGAACAAAATTTAAGGGAATATTATCTATGGAGCATCTGATGAGGAAGTTGCTTCTTACTTCATGGAGGAAAATGTAGGTGGAAGGCTTAGCAAAGGCTTGTAAAACTATGGGAATATAAAGGGAACAATACTAATTGGTACTTGGGGAGAAGAATTTTAACTAAAGGAATGAAAATTAAAGGTTGTAAGAACTACTCGTATTTAACAAAATCAATGAAGACCATATTAGTTAAAAAACAAACCAAAGGGGGTGGAGTGTATTCCTACTGGTATTGATGATATACAGGGAGACTCTAAAGTAGTGTATTCTGATACCAGTGAGGGAATAATTGTCACGGTCATGGGTGAAAAGACTGGTATGTAGTGGGATACTAGTTTTTAGGATGTCATTAACAAGAAAAAATTAGAGATTTTTTTCTTATCTAAAGAAGAAATGGTGGAGGAGTTCATTATAATCAATTCCATAACAAAGGAGGCTGCTATGATTTTGGAAAAGACACTTCTTATGGATATTAATCATAAGAAGACTGCATGGATTAACAAGAAAGACATGATACTATTAAGGGGGATCAATGAATAGAAGATAAATAAAGAAGAGTACATTAAAACTTGGGAGAAGATGGTTGACCTCTTTGAAGACCTTATCAATGATGATCCAGAAACACAGGTAAATGGTATCTCATAGAAATGTTTTAGAGATAATGTCTCCAATAGATTAAAACTCTTTTTCAATGATTTTTTGATATCATATGTTGTTTTTCTATCAGGGTGAAATTATGTTGTTTATCACTTTTCCTTAAACATGTTTTTCTTATAAAAAAATAATTTGGAGGTATAAGTGTGTGGACATGGGAATAATCAATCATGAGCCATAAGAATACATTATAAGCATAAGATATAGTTTTTTTGAAATGAATATAAACATATAAATTTTTTCCCTTAATCAAGTCTTGCTACCAAGATTATCAAAGTGTATTGAGTTCACTCCTCATTACATCATTTTCTTAGTCATAGTTCACTCACAAGATAATTATAATTGATTGTATCCCTTACTGAACTAGGTTCACTCCCCATTCCAGTCCATATTACCTCATGATATATCCATATTTACCTATTAGTTTTGAGGGATATATAATTCGGGTTCCACCCATCACATCATGAAAACAATATATGTGTTTGAAATAAGGTACCAAAAACATTCATAATTTACTCATACAATAATCCATGTAAATTATACATGTTTTATAAACATTTCATCATAGCAGAACCCATGTAAAAGAAACAAGTTACATAAATATTTCATCATAACTTAATTAGACCTTGGGAAATAAGTTGGTTTAATAGAATCATCCTTAAATAATTATCATTATAAGGCATCCATAAAAATAAATTTCACGATATTATAAGATCATACCCCCACTAGATCATAATAATCCATAAAGTATGTTTAAATAAATAAAAACTATTTTTAGAATAGCATCTAAACATTTCATTGAAGATATAAAAAATAACATTTTATTTTGGTAACTTTAAAAAATAAAAATTCCTTGAATACTGTGAAAAATATTTTCATTTAAAATAAACATAGAAACATATAAAGTATTATTCAATGAAAATAATATTCCTGATGTATTGAATATTATTTTTTATAGTAAACATTAGAACAAATATTTTTTCCAAACTTTTTTCTAAAAAGTCATAGATAACTTGTTCAAAAATAATTGTAAAAATTAAATTTAAAACATTTAAAGGAAAATAATATAATTTTTCAAATTATTGTAAAAAATTATTAAATAATATAAAATAATTTTCTTGAAATAATTTTTAGGAACATTGACATGCATGGAAATGTTCATTGACTAAAGAGGAAATAAGGTTGCTTTTTCTTAAAAATATTTTGTTGTTATTTCAAAATACCAAAGAGAGTAAAATTGTTCTAATAATTAAAATTTAATGTAATAACTAGCTTATCATAAAATATATATGTTTTCAAGGTTATGTATCATATAATCTCCCTTAATGGAAATTTAACATAAACATTAATGAAAATAAATGAGATTGCAACATAAACCCTTTCCTTAGGTCCTATCTAACTTCATATATATTCAAAGAACCAAAATAATAAATATAGATCTATTATAAATATATTATATAACCATATTCATATACATATTATTTTATATGATTACCTTTTAATTTCAAATTACCATTTTATTAATAATCATTTAATAAAATTATTATTCATATGAAAACCGATTTATCGTCCATTCATGTTTTGGTTCAATGGTTTTGATCCTTAAAACATTGTCATTGTTTCAACATATCAATAATACTAATCATTTAATAAGTTTCATATGTATTAATTTTATAATTTTTTATAACTATTCATGTAAATCGGTAATGAAAAATGAATTACATCACTTTGTGGGGATGGTAGTCAATATGTGTGTGCGAGTGATGTTTCCAATTTTTTATAGATGGAAAGAAAGAAATGTAAATAATAATTAAACATTAAATAATAATAATTTTATCATATATATCATATATATCATATATATTCATTAAATATGTTATTGGAACCATCCATTTATAGAGTAAATGAAAAATAAATCACATCACTTCTGGGATGTGGTAGAACACACCTGCGCACGAGCGACATTATCATTTTCCAAAGGATAAGAATGAGATAGAAAATGGATATACCATTAACATAAAAACTTATAGTTATATTAATTATGTTTATTACATCATTTAATTGGTTATAGAACTTTTATACTAGATTTAATAAGAAATAAGCATGAAAAAGATCGGTAATAACATATACCTATTCTACAAGTATCCTATGTTAAAAAGCACCTTAAGACTTCATGGATGGGTCTTTTTGGAATACCAAAACCTCAAAGAAGCTCATAATTATTTTTAGATATTATTTTTGTAGAAATTTGTTTATATAAATGTCTCAAGTGGCGTGGATTAGAGAGGAGAGCAGGTTTCCTTTTATAGGTGAGGGGAGTGTCACTTCTGTAAATATATAAAACATTAAAATGTAATAAATTAATATTAAATTGTATGTAGAACCAAAGAAACCAAAATTAGAATATAAGAAAATGGTGGATATAAATTCCCATAACCAATATTATTTTTAATTTTTTAATGTTTTTTACCCTAATCTCTTTAGTTTAACCCCTCATTAACCCTCTTAACCTTTACCATAACAATGAATTTTTAAATCTGTTATTATTCATAATAAGAAAAATAAAATATACCACATTAAAATATTTTTTCATACTAATTGAAAATATTTAAACCATTTTAATAGATTATATTTTAGTAAATCCTAGATAATTATTTTTAAATAATTTTTCATACATTAAAATGAATTATTTTTAGAAAAATGCATTTCTAAGCATTTATTATTATTATTTTCCTAGTATAAAACATTATATAAATTTTGAAATAATGGATTGAATGTACCATCTAAAAATTTAATTAAAATAATTTGTCAATATTTAATAATTTAATTTATTATTACGGAAAAAATACAGACATAAAAATAGTTTAAAAGAACATGTATTTTTTACATTCAAATTATTGTTTTATTAATAACCAATTATTTTATTTTCTATATGTGTAAATAATAATAATAAATAATTTAGTTATTCATATTAATACCTACCAATCAAAAATAAAGGTAATAACTATAGTAATTAATAATAATATTTCAATAGTATATGACGGTTTGTTTAAACTTGATGATACATGTAAAGTATGATATCAATGACATTAAACATATTTAGAGAGAAATATATCAATAACATTAGGGTGTTAAATTATACCACCCATGTAAAAATTTATCCCTCATTATTATATCACAACAATATAAAAAATGAGGATACCTCTACCTCATCACATCCTCTGGTTCCCACACATCTTCTTGAAATTTATAGTTTCATTGCAAAACATTGACAAGGCGAGTAGTCTAGTTCTGTAACACATTCTCCCATTGATCTAGAATCTACACCTATTGTTTCCCATATAAGTGGTCATTATTTCGTTTTATGACCTCCAAGTTAAGTACATTTTAAGGATTACCGATTTACTTCCTCAGGAGAGTTACATGGAACACATCATGTAACTGAGAGAGATTTGGTAAAAGTGCTAAGAAGTAACCAACCATTATAATAAAATCAATAATTTTAAAGGGTTCAATATTTATATGGTTCAAATTTCTATCATTTCAAATTCTCTTAACCTTATTCCTAGGATATATTCTTTATAATACCTTATCACCAACTATAAAATCTAGATATCACTGACTATTATCATCCTAACATTTCTATTGAATATGAACTTTTGTGATGTGTTACAGAATAGGTTTAACCTTCTATATTATTTATTGATCTCTTTGAGGTCCTAATATATTTCATTCTCTATCTTTATAAAAATAGATTGTAGTTTTTTACTTCCTATTAGAGAAGGATTCATAAAGGGTAATATGAATTCTTAAGTGAACTTAATATTGTAAGAAAACTCGACCAGAGAAATGTGTTGATCCTAAAGTCCTTTGAAATCCATTGAAAATGATCTTAACATTTATTATAGGGTTTTAATGGTCTTATAAAACATACCATCTATATGAGGATGATATTCAATGATAAAGTTTAAATTCATATTAAAATATTATTGAAGACCTCCCTAGATCACAGAGGTAAAACTAAGATCCTGATCAGATACAACAAAAGGTGTAAATACATACAACCTTATCAATTACATAATTTATATCATTGAAAGATGATAAAAAGATAAATATTATTTGATTTAAATGAAATTTTATGACTCCATAAAGTAAATAACAACAACCCAAATGTCATTTTATCATTCAGATGTTTTGGGTAGTCTAAAAAATTAAACCATAAAGATATTTTCCCAATTCTAATTTGGTTTAGGTAATAGTATTAATATATTCTTATAATTATATCTCCAATATTTATATTTATGAAATTTTATACATCAATATACATAATCAACTGTATCCCTTTTCATTTTTTCCTATTATAAATACTCTTTCTGATATCTATACTTCTATGTATATCCAGTATGAACAAATAATTATAAAATATGCACTTAATCCAAAAACTCATTAAAATCTAGTATTGATATGAAAAATAACTTTTTATTAAACCTTATCATTCTATCACAATTGGGGATGAACTAAAGAAAAATCCTCATCTTCTTATGTAGTATCACATCTTCTTTATATGCCTATTTAATCTTCACACGGATGGATGGTTGAACATTAATTTGAAAAAAAAATTATCTAATAATTTTTATTATGATTACAAGATCTATCATCTACAAATAAATATGTATTGGATCTCATTAAATCCTAATCATGGAAATATTAGTACTGTCCTTCCATATTCAGGAATCATCTACCTTTTTCACCTTCTCAGGGTGGTAATTTTTTGAGAAGTCATAATCTTTAATCAACGTTAACTTTATACTTTTCCACATATTTAACTCATAATCATTGAATATATACTTCAATATTTATCAAATTCTCTCCATTAATATAATGTATCCCTATTTTCAATGAAATTTTTTCTGCTTCCTACTAAAAATCATGACTTGTATAATTGTACTCATAAATTTTCAATTAGTGTGAGGAATATTCAGTCTCAATATCCTTCTACTTCAGCTAGCATCCAAGTATCTTCTTCAATGACATAATATAAATTAAAAACCCTTATATATTATAGGATAGTGTGAGCATAGGTTCACTAATCAACCATATTTTTAGGTCAGTGTTATTTTACTCACATTAATCTATCTAAAGAAACTTGTCTCCCTTCTCTATCAACTTGGTTATAGGGTTGAATAGCCTTGAGAAATTTTCCACAAATCCTTGATAGTATCCATCCAACCTAAGAAAACTATAGATCATGATCACCATGGATGACTATTTCCAATGGTCAATATCCCTATATTTTATGTATCTACTAATATACCCACTCTTGAGATTATATAACACAACAATGATAATTTTTTAGCCAAAATTCACAGATTCTAAATTTAGCATACAACTTATCATTACTAATTATCTTTAACATACCACTCAAATCATCTCAGTGATCTTAATTTATCTTATAATATATAAGAATATAATCTATAAAGACAACCACTAATAGATTTATGTAATATCTAAAGACTCTTATCATTAAATCCATAAATATAATAGGGGAATTGTTATGTATAAATTAAATCACTGTAACTTCATAATAATCCTAACTCATATAGAAGACTATATTAGGTATATCCCTGTTCATGACCATTAATTGATGATATCCAAAATGAAGGCCAGTATTGTAAAATTAATGATCTCCTTGTAATTGATAAAATAAGTCTTCAATAATGGGTATAGGATACTTGATATTGACAATAATCTTGTTAAAATTGCACTAATTAATTCAAAGACATATTGTCACATATTTATTCTTAAAAAAAGAACTGGTGCACCCCATTAGGATTTATTAGGGATTATTAATTCCTTATGAATATTATCTTAGAGTTTCATCCTCAATTCCTATAACTCAATCTGGATCATTTTATATGGATCATTTGAAATAAGTGTTTCTCAATATATGAGTTCAATTGAAAATTCCACTTCATGATTCAGGGGAATACTAAGAAAGTATTCTATAAATAAATCAATATATTCCCAAAAAATAGGAATATCTTAAATGTTGAGTTTCTCCCCAACCATTTTAGAAAAATATTCATCATGAATAGGTTGTAAGATCCATATTGTGCAAGTAATTTCCATTAAAAGTTCATATTCATCCTCACACTGAATGATGATTATGGGTTGATTCAGAATATCCAAAGTGACTTCCCATCCATGGAAATTGAAATGGCCTCTATATAAATAAATACAATCCATGAATAATATGACATCATGTTAAACAATATGTAGAATCATAATATTTAAAGGAATCATGTTACCAAAAACTTCTATCTGAGAGGAGTTATAGAATTGGGTTGTGATCATTGTACAACTTTGAGTTTTTACTAAAACCTCAAAAATATAATCATTGAGGTCGTTACCTGATAACCATATTAAATTCATTAGATATAAATGATTTTTATATCCAAAATCAAATGAAACATTTTTAGTTATAGAGAGGATAGTAAGTGTATTTTCACAACTTAGATCTCATAAACCACTTTAGTAGTTTGGATCGCATTTGAATTACATTTGTCTCTTTTCTTAAGAGGTTGTTGATGATGATTTTCATTATTAACCAACAGATTCTTGCACTGGCTATCAAATTATCCATACTTCTTATAATTATATCATTAAAGTATTCATATAAGATCAAATTAATCTTTGCCTCTATTCATTTCATTTACTTCACTCTTCACATCACATCATAATTATTTTTATTGATGGTAATCCTTTCCGCACATAAAATATTTACCATACCCCACAATGAAAATTTCTCAATGCTTCCATCTAAATTTATTTAATTAAGTAAGATTAATTTTCATTCCTACATTTTTTATATTATTATAATTTATTTTAAATTCCATTTTTATATTCTTGTCCTCAAAACCATTAGAACAAAAAGAGTCTCTAGTCTCCATTTCCTACATGAGAGAACACTAAGATTTTTTCTTAATATCTATCAAATTATATTATAAATAATTCATTTCAGAGAATTTTTCTTAAACCACTAATGATCCAATCAAATTTTATTTCATGGTCAATGAAAAAATTGAAATCATACCTTTTTGGTCAAGTGAAAGTTTCCTCATAGACACTAATGTATTAATGATCCTTGTGATTTAGTTCCAAAAATTCCTTTTATATTGTAATGTGAATATTTAAAGGAAAATACTTATTGAAAAATACATTCTAAAACTTTTCCCATGTCATAGAGTCAATTTACACCACTTTCCTTGTGTTCATGATAAGATGCCGATATTGATCAGATTCACATTCCAATTGATATAGAACCCAAATTTACTTTTTGTGGTCTAAGAATTATAGAATATAGAATATATTTTCAATATAATTAATCAATTTCTAAATAATAAGTGGATAGGATTAACCACTGAGAGAAGGTGTAAATTGTTTTAATAAAAAACTCAATATAGATTGGTTTCTTCCTTTTCTATTTGGATGTTCAATATGATTCATGATAGAATCCATAGATTGAGAGAGTTGGGTGTGAATAAACGCAATATTTTTTAACACATATGCATTTAATTTTGTTTCCCATATTGATCGTCATTGCATTTTTGTTCACACCATTACTCATAGTTATATTTATTGAATAAAAAAAATCTTAGTGTGAGTATAGAACATTAATAATTAGTGTAATGTAACGAATTCTTATAAAGTCTCAATCTATGACACCTTTTTTGGACCATATAATTTTATGTTCATCTCATATCACTGTGTCTTATAATTGGTTTTCATATACTCCATATTATCATTCATCATAATGTAGTATAAAGTGAATGTGAATTAACTAAATCATGCATCCCTAGAGTATCTTTCCAGATGTACAGTCTTAAGCCCACTCATCATGCACCGATTTTAGATCAAGTAGATACTCAAAAAGTATTTTCTTTGTGTTTATCACTAGGTGAATCTATTTCATAGAAATATATATTTTCTAGTATATATATATGGGTATTTCGATTTTATAAAACAATATAATCATCATTTAATGAAAACTATAGGAGTTTATATAATACATAGACATATCCCCTAGGTTTTTACCAAAGTTCCTAAATATTAATATCTAGAAATTAATAAGACCTACTATAATATATACTAATAAATTCCAAGAATCACATACAAAAATATGACATCATTTGAGATTATTTTTCAATAAATATCATAATATTACATGCCCCAAAACCATGAATGGTTATTTTATTTGAAAACAGGATATATAATAATATTATTTTATGAAATATATTCATCGTCTAACACAAATTTATTATCATATAGAAAACTTCTTAGACATACCAAACACAAAACCTTTCTTCATAACATGGGAAAATTTAACATAAGAATGGGTGATCTCAGATGCTCGGTAAGGGTAAAAATAGGAGATATCAATCAATGATCTTTGTGATCATAGGATTAGAATAATTGTATGATAACTTGATCATTACTTATGAAAGTAATAACCAATATATCAATGATAATCAATAATGAATCATTGAATAAGTATTTTTTATAACAAAATACATAAGTCATAAGAGCTTAGAATCATCACTAATAAATCATGCTCCATGAAAACATATCATAATAATAAGACATAGGTCTATGCCATACACATAAGAAAAGAATGTCATTTCTTGAATCAAGGGTCACTTCCATGACTATAATAACGGACTAGTTTTACTCCCCATTCCTTAATTTATTTATTCAATATTCACTCCTTGGACTATCATAATGGACATACACCCCAACTTCACAGTGATCACTCCTCATTGCAGACTACATTAACTCCTAAGACATCAATATTTACCCAAAACATTGTATAGATATATAATTCTAGGACCTCCTATCACATAATGAAAATAAAAAATATATGTTAAAAAGATCATAAAAACAATCATCATTTCACAAATCATAGAAAGGAAATGGGTTTTATGAACATTCCATAATTCCATCACAACATAACTCATAGAAAGGAAACTGGTTTCATAAATATTTAATCAAAACATAATTAACCCACAGGGAAGGAATATGTTACATATAATCATCCTTAAACAACCATAATCATAATCCATATAAAGAAATAAATTTTATGGTACCATAATATCATATCACCATTGATTCTTAATATTCCAAAAATTATTTTGACAAAATGAAAAATACCTTTAAAATGTCATTTGAACATTTCTTTGAATATAGGGAAAATACCCATTTTTTATCATAAAAAACTAAAAATTCCTAAAATATTGAGAAAAATATTTTCTTCAAAAATAAACATGGAGAAATTTATATTAATCATAAAATAAAATAATGGTCATGATGATGGGAAACTTTTTTTGTGTGGTAAATGTTAAAATAAATATTCCTTTCAAAAATATTTGTCAAAAATGATAAATAAGTTGTTCGAAAACCATTTTAAACATTCCTTTAAAATAATAAGAAAGTAAAACATGCTTGAAAATTATTTTATAAAAAAATTGAATCATGGTAAATAACATTCTAGAAACTATATCAAATAATATAGGCATGGGAAAAAAGTTCATCGACTAATGATGAAATATGGACGATTTTTTTTTAAACATTTTCTCAAAATTATTAAATACCAAATAGAGAATAATGGTAGTAATATATAAAAATTAAAAGAATAACCAAATTCCAAGAAAATATGTGGTTTATTATATAAGAAAAATATAATAGTTTTTAATATAAATTTAATATAAACAATCATGAAAAGTAGTTCATTTTTTAATATAAACCCTTACCCCATGTTTGTATTACTTCATATGTATTCAAACCTCTTATATAACAAATATATATTTATTAAAATATAATTATACAACCATATTAATATAAGTATTATTATATAACATTGAAATATAATTTTTAATTAGCCTTTTACTAATAATTATTTATTAAATTCATTATTCGAGTAAAACTGGTTTGTTTTCTATTCATGTTTTAGTGTGATAGTTTGAGACCTTTCACATATATCATTGTTTAATCATCTCTATATTATTTATAATTTATTAACTATCATATTTATTCATTATATACACTTTTATGACCATTCATATAAAGTGGTGATGAAAAATAAGTTATATCACTTCATGGAAATGGTACTCTGTATGTACGCATGAGTGATGTTTTCACTTTTCAATGGATATAATGAAAAGAAAGTAAATAACAATTAATATTTATGGAATTAAAATTATATCATAAATATTATATATTCATTAAGTAAAAACTTATTAAAATCTATGTTATAAGTAAATTAAAAGTGAATCACGTCAATTCATGGAGGTGGTAGTCCACATTTACGCACAAGGGATGTTATCATTTTTTAACATATGGAAAGGGATAAAATAATATCTATACCATTAACATAAAAAATATAATTATAGTTGAAATTCTTATCATATAAGTGAAGGGTTTTTCACACTTGTAAATAATTAAAACATTATGATATAATAAATTCAAATCCAAGTGAAAGTGCAACCAAATCAACCCTAATTTGAAGATAAGGTGTGTTTGGGTTATAATACACATGGCCAATATGATTCAGATAAGTTTTAGGTTTTTTATAATCCTTATATATTTACTCTAACCCCTCACTAACTCTTTTAAACCTTATTATAATAATTCATTTTTACATTGGTGACAATTCAAAATGGCCAAAAATGAAATTGAAATATTACAAAATTTGTAAATTCTAAATAAAAAATATTGGAATAATTTTATCAGATTTAATATTTATAATTGGTATAAATTCATTTTAAAATAATTTTCCAAAATTCAATAAAAATATTTTTTACAAAAATGATTTTTTATGAACAAAAATTAATTTATTCTTATGTATTTCCTATTAAAAACCATCATATGAATGCTAAAATATTTTATTGAATATAATAACTACACATTTAATTAAAATAATTCATAAATATTATTTACTTTTATTTATTAATATAAAAACACATTACACTCATAAAAAAAGTTAGAAAAACATATGTTTTTACTATAAAATTATTTTATTTTAATTTATTACCTATTTATGGAAAATGATTTTACTGTATAAATGTAGAAAAAAAATTTATAATTTTTTTAGTCCTATTTATACCTCCCAAATCAACATCTAGATGATAAATTTCATATTTACAAATAATATTTAAATAGTATATCATGTCTTTTTTAAACTCAGATTTTCATTTTATACATGTTATAAAAGTCACAAAAAAATATTTATATTGAATTATATCAGAGTAACATAGGGTGTTACTGTAGAAAATTATCAATTACTCCTTTTAATTCACTTAACTCCTCAGTGTTCCACACAACCCATTAGTTATCTCATCGCATCACGTTCATTAATAAATCATGTCCTACACTCCTCAACTTACCATATTAGTATAATGATAGTTTGGATGACTACTTAGTATTTTAATCATCATGTTTTAGAGAAATAATCTCATACACTAGTTATACTATGGTCTACCATTTTTATTTTTTTAATCTTCACCTCACCACCCTAGAGTTGTTCCCACTCTGACTCGACCTTGATGTAGCTCTATATGGGCTAATATCCTTATTTTTTTCTCTATAATGAAAATTTGTCTTGTGCACTTTCATAGTTCATATTCAAGTTGACCACACCTCTAAGTGTGAGCAGTCCTTTATCCTCGTTGAAATCCCATAATCTATCTCCAAGTAGCTAGGGATAACTAAGAAGTCAAAGACTCCCTCACCACACAAAGGAACCCCTTATGTTTCTATAACTGAAATGGTTCTCATGGTAAAAAAACAAACATCCCAACCCAACCTTACCTTTCAATTGGGAATAAATCATGTCAAATCTCACTATTCATCACTATTCATTATTGTGGGATTTTCTTTAAGATTCAAGTGACCTACATAACACTATACCCCTACATTGAAAATTTCCAAAAATCTAACAACTAGTATGTCCCATATTCTACCCATAATAAATTGTTCCTAACCAGTTACCAATATAACTTTCACTAGATAGATATTAGTTGATACTAACCCAATTACTATATATTTTAGGTGAATCCATACTCTCTTATTTACATCTTGAGAGAGTACCCAAGAGACCACTCTAATTGTAGTGTACAACATACACCATTGTCAATTAAAACCCATATAAGAGTAGGCATACACCATAGTGCTCCCCTACGATATAGATTGAGTCATGCCACTATGATTCAAATTCAAATCAACACATGGTTTTTATAACTAATAAATTAACTAACTATGCACTCTTATTCCATAAATACCACTCTCATGATTCAACATTGGTGTAGTTGTTCAAAATTAACACCTAAGTAATCCCACATGCCTAGTATTAACCTCTCAATCGCATATTTCACATGTTTTTTCAAAATAAAAATAATAATATACTAATGATTCCCATTTCCAAGTGATCAAAAGGCTTAAGATAAATCCTCTGGCTCGAGATTCCCTCATAAATTACCACCCATATGGATTGGGAATAGGATAAGTAATGTACCACTATATTATCATAATCTACTCATCAATATCTTAATTTTTATCTAATAATCACTATTCATGATCACATACTCTATAAACCATATCCCATGGGATATATTCTATATAAAGAAACTTGGTACTTCCACCTCAAATATCTTAGTGCATCTCATATAACAACACACCCATCCTTGGGTCCTCATTGATATAAAGTATCCACATACCCATACTAATTACACTAGGATTATCTTCATCACATCCATGTGCATCTCACACTGATATAACTATAAATTGATTTATATCAATTCAGTCACTACATAATTGTATCAGTTTATAATAATTATACCTTTAGGTTATTCCAAAAATATATAATAAGTTATTTTTCTCTATTTTAAATTACTAAATCACAATTAATTCTCTAGAACCAATTTCTATAATAACACACAATAATTTTACTATCATGTGATTCTAAATGAAAAGAATGTTGTATAAACACACACCTCTTTCCACCCTGGTCCTACAAAAAACCCATAAATCATAACACAAAATATCATACATTCAAACAATAACTCAATTGTAACTGTATAGAAATAATAAAAATTTAAACTCCATGAAAACAAAGACTTTTTCTTATAATTTGTTTTACAAGCCCAAATAAGACTTTTATCCTCTATTATAATAAGTCATATCTCTACTTACCATGACTAAATTAGTAATAAAAATATACATAAAGGATAGAATACCAATTTTAAGGTTCAACCCCTTTTAAAAACTATAGGCCTAAGCCATAGAACTATGGGACCTTATCCATGCCTTTGTATATGCCAATGTTTTTAGCTAATAGAGAGAGTAAGATAAAACCATGTGAGGAGACTATAACCTTAGTATCATTGCATTTAATGACAAATATATGTCATAAACATATCTAACAAATATAACATCATATTAAGACAATAGATTTATAGTGGAAAATTTGTTATAAAAATAAACATCCACCATGTTATAATAGTTTACACCTATTAAAATAATATTACAATACATCAATGAAATATTTTCCAATGATTAGATCATATACAATATAAATGTTAAAAAATAAAATAAATGTGACTCAATCACTATCCTTGGATTTTCCTAGAACAAGTTTGCAAATATCTACCAACCTACTCTTGTTATCTCACTTTTTCTAGGGTCCACAACCTAAATTATATTCCAACATAATATATTCAAATACACCAAAGTGTGAATGAAGGCTATGAGAATAAAAAATTGTAATCCACCACTAATGGTATCCCTAAATATATCGAAAATATAATGGTAAAACTCATCATTCAAACTCCTATAGTCTAAGAATCATGAAATTGATTGAAAACCACCCCTAACATGCATCTGTACATATAATAAGAAAATGACCTAAATTTTCATATTAAGTCACTAACCAATTTCATATTATTTTCCTAAAAACCCAAGAATTATCACAGAATCGATCTACCTATAGTGAACCAATGTCTAACAACTCAAAATCCTCTTCTCTTAGCCTCCTCTAACCTCTTCCGAAAAATTCCATAATTACGATTTGATATTAGGATGATAAAATTAAATCAAAATCTAAATAGTTATATTAAAAAAATATAAGTAAAAGGAGAAGGATTAAAAAGAGGGAGGAAGAAGATGAAGGATAATTTATACCTCAGCTGATGACAAAACCCCTCAGAATGACTATAGTATTAAGAAATCAATGGGAATTGAATAAGGAATAATAAGAAGGATAGCTCCCCTTCTATGTTTCATTAAATAACCCTAATACCAAATGTGGTTAACAAAATAATATCCAATAATTAACATCACACCCCCACTTAATGTGGGTTTCTAGAAAGGAAACTGAGCATTTTGTCATATGTAAATTGGTGTAACACTACTTTTTATCACATTAGAAATTTAATAAAATTCCATTGGTATTTTCATTGATTCATGCTTCCACTCAACAAGTCGGGGTTTCCCAACCTCTATTTTAATTCCTCTACTAGAATTCTATGTTAGATCCACCCTTTCTAAAACTTCATCTAAACTCTTTAGGTAAATTTCTAAGTGTTTATAACCCATACAATTAACATTTCGAAATCAAAAGTTTTAAATTTCCCTAATTTTACTTCCATTGGAACCCGAATATTATCTAACTCCACTAACTCATGAGAAGACATATTTTTACACAGATAATCTATCATGGATTACTAGTTACCAATTAATAAAATATAGAATATTAGGTTTATTTCTCTTTTTTCCCTAGGTAATTAATATAGGTGGAGCAGGTGCCTGGCAGGTTCCAAGTAGCTACCAACCACTTTATGAATTATTAACAACAACCATATAGCCTCCACTTTCATACCATCATGTCAATGCACCTATACTAGCTAACTGATATAGTCTTTCAAAAGGTAAAGTACAAAACATTCATCACTCCAATGGCTTTATTTTTACCCCCAATGACATTAATAAATCTCTAACTTCTCTAAATCATAAAACAAAATTTGAGAGGTAATAAATAAGCCACTATAAAGTCATAAAAACTACTAGTTACCTAGATTATACACATTTTAGCCTAATTATTCTATCTTACTTGTATTTTATTTATTTCAATAATTCTATATATTTTATATTAACTAAGTTATTATTCTATTTTAATATTATATAGTTTACTTTATTTTTTTAATCACCACTATTTCCTTTTATATAAATTTGGTGAACACTTTCACAAAATTGAGGGATTTTGGTCTTTTAATATAATATTTTATAAAAAAAGTATTCTAATTTCATTTTTTTGGTTACATGGATAACATTAAATTCTTGAAATTAAAGGAAATGATAAGGAATTTAAGAGAGGAGATATATTCACTCATATAATTATTTTTGGATAAAATTATTTAATAAATTTTATTGTCTATATAATTTTTGTTACATACTTATGTAATGGGACTTTATCCATTATTAAATTTCATGTAATAAAGTTATTTGTGAACTCACATATTCTTTTTTATTAGATGCATTTTTTATCCGATATAAAAAATAATCATTCCTAAATATATACCCATTAAGGAAGAAGAGAACCAATGAACTCATGGTGAAATTTCCTCATTTGAGAGTGATAAAAAATCAATGAATTATATTTATTTTGGTTTATATTTTAAACATAGTTTACTTATAAAAGTACTCAAAAAAATAAGCATATTAAGGTCACGCATGATGAAACAAATAAATTCCATAACACTTTACTTGATATGCATATGCATAGTTTTGGAAAGTTTCATCATGAATTATAATGAGTAAATTACTGAAATATTTTCTTATTTTACTAAATTTTTCAATAAAAGAATATATTTTTGTTATTTATGTTTTATATAAACTATTATGTATAAGATACATTGGGTTTTTCTATATTATTGGCCACATAAGGTAATGAAAATTAAATAATAAAAGGACATAAATCACATTATAGTTAAGGAACTCAATGGGTATCTCAAGAACTATGAGATTATAATGGAAAAATATTAAAAGGAAGACAATGAAGAAAAGGAAAAAATAAATCCTTTATTCTAAATAAATAAAATAATGCTTTGATATTGATGTAAAAGTTTCTCATTTGGTGAAAAATATGGAGAATATTGAGCCACATTAATCAAACCAAAAATGAGGACCATTGTGGAGAGGTTGAGATCACTTTCAATGAATAATATAAGAAGGAAAATATAAAACCACAATGTATAATTTTAAAAAATAAGATGAAATAAATGAATAAAGGTAATAAAACCTTTAACGTTTTATATTTGAGTGAAATTGATGATTCCCTATCATTACCAATTCAAAAGATGATAATCCAAAATGTATCATGGGTGAAATGAAGGTAAATAATGTCATAAAGTTTAATACTTAATTTTTTATTTAATTAATTTATATATAAAAGTTTTAAAAACTAATATAGATCTATGTTAGGATGGTTTTTTTATTATTACTATAAAATTCAATTAACTTAAAAATAAAAATTTTCATGTGAATAATGAGAATAACCAACCCTTTATAGAAGAAAATAATTTTATCAAAAAATTAAAAGATCAAAAAAATATAGATCAATTACATTATAATATAAAGTAAATAAAATATTATCATAAAAAATTCACCAAAGGTGAATTATAAATATATAAACGTTTGGGTTTTAAATTTCGTCAACAATTGCTTTGGGGTTATTCATACTATACAAGTTTGTTTATAATAATATATACATCTTGTAAAAAAACATAACAATATAAATTTTAAAATTATTATTTTAAAATCAATAATATTATTTATAAATGTAATTATTAAATTTAATTTTATATTATACCAAATTGGATTTGTTTGTAACACCCTGATATTTTAAAATAACAATGTATTCAATAATGTATACAACATGCGACATTTAGATTAAATAAACCAGGAAATATACTTTTTTATATATGAATGATATAATTTTTTAATTTAATTGGTGGATATAAATATAAGTAAAAAAATTATGAAATATGTATATAAGTTTTATACTCAATAAAAAAATTAATACTCCTAAAATAAACAATTATTTTTTTTAAAATTCATTTTATGCTTCAAAAATATATTCTCTTAAAAAATGTTTTTTATTATTTATTATGAGAGAATATTATAATTAATTTATGTAAAAATTAAGAATTTTATTTTATAAAATTTATATAATTATTTAAATGAACATATCAAAGTTACCTTAGAGTGAAATTTTGGGATTTTCCAGAAAATATTAATTTTTCAGTGAATAGTGGAGAATACAGATTTTATTTTAATTAATCAGTCTCATTATTATTTTATTTTATCTCAATGTAACATAAATAATATTTAATTAGATACAATATAATTAATTATATTTTAATACTAATTATAATATATTTTTATATAAGTTCAATTTTTTCCATAAAAACCCATTTTTCAAAAAAGAATGTTTTTCATTTTGTTTTTACATATTTATAATAAAATTTGTTTCTAAAGCATATCATAATTTAATTTTTTGAAAGGAATTAATTTTTTATTAATAAATTCAGATTTTCCATTGGATTATTTTTTGACATGTTTTTGAAAAAATTAATTTTTTTTGTGAATAATAAAAAGAATATAGTTTTTATGACATACGGTACGTTTTATGATATCATCAAGAGATAAATATGAAATAAATTTTTTTACAGATATGTAAAGAATAATTTCTTAAAATATAATAGAAATATAATGAAAAAAAAATAATTAATTTCATGATAAATATGAAGATCATTTTCAGTGTAGTTGTAGTGCTTGCGCATCACTAAGAAGTCATATTTTTTGTTATAAATATAATATTTGAAAATTAAGAAGTATTTAATGATATTATTTAATAAATATAATGTATAATTGAATAAATTTATGTATATATATATTTATTTTGGAGTCATATAACAAGTGACTTATCCAAATGCTTGTGAAATACTTATGTAATGATGGAAAAGTCAAAATTACATTTTAAATAAGTTTTCAGGTAATATATTTATTAAATAAATATATTGAATTTATATTAATGTTTAAATTAAACATAATTTATTTTTTTATTAATTTAATTTATTTTTATTTTTTAGCGTTGAAATAATACCTTAAATGCTTATGCAACGCTGACATAGTGCTTGTGCAAGGAGTACAAAAATCAAATAAATGATTTTGAAAACTCTAAAAGTATTATTTTTTGGATAATTTCTTATTTATCATTAATTTTATAGACAAATATAACATATTTGTGACATTTTAAAGGTTTATATTCGAATTACATTTCTAAATTTTTTGTTTGAAAATCAAATTATGTGTCTAGTTCTTAAAATTGCATTTATAGTATTTTATGTTAAATAATATTTTATTACATTATTTTAAATAATAAAATATTTAAAGAGTAAAATTAAATTGATTAATTATATAAAATTCCATACCTTGGAAATTTATGATCCAATGGTCAAATTATAAGAAAAATTATTTCCCTTTAATAAAAAAATGCATTACCACGGTTATGGTTAACATTGTTTAACTAAGGGGTTAAAACAAAAGATAAGATTTAAAATGATATCTAAACCCACCAAAATTTGATTTTATGATTTTTTTTAGACTCTATATTTATTATATTATAATCTATGTCTTCTTAGAACTATTTTACATGATTTAGACACATATTATATTATAATATATCATGTATTTTAAAAAATAACATTACAAATATTTTAAAATAAAAATTATTTTATTTAATGATTTAAAATTCATAAGAAATGGTACTTTTCGAAAAGAGAGTGTTAAATTTTTGAAAATATCATCCATTTTATTCTTACAGATCACTATTCCTTTTATAGTTTCTTTTTTAACCCCAAAATATTAAAAACCATTGATATCATGGTAATTATTGAATGAGTTAAAGGGGGTAAAAAAGAGATAAGGGTTAAAACATAAAATAAACATACCAAATTATATTGGATTAAATTATTTACACAAATATTAATATTAAATTCTACTTATATCAACTTGATATAATTTTAACCTGAAATTAATTAATATTAATTTAATCCTTTAATAAATTCCAACAATGCCTCATACCTAACTTATAAAAGGGATCCCACTCTCCTCTTTTATCCATGCATCAAGATCTATTGTATTGGAAAATAAATACCGAAATACTTTCCTATCATAAAAAACCATGTTAGATGTGTCTTATTTTAGGCATAATACCAACTTTATAGGGCTTAATATGTAGAGATAAGGGGTTGTCTAAAGATGAGATATAGACTTTACCCAAATGTTTTAGATTTATTTCTTTTTATACATACATTAAATACCATCAAAATGTTATTAAAAAATAATATAAATGTATTACTAATACATATATGTTGTAATGTTAATGTAATAACATATATGTTTCTCCTCTTCCATAAAATGGGAAACGAAACCATCATTCACGTGTACGGAAAACTGCTACCTCATGAACCTATAAAGAGAAATTATTATCTATTTTCCTTACTTTTCAACAAATAAAAAATTATAACATTGTTTGTGCATAATTGTGGGCTACCGCATCCACGAAGTGATGTGATTCATTTATTGTAACCACATAATATGGATACTATATATAATTTTATTTTAAGAAATGATATTATAATTATGATATATTCATAATTTTTCCAATATAAAATAGTATATAACATCTTTTCATCAAGTTCATTTAAAAATGGAATTGTTACTCAAGTATATGTTTGGACAACCGTCTCCATGATTGTAACATAGTTCATTTTTTATAACCATCATTCATGGTTGGATTTAAAAGTATAATTGATATATAAAATGATAATTATTTCATTATTATTATTCTGTATTCTATAGATTTATTAACACCCACCAAATAAGTATTTACAATTTTAATATTTAAGAATTTCCGAAATCATATGTATTAATTTCTATACAAAAGAATGGAATGGTCAGGGTGGACACATGGAGATCAAGTGGATAGGTTATGCAGATTGCATGACCCCCAAAAATACACATGATCACATGACCTTGTAAATTTCACAAAAAATTCATAAGCATTACGTGATATATGGATGATCATGTGAAGCCCCTCAAATAATCCCCCATGATCATGTGAAGGATTCCAGGGAGTTCTTCATATCATGTGGTAGGCCTCTTAAATGTCACCTTAATTATGTGAAGGGACTTGGAAACATCCATTTAATTGTATGACGCGCCTCTATATCTATTAAAGAGTGAGGTGACAACCAATGATAATACTTGCAATCTGTTGTAAGATTCATCACTTATCATGTGACTCTCTATAGACAAGCATAACGATTTTCCAAGATAGTGCTCACATGCCCTTGTAAGATCCATTATTAATAATGGGATTCCTTGATGGAAAATCAATGGGAAAAGTCCTGATGTCTTGTAAAATAAAGAATAAATATAAAAAATATGGAAGCCTCAAGTAAGGTAGAGTTATGATCTTTTTATGAGTAGGGTTTATGCTCCTCATGTGATCAGCTCATTGATCATGTGAAAGACCTTTGGAAGGTTCACACAATGTTCTTGAGGTGATCCCCCCCCACTGAATCGAGCCCATTTATGCAATATAAATGACATACAAGGCGATGTATAACTAAGTCTGAGACCTATAAATTTCTCCCCCTTGGTGCAAAAAAACACACATGATTAATTGCACACCCAAAGGATCATATAAGCATGAATGGACTACTCAGAGAATAAATCCACACAATTATAAGGGTCTTCCACTTGGTAGAACCTAGGGAAAGACATAAGGTATTAATAAGCATGTATATATGCTTCAGATGATCACTATGTTAATCATGATAAGGAATTCTGGAAGATATACAGATTATGTGACGTGTTTTCTTCATGATCAATTAGTTTTGTAAAATATCAACAGTCCAATGCTTGAAAAACATTAAGGCATATATGCAATAAAGGCTGAAAAGGATATAATCCTTAGGAAAATATAGATACATTGAATTTATTGTGAATGAGTCATTCTCTTCACATTACTAACCTATATCATGGGACCAAACCTAGACATGTTATCCAAAACATGAGAAGGCTACCAAGCCATGTCACCCAGATCGTGTGACAACCACGTGGATATGTCATCTAGATCATGCGACAACACCCAGATATGTTGGTTGAGTCACATGAAGTCCTCTGGAAATGTAATCTGAGCCATGAGAAGACCTTTTACAAGTTATTCATTTCACATGCATTCCCCTAGAAATTTCATCCATGTCATGTGAAGTCCTCCATATATTTTAGCTAGATTATGTGACAGCCTTCCAACATGTCAGTTGTGATCATGCAACACCCTTATATGTGTCTACATCAACCATGAGGAGACTCTAGGATGTTTGATATTAGTAATTTTATATTTTTATAGACATGTTAATCATATCATGTAGAATACCACCAACATGTGTGCCTCTATCTGGATCATCACCATGGTACATGCATTCCTTGTCAGACAGATAGTAAGGTCATGTTAACCATGTCAGACATAGACCCTATGACATGTTAATC
Source organism: Viscum album (assembly GCA_963277665.1). Classification (NCBI taxonomy): domain Eukaryota; kingdom Viridiplantae; phylum Streptophyta; class Magnoliopsida; order Santalales; family Viscaceae; genus Viscum; species Viscum album. Next base: position 1,835,676,137 of record OY728129.1, read on the forward strand.
ATGTCAAGAAAACCCCCTTGGACCTGATAACCTTATCTGAAATACACACTCATACATGAACCATATTTAACTAATAGAATATAGATTCCTACCCAAATAATTACTTTTAGACACCTTCTTAAGGCCCATGATCCAATTGGTCATCTACCTCATTGTAATGCCCTCTATATTTTAGACACTCTTATCCAAAGGACCCAAATTTTCCAATGGATTTATCATTATTTGTCATCCATCAGTGGATTAAGAAGCTCTTGAACTCTATGTAATCTAATTATTATTATAATTAGTAGACATAGGACGCCTTCGTAAGGTTAGAGCTTCGTATTAAACACTCCTATAGGGTTTCCCCATTGTATATGTGTCAAATCAATATGTGATTAGTCGGATCACTTAATATTCCTTATTTCTCACACTGAGCAAGACTCATGAGGGATTAGGTATTTGAAATTATCACATCACCCATACCATAAATTTCCCCTAGTCAGGTCAAGCTCGGTTTGTAAGACCCATTTAGTGACATAATGTGATTTCCCCCATACAAGGTCATACACCTTGAGGTAAGTCCTAAAGGCATTCACATTTAGGTAAACCCTGCAGATATAACCCTCAAGAGCATAATTTTTTTTCACCACCCAGCAGTGTGTTGGGAATAGATTTAACTGCACTGACTCTTATTCTTATGATAAGTAGGATATGTGGGAAGCCTTTCTAAAGATTGATCTCAATACCTAGTTCCTAAGTGACCTTATATATGTCCTTTTTCATGATTTTAAACTATATGGATTGAACTTAAAATAACTAAGGGGGTTTTTATTACTATTACAAATATGATACTTATAGTGCCTCATAAATGTTAAATCCCATCCTCAAAACTCCAATTCCCTTCCTGGGTGGAAGTAAACTATATAGTACCACGTTATACGATATAAAAAAAATCTACCCATTGATAATAAATTTATGGGATATAGATGGACAACCTTAGATATATAAAGATGGTACATATTGAAGGATTTTACACCCATTCATTTTATTATGGAAACAATCTTGTATCTGGATTTATAAGAGATTCAAAAACATTTCACAAATCTATAAGAGAGTCCCATGGTAGGAAATAGTCCCCCAAAAAAGGTACAATTAGCCTAACCTACCATCCTATTGACTAATGTGAGTTCCTAAGTGTCATTAGGATTGAAACCCCAAACGATCTCTTAACATTTGAAATAAGGTTTCTACCTTATTATAGATGTGACAACCATTGGGATTTTTTAAGAACGATATAAATGGTAAACCCAATGTGAATGATTGTGAAACAATACATGAACCCCTCAAAATAAATTGGAATATACCATATTTCTCTAAAAGAAACAAAGACTATTGAACACATCATGAATGAATGTAATTACAGAATAACTCAATCCTTATAGGCATTGGATATCATGTCTTCTAACCCATAAAGATTCCATCCATAAAATTTTAAAAAAATTAAAAATGGAGGACCCGATGTGAATCTCTAAAATACAAAACATGACCAGTTGACCATGTATTGGGGTATTTTTTCGTCTACTGTAAAAATGAAAATGGAATTACCAACATGAAATCCTTTGTAATTGTGGTTCTCATGAATTAAGTATGTTTTCACTGGGAAACTTTAATGCTAGAAAAGTGGTCGAACCGGGAATAAGAATGGAAAATAAATTTACTTTTGCATAGATGGTTGATCATGTTTCATACATTCGATGATGCAGTGATAAATGAAAATATTCCTTGTTGACTTTGAGATGGTATAAACTGCTCTCATAGATATCTTTAGCTAATATAATGTCTTTTTAGAGTTAGTATTTGGGAACCTCAACTATATTAGTAACCTCTATAGGTTTCAAAGAAAAATCACCCACTCAATTCCTTCAGATTAGGGTGTCAAACATGGTGGTTCTATAATTCCAACAAGATGGTATGATCCCAGATCTTGAGGATACATGTAAATTTCTCCTTATGTTGAAGATGAAAAGTCCCCCTCATCCAAGTAAAAGTACAATGGAACTAGTGCCACCTTCTACCACCACCAATCTCTTTGTAAGATTAGACCTATAACATAACAATCACAACCTTACATATAATATGAAGGTTGATAAAGGATTCTAATATGGCTGAATTCTAGTTTAAGAGATTCTTATGAGGTCTCCTATCTACCGTTGTCACCAACATCATCCCATCGGTGCCTCTCAGTCACCTACAGATAGAACCACCTAAAAATTTTCCTCCTTGAACATTAAAGCATGGGTACCAAAGAGATCTCACCAGGTGAAAAAATTGATGGATAAATGGTAGTGGGAACATATCCCTACTTCTACTGAAAAATATCTTCAATATATTTTGGAGGTAGCCAATGGATAGGATCATATCCCTACCTACTCAGATCAATTATGAACACATATTTATATCAAAATCATGGGAGAGGGATATATCCCTTCCCCCACGAATGAATCTCGTCAATATATTCCAATGGCATAAGGATGATACAATGGTGCTTATATCCCCACTTAAATCAAAGATATATACTTGTATATCTTGTTGAAATAAAATTTCTAGGCCTACAATCTAGCACACACATTTCTAAAGTGTCACTACATTCTATAAAAAGTAGATGAGAAATGAAGGTCTATATTGACACTTTTACAGATAATGTGAAAATAACATATTCCTATCCCATGAGCTAGAGAAGACAATCACCATGATCATCATCAAAAGGTGCCTACTCTAGAGAAAGCACACACTCTTTCTCTTATCTTTTAGGATTATGTTCATATTTTAGTAAAGGATGAGGCACAAGACATGGCATATATTCTCGTTCCAACTGGGGTTCACCAACTCGGTTTGGAACATGTCTCAAGATTGATGGACATTAATATAAAAAAGACCGGTGGAATATTTCAAAGTCATGGGATTGGAATCGTATCCTTGTTCCAACTAGGGATCACAAACTTAGTTTAGCACATGCCTTAGGACGGGAACATATTCCTATCAAAACATATTTGTTGCATACTCTAAAGGCACATGAAAGGGATCATTTACATATTCCTACAAATGTTTGTAAATAAAATATATAAATCTCCTTAGATTAGGATCATATCCCTACAAATGAAGATAATCATTATATTATAGAAGCTCACATAAGATATGATCATATCCATAATTCTACCAATGAACAAGACTACCATAATCCTTCAGAGGGTATACAAAAGGAGGCTCATATCCCTTATCACATTATAGAGGTACATTAGTATATTCTGGAAGAGAATGCATATTTTAATTGGGATCATATCCCTACTTCATCCTAGATTGATCAGAATATTTTGGAAACCAGCTATAAGTAGGATAATATTCCTACTGATAATGCAGATTCTTTCCAGTATACTCCACTTGCTTCTCAATAGCGATATCATATCCCCAAAACACCATATTCTTATCAACATATTTCAATAGTTTTCATGCAGTAGGCTCATATCCTTACTCAACCCAAAAAAGGAAGGTCAACATATTTTGGACAAGAAACAGATTTAGGATCATATATCTAATCTACTCAATGCCAGTTTTCATGAGGCTATTCTATGCATATTCACGCCACCTTTAGGTTCCTTCGACTCTATAACTAAAGAATAAAATGACCATTACATCGATAGTCCTCCTCATGTTAGGGATGATATGAATCATAGAGACTTTACTCATGACATCCATGGTGGTCAACCTCACCAGGGTTAACCATATATAATTCTCCGTCAACACTCAGTAACACTTCAACATGATTAGCAAGCAATGTAGAGAATAAACCTTTATGTTCTGAACAAGTGGAGGCATATAAATCTTTTGATGAAGAGGTTTATATGGGTATATGGATATATTTATCTAGAAAAAACATAAAAAACATCATTTTTTCCCACAAAAAATTGAACTACGATATCCTATATAAGTAAGATAAGTAGTGCATTCCTTACCTACATCAAAATATATGGTAAAATCATCAGTAGATGAAGGATATAAACCTAAATTATACAAGATAATAGGGATAACATCATACCATACACATGCTCCATTTTCAAACAGAACTAATGTCTATATCTATGGACTAGGAACCAAAATTGGAAAATCACAGTGATAATCTATAGAACGCTTGCTTCCATTGCACCACAACCCTTTCGAAATTAATCATAGAAGCCTCATTAGATATCCCTATTTGAGGATAGGGAAAGTATAGAGAATTTCACTTCATAACATTCTCATAATAGAAAATCTCACAAGATATGGAATCCTATAATTTCATAGCCATATGATAAAATAGGGGACTATGTAATATGCATGCCAGTTAGTCAATATAGTGAAACTCCCCCACTTTAAAGACACAAAGATATTGTGAATATCGAGAGTGATATTCCAATATAATTCTAAGCTATGACCCTTGAAAGAAATAAAATGCATTTTAGACATAGAAGTGAATGTTTATGACAACCCAAAAACTTCCTATAAAAATTACTCCCATTATAGTAATCAATTACACCAAGTACATACACAAACACAATTAAGACAAATCAAAAGGATCCCAATAGAAGCTACAATAGAATTCTTCTAAGAGTGAACCCAACCCATAGGATAGGGGTAATATTTACCACTACATCCATATCTCTGGTCATCAATCCCTGAGTTTATTCAAATACTACCATAAGCAGTTGAAAACCAACCCCAGCTCGTAGGGATGAGGGAATTTTTTCTCAATCGCAATCCCTAGGTTCATCACACCCTAATAGGGTCCTGTAGGAACCAGTAGTGATTAAATATCAACCTCATCCCACCAGACTGGGGAAATTTATATCTCAATTCTCATCTTAAGAGAATTCTAATCCTGAAATGAAATCATCAAAACCTCAACAACAGGATCAGCAAGTGCTGATAACATCCCCGAATCATCCCCCTCTCATAAGGCTAGGGTAATTTTCATCATCATCATCATTAATATAGAATTAATCAGTTTTATATAGGTTGGTAGGTAAATATAAACATTAGGCATCACATACATTACTCCTGTCATGTGACAAAATTTTTCATTTGGGGAACATTCAACAACCATTATCAGAAACTCCCTTAAGGCCACTATTCACAGACCAATAAAAGAAGAATGTATGGTAAAGGAAATAAAACCTCTTAATGTTCATTATCTAAATTTTTTCAATATGGCCAGGGGTTAAAGAAATGACCATGATGCATCCCTTGATGGAGGACTAAGAAGTAAAATATTACCCTATTACATTTAGAGTAAGTGGATAACTATTATTTCCCGATACACCTGAGTTAATGTAATAACCATAAACATAAACAATTATGCATACCAAGATAAAAATGAAAAGGGATTAAATATAGAAAACAAACCATGAGAGGTGGGTGATCAAGATGCACCGACTAACGCTGCACATATACAGAATTAGAGAATGATCTCAAACAAGGAACCTCTGAATAATGAATTTCCACATCTATGGTGGAACACTTACAAGGATAAAGGTAAATGTGGGGATATATCCCACTCACATCCTAGATGATATAAAATCTCCTCTGCAGAGGAACAAATATAAACAATGGGACATGAAAATATCAGACAAATCAATGAGGAACTACTTAGGGGAAACATTCACGTTCGGTATCATCTTCAGAAAGAGAAAGATATCCCTCCTCCCACTTATCATGATTTAGAAACTCAACAATCAATAGTCGAATTTGAGTGTCAAGATGGTAGTAGATCTAGAGATCCGATTTACATAAATGATGAAGTCAGGATGATCATGACTTCTCTCCATTATAGATACACCCTCTTGACATATTCATATTTTTCATATATTTTTGTATATAAAATAATAGTTTTTACTCATTAATTTATTATTCTTTCTTGTATTTAAGTTTTTTTTAAGTACAGTTTTATGTGATAAATTTGTGGAAACAGGTGTAAAATTATTGATTTGATAATGATAAAGATAGTTTGTCACATGTCTTGAAGCGGTGCGGCATGACATAGGATTTTTGAAGAAGGATTAATTCTATAGTGAATCCAAGTTTAATTAAATCCTAAGCCCATATATCATAAATGAAGAACTAGAAATATTTGGATAAAAAAGAGCTGTAAAAAACTCTAAATGTCATGTAAGTGATTTTTATGATGTTTAAATTGATGTGAAACAAGTCATGCAACAATCCATGAAAAGTTTAACCCCACACATTACACATCATGATTCCAATATTCATGATATGAAATTTTTTAGAAATCAGTGGTCTAGTACTACACATTGCTCATCATTAATGTCACAGGCAAGACATGAAACACTAAAATAGGCCAAAATGGACAAATTTGACATAATTGAGATCAAAGACCAATTTTATTAACCCATGACCCCCTAGATGAATTTTAGACCCATTTAGGATTTCATTAATGGAGCTTTTGGTAGATTGAATCCTATAAGTACAATCCTAGTATATAATAGAAAAGAAATCTTATCCCAAGGATCTACCCCTACATTGCACTGTAAGGATGTTGCGGCATTAGGATTTACTTCTTTTCCTTTCCTTTTTTTATTTATTTTCCCATGTAACACATTTATTTATCTTTTAATTCAATTGTCTATGTATTCTTCCATTTTTAATTCTCTTCCAACCCAAGTCCCATTCACTCCCTCTTCTCTCTCCAAACTGTGATCTCTTTCACTCTGTGAATGGAAAGTGACTAACCCATGGTTTGTCATTGGCGGAGTTTTCAAGATGTTATTTTTTATTGTTCTTGAAATTCTATAATATTGTCATTATTTTTCTGGTGGATGATAGTAAAATTCACAAGTGTGGTGAACATCCACCATGACATGAATATCAAATTCATTTCTACATCCTACTAAGGGAGGTGAACATGTGTTGCGACTAAGTGGTTTCCTAGGTGGGAAAATGACCTACTCAAGGTAGAGTGCATCAATTATTTTACTATATAATAGGATTTTCAAATTGATTTTAAATCAATAGAAAATAATCAATGAACCCATGTATCTAACCCTAGTTCCAGGACCATTATTCCATAATTTCATTTTTTTCTCATCTACATGTTTGGTAAGTGTTATTTTATTTCATTAAATTTATTTTTTAGAACCCAAAAAACTCTAAAACTTAATTTTTTTTCATAAATAAATAAACATAGAAAAAGTTACATTTTGTGGAATAGAATTAGTAATTGAATTGAATAAGATTATTCTCAAGTGAGACATACCATGTCATATTTTTTGTGATTTGAGGTAAAAATAATTATAATTTTTCCTTTCCCTACAATTGGTGTGAATCACCTCCCCCCACCCTCCCTATCAAGGAAATTATTCAGTTCTAGCACAGATCAAGAATCTCGGGGATATGAAAATGGGGGCCACCTCTACATGTCTCAACCGCTCCCTATATATGGGAGGTAGTATAAACTATGGAAACTCTAGAAATCCTCATTATCATTGGATCCCGAGCTACTCAAATGGAATCCATTGAAGGGCAGAGTATAGTAATGTTACCCAGGAGGAATCCATATCACGAATGGGAGGATAAAACTTTCCCCCACCAAATTTTGGAAATATGACCTTCTCAACCTTTAACAATATAGAAAACCCATAACAACATCTCACGCACTTTGTGTCCTGATGCGGCATGATAATGGTCCCTCAATATCATCTGTTAGTGACTAAGTTAAGATGTTTTGAACAAAATATGATTGGTATAGCCTTTTTTTGGTACATCATCCTACTAGTAGAATCTGTTGTGATATGGGAATACCTTCATCACCAATCCCTTTATTATTTCTTCTCCACATTGGGGAAAAAGATAATTTTAAAAATCAAAAATATAAAAAAAAACAAAAGAATGAGAGGTATTATTAATTCATTTCTGGATGGAAATGTTTAATGTTTTCACTCAGTATCTTTCTCTTTGAAGAGAAATTTCATAACTCTATGAATAAATAATTCAGTATGATCGACAAAAAATTGTGTTCGTGGTGAATTATCGGGGAAAATTCCATGTGTTCATAGATATGACACAATGCATAGAAGATTCCATTCAGCAGACCCGAGCTAAATCTAAACTAATTCCCTTATCACAAGGGAAAATATTTGGTAATAAAGAAACTATTGTTGTTTCCCTCAAACTAGTAACAGTGCCCTTTTAAATACCTAGGCAGACCTCGAATCAACTAGAACGTCCCGTAAAATTGCATAACTAACAAAATTTTCTGTAACTAGAAGAAAATAGAGATTAAGGTCACCCAAAATTGGAGTTATAAATGAATAAAACATATTCATTCTGAAATGGGTAGGTCTACGGTTATTTCCATATATCCATAGAAAATAACCTACTCAAGCTACCATCTCCTAGGAAACCCAATGAGTTTAACCTCACTTATCATCCTAAATACTTCCCTTTACAAATGAGGTTGGGTGACACCATAAAGAACTTATTTTTCTTTAAATACATCCTCAATACTGTGGTTGGTTATGAACAGGCGATGCTAGTGAATTTCCTAACATAGGTGACCTATGTGACCAACACTCCACTATAAGAAGAGGGTTACTTACAATAGTATTTAGAAAGGTGTGGTTAGAATTTTGATTACTGGATGACTCGAAGGATAGTTGATTGAGGTCAGTCCATCCAGAAAATAGTCTTCACAAACAAACAATGATCCAATCACCTAGGGAGGTGACATTAAATAAACCTCCTATATGAAAATGCAATCATTGGATATAGGAAAAGACACAAGAGAAATACTCGCATCTATATCCCACACAATATTTGACTCTTGCATATTTCTTTACTTCAGTATCTGAAGAACATGAATAAACCCACCAAAATGGAGACCTAATCGAATGAATATATCCTTTTTTCCAATTTAGCATAGTTCACTTAAGAAATCCATTCTTCGATGATGAATACACCTATAAGTATAATTTCCCCATTCCTGACTAGGGAGATAGTGGCCAAGGACATAGATTCTAAGGATATATGGGATGACGCTAGTGTGTTAAAACCCGATATTTTGGTCATATGACCATAGAATCCATATATGTAGCTAAGACCCATGGAAAAGAACTCCAACAATCCCAAAAAACAAAGAGATGACTCAAATCCCTCTAATATTCATCCAAGCCCAGTCATCTTACATGACCATCTAGCAGTGGTGTGATTGTCCGATCAGCCCAAAAAAGGGGAAGACTGATGTGATCCATTCCACTAGAATAAAATTCTCACTTGACTACTTGTCAAGAACTATATCCATCCACATAAAACACATAAACACATGATCCATATAATAAGGATCAACCCCAACTAGGAATGTGCAAACCTCTGTCATAAAAGTATGACATTATAAAATAGATCTCGTTTTTCCTAGCCAAACTCTCCATCCCGGATGCACTCAATATTTTAAAATAACTCATAGATGCACTCATCCAAGCCCTTATAAACTCACAAGAGTTCAAGATAAGAGTTTTTGAAACTGAATTTCATCGAGTGGAAAACATTCTGTCAGAATGTCATGTCACCATCCCATTTAATAATTAGGATTAGGAATAAGCTATCAAGGGACATATCATTCCCCTATATGCTTCATGAGAACTCATAAATATAAACATATTAAAATATCTGATTGAAAATTGTTTTAGGATAAACCTCATCTTGATTTTTATCCTCTGAAATTTTAGATATATCGAGGGGGACTTGTCTTTGAAAAATCTAACCATTCAAGTGTATGATAAGAGAGATAAAAGACCTCTTAGGAAGATCATGATCAAAGATCTATTTGGGGATCTCATATTTAATTTTGAGTTTATTTTTATCTATCAAGACAAAATATATAATTTCATATATGGAAGGCCTTGGACTCATAGCCACATACCTTCAACATTCCATCAGTTCCCAAAATACACCATCGATGGGAATTTCATCATAATATATGTTGAGGTTCCCCCTTTGAGTCTTTTTAATCCATTATTTTGTGGTGGGTATCTATAAAAAGGAAGGAATAAAATCAATGTTGGATTACAATTTGTAGGTTTCGGCCCCCAATGGATTGGGGACTTCCCCTACAAATCCCTTGAGTATGCTCAATTATGATTATGTGCTACCCATAAACCTGATTTAAGAAGTATAATTAATCCCAAATGTCTAGGATTCTCCTAACCCTAGTGGCAATATATAAGAAAAAAATTTGGTCTGGAATATCTCTACGGTGACCCCAGTAGTTCAAGGTGATAATGCCACTTCCCAAGTCCTCTATTACCTTGAAATTGATATATATTCCCCTATATTACTCACCATGTCTAAAAATTCCTCCACATACTCAAAGGTGCAGAAGGAGAGGCTGACCACATGAATGCCCCTCTGGAATTTGAGGAATGTGTCTTCACCACCATCGATGAGCCCAAGAAGGTGAATCTAGAAATATAAGGTGTCCTGAAACCTATGTTTATTGGTGACTTCATGCATCTCAAATAGTAGGAGGTTTATGTTGAATTAATAATGAAACATTAATGTGTTTTCACATGGAATTATACATAAATTCTCAGGTTGAACCCTTTTGTGTATACAGACCACCTTGTCTTACCTGATGACCATTGAGGTTTCAAGAAGGAATATTGGAGGATGCACCCCTATAATGAAACTATTAAATAACCAAAATTTCAATAATTGATCAAATAAAACTTTTTTAGGATGATTGTTAGCCAAAATGACTCACCAACATCATCCCTGTCAAGAAAAAGAATGGTCATATTAGGGTTTGTGTCAAGTTTGTAGGCCTTAATATACACCGCATGGAGGATGATTTTACATTACAGATCATAAAACTTTTTATCATTGATACAACTTGTTTTCAGGACCTTTCCTTCATGGATTTTTATTCAAGGTATAATCTAATAAAGATGGCCCCTATATATGAAAATTACACTACCTATAGAGAACCTTATGGTGTCTTTTTCTTTGAGGCCATTCCCTTTGGATTAATGAACACAAATTCTACTCACCAATGCATCATGGATCATATATTCAATCCATTTTTGGGGTAGATAGAAAAATTTAAGGTTGATGAAATTTTATTCAAAACTCCATAGTAATGATATCACTTCTCATATCATCAAACAATCTTCTGTATGTTGTGGAAGAATAGTTTTAAGAGTCCATTGAAGTGTTCTTTCTGGTTAATTACAACGAAGTTCCTTGTTTTTTTTGTATTCCACCAAACCATCAATGTTGAATTAAAAAAGACCAGTGTAATCCTAAAAATGTCACATCTGTGGGGTCTCAAATAATTGAGGGGGATCCAAGGGAACCTCACTAACATTCATAATTTCATAGCTATCCATGATTAAAAATCACTCCCCTTCACCATGTTAATGAATAATGTAGCTTCCTACCGATAGGATGAATAATTCCAAGAATACATTGATATTATCAAATAGTTTTGGTTGTACCCACTAGACATAATACTACCAGTATAATGAAAATTGATTATCGTATATGTGGCCACCAAGGAAAGAACAATTGGTCCTCTTATCTCTTAGAAAAATGATGTGGGGAATAAGAATACCCTCTACTACGTTACTGGAATGATTCTAGGTACTAAGACATGGAATTATGATATTTATAAGAACTTCCTTGCACTAATATTATAGTGAAAAATAAAATAAATTAATTTAAGAATCATGAGGTCCACATAATCTGTTGTATTAACTCGCTCAAGTACATCCTTGTCCGCCCTATGGTGATCAGGTATTTGGCATGATGTGGGTTTATTCTAGAATATAATGAAATCAATATCATGTTAGAGAATACAGTTGAAGAGAAGTCCATGGTTTATTTCTTTTTGGTACATCCTACCCTATAAATCACATCAAGGGACACTGAACTTCCAGAAAAAAAATTTTATGCCTATGAGACTCCATGAAAATGGTAGATTTTTTTTGATTGGGCCTCCCAAATTCTTATCAATAAGTCTCTATAAAAACATTCTCAATTCGGTTGGTGTAGAGATTATATTTTCTTCCCCAAAAAAATAATTTTTTCCTACTACTTGTCACTATAAAAATATATCACTAATAATGGGACATAATACAAATTCCTCATTTCTAGTTTTTAACTACACCTACAACTTCAAATAGCCTACCTAAACATTAAAGGGGATTAAGAGATATGGATAAAAAATCATTGGAAAATATGCCATTAATAAGGAATAATAGGCCCCTCTTATTAGTTATGTCATAGGATTAATTGAATAATTCAATTTTTAATAAATATTTCATCACATACCATGATCATAATTTGTATATACTGATGGACTGGGTAATTCTGCTATAATCATGACTAACCCCAATTATGATGAGGTGGTCTTATGTATCATTTTATAAATGATGGTATCATCAGTCATTATACTTTACAAAGAGAAAATCTATTATATCAATACTACCATGGAGATTGATGAATAGATATCCACCCCATGATGGATGGTTCTAATAGTTGATTACTTTCAAAATGGAAGTCTCTTGTCATATTGAACCAAAATGGAATAGACTTGACACTGAGTAGTGAACCTTATCCTTCAAGATGAGAAAAATGAGAAAAAATAACTTCATAAACAAGGATTTAATGGAATACTCATTAGATTTATATGAGAAGGATAAATTCCCACTTTCGGGGAACAAGTCTCTATATGATTATATGGAACTCATCAGTTTGGGAGCAGACTCTCCCATAAAATTAGGAGTCTTGGTTACTATTATGAAACAATTATATAGGACTATGTGGAATTCGCTAGGAAATTTCATGCATGTCAAGTTAATGAAAACTTCATCCATCAACCCCCATAGTTGCTACATATATATAAATATTCATGATTTTTTCCATATGGGGAATAGATTTTTTTCATCCGTATCCCCAATAAAAAGATAATATGTAACACCCCAAGATTCCACGGTACGATTCTCTTTGAATAATACAGTAGCGTGTGTTGTACGCAACTTTGAGATTATAACACACTGCAATCAATCAAAGTAGCCGTTATGTATAGTAATACCCACTATTTAAAATTTGGTAAATTTTATCTCTCAAAATGGACTTAATTTTTGGATTCAGAATATCAAAATTATCCTAGGGTGATGTTTTGGTACTTTTCGGATAACTACTATATTTTGATGAATACTGAAAATTACTAAATTTTAATTAAAAACATTTTTTTAATCAAAATAATTGGTAGTGATAAATTATGAATTTGAGTGGTTTTAAAGTATATTTAGAATATATTTTTACCATTTAATACAATGTTGGTCATTGGACATAATTTCACAATTAAACTGGACATAAACAAGTGTAAATCTTTTGATAGTTATTATCTCTTAAGAACTCGCTTTTTGTTTTAACAACGGGAATTAATTTTAAATTAATTTCTACCAATTTTGTGTTTTTAATTAGGAAAAATGGATTTCATTTTTGGAATCAGGATTTTTAAATTGTCTAAATAGGTAACTTTTATTTTTAGACATTTTGAATAATTACTTCGGTAAATATTTTAATTACCATGGTTAAAGGGTAAATCCGGTAAATAAGGGTAAAACAAATAATATTATAGTAATAATAGATTACCATAAAATGTTTCCTAACCTTATTGGTTGATACATGTCCGACCATGGGAATATTTGGGACGATTTTTGGACCCCATGGATCCACTTGTAAGTGATGAGGACACTTTATATTAATTAAGTTAAAGTAAATACAAAAATGACATAAGCATATATCTTTTAGCAAAAAAATTTTTTACATTGGGTTATATATGTTGGATTTTCGACTATAAATATTCATGAGAAAGCGAAAACGATTTCATAAATAATGGTATTTTATTTATAATTTTTATACATTTAATAGTTAATATTATTTATGACACAATAATGATACAGTATTTTCCTTATCAATGAAAGAATTAAATAATTGGTATTATAAATGTTAAAATAAATATAATTTGAACGTTTTGATGACATACAGGATTTTTATTGGTTAATATATCATTATAGGATTTCTTAAATGATATTTTTTATAATTAATAAAGTTTTTATGACTTTAACAAAAATCAATTATTGAATCGTGTCAAAATTGACATAAATGAGTTTTTAAAACAAATATTATATTATTAATTGATATTCTATTCCTAAAAATATAAGGATCGGCCAAAGGACTTATATCATGATAGGTGTGTAATTAATGGACCACTTTGGTGTCTCTTAGATGTATATAGTATGTTTATTAACAATATAATATAAAAATACAAAGTGACATCGTAAATGTCAAACTAATTAACTAAGAGTTAAAACTTCAAGATAAGGTTAATATAATGACCCAAACCTGTCTAAATTCTATTGGTTAAATTTATTTCGACACATACCCACCTTAAACTTTTAATAATACTCTTTGGAGCCATTGGAAACCGAATATGAATTTATTATAAAATAATATTTCTAGCTTTTCCAAAGGTGCCCATCATCCCTCTTATAAAAGGGCACTCCCCCTTCTCAATAATTCACACATTCAAAGCCTTTTGGCTCGGCCAAACCCTACCCAAATACTCTCTAAACTTACATCAATTCAACTTTGAGGCCTTAGTTTGATCAGAAAGACAACCTAAGGACCCCTTTTGATCAAGTCAAAAGGAAGAACACGAAGAAGAGGTAATGTTTTCACCACCCTCTTTAATGTTCCTTTCTTCTTCAACTTCTTCTTTATTTATTATTTCCATTCTAAAATCATAAATCCAATATCTTATATATACTGTTATGTTATTATAAATATGGTACAACCATATTCAGTATTCTATCCATCCTTTGAATGACATGTCACCATACGTGCGTACGTACGGCCTACTGTCTCCACGTCGTGGTGTAATTGTTATTCAAAACATTATTATTTGGATGGGTATAATAATGATGTTTAATTAATGTAAATAATAAATATAACCTTATAATGATTCTGTATATATGATATACCATCCAATTATATATTATTTTAATATCAAAATAATGATGTTATCGCTCGTGTGTACGTACGGACTACCGTCTCTACGAACGCGATGAGATTCATTCCTCATCGTATCCATTCAAGTATAATTCTCATTTGATGATTAAAAATAATTTTTAAGGACTTGATATCATTATTTATATGAATAAGATACAACCTAACCATAACAAACACGACTTATGAAAAAAACATATAAAATAAAATGAGTAAGTTAACACCCGAAAAGATGATAATACTAAGATATTATTAACAAAGCAATGTTAAAAGATAATATATGATATTAATGTATATGATCCCTATATCATTCAACAACAATTATTTCACCATTATAGAGGAGGCTAACCTACCCTCGACCAAGGAAAAAGTACAAAGTAAGAGGTTTCTTATCTCACTTTTAATTCTGTGAGATTTCCATTGTTCACCACTTATTTATTGCATGTGGTGTGTGTACTGCCCATGATTGTATTCATTGTGTGATATAATTTAATTTATGGATATTTACATCATCATTTTATGATCTTTCTTTCATGGTTCTATATTTCATATGTTACCAAATCGATAAGGTAATTTGAAATTTCAATTTCCACTCATTCGGCTTTACGCATACTTCATTGATTATTTTACTCTGAGATTATGTGTGTAATCACTATTCATTTTATTATGTCATAATTTCCACACCCCTTTCTGTGGATATAATTTTGATACACATAATCACTCCATTGATAAATTCTCAAGTCATCGGTATGAACTTGATAAGAGTAATTTTTACTCAATCTTGATTTATTGAGTTAAACATCAAATCCATTGGTGTTGTTTTTACAAGAATGTGTGTGAATGTACTTTGATTGTTTTACACTGAATATCCAATCATATTGAGTGTATTTATATTTTTCACACATAATTATGTCATTTATTTATCTTTAGCCTAAGGATATGGCCTTTATGAGATATTTCATCTCAATTTACATTCCATTGAGACTCCTTTGTTGTTATACACCAAATCACTTTTATATGGTGTATATAATGTACTTTGACATAGTATATCATGAATCCATTTATTCTCAAGATATTAAAAGGTTTTTATTATCTCAATTATATGTATTCAAGTGTCTCTCTTTTGGTTAGGAACTCTAACTAAAATATCATTTTAAAATGTTTTAAAGATTTATTATTCTAAATCTTTCTCATTAATGTCCATGTTTTAAAAATAGTTTTAAGGATTTACTTATATGGACATTATTGTTTTCAAATCAAAATTCATTTTAAAAGTTTCAAAGTGGTATGGGACACTTTGATTCAAAAATATATTTTAAATGGCTTCTTGAAAAATACTGTGACTTTTATATGTTTGCACGAAAATGGGGGATATTTCTCTCAATAGTTTGATGATTATTTTAATCGATGTAATATGCTTCATTATTCTCTATTGGGGTTAATATGACACAATACAATCTTCCATATTGTATCTAATGAGTTATGTTTGATAGTGGATGTGCTATTTTTATACCATTCATGGTTTGTGGTTAAAGTATTGACATTTCGTATGCTAGTTTCAATACGAATGTTTATGTTATGTTTCAAAGTTTTCATATGAGGAATGAATTGGAATTAGTAAGTGATGGGTGGAGCCTGCTATGGCTCCTCGATTCATCGGTAGGTATTTTGAGACAAACTAGTGTCTTGGCATGAGGCCTTCACAAAATCTTATTTGTAGTCCTAGCCCGAGGCCTTGGCTACGTGGTTATGATAGTCTGGAATTATGCATTCCATCATTATAAAAGTGGTTAATTATATTGCATGTGATTATTCGACTAGTAGAATATCAATGTGAATAAGTAAATGGCATTATTTCATTTTATTTTTTCCATATTATGCATAATTTCAAGTTTAAAAGGCTTTTGTTTTAGTTATACATTGCTTTAAATGTTTAGGCTTATTTATGAAAGTTTCTGCTATATTGTTATCCTTACTTGGAATTTGAGCTCACCCCTTTCTATGTTTTATTTTTCCTAGGATGTGAAGAATTATTTTATGAATGACCTGCATGGACTGTATAAGGGGATATAGTTTGGAGACAAGATGTCATTTTAGTTTTCACTTTATGATGTAATGTAAACTTGACGAATGTATCTAGTTATTCCAAGGATACTAAACTAATCGGCCTTTCGAGACTTGATCTTTTGTGATCATGACAATGTTATGTAATAATGCACCGAATTTGGGTAACTGGGGTCGGGCCATTACAGTTGGTATTAGATGAATTTTAGTACAAACATTGGAAACTAGATTTAGATAAACTCTGATTAGAGCACATAGCCCTAAGATAGACTTTGAGTATTAGTATAGAAGAACTTCCTAGAATTTTGGTATTGTATTGATTTTGTGAGTTTTCCAAGAAATACATCCATGTCTGGATACGAGCAGGTAGAGGTGGCTCTGCCACAGATGTACCTAGGGGTAAAACCCGAAAACACTGCTTTGAGCTAGACTTGAACGGGAACTGGTGCACGAAAATGGGCCTTGCTGCACTCTTCTTTACGACACTCCCGAGGGATATGCTTAGGATAATTTACATTTTATTTAAAAAACAATTTGAAGTATTTTAATATAAGATGAGAATAAATGACCTTCGTTAATCCTAAGGTGTTTCAAATTGAAAATATGGTGTCATGATATTCTCTAAATGATTTTATGACTACTATTACTGACACAATGCTTTCTGGTTTTAGTCAATGGCTGGAGTCCAAGGAAGTCATAGTAACTTTGAGAATGATGTACAAGGTGAGAACGGTGGTGGAAATGAGAAAAAAAATGGAATGTTGATAGGCGTAAAAGATATCGTATTCATGCCAAATCGGTTTTACAAAAATATGATCAACAACATATATATTAACCAACTCCTGAACTCAACAAAAAAGAGAAAGGTGATGAATGATAAGAGCTCCAGCAGTGGATACCATGGAGAAAATAATCCTCAATTTCCATCATGCAAGAAATGTGGAAGGAGACACCCAGGAAAGTGTCTCAATGGAACAAAGAAATGCTTTTAATGTGGGAAAGAAGGACATAAAGTGAATAATTGCCAAGGAAAAATGAAGAGTACTATGGAACAAAATAAAAATGGTCCCAAGAATCCATTTACAATCATTTTTCGTAAATTTAAGGGAGATTTAAATCACCCAAGTCAATGCCCTATTCTGTAGGATAACCTCTTGGTTAAGGAAGAACCTGTGTGGAAATAAATACATGGCAAAATGTTTAAAGGTAATAGTTCTCTTTGTTGTTGAGATTACTTTGGGTGAATTATCTCTTATATGTGTAACCCTGAAATGTATCATGTGAAAATGATATTTGAGGAAGAATTATCTTTTATCTTGTGGATATAGTTACAAATAACCATTTGATTTTATATGATCCTTGAATTTGAGGCAATTACAGGTTATTATATTTTGGGATAAAAGTGAAAGGTATGAGATAAAATTTTTGTTTAAATTATGTTATGATTATTTTTAGGAATTTATCTCATTTTGGTAATGTTATAAAATATAGTTTTTGAAAGAGGACAACATACAGACCGTGTGACAACCCATCGCATCGGAAAAAGCTGTGGGAATCGAACCCACAACCAAAGTGTGACTGAGATTTATCACCTACCACTGGACTACGTGAAGTCCCTGGTTAGTGTGACTAATTATTTTTAGTTAAATGATTTTATTGTTCAATAATAAGTTTATTTTGGTTCTTATGTCTTATCAAATGAATACCCTTAGTATAGGAAAATGATTTGGTGATTAAGTGATAGATGTTATTTTAAAAGATGTTCGCTTTGTTGGGAACACTATATTCCCAAGGAAACTAGAATACTATGGGATTTCATTTGAGGAGTAATGGTGGATTTTTATCTATGTTTTTATTGTGGATTTATAGTGATTTGGGTTATTTATGAAAATGATTAACCTATAATAGAGAATATGTGATTAGGTTCATTACTTTTAGGTATGTGACTTTAATAGTAGTTTATGTCATTTAGAGATACAATTTATCATGGAAGACTACATAACCAAATTCTTCTAAGTTTTGGGTTTTAATATTAGTTTGGATTATATTGAAGGATTTTAAGAACAATTGTTTATTGAATTGTATTTATTTAACTTTGGGGTATTGATTTTAGAAATTAATATTAGTGTTTCTTTCTCTAAAGGAATATAATTTTAGGGGATCATCAGATCTTTTACTAACCATTTTGGTTTTGGTTAATCTCTAAAGACAATGTAAATATATAGTTTATCCTTCGTGGATCATGTGATTCTATAGAAGTTTATTTTAGCTCTTCCAGTGTGACCAAGTCTTCTTGAATACTCATCATTTAAAAAAATGAGTTAGTTGTGGAAATTTATTAAAGAATGAAACTCTACTTAAAAATTAATTATATCTCTTTATTTTCTTAGTCAATCTCATAAATGAATTCCTCATCTTTATGTAATGTAACTTAAAACAAAAAAAATGTTGTATGTTTACTTTTCCTATTGGGAAACTAATGACCGTTTGTCCCATCACAAGTTTGTGGTTTTCTTGTTGTTAACTTTCTCCGGATCATGTTTTCTATCCCTCTCCATCAGAACGTGACACTTAGTTTATCATCCAGGTCCATGTTTTTCTACATTGAATCCCAGTATAGGTTATCCCGGCAGACCTTTTTACTTCTCTTTCTTTCTTTTAAAGTGATAGTTTTGTTGGCTCTTTTTCCGATGTGGTACTTTACATTATATTTCCAATCCTAATTTTAAAAATTTCGAGGACACAATTTATTGAAGGAGGGGATAATATAACACCCCAAGCTTCCACGGTACGATTCTCTTTGAATAATACAGTAGCATGTGTTGTACGAAACTTCGAGATTCTAACACACTACGACCAATCAAAGTAGACGTTATGAATAGTAATACCCACTTTTTAAAATTTTATAAATTTTATCTCTAAAAAAGGACTTCATTTTTGGATTCGGAATATCGAAATTATCCTAGGGTGAAATTTTGGTACTTTTCGGATAACTTTTATATTTTGATGAATATTGAAAATTTCTAAATTTTAATTAAAAATAACTTTTTTAATAGAAATAATTAATAGTGATGAATTATGAATTTGAGTGGTTTTAAATTATATTTATAATATATTTTTACCATTTAATACAATTTTTCTCATTGTACATAATTTCACAATTAAACCGAACATAAACAAGTTTCAATCGTTTCATAGTTATTATCTCTTAAAAACACTGTTTTTGTTTTAACAACGGGAATTAATTTTAAATTAATTTTTCAGACTTCTCTGTTTTGAATTTGGAAGAATGGATTACATATTTTGAATCAGGATTCCAAATTATGTAAATAGGTAACTTTTATTTTTAGACATTTTGAATAATTACTTCGGTAAATATTTTAATTATCATGGTTAAAGGGTAAATCCGGTAAATAAGGGTAAAAAATAATATTATAATAATAATAAATTAGCCTAAAACGTGTGATAACCTTATTGGTTTATACATGTCCAACCATGGGCATCTTTTGGTTGATTTTGGGACCCCATGGATCCACTTGTAAGTGATAAGGACACTTTATATTAATTAAGTTAAAATAAATACAAAAATAACATAAGCATATATCTTTTAGCAAAAACATTTTTTACACAGGGTTATATATGTTGGATTTTCTACAATAGATATTAATTAGAAATATGAAAATATTTCCTATATAATGGTATTTTATTTATAATTTTTAGACATTTAATAGTTAATATTATTTATGACACAATAATGATGCAGTATTTTCCTTACCAATGAAAGAATCAACAATTTGGTATTATAAATGTTAAAATAAATATAATTTGAAAGTTTTGATGAAATAAATGAATTTTATTGGTTAATATGACATTATAGTATTTCTTAAATGATTTTTTTCGAATTAATATAGTTTTTATGTCTTTAACAAAAAACAATTATTGAATAGTGTCAAAATTGGCATAAATGAGTTTTTAAAACAAATATTATATTATTAATTGATATTATATTCATAAAAGTCTACAGTTCAGCCAAAGGACTTATATCATGATAGGTGTGTCATTAATGGACCACTTGGGTGTCTCTTGGATGTATATTTTAATTTTATTAACTATATAATATAAAAATACAAAGTGACATGGTAAATGTCAAACTAATTTACTAAGAGTTAAAACTAAAAGATAAGGTTAATATAATGACTCAAACCTGTATAAATTCTATTGGTTGAAATTATTTCGACCCATCCCCACCTTATACTTTTAATAATATAGTTTGGAGACATTATAAGCCGAATATGAATTTATTATAAAATAATATTTCTAGCTTTTCGAAAGGTACCCCTCACCCCTCTTATAAAAGGGAACTCCCCCTTCTAACTAATTCACACATTAAAAGCCTTTTGGATCAGACAAAACCTTCCCAATTACTCTCTCAACTTCCCTCAATTCAACCTAGAGGCCTTAGTTTGATCAGAAAGACAACCTAAGGAGCCCTTTTGATCAATTCAAAAGGAAGAACCCGAAGAAGAGGTAATGTTTTCACCACCCTCTTTAAAGTTCCTTTCTTCTTAAACTTCTTATTTCATTGTTATTTCCATTATAAAATAATAATTCCATTATCTTCTATATACTGTTATGTTATTATAAATATGTTACAACCATATTCAGTATTCTATCCATCCTTTGAATGACATGTCACCATACGTGCGTACGTACGGCCTACCGTCTCCACGTCGTGATGTAATTGTTATTCAATACATTAATATTTGGATGGGTATAATAATGATGTTTAATTAATGTAAATAATAAATATAACATTATAATTATTCTGTATATATGATATATGATCCAATTATATTTTATTTTAATATCAAAAGAATGATGTTATCGCTCGTGCGTACATACAGACTACAGTCTCCACGAACGCGATGAGATTCATTCCCCATCGTATCCATTCAAGTATAATTCTCATTTGATGATTAAAAATAATTTTTAAGGACTTGATATCATTATTTATATGAATAAGATACAACCTACCCATAAAAAAGACTTATGTAACAAAACATATAAAATAAAACGAGTAAGTTAACACCCGAAATGACGATAATACTAAGATATTATTAACATAGCAATGTTAAAAGATCAAATATGATATTAATGTATATGATCACTGTATAATTCAATAACAATTATTTCACCATTATAGAGGAGGCTAACCTACCCTCGACCAAGGAAAATGTACAAAGTAAGGGGTTTCTTATCTCACTTTTAATTCCGTGAGATTTCCATTGTTCACCACTTATTTATTGCATGTGGTGTGTGTACTGCCCATGATTGTATTCATTGTGTAATATAATTTCATTTATAGATATTTACATCATCATTGTATGATCCTTATTTCATGGGTGTATGTTTTGTATGTTACCAAATTGATAAGGGAATTTGAAATTTCAATTTCCACCCATTCAGCTTTATGGATACTTCATTGATTATTTTACACCAAGATGATGTGTGGAATCACTAGTCATTTTATTATTTCATAATTTCCACACCCCTTTATTTGGTTATTATTTTGATACATATAATCACTCCATTGATAAATTATTAATTCATCAGTATAAACTTGATAAGAGTAATTTTTACTCAATTTTGATTTGTTGAGTTAAACATACAATCCATTGGTGTTGTTTTTACAAGAATATGTGTGAATGTCCTGTGATTGTTTTACACTGAATATCCAATAATATTGAGTGTATTTATATTTTCACGCATAATTATGTCGTTGATTTATCCTTAACCTAAGGATACATCCTTTATGAGAGATTTCATCTCAATTTACATTCCATTGAGACTCCTTTGTTGTTATACACCAAATCACTTTTATATGGTGTATATAATGTACTTTGAGATAGTATATCATGAATCCCTTTATTCTCCTGATATTAAAATGTTTTTATTATCTCAATTATTTGGATTCAAGTGTCTCTCTTTTTGTTAAGAACTCTAACTAAAATATCATTTTAAAATGTTTTAAATATTTATTATTCTAAATCTTTCTCATTAATGTCCATGTTTTAAAAATGGTTTTAAGGATTTATTTATATGGACATTAATGTTTTCCAATAAAAATTCATTTTAAAAGTTTCAAAGTGGTATGGGACACTTTTATTCAAAAATATGTTTTAAATGACTTCTTGACAAATAATGTGACTTTTAAATGTTTTCAATAAATTGGGGGATATTTCTCTCAATAGTTTGATAGTTATTTTAATCGATGTCAATATCCTTCATTATTCTCAATTGAGGTTAATCTGACACAATACAATCTTCCATATTTTATCGAATGAGTTATGTTTGACTATGGATGTGCTATTTTTATACCATTCATTGTTTGTGGTTAACGTATTGACATTTCGTATGATAGTTTTAATACGAATGGTTATGTTATGTTTCAAACTTTTCATATGAGGAATGCATTGGACTTTGTAAGTGATGGGTGGAGCCCATAATTTCTATTTGATGCATCGGTAGGTCTCATGAGACAATCCAGTGTCTTGGCATGAGGCCTTGACAAAATCTTATTTGTAGTCTTGGCACGAGGCCTTGTCTATGTGGTTATGATAGTCTGGCATTATGCATTCCATCATTATAAAAGTGGTTATTGATATTTCATGTGATTATATGACTAGTAGAATATCCATGTGAATAAGTAAATGGCATTATTTCATTTTATTTTTGTCATATTATGCTGAAGTTCAAGTTTAAAAGGATTTTTTTAGTTATACATTGTCTTAAATTTTTATGCTTATTTATGAAAGTTTCCACTATATTGTTATCCTTACTGGGCATTTGAACTCACCCCTTTCTATGTTTTATTTTTTCCAAGATGTGAAGAAGTATTTTATGAATGACCTGCAGGGATAGTATAAGGGGATATGAGTGTAAAGACAAGATTTCGTTGTAGTTTTCACTTTATGGTGTAATGTAAACTTGACGAATGTATCAAGTTATTCCAAAGCTACTAAACTAATCGGTCTTTCAAGACTTGATCTTTTGTGATCATGGTAATGTTATTTAATAATGTACTGACTCTGGGTAACTGGGGTTGGAGCGTTACATAATATGTTTATGTTAATCTATATTTTTATTGAGTTCTTCTCAAAATAGGCTGAGGAAATACCCCTCAAAAAAATCTTTATGAAGAACATAATTTACTTTTTAAAGATCAATATTATCACCAGATTAGAAGTCTCTAACATGATATTGATGGACAATAGCACCAACTTCTATTCTAACAAGTTGAATAAACCATTTCCATAGTACAACATCAAATTAAATTACTCATCCCGCTATCATGTAGTTGATAATGGAAAAATAGAGGCCTTCAATAAGAATCTTTCAAATATAATCTAGAAGATGTTGTAAATGGACAATAATTCCTAGAATAAAAATCCCTTTCAAGCAGTATGGTCCTACTGTACCATGACACCCACAACCGCAAAAGTGAACCCATATTTGTTGGTGTACGAAACTGGGGTAGTTTTTTCTATAAAATTAATTTTCCCATAATTTTGAATATATGTATATGAAAATCTCTAAAATGACAATCAATTGAAGAAGTTTTTATATGAGTTATAACGGTTTGATAAGAAAAGGTTGAATACACTGCTCAAACTTGAATTTCGTCATAATCAAATCATATAATCCTTAGAGAAAATGATTCACCTCCAATAAATATTGTGAGAAGAACTCGAATGATATCTTAGAACCCCAATGATAATATGAAAGAAACCTCCAAATCTTGAAAAAAAATTGGAAGGACCTTTTTACATCCATATGTTCTATTCCAATGAACCATGTTCACTGATCATCATGGACAACGAGCATAATACACCCCCTACCAATGAATGATTTATCAAAACATATTTCATGTGATTAAATAAATATGGTCATAGTCATATAACCTAAGACAATAATACACTATTCTTCCTTACCTCTTGATGCTAAACTACATGTTGAGATCCCTCTCTCCTGACCCTAAAAGTCATGAATCATATCATCTCAATCATAAGATATTAAACATTACATTAATTTCATCAACACATGAAGTTAAAAAAATTTCTTACCCAATGTACCAAGAATAGGATTCCTTAGGTACCCAGCTTAGGAAGAATCATTTCACAAAATTGGATTCCTCTAATGAGATGATTTCATGAACAGAGAGAGAGAGAGAGAGAGAGTTTATGGGCCATCATGCCTTATTCTTAACATCAAGTAATGTTCTTCCTTACTGCATGGTGTTAAATTACATGGTCGATGTCCCTCTCATTTGATTTTAAATTTTTTCCAGAACTACATATAGTTTGATTTTAAATTATAATGATATACATAGAGATGCCTAGATCATATATCATAGCACATCCATTACATGATAAACATGCTCTTGTACTTTTTTTAATCACCACTGGGTGGTGAAAGAAACATTTTCCATACCTTTTTTCTCATAATGAGCATATATTAAGTGGGATTGAGAATTTCGTTAGTGGATTCACCACATTATTGAGACATATAATTTCACGTCAGGGTGAGAATGGTCCTTGATGCCTGACCATAAATGTAACACCAAATGACATTACCGTATAACATTAAACTACATTAATAACATCTCTTACATGAAGTAAAACTATGAATTATTTTTCCATGCAACCCTGAGGAATAATATAATATTTGAGGGTCTCCCACCCCACCTCCACCCAAGAAATATGGGTACCTTGATTTCTACCATCACATGATACATAGTGAAACCCATATCTCAAATTATGGGTCCAGCTCCAATAATAAATGTGAAAAAATGACTCCCACTACATATGGGTCAAACCTGTGTGGAGAGATTTCTATTCAAAGACTACATGGCCCTTGATTAATACCCTCAAAGGATACATAGTGACACCGATATATTCAATCCTATGTCAGGTAGAAATAATCAAGGTAAAAAAACTCACCTACTTTATATGGTCTAGACCTACATTGATAGTTTTTTATTCAAGAACTGCATGTATATTGATTGATGCCTTCACAAAATACGTAGTGACTCCCAGATATCCAATATTTGGTCTAGCTGTAATAATCAATTGAAAAATTACCTCCTATGTGTATGGGTTAGACCTATGTAGAGATTTTCCCATTCAAGAATAGTGTGTAACTCGATTCTTTTCATCTTAGGATACATAATGACACCCAAATCCCAAATCTTGGCTCAAGACAAAATAATCAATGGGAAAAATTCCCCACTCTATAAATGAATCAATCATGTATAGAGAGTTTTCCATTTAATAAGAACATGTGTCTAGAGTCCTACCATCACATGATATGTAGTTATACCCATATCTCAAATCTTGGGTCCAGATGCAATTATTAATGTGGAAAATCCCCCCCCCCCTTATGTGTGGTTTGGAATTGTGTGGAGAGTTTTCCATTAATGAACTATGTGTTTCTCGATTCCCTCCATAAAAGAATGTGTGGTGACACCCAGATCTAAAATCCGAGGTCCAGTTGTAATAATAAATGGAAAACACCCCCTATGCATATTGGTCATACCTTCATGGAGTGTTTTTCATTCAATAATTATGTGTGTCTTAATTTCAACTGTCACAAGTTATGTTGTCACCCCCATATCTCTAATCCTAGGTCCATCCCAAAAAATCAACAAAACAATTCTCCCCTTTTTCGTATGGTTCAGACTTACATGAATAATTTTCAATTCATGAACTATCTGTGGATTCATTCCTTCAATCAACGGATATGAATTGACACCTAGATACCCTATCATGTGTTTATCCATAATATAAATGGAAAACATGCCTCCCTAAATCTGTTAATGGGTTAGACCTTTGAAGAAATATTTCAATTCAAGAAATACTTGTTTTTTGATTCCTATTACCATATGATATATAGTGATGCTCGGACATTCGATACTAGTCCAAGGTGTAATGTAAAAATGCCCCCCTCCCAGCACACAAAGGTCCGAATTGGATAGGGATAATTTATACAAGAACTAGGTTTGTATTGATTCCTATCACTACAAGATATGTAGTGATGCTTGGATTCATAATACTGGGTCCATCCACAACATATAGAATGATAAAATTCCACCTGCATATGGGGTAGTCCTATGTGGGGAACTATATGTGAACTATGTTTTTCATGATTCAATACCTTATAACGTGAATAAATAAACCTAGGTAAGTCCATCTATAAAAAATGAATATGCCTCTATTTAAAGAGGGTAGATTCATACAAACTCACTCTGTGTACGCATGAGTCAAATCTATATAAGACTTATTTGCACATGAGATAAATATATGCAATAAAGGATCTATAATATTTCTACGCATCAATAATCTCATGCATGGATAAAAGGTGTTTCATATCACTACTACAAATACGGCCTTTATCAGCGCTAAAAATGGCCTTTATCAGCGCTAGAAAAGCGCTGATAAAGCCAGCGTAGATAAAGGGGGGTCCCCTTTATTAGCGCTCCGAAAAGCGCAGATATAGGACCCCTTTATCAGCGCTAAAAAAAAGCGCTGATAAAAGTACCCCTTTATCAGCTCTTTTTTTAGCGCTGATAAAGGGGTCCTATATCAGCGCTTCCTTTATCAGTGCTCTAGTTTTAGCGCTGATAAAGGAACCTTTTATCAGCGCTTTTAAAAAAGTGCTGATAAAAGTTAAAAAAATTTAAAAAAATTTAAAAAATACTGCCAATCAGGGGGGCTTTTATAGCGCTTGAACCCCCCCCCCCCCTTTACAGCGCTTTTCGGCCCATATACAAGACCCCACGCACCCCACACACCCCACGCACCCCCCTCCACCCTTTAACAGCGCTTGCTCCAATATTCCTCATGCGCGCGCACCCCTGACTCCACCAGGATTTGAACTCGAGACCTCCCCCCTGCGCGCCTAAGCCCTTACCACTACTCTATTTTGATTTGCTTTCCATTTCATGATATCTCTATATATATATTTATATATTTAGTTATATTTATTCGTATAGTAATATATATTTATATTAATATATATATATATAGTTATATTATAATATATATATATATATATAGTTATATTATAATATATATAGTAATATTAATATATATATAGTGGTATTAATATATATCTATATCTGTATATATATATATAGTTATATTTATTCGTATAGTAATATATATTTATATTAATATATAGTTATATTAACATATATATAGTTATATTAACATATATATAGTTATATGAATATATATTTATATAGTTATATTAATATATATATAGTGATATTAATATATATATTTATGGTGATATTAATATATATATTTATAGTAATATTAATATATATATGTAGTTATATTAATATATATATAGTTATTAGATTAATATATATATAGTAAGATTAATATATATATATAGTTAGATTAATATATAGGTATATAAATATTCATATATTGGTATTTTAAATAAAATGGATATTAGTTATTATTTAGATAAAGCTAATATATTTTATATGTAAATATGTTTAATTATTTATTTAAAAAATTTAATTTTTAGGTGTGAATATATAAAAAATATGTACATATAGTTATATATTTGATTATAAATAGCAGTTCATTATAAAAAAGGATGAAATTTCAAAGAAATAATATCAATATGAATATAATACATTGGAATAAATTTATTCCCCACCAAGAAAAGCCAACAATACCCCCTTAAACGAGTTTGAAAATCCACAAAATGTTAAAAAATCTGGGTACCCCGATAAAAAACTCAGTTTTGGAGGACTTCTGGGCCTCTTTTGGCCTCGAAAAACGCTTGACTGGGGTCCCCCCGAGTCACACCACCGTAGAGCTCGTCGCAGGCTTCGATTTGATATGTGGTAGAGCTCAAACGGTCACCCGGATGAAAAGTTATGGCCGTTTGAAGTTTGAGTTGTGTTTTCAACATATTTTGGACCTTTTTTTAATTTTTTTAATTTTTTAGTCCTCAAATTGTTATTAAATGACTATTAATCCATAATGATTATCAAAATATTAATTAAAAATATTTTTTTTAAATTTTTTAAGAAGTCATTTTCACTAAATATCTTAAATATTAAGTATAATAAGTTTAAATGTACATTTATACTTATCTAAAATATATTTAAAAATTATATATTATATTTATATAACAATATAACTATATTTATATATTAATATATTAATATATTTTTAATTTTTTTTGAAGCCGACCCTTTATCAGCGCTAAAAAAGCACTGATAAAGGCCCCTATTTATCAGCGCTACTAAGCAAGCGCTGATAAAGGGGGGCCCTTTATCAGCACTAACAAAAGCGCTGATAAAGGGGGGAGCTGCGAAAAACTGTTTTTGTGGTAGTGTATATCAAAATTCCTCAAAATAGTACAATGTATCCCCAATGATATCCTTCACAATTTGCAGTTAGTTATTATATCCTTTCTACATGATGTTAAACTGAAAGGAAGCCATCCTTATCACATGACATTAATATTGAATGAAACGTATATCCCAATTATATGACATAAAATTATGTTGGGTGTTACCCATTTTCATTCTTTATCAATGGAAAATTAGATCCTCACCGCAGTCAAGTAGTGTAAAAAATCCTTCAATAATTTTTTAATCACCTCAACCCATAAATCACACATTATTTCTTGAGCACCTCAGGTTTCTACAAGCCTTTCACAACCCTTTTAAAAGAGAAAATATCTCTTTATTTGACCATGTATAGGTGGATCTTTGTAAGGTATTTAAACACCAAAACCAAAATAATTTTGGCCATGTTTAAAGTGATTTCTAATCTTTGTGTTCCATGGAATCATTTTAGTGGATCTTTTACCCTTATATTGATTCATGGTCATTTTTGGAATGATTTTTTCATATCATTGCTCATGACCTTAGAACCATTAGCTTTAATTTACAAAATTTTCATCTTTGTATCTAAAGGATTTTGGATTACTCTTGAACTTGGGTATTCAAATTAGGCTATTGTGTAATATTACCATCATACTAGGACCATGTGCATCAAGACCTTAAGTTGTATGCAGTTTGGTCAAATTTATACAACATTAATCTTTATCCCTTGATGGTATGAATCACAAGACCCTAAAAGTTTGAGTAAAGGAGACATAAAACATTTTAGGATAATAACCCAAAAGGGAGGCCTGATAAAAATTCAAGTATATGATCACTAAACTCTTTGTCTCTAGAGTTTAGGAACAATTTAGAGTGTAAATAATAAATGCATAAAGATCATGGGGTCAACTGTTTGTTCCTAGTAAAAGAGTATCTATGCTCTATAGACCTGCTAGTCTAGGAAGAAAGAGTAATTATTTTTCAAACCTCATCACTGTAATATCAATTTAACTAGGTAGTAAAACAAATTTTAGTGTTCTTGATCATTTCTTGAATATTATGTTTTTCATAAACCACATTTTTTTAATTAAAGTCTGAGATAACATAGAAAACTCCTTGAGTTAGTATACTTCTCTTGGAACCCCTTAGAAACCAGGCTCCCATGCTCCTAGTTATTCCCTATAGAGAACTAGTAACAAGGACTGGCTAATCTAGAAAGAATCTGCTAGTATTTGTTGGAGAATTGAAGCCCATACAAAGAGATTGTTTTTTGAGCATTATTCCCAATGAAAGGTACCCCTTAAATCCAAGATTTATTATCCTAAATGCATGGAATATGGGATTCCTCTTTAAAAATTGGTTTACCTATACCCACCTATTCTCACCTCAAGTTAGCTCAGATATTCCTAGACCATGATATAAAATCCACATGACCAGACAATTCAATTGGACTCCATATCCTCAATGTTACATAATCGTTTATTGTACTCTTTATCAAAGTAGGAATGTGATAGTCTATACCTAAAATTTTTTATAGACAACACCATGTGAATCCAAATCACATGGAGTAGGGTCCATGCTTCCCAACCATGAAATAAATTTCCCTTGGGTGATAGAACCCTCCTCAGATATCCTTCAATCCACTTCCCACTTTATCATCCAAATGTTTGACACGTCTTTAATCATTCATGGACCTTGTGAAAGATAAGGGACCCACTTTTATTAACCATTCATGTAATCCATATGTCTCATGCATAAGGGCCTCTAACCCACCAACTAAATACATCTTCTCCTTAATGGAAAAGACCTATAATCCTCATGATCTCCTGAAACAATATGGTGGAACTCAGTAACTTATGATGTTTTTTGAAATCCCTCATCTTTCTTCTCTATTCCACTCAAGAGACCTGGAAACACCACCACAAAACTCATCACCTTACGGTATTTGGGGTCATCCCTAGAATGTATTCCTTATTACATATTCATCAGTTAAAAATCCTAAACACATGATTTTTATGATTCATATTCCAACTATCCAAGTGGGATCAACATCCCTATCATGCTATTAAGTCTTTGATGCAAGGATTTAAAATTCACAGTATATCAAGTCCTAGTAGCAAGAATTTAAAGTGCATAGAATTTTTAATCATTACCACATGGCATTAAACTACATATAAAGTTTCCTTATATCATGATGTTAAAAGGAATGAAATATATCCTTAATACATGACCTTAAACTGCATGGAATATTTTCTTACTGCATGATGTTAAACTGTATAGAGAATGTTACTTCATGAATGGTATACTACCAACAACACAAGGATCAAGCTACAAGACCATAAACTACAATAGCGTATGGTCTACCTTGGAATACAATAAACTATATCCCAACAATGTTCTGGTTTTTAAAACCTTAATATAGCTTATTAAAATAGAAAAAATACTCACCAGTTTGAAAACCCAAAAAGGGAACCCTAGGAAAAAGTTGAGTCTCTACTCACTAGACATAGACTTTATATAATTTAGAATATATTTACATTTATAAAATGGAAAAGGAATAAAAATTTGAAGGTCAAAAATTCATGAAAGAGTAGCCTAAAAAATCTAATTCTACGATCACTAAAATTTTCCCAATATGAATCTACGGAAAAAGTAAGGAAAAAATATAAAACAATATACATAGACTGTGGGGATAATTACTTTTCCCTAGAAAAAATAAAGTTATGTTTTCAAATCCCAATGACATAGGAAGATGTTATAACACAATCCCCTGAGACCTATACTTCACCCAAATGATCCTTTAAAACTAGTTGATCTCAGGAAAACTGGATCAAGTTCATCAATGAGGAATCTATTATTAGTTGGAATTCATGAGTAGTTCGAAATAGATTATGTTATGTTAAAGCATTCAAATCTAGTTGTTTGGGTTTACATGGTATTATATAAAGTATGGGTATATATGATGATCCATACTATATCAAATAGATGAAATTTCATGAATATCTTAAATAAAACAAAAATATAAAACCACATGAAAAGTTCAGAAGACTTATTCATTAATAATGTTCAAAATAAGTAGGATTCCTCACATTCCATAGTTTCTACTAATGTTTCAAAATAAACAATATTAGAAATCATATATGACCACAGCCGAATCAAAATAAAATCTTTTTAGATATATTTTTCAAATCAAATAAGTTTATGAGATATGTATCAATTGAGTGATGATGTATCACCCACTTTATTTATTATGTTGTTTCTTGAGTAAGAAGAGACTCAATTAAATAGGATAGCTCTTTGGCTAATTTATGAGTAGTCGCTTATAAATATGAAAATTTAAAAATATGAGATCTCATGCTCTAAATCATCACCTTTTATTTTTATATTTCTAGGATCAAAAATTATATATGATTTCCTAGCTAAGATAATTTTTTATGTCTCTAGTAAATCACCTATTAATCTGACCTTATTGATGCAGTTAAAGAAATGTTATCATCAATACTACACAATTCCTTTTCACCATTGTAAAATTATTTTCAGGCAATGATAATCTGTAGCATGATGTCATATAATGGTTGACAATTAAATTCACCTACCCTTAAAACGTGAAATAGCTAGTGAAGGTGTTCCTCTTGACCATGAAACTCTTCCAAGGGATTCTCAAGGATCATGGTATGGATCTGATACCAGACAAGCCTTTGTGGTACTTGGTTCTTCAAAACCATAAGAGTGGGTGCATCAGAAGGAGGAATGGTTGATGGATTTAATTCATACATAAAATCTACTTAATAGAGGATTATTTGAGTGGATGAAGAGTCGATAGAAGAAGCCTCATATTCCCTCCTCTTAAATGATGTATTGTTTATTACTAATATATAAGTTCCATTCCCCTCAATAGACTTTTCCCCACTAAGGGCATGTTTATAACCATTAAGAGAGGAATTCCTTATATGCTCCCCCAATTCTTAAATCAACTCAATTCCTACCACATATAAAGGTGTTATATAATCATAGGGCTTGTCCACCTGACAGGATAGTAGATTGAATACATTTATTGAGTAATCCTCCACCCATGACTGGGACAAGTCATAGGACATGCATATATGGGAATTGACAGGAATAAGTATAGTGTTATCATTTGTATCTTCATGTTCAAGAATAATCCAAAATTGGAGAATGAATTTGGGATGTCATTCTCCCCATATGATAGCTAAAGAAAGAGGATAAATCATTTGAATACATAAAAACTAGTCAGAAAGTTGGTAAGGGGTTTATGGCTCACAGATAATCAGCTCGTCCACATGAGCTATATGATCACCATTCCTAAGAGAGATTTTATATAACATCTCATTGATAGAGCCACAACCATTATCAACAATTATCCCATTACTTGTTAGATCAGGAATGATGTTTAAATGGTTATGTTATCTCAACACATTAGTAACCTCACTGGTACTTAAGGGCATTACCTCAACATTAGGAATGTTCAATATCCATGGAAGGAATGATGCATGACGAATATTTGTAGTGTTTTGATATTTGTAGCATTATAAATTCTCCCTTATCAATAAAATATGTATTGCGAATGGATTCGAATCTTATTAAAGATATTTAATTGAAGGATATGACCAAGGAGTATATAAATGTGAGAAAGAGTGGGAAAAACTAGATTAAGGATTCACCCTTATACCAGTTAGTCTTCTATCATGAATATACTTACTCAAATTCCCAAGGGTGTGTCCCTAATTGGAAAAGTCCATAAATTAAAAAACATGGCTTGAAACCTAACATAAAAAAGTATTGAGGATATCTATCATTTCATCTGGTATCCCCATTATTAATAATCCCCATCTTCAAGAATGGCTAAATAGGAGATGGTGATGTTTCATACTTTTCATGAAGGACATCAATGAGAGTGTATAGTTTTTGGCCAAGTCCCATTATAATAAAGGGTGATATTATCCCAATAATAAAAATAACTGTGTGAGTGTATGATTATATAATTCTTTAACTTCCCCTTTGCAATGAATAGAAAGTCCCTTTCAAAGGATGGAGTTTGTACGGGGTCATACCAAATTTATGTACTAAGAAAAATTCATCATACATCTCTCTAAGAGGAGGTATTCCACTCAAATGGTAAATATCCTAGAGGTTTGATCCCAAATTATCCATGAGATAGATGAAAGGAATTAGTTTGGGGACACCAATGGATAATTATATCTACAAGGAGTTCAATAAGAAAATTTATGAAAAATTAATAAGTTCATGTCACCTCATAAAAATGAATCATTTCAAACTAGTAGGAGAATTTTGAGCAGCTCTTTTTGACCTAGAACATATATTCCCATTCATAAAAGATATTACATCTATATCTCAAGTCCCACCCCAATCTCCCACTACTTCTCTAATCATTTAAATAGAAGATGAGAATTTTCAAATAACTCTAATAAATTGGTTTATGGGAAAGATCACAACCATCGGGTCCCTAAGGGGAGTTATCCAACATATAGGATAACCCCTAGAGTTATTCTAAAACCAATTTAATATCTTTATAGATTTTATTTTAAAGAAACTCAAGAGAAGAATACAACCAGTGAGATAGAAGATTATAATAAGATTAAGTAATGGTGGAATCATCCAAAAGGCCAAATCCATATAAAGGTGGTTGGTGCAGTATATGATACTAAATTTGTTTAGGAGATAGAATTCCCTTTAAAACCCAATTTTAAAAGAACACTTAATATCGAGGGATATAAATATGATTCCCAGAAATCATATCCATGTAGCCAACAACATTAGAATATTTCTACAGTATGGAATCCTTTTTTATAAGAGTATAAAGAAAATATGAGGAGTTCCATCCTTGAAAAGGGGGATAAAATGTATTATGTGGGTTACATCATGCAAATCAGGTGACCCATATAATGGTTTGTGATTGCATGAACCACTACTAATCTCACAAATCAAATAAAACATATAAGGGTTTGTGATCGTGTGACCCATTACCAGTCTTGTGGGTTGTGTGACCCATGTAACAGCTCACAATCTTGAAATCTTCTTTTGAGCCTCATGATCATGTAACCATATAGAGGTCATGAAAGTCAAACAACAATCAAGTGATCACTTGAAAAATCATAATTGGACATCATAAAGTGCATGGTATAACCCTAAATTCAAATAGATGATGCACATCTTGATGAAATTACCATTGATTAAGTCACATAAAAAATAAAGAAACTACTAAGACAAAGAGTTCACATGAGGAATTCAGGTAGAGAAATCACATGATCGAATCTCATAAAATGGTTTTTAAATTTTTTTTCTTGTGAATTGATTCTTTCTAAAAGTTATTTTGAAGTAGACACGTGATAGAAGAAAACATAAGAGCTCTGAAGTCTAAATTGTTGGTGGAATGATTTATTACCTTGTTCCCTTATTTATAGATAATCCCATGGAATAAAACAGTCACCTAGAAGACTAAATTATTCTCAATACACTGAACAATGGAAGCCTTAGGAACCCAAGTGGGAAATTAATTTCCTTTGAACTGATTCCTTATCACTAAGGACCTCACATCTGAGGGGGTGGGGGGATTTATAAACTCCTTCCAAATGATCATCGACAATTTAAGGATTAAAGAAATACCAAAATCATAGGTATTACTTTATTTGTAAAAGGAATGAAGGAGTAGCATGGATACCTAGAGATTAGGCATCTAGGTTATGAGAATCGCATGACCCCAAAGAAGACAAGTGATCACATGACATTGGAAAAATCACATGGATGAGTCATCTTATTCATGTTATTTTTGGATGATCATTTGATTACCCTCTAATGATCCCCTACGATCTTCTAATGCTTCTAGGAGAGTTCCTTAGATCATGTGGAAACCCTCTTACATGTCACCTTTATCATACGAAGGCCCCTAGACACATCTATATGATCATTTAATGCCCCTCTGGATGCAAAGACAATTGGGGTGAACGTCAATGACAATACTTTCACATCATCATAATATCTATCTCTAATCATGTAATGTACAATATAAAACAGAGTGTATTTACATGGCCATGGTCACATACCACCACAAGATCCATTATTAATCATGTGATTACCTAACATACAACCAATGGTAAAAGTCTAGAAGTCTTGTAAAGTAAAGAATAAAAGTTAAAAAATGTATAATCATTAGGTGAGGAAATGTTACAATTGTTTTCATGAAAAGGCATATAATTTGTATGAGATCAACTCATTTATCATGAGAATTAACTTTTTAGTGAAATATTGATCTCATGAAGATAATATAACATGAAAAATTTATCTCAGGAAAGGTATACAATTAGCCAACATGATCTTGTGAAATGACTCTAACAACACAATTTGATCTCACTAAGGGCCCTAGGAAAGTCACCCTTGATCATGGAAAAGACTCTTCAATAGGAATATTAGTCTCTTAAAGAATCCTAGTCATTTCAACCTAATCTTATGAATGATAATTGACAAGTCAATGTGGTTATTAAAAATCCATTTCACAAAGTCATGGTTCTAATAAATATGGTAATAAAGGAGCATTCTCATTATCACTATTTACGATGTGATGCCATGGATGACAAGAAGAAGGTTCATGTGAGGCACCTAATGTGTTTCCCCCTCCAATGAATCAATCCTATATATAAAATATACATTCCATGTAATGTTCCATAAAACCATGGTGGATAGGCTTATAAATTACTTCCCCGTAATAAAAAACATTCACACAATGTAATGCACACATACAAGAGCACAAAAAGTAGAACATACTTCCCATAGTAGAAATCTACATAATCACAAGGGTCTTCCACTAGGTAAAAACTAGGGAATAACATAATAGATTTTGAAAGGGTTATTTAAGCTGCGCCTGATCGACATTTTGATCCTATGAAGGACTTCTTGCATGCCATCCAAATTATGTGAAGGAGTTTTTTCATGATGACTTGGTCATGTAAAGCCTCAACAGGACAATTATTGAAAACATTGAGGTATATTTATATTGGAGGATGAAAAATAAGGAATCCTTAATTGAAGATGGATATGTTGATTTTGAAATTAATAAGGATGAAAAAATAAGGAATCATTACACAAATATGGATCTGCTGATTTTCATCGGAAGGCATAAAATACTTTGAATGGCCTACTTAGATCATGAGACAACACCTGGACATTTCATCTAGATCATGTGAATGATACTCAAACATGTTATCTAGATCATGTGATGGCTATATGAACATGTCATCCAGATCATACGATAGTACCCAAACACATCAGATGAGTCATGCAAAGTACTCTGTACATGTCAACTAAGTCATGTGAAGTCCTCTAGGAATGTTAGCCATGTCACGCAAAGGCCCCAAAAATTCCATCCATGTCATGAGAATTACTCTATAAATTCTATCAAAATCATGTGAAATCCTTATGATAGGTCATTTGTGATCACACGACTCTATTGGACATGTCTGTTTAGATCATGGGAAGGCCCTCAGAAGTTTCATCCAAATCATTTGTCAGTCCTCTAATAATGTTAATTGAATTATATGGTAGACCTCTTACATGTCTTCCTCAATTAGGTAAAGAAACCTAGGATATGAAATCCTTGTTATACACACACTCAGGATAGGTCAACCATATCAGGTATACACCCTCTCACATGTTATTCGTGACAGGAAACACCCCAAGACATGATAACCTTGTCCAAAAGACACACTCATACATACACCATATTGAACTAAAAGGACTTTAATTCCTGCCCA
Organism: Viscum album; assembly: GCA_963277665.1. NCBI lineage: Eukaryota > Viridiplantae > Streptophyta > Magnoliopsida > Santalales > Viscaceae > Viscum > Viscum album. Next base: position 1,835,714,498 of record OY728129.1, read on the forward strand.
AAAAATATTTTTAAGACACCTTCATAAGGCTCAAGTTATAATTAGGAATCCACCTCAATGTAAGTCCCTCTATATTTCAGAAAGTCTAACCCATGGGACCCAAAAACTCCAAGGGATTTATCATTATTTCTCATCCATCAGGGAATTGAGAATCTATTGAATTATGAGGAATATAATTCATTTTATAAGTATGATATGTAGGATGTATTCCTAAGTCTCAAGATCTATATCAAACACTCCTCTGGGGACAACCCAGTACATATATCCCAAATCCATATGTGATGAATCTGGTCATTTTTTATCCCTTATTTATCACACCGAGCATGACTCACATGAGATTGTAGATTTTCAATGATCATATAACCCGTATCATAACTTTCTTATAGCTAGGTAATCCTCAGTGTGAAATCCCCATTTAATGACCTGATATGATTTCCCCATAAAAGGGAATCCAAATTGGGGTAGGTCTTGAAGGAATTAACATATTCATAAACACTAGTGAAATAACCCTCATGGGAAATATTTATCTATTTTCCACTGGGAAGGGCATAGATCAAACTATGATGTCTCATATTCTTATTAAAAATTGGATATGCTAGACACCTTTCTAACTCTCAAGATCCATACTTTGTGCCTGAGTGGCCTCATATATATATCTTTGCTTAATGACATTAAACTGCACATATTGAACATAAATGAACTATGTGGGTCTTGATTTCTATTGTGAATAGGATATGTAGGATCCCTCGTAAAGGTTTAATCTCATCCACGAAATACCAATTGCCTTACTAGATGGTATTTAAATCCATAATTCTTGGTTATACTCCATAAAAAAACTACCCATTGAAAACAAATAACATTAAACAAATTGTGAACCTTGGATATATATAGATTTTATCATTATTATGACCCCCCCTATAAACATAAAAGGATTCAACACCTAATTATTTAATTAAGGTAACTAGTCGTATATTGGAATTTGGAAGAGATTCACCAACATGTATTTAATCTATAAGAGAGACCCATAATAGGAAATAATTCCACCAAAACGGGTATTATGAGCATGAATTCTCATCCTCTCAACCAATTTGAGTTACTATGTGTCCTTGGTTCTAAAATACCAAATGAACACCTACCTCTAGAAATTATGTTTATACGATGTTATGATTGTGGGTAGGATGGGTAATTTATGTGAAATATGGAAATGGTAAACTTAATGTGAATTATTGTGAAACCATACTTGAACCCCACACAATCAATCGTCAGGGACCATATCCCCCTGAAAGAAACAAATAATAGTGAACCATGCATGAAATCATGTAATGATAGAATAATTGAATCATTATAGGAATTGGGAATCATGTATCATAAAACTTGAGGATACAATCCATCATCCTTTGCAGGAAATATTAATAATTACCTCATTGGCCATAGTCGACCTATCAAAGTCATTTTGGACATATGTGTTGAATATCATAAAAATGACCAATGAGAACTTAATTGATTAAGTAATTTAATACACCATGGTAACAAATAAATATAAGTAATGATAAACATGAAAACAGTACTTGAAAAATTAAATAGTTAATATAATTTCATTTTTGTGAAGATAAAGAACATATGTGATGAGTCGGACTTGGGGTAAGAATCACATTAACATAAAACCTCATTTAAAATGTATTAAAGATTAACTTTTGAAATATTTTTCTTCCATTTACATATTCTAAGAATTATTTTATAGATGTATGGGAATATATTAATTATAAAAAACCTTTTATGTATATTTGTGATTTATTAAAAATGTTCTCAAAAGGAATCTTTTTTATGTATTTTATATGGAATGTTTTTAATTTATTTACAAAAGGAAAAAAATGATTATCATATTTTAAAATATATGAAGAAAAAAATTCTCCATCCACCAAAAGTGTTATTTTATTTTTTTATTTCTTTATAATCATCCATATTTTGTTTAAAGAAAAACTTCTCTTCCCTTTACTCAGGGTATTTCAGTTTTGAAAATGTGTTTTTAAAAAGTAAAACATTAAATTGTTTTATTGATGATATCTTAATTTAACATTATTAATGTGTATGGGTTATCCTGATATAGATTTTATGAATGGTTGATCCCAATTCATCTTTTACAAACAAGTGTTCCCAAAATAGCTTATATGATAGGTGAGCCTGATTCAACTTATATGACGTATGAGTTTCATATAACTCTACAATTAATTGGTCAATGTATCTTGACTTAAATGTAAAGAATAAAGGAGTTGACCAGGAATGTTTCTACTATAGATTTTAACTCGGCTCTAGTTATTTCTCACACTTGTTTAACATTGGTTATAAATATAATGTTATAGGTTTCCTAAAATGGTTTATATTTTCTTACTATAATTTTTATATGTTTTCCACGAGGAAAAATTGTGTTTTCATGTGCATATGTTTTATTTAATTTTTTAAAAAAATGGTGATTAACATAAAATTTTATGGGTTTTCATGTTTTTAAATGGGATTACACATTAATTACTTTTATGTCCCTTACTGATATTTTTTTCTCATCCAACATTTTAAAATGGGTTTTCAAAAGTCATAAGGATGAGTATTGAATTTAATAAAGTAATTTTTCTAGATATATAAATTACCTAGAACAAACAAGTTGCATCATTGTAAATAATTTATTTTATTGGAAAATAGATAATGTAAGGAAATGTACACTTTGAAATAGATTTTTATAATTGTATAAAACATTAATCCTTAAAGGTATTTGGGAATAAAATAAAGTAAATTCTTGTCTAAAGACACCAGATTTTGTAATGTTTAAGGTCGAGTCCTTATAGTTGGTATTAGAGTTGGGTTTATAAAATTTTGGAGATTATGATGTTTTCATTAGAGGTTATCTTAAGAGTTATGGATAACATAATGGTTTTATAAGTATAAGGATAACCATAAGTTCAAATTTTTAGGAACCCCCTTTTAGATTTTAAGTTAATAGGTTTTTAAATTGGTTGATGACATTTTGGGAGATTTTTTGTTAGGATGAGGTATATATAATCATTGGGTTTAATGTGAAGTATTATTTAAAAATATTGATATTTCATTTTTTAGGATGACCATCATATTTTTTAGAATGAGATATTAGTAATATTGATATAGTTTTTGAAAAAGGACAACCCATAGGTCATGAAACAACTCATTGCATCTGGAAAGGCCATAGGGCTTGAACCTATGACCGAATGGAAATAAGGGTTTGGTACCTCAAACTGGCCAATACGATGTCTTGTTTATTATGAAGTTTTTCACATGAATAATTTGACTATTAAATATTAATTTTATTTGGAAAATTTATTTTTTCATATAGATAATCATGGGATTTAAAATTGATTTTGTGATTAATTGATTAATGTTATTTTTAAATAAGAACACTATATTTTTGGGTAATGTTATATGATTAAGGTAAAGAAAATATTATTAGATAATATGGTATTTTTATTTAAAAATAAAGGATGAGTTATATTTTAGAATAATATATGATTTTAATGTGGCTTTATGGCAGTTTAGGTTATTTTTTTGAAATGATTAGTATATTTTTGAGATTATAATATTATGGTTTAAATTTTTTTTAGTATATGAAGTTATGAGTGACTAATGTTGATTAGAGATAAATGTTAAATTAATCCTAGAAGGATATGTGATCAAATAATTCTGATTTTTGGGTTTATGAATTTAGTGATGAAAATATTGAAATAAATTAAGGATAGTTGTTTATTAGATTATATAAGTTGAAATTTGGGTGTTATTATTGTGGATTTAGAGATTAATTTTAACTTTCTTCATATAAAGGTTTATTCATTTTGGGAATTATATGACTATTTTCTAACCATTTTTGTTTGGGTTAATGTTTAAATAATATATAAATAGGTTTTTATCTTTTTGGGAATTATATAATCAATTATATTGTGGTTTTAGTGCTTTAGAAATGCAAAACTCATCGTAAAGACAAATTGTTTGTAGGAAAAGATGATGTTGTGGTGAAAATTGATTAAGGATGAAATTTATTTCACAAATTTAAATAAAATAAAGTTTTTATATTTCATTCTGTTATTATAGTACATTGTAAAGGAATTCCTCAAATATATGAAAAAGATCTTAAAATAAAAATGTTATCTTATTACCATCATTTTTTATGAATTGATGATCTTCTTCACACCTTGTTGATTTATGGTTTTGTGGTCATCCACTTTCTCATGATCATTCACTTTTATTTGATCAGTTTTCTCCAACACTTTCTGCCATTATTTAGACATTAAATATTCCCTCCTCGTCTATATTTTTTCTTCCCACTAATGTTATCTTATTTTTAAATCTTGTATGTGTTACACTAGATGACCTTCATATTTACCTTTCTCTATTTTAAATGTAAATAAATTTCATGAAGTGGGTTCTCAAAAAGGTATTTTCAAATGTAAAACCCTTGATTATAATTTTCAAGTTCAAATTATGAGGACATGGTTTATTAATGAGGGTACAATGTAACACCCCAATATTTTAAAATAGCATTGTGTTTGTGTAATGACAGAGACTTTTTAAATGATAATTTTTTCATAAATAAATGATTATTATTTTATATTTTATAAGTATTATACGCATAGAGAAGAAACCAAAAAACATTTTAGTTTATTAATAATTATTATTGAATTTTTCATATAGAAAAAAAATAAATCTACAAAACATTATAAATGGAAAAATAATAAAAAATAGGAAAGATAAAATGGGAAAATATGGGTCACCCCAATCTACTAGAATCATTACCCCCACGAGTAACTCTGTATAAAAGAAACAAAAAATTTTAAAAACCAATAAATTTCTGATAAAATTAAAATATATATAATTGGGATTAATTTTAGTGAATATTTAGTTAATTAATGAAGTGGTATTTATAAGAGGTAATGTGATTGTTGGAATAGTAACCTGAACATTGGGAATCGTAACATGATCGTTAGAATAGTAATTTGACCTAAAAATAATAAATTTTGATATAAATAATATTTATCACGAGTAATACAAGTAAATATAAATATTATAATTCTAAAAAATAAATATCATGATTAAAAAATCAATGAAAATATAGGCCCATTTTTAATAAACTGTATTTTAATGTATTTCATAAAAAATAATTTTTTATATTAACAACTATTGATACTAATGTTAGAAAATTATTTTTTTAAAAATAATATTATTTTTAAAATCGCCACATTAAATTTTTATAAAGGAGTTTTTTGTAATTTTCTAAAATAGTTCAATTTTTAGGTGAACAGTAAAACTACAGTTTGTTACATGACCAATGTATCTTAAATTACATAATTAATGATGTAGTAATGATTTAATAATTTCTAAAAATTTAATTTTGGCCAAAATATTTTTAATTTATAAAATTTTATTTAAAATACATTAAATTAAATTTCTAAATCTAAAAAATATTTTCCAAAACCTAATGTCAAAAGTGATCCTTGAAAACAATTTTTCTTTTTTCTACTTTCCTTTTTAGTAAAATATGTGAATTGAAATTATAAAGGGGTTTAAATTCCTGAAACCATTATATTATATTTATTTATAATTTATACTTAAAAATCACTATTAAAATTTTCACCTTTGATATACTATTTTTTCAATAGTTTATTTTAAAAATACAACTCTCCTCAAGTATGAATAACCCCTCTCTCCCCCCTTGGAAAACCAGCCATACCTCACATTACAAAGCTAAATTTCTCCACAAAACCAATCAATTAATCCCTTATAAACCTTAGGGTTGTTATGGAATAAACAAACTCCATTCATCAAATAATTCTAGTTCCATACAATAGAAGCCACACTAGGGAAAGTTTAATTTTTTTTTTAAAATCTTCTCTCATTTTCTTCATTTTTGATATCTTTTCCTAATTTATTTAAAAAACTATTATATGATTTAATTATTAATAATGTTAAAAATATATTAATGATTTTTACCTACTATATAAATTATATTTTTTTATGTATTAACATTTTATACCTCTTTTTCTTCATATTTGTACAATATTCTAGTTAATAGTTGGTTAACCTTTAATGAGGACATTTCTAACTTATTTCATTATAAGAAATATTATAGATGGTTAAAATAAATTATTAATTATATTTAAATTTATTAATATATTTATTCAATGTTTCTATAATTTATTATACTTATATATAAATTACCTTGAACAAAATAGAGAAATAGAAGAGAAATGGGGAATTTTTAAGTAAACCATGATATCAAAACACTTCAACATCAAAAAAATAAATTAAGAAATATAATATAATTATTATAATTGATAATTAAGAACATAAATTAACATAATTCGCTTCTATTTAAATGTTTTAATAAATCTATTTTCATTATTCAAGAGGCATAAAAGTGAAAAAATAAAGCTTGATATAAAGAAAGTGGATTCTCAAACCCAACTTCATTTCATTGTGTTATCCCTATTTCCTATCACATTTTATTATAGATATTCTTGTAAGTTTTATTAAATATAATTGCACCATATGTCCCTTTTTAATTCAGGGATATCCATGTTACCACCTTGAGTTATAAAAAATATACAAATATTTTCTAAAAATCCTTTTCTTTAAAGAATTTATATTTTACTCCTCTTGAGTTGTTTCTTATTCAGCAAAAAAATGATGATTTTTATACTAAATATGTTTTACCTTATTCATTTAGGAACCCCAAATTTTATTCAAGAATGTATTATTTATGAAACACATTCCTTTACATTGGTTATTTATGACTATGATAGTTATACATTCTATGTGGCATGCATGATTCTGTAAATAATATGATGTGATAGGTGGGCTCAAAATTATATATCACTCAAATTAATTGGGTAATGTTATATAACTCATGAGTTAATGTTTATAATGATTAATATCCCATATCCAACCTCTTACTAGGCATTTATCTCCCTACTTTCTTTGATTTATATCCTCATATGACTATATGTTCTAAGGATAACGTGATAGATTTTAAGTGGATAATGAAGATGGATTTTTGTAATTTTTATGAATTTTTATATATTAGTGGTGTAAAATCCAAAACTTCTAAATATTCAAAACCTTTACATCCTTGAATATATAACTATTAATTTTTTTATTAACATTATGTAATAGTAATGTAAGAAAAATTAAGGTCACTGTAGTAGGTATCAATGGTATATTTAGTTAATTTGGGAATTATGATGAGAAAATATTATTGAAAACCCTTAGGATAAGTCTAAGTATATGTAAACATTGAGGAATACTTTTATTATAAAAATTATAAACATAAGGATCCCATAAGATATTCCTTTAGATTTATTTGTGAAAAATAATAAATTGTTAATTGTTGAATTTTGTTTTTATTTAATATTTAATGTTTTAGAAAAATGTGGGGACTAGTAGAAACAATATAAAAAATAAGTGGGAGGGATAATTAAATGGTTTTTTGAACAACATCCCTAATACCATGGGAGGTGGAGTTAAAAACATTATGGAAATAATTACTTATATTTCTTAGGCTACGGACCATAACCTGAGCCATGTGAAACATCATCATTTTCCTAGTAATGAAAAGTAGATATTTAGTCTTTTATATATAAATGATCAAGAAAATTTAGTGGAACTTTAAGTTCACTCATCACAGAATAGTAGGTTAACTTAGAAGAGATGAAATTTTATGTTCTCCACTATTCTGAGAAGGAGAAGGTGACTCTGTTCATCTTTGTTTTAGATAAAGAATACGATCAATGTTGGGTGTTGATAAATAACATTTGGAGAAGAAATGGAAGACATTGATGGAAATACATTATGAAAATATTTCTTTACAAGTATTTCACTACAACTATTCCAAAAAATATGGATATATAATTCATTGAGTCGAAGAAAAAGTAAGTTGAATCTATTATGTATTATGAGGAAACAGTCCTAATGAATTTTAAGATATTTCATCGAATTTGTTATAGAAAAGATAGAAAAATAGAAATATTATTTAGTTTTTTAAAACTATAACATAAAAAGGATCTATTTATCTGATAATTTAATATTTATGAAGAAATGAATCGATTTTCTCTCCATGTATAGATAGATTTTGGATATTAGACCTTTGGACATAGGGATATGAAGATAAGAATGGAGTTTCAATAAGGTGGGTCAAATGAAAAATGAGGAAAGAGAATCCAACCACCCACATATCAAAAATTTAGTAATAATCATAATGGGATTTGACTCAAAGAAAAAGGTAAATACATAATGTGTAGGAGATAAGGACACCAAGCTCATTAATATCAAAGATACATGAAGAAGTCATCCAACATGATGGATGAAAGGAAGTAACTTTCTAATGCACCACCCATGGTTCAATGCTTGAACTATAGGTTGAAAGGGAACTATGCAAGCTAATGAACTAAACCACGGGTCCTTGAGGGTAATTATTGTTCATAAACACCAAATATAATGGATAAAGAGAAAACTTATGTCATCACTGTAGCTAATGTAGAGCATTAAAATGAAGTTGTACAAGTTACACTTCCTATTCACTCATGAATGGAAAATATTTTATTTGATTATAGTTTTTCACATTCTTTATACCCTATATGTTTCCTAGAAATATTTAATTGAATCCCCCAAATCATTAAGTGGAGATATCTATAAAATCACCTAGTAATGTGATCATTTCAACCCACATGTTTGACTCTTAACTATTAGTGTATGTGGGAAGATTCTTCCAGTGAATCTTGTAATCCTTCACCTTATGGAATTCTATAGTATAGTGGGCATGTACTGGATCTCATTATATAGATAACACATCAATAATAGAGAAAAATAAATCTCTTTCTATATTATGAACTATCCAATACTCCTCCACAAATGCAAGGATGATCATGAATCTCTTTTTACAAATCCCTTTATGGTGTGGATTTTGATACCCTATGAAGAATAATAACATTCCCAAATGGTTCATCCAAAGGAGGGTATCAACCTAGAATAAATTGAAATTGTAAGGGAATACATATATGTATCTACCAAAGAATTACCTAGACTTCTCACTTATTTTGAGGTAAATTTTCTAATAGAGCTTATACCCAGAGCCACTCTTATCTCAAAATTCCCATATAGGATGGCCCCTATCAAACTATAGGAGTTGAAGAATAATTTATAATATAATTGTTTACAAGGGTTTATATTCCCCAGTACATCACCTTGGGGTGTTCCAGTGCTCTTTTTTAAACAAAAGGATGGATCAATGCTAATGTGTATCGATTACTAGGATGTCAACAAGATCATTATAATGAACAAGTATCCCCTACCAAGGATTAAGAATTGGTTTAATAAACTATGAGGAGATCGATACTTCTAAAAGGTGTATCTTGATTATGTATATCATCAACTAAAGGTGAATAAGGGAGATATTAAAATTTTATCCTTTCTTACAAGGTATGGGCACTATGATTTCATAGTGATTCCCTTTGGGATTATAAATTCCCCTGATGTCTTCATGAATTTTAAACATATATTCATTAGTGGTTACCTTGAAAAAAAATTAGTTTATTGAGGATATTCCCATTTAATCCAAGAGAAATTAAAAACATTAAAAGTATCTAAGGATTGTGTTGGTGACATTAATGAAGGAGAAAATGTATGATAAGTTCATCAAGTGTGACTTTTGGATGAAAGAAGTCACATTTTTTGGGCATCTGATCACAAGTGATGGAATTTATGTGAAACATTCAAAGAGAATGTTAGTTAAGGAATGATCCATACCCACTAGTGTCATGGAAATCCGTAGTTTTCTTGGATAAGTAGGTTGCTACTAAATTTTTTTGAGAAATTTCTCATGATTTTCTAGCCAACTAACTAAGTTGAAATTGAAAGGGGTAAAGTATGTATAGATAGAAAAATTTAATTAAACATTTAAAGAGCACAAGAATAGGGTAATCACTTTGCCTATACTCCCACTACCAACAATTTGAGAATATTTTGTGATATACATTATTGCTTCAATGAAATGCTTTGTTTGTGTACTCCAAAATAATGAAAAAGTGATAGTCAATTCTTCTTGAATGTTGGACATACATGAGAAAAACTACCTAACATATGATATATAGTTATTAGTTGTGATCTTTACATTAAATATTTTGTGCCAAATCCTTTATACAGAGAATTATGAGAGATATACGAGTCATAATATTATAAAGTATATATTCACACTGAAGGATATCAACATGAATCAAAGAATATGGTTATTTATAATCAATTACTATGATTTATCTATTCACAACCATCCAATAAAGGAAAAAAAGGTAGTTTAATCTCTTAGTAGAAAGGAATCTGTTACTCTATCCATGATGTGGATTGAGAAAGAATATATCTATGTGGATATGAAAAAGATAGATCTGGAAATCATAATGGTAGAGAATACATCCAGCATTTCCATAATGATTCCTCAACTATATATCCAATAGAAAACCAATGATTGCAAAGGGATGATTTGGATATTCAAAATATGGATATATAAGTAAAGGAAGGGAAGAAACATGAGTTACCCATTGATGAGTATAGTTTCATTCAATTTGGAACATTACTTTTATTTCCTTCATCGCCAAAGATAAAGGATGTGTTATTTGATAATGCACATAGCTCACCTTTCTATATCCATAATAGAAGAACCATGAAGTACCATGATCTTATAGAGAACATATAGTGGGAAAACATGAAGAATGAGATTGAAAAGTATATCTCAAGGTTCTTGTGATATCATTAAGTTAAAGAAGAGTTATATAATCCTAAACGGGTGATGCAACCATCACCTATCCCCACAATTAAATGTGAGAACTTCACTATAGAATTTTCCACTTGTCTTCTGAATAAACTCAAAAAATTGATATGGGTTGTGGTGTATTGAATCATCAAGACTTACCACTTCATCACAATTTGGGAATATTTATTTCTTGAAAAACTTAACAATATATATGTAAAGGAAGTGGTGAGGATGTATTTGGTACCATATTTAATCATTTTTTATCATGATACAAGGTTCACATATAAATTTCGGAGAAGTCTCCAATATAAATTGAGTACTGAAATGAATTTCATTATGGACTATCACCCCCAAACTACCAGCCAATCTGAATGGACTATTCAAAAACATGAGGACATGCTAAGATCCTTCTAAATGGAAGTGAAAGGTGGATTTGATCAACATATATCATTAGTTTAGTTCACATAAAACAATAGCTTCCACTCTAGTATTGAAATGGCTCCACATGAACCTCTAAATGAGAAGAAATTTTGAAGTCCACCTTATTGGGATGAAGTCAGAAAACGTACGATGCTTGTGTCTGATCTTGTGCGAGAGATGATGGAGAAGGCTCAAGCCATCCATTCGTATATAAAAGTTTCTTAGAGGTGAAAAAATAGATATTCTAACAAATGACAAAAGTATTGGCATTTTAATATTTGAGAAAACAATTTCCATTAAATATCCCCATGGATGAGAGCCATGTAGTTTAGAAATAAGGGTAAGCATATCCCAAGGTACATTTCACTTTTTAATATCCTTGATTGTATAGGAGTAGTGGCCTATCAACCTGAAATTCCACCAAATTTGTTTTAAGTTCATGATTTATTCCATATATCTCTCCTAAGGAAGTTCATACTTAACCCCTTAGATGTACTCAATTTAGACGTGGTACAATTGGATAATGACCTCTTATATGAGGATTATCCTATAAAGATCATAGACCACAAAGATAAAAAAAATTTGCAATAAGACAACTCACTATGTCAAAGTTCTTTGGCAGAACCATAAATATGAAGAGGAAGCATGGAAACTAGTGACAAAATGAAACAAAGTCACCCTCACCAATTCTCAATTGAGAATATGAGTTGAATTTTGGGTTTGAAACTTCTAAAAAGAGAATAATGTAATGACATAAACTTTTAAAAATGTTAATTGTTTGTCACGACCCGTCCCCCAGGGCCCATTCTGTGACTACCCCATTCCCGCCTTCCATAGGCCTGGCTAGTGACTAGAACTTAAAGGCATATTCTCTAAAACTAGGAAGGCATTGCTTTTATAACCTATAAACACACACATCCAAGAACATAATGAGATACGAACACAAGTAAAATTGTATAGAAAAAAGTGTTGAAAGTAAGAGGGGTTGGAATACAAGCTAAAAAGTAAAGGTACAAGTATAACTGAAATATAATACCACTAAAGAAGAGAAATATAGCTACTAGGTCTTCCTCTTGGATTCCTGCTTGAAGGGTATGTACAGATCGCCTCCTCAGCACTCCACCTCTTCCTGACTCCTCTACATACCAACACGCTGTATGGTCCACCTCCGGGCACCGTCCAGTCCTAGTACCCTAGTTCCCAGTCAGAATTTTCTGTCATATTCTCCAAACACAACAATTTTCTGGCATAGCCCATGCAGGGGTGACTATAGCGATACACAGTAGGGACCTTGAGACCCTCAAGGTCTCACAAAATCCACAAAGGATAAAACACGAAGCATGATATCAACTGACAACCCTACATAGGTATTTGCCCATACATATACCTAAGTTATCAAGTACGCCCATCTCAATAATGGGGAAACATAGAGTCTGACACAAAAAGCCCAAGCTCAACTGTTCCACAAATGAAGGAGTACCACGATTGTAAGTACCACACAGGTACGCCACTCGGAAGAATACAACCATGCTATTACCACAAAGGAAAGTACCACACAGGCACGAACTCAGCTCACACAAGGTATAACTTAAGAACAATAGTAGAGATGATTAGATTTAAATACTAATTCATCTTACTCTATTAAGAGACATACCCATGAAGGATCATAGTACATCGTCATACCCACACAGGATCCTAGTACATCATCTGTACGTCTTCAAACCCACACAATATCCTAGTACATTTTCAGAATGTTGTCAGACCCACACACGATCCTAGTACATCTCCAGTGCGTCGTCAAACCCACATAGGATCCTAGTATATCTTCAGTACGTCATCATACCCACACAGGATCCGAGTAAATCTCCAGTACGTCGTGAGACCCACACAGGATCCTAGTATATCTCCAGTACATCATCCGACCCACACAGGAACCTAGTACATCTCCAGTACATCATCAGACCCACACTAGATCCTATTATATCTCCAGTACGTCGTCTGACCCACACAAGATCCTAGTACATATCCAGTGTGGTGTCAGACCCACACAGGATCCTAGTATGTCTCGAGTATGTCATTAGACCCACAATATATCCTAGTACATCTCTAGTATATCGTCAGTCCCACACAAGATCCTACTACATCTTCAATACGTTTTCAGACCCTCACAGGATCTTAGTACATCTCCAGTATGTCTTCAAACCCACACAAGATTCTATTACATATCCATTACGCCGTCAGTCCCTCACAACATCCTAGTACATCTCTAGTACGTCGTCAGACCCAGACATGATACTAGTACATCTCTAGTACGTTGTCAGACCGACACATGATCCTAGTAGATCTCCAGTACATCGTCAGACCCAAACAGGATCCTATTACATCTCCAGTACATCTTCATACCCACACAGGATCCTAGTACATATCTAGTACATCATCAAACCCACAGAGGATCTTAGTACATTGTCAATACATCGTCAGACCCACACAGGATCCTAGTACACCATCACAGCCAGCTACAGGGTTCCCGCACTAAGCCCGCTTGTCTTCGGGAGAGTCTTCTCCCCAAGTTACTGGTTGATACACCAACTGCCACTAAGCCCCATGAATAAGTATCCCAAAGTACATCCACTTAATAGAGGTCTCAACGCAACAGATGGTGCGTCAATCAGATACTTGGTATCTAAGTTATTAGCCTTTTAGTCTCGAGGGCCAGGTTGGATTTGTGCTCGATCCTACCTGACCATACCCCAATTTTATCCAAATCTTTAGTGGGGTATACCTAAGGGACCGTCTCCCTCCAAGGTTTCCAGTGCCACAAACGGTTTGTCAAATGGACACTCGGTTCCAAAGTTAAGGCCAAAAGTACATATAGGGTTGAAACTGTTATGGGTCTGGTCTGACCTAGTCCGATTCGGGTCGACCCAGATCGCTGGGTCTACCCCAACCCACTGGGTCTGGCCCGACCTGAGCTGGGAGGCCCGACCCATTCTAGGTGGCCCAGCCTAAAGGTGGGGTGGTCACGGTGTGGTGCAGGGGCCGCAGGGCGGCACTGGGGCCCCAGGGTGGCGCGTGTCCGCACGAGGGCCGCGGTGCGATGGGGAGGCCATGGTGCGGCGGGACATCCACAGTTGCACCATCACTTTCGTCATAGATGGATGTGTGTCGGATTCTATATCTGAGTCCCACTAGTTCCATTCCCAGGCACCAGTCACCGCCTTTTTCCAATGGGAGTAACAAAAAAAACTCATGAAAATTGTGGAGAGGTCGGGCCATGATCATTTGGACCACACCCTCTGCATTAGGGCATTAGCAAGCAGTTAATAAAACTTGTATGAAGAACACCAAAACCTACAACCTTGGGCAATGATTATTCCCAAACCCCAAAAAGAAATCATCCACGGATCAACTAGTTATAGCGTTGATCTGGGTTCTTTGTTTTGAAGGGAAGAACATAGAAATCATTAATCACACATAATTAAACCCCTACCTCAACATTCATTGTAGTTGGCATGAGGAATAACATAAAGTTGTCGACGATTATCACTCTCGCAACAGGCCTTTGATACCATCTCATTCTTCGGTTCGTCGGATATTCACTCTTTGATGGAGGTTGTTCCTCGTTGGATAATTTCTCCAAGAGTTATCTCTTTCCCATACTTTCCCACAACCATCAAGAGAGGAGCCAACATAAAATAAATTAATAACTTAACATTTAATTTATGTTGACACATATAATTAATTGGGGGATTTGAGAGGTTTTCCTCTTCATTATGAGGCATTTGGGTGGTCCCCACCACCAAGCTTTGAATTGGGGGTTTTTCTAGCTCGGGTGGTCCCCACCCCGAGCATTTATTTAGGAGGATAAAAATAAAATAAAAGGTATTATTTATTTAATTTTTTTTTCCACAAAAAACATGAAAACTAACTTTCACTCTCGACCAACTGCCATCGAAGTGAAAATCTCCTTAAGTGAATACTGGCATTGTGGGTTCAACGGTGTCCTTGGATTTCAATTCCAATCATCGGTTCAAATGTTACAAAAACCCGCTCACACGTTTACTGATCTTACCCAAAAAAAGTTCAAAAATTCATTCCAGGCACACCGGTCCTTGGAATCACACATCGTCAATTTTTATGGACTCGTAAAATTTCCATATAATTAAAAACAATTAAATGGAATTTCTAGGTCTTTAAATTCTCCCCACATTATATATTTACATACCCATAATCCACAAATCAGAATAAGGGAACAAGTGGGGGTACTGAGCATGAATATGAGCCTCCCACTTCCATGTGCTCTCCTGGAGGTTTTTGTGCTTCCAGTGAATGTTCACTATAGGTATCGATTGCCCACGAAGGACCTGCTCCTGTTGATCCTCAATCTCTACTAGAACCTTCGTAAATGTCACCCATCATCGACACACAACTCGTTGTGGCCGATGACTCCGGATGGGTCATTCACGTATCTCCTCAGCTGGGAAACGTGGAAGACATTGTGCTCCCGGTGCAAATGAGGGGGATGTTTTAGGCGGTAAGCCACCTCATCAACTCAGCTGAGGTCCTTAAAAGGTCCGATGAACCTCGGAGATAACTTTATGCATCGGCCAAATCTCCGTAAACCTCATTAGGGTGAGACCTGTAGAAAGATGTGGTCTCTATCCTCAAACTCTAGAGGTCTCCATCTACTGTCGGTATAAGACTTATGCCTGCTCTATGAAGTCTTCATCCACTCCTGGATGATCTGCACCTTCTATGTGGTAGCCCATACCATCTCTGGTCATACAAGTGTTGACTCCCCTGGGTCAGTCCAGCACAAAGGTGATCTTCATGGTCGCCCGTACAATGCCTCAAAAGGTGTCATCCCAATGGTGGAGTAATAGTTTCTATTGTATGCAAACTCCAACAAGGGAAATTGATCCTCTAAGCTATAACCGAAGTTGAGGATGCAAGCACACAACATGTCCTTGTGGGTCTTAATGGTCCACTCAGTCTGGCCATCCATCTGAGGATGGAAGGCAGTGCTAAAATGAAGATGTTTCCTGAAAGCCTCCTGCAACCCCCTTCCATAGCCAGGAAGTAAACTATGTATCAAGATCGGAGACAATATTCGAGGGTACTCCATGGAGGCTGCATAATCTCCTATGCATAGAGGCGTCCCAAGATCACTACTAAACCCTTCTCTCTAATTGGTAGGAAGTGGGCTGACTTGGTGAGTCGGTCGATGATCACCCAGATAGAATCATGACCTCTAGATGTACGTGGATGTCTAGTAATGAATTCCATGGATATTTCATCCCACTTCCACTCTGGGACCTCTAAAGGATGAACTAATCATGTTGGTACCTGATCCTCCACCTTCACTTGCAGACAAGTGAGGCACCGAGAGACAAACTCGGCTACTGCTTTCTTCATTTTTCGGACACTAGTACTGTCGTCAGATATCCTGGTACATCTTCGACACTCCTGGATGTACCGCTAGAGGGGATGTGTGGAACTCCCTCAAAACATCCTCCCAAAGCGACACTGGTACCATGGTATGTCCACTGAAAAAAAACGTTGTGCTCCCCACCTTCAAAAAATCCATCAGGTGCATGTCATGTGGATATTTGTAAAGCGGCCAGTGGCTCTGTCACCTCACCTAGCAGCTATATACCAGATCTCCTTCTGTGTGCATATGCTACAACATTACCCTACCCAGGAGTATAGACTTTCTCGAAGTCATTGTCCTGGAGGAACTCAAGCCAACGTCGATGTCTCAGATTCATGTCCTTCAAAGGGAATATATACTTGAGACTCTTGTGATCTGAGTAGACTGTAAAACACTCTCCCGTCAAGTAATGTTGCCACATCTTCAAGGTGAAGACAACATCGGCTAAATCCAGGTCATGGGTAGCGTAGTTCTGTACATGTTGTCTCAGCTTTCGAGAACCATATGTGATCACTCCTCGCTCCTGCATCGGGACACGTCGGTTCCAGGTCCCTGATGCATCGCAGTAGACTACATATCCTATACTCTCATCTGGTATCCTCAAGATGTGGGAACTAGTCAGCCTCTGCCTCAGCTCCTGAAAACTCTGTTGGTATCTCTACGACCACATGAAGGGTTTCCGCTTCTTTGTTAATGCTGAAAAGGGTGCCACTACCCTGGGGAAGTCAGGTACAAATCTATGGTAGTAGCTAGACAAATCAGATGTCCCTCTCCCTACAGAGAGTTAACCCTAAAAACATCTTTTGAAAATATGTCCCCATGCTCTGCCACTCTTGTTTAGAACTAAAAACTAAAAACTCCTCCTACCATGAGGGTAAGTCTAGCCAACTCAAGAGTGATTGGTTGCACCCTCCTATGCATGAGTTTATCCTGTGCTTCCCGGGATTCCTTTTTCACCGACCAAGGAAAATCACATTCCAACATTGTATAGAAACCACAACATTTTTCCTAATACATTTAATCTGAGTATGAACTGTGGATTTCCAGTCTATACCCAAAATAACATCATAAGGCCTTGATGCTCCCACCCAAAGGTTCCAACCGAAACTCTCCCCTCAAGGGTCAAATCACACCATCGGCATAAGTGCGATTATCGAGTCTCCTACCAAAGGTATCTCTAGATTTGAGGGTCAAGTTAACGGATTAACTAGAAACTGTAGGTCTTGAACAGGATTCGTGGAAATAAGGAATGATTGGTACCTATGTTTATTTATACAGCATCTAGTAGTAGACACAGACCGTGCCTCGAATCATTCCAAGAGCCCTTGGGTCACACTCCATGACTGCATGTACCTACTCCATTCCCATGTCCACTAGCTCCCTGATCCTGGTGGGGTCCACAAAAGGGGGGTGGTTGTAACATGTCGAAAAGTACACCACCTCGTGCTTCTCTCCTAGATTTGCTTCCACATATCTTGCCCTACAAATTCATCTGTCTCTAACACTTCTTCTTCCCAAAACATTTTACACACCCAAGTCTCTTCGACGGGCACCAGTTTCTTGCTTTCCCACTACTAACATTTATTGGCTGTATCTTCTCAACCAATGAAAATTCAACCACAAAGGTTCTCTATAGCACCCTAACATAAGTAGGAATGCATAGAGGAGAAGTGTCGGCTCGATTGTCCTTAAATACACCTCCCTCTGAAGTCTGATCCCTAAACACTGATCATAACGTATTCATCAAGTACCAGGAATGTTCGGTATGCCTCGATGAATTCTCAGCTACCAACATGTCATCCTGCTAAAGCTATAGAAGCTCTAGGTTACTCTTAGACACCACCTCAAGTAAGTCCTTAGTATACTGTGAGTCAAGATCGCCTCGAAACCTAAGGGGTATCTGATGCTGAAACACGTGTAAGGAAATAAGTATAAATTTGTCCTATACCGGTACAACTTTTGTAATTGTAGACCAATGGGTAGTGATATAGCCAGAACACTACCCGAAGGTACCATCTCGGGAAATGGTCCATATACCAAAGCCTCATCACTATGAAGATTGTACTCATGGTCACTCAAAGGAAAACACTAGTAGCTAAGATCACCATCTTCTATACTGGTGTCTCAACTAGGCGGAAAACTCAAGCAACTGCCTCCATCCAACCCTCTGCTGCGTGGAATACAGTCTCACCTCAAAACCTCGGAGGACTATGCTACTGGAAATCGTGCAATACGCTCTGTAGGCATGCACCATCCACTAGTGTGGCTAGTGTTATCTACTTCCCAATGGGTGGGGGTGCTGCTGGTACACCACCTAAAGGTGCCAACATAGTAAGAAGGCCATGCACCGGAGCCTTGTTGCTATGGGGGGCATCATCATGTACTCTCTCGAGAATCCTAACTGGCTATATACGCAGTGGAATCCTGATAAGGAACAGATTCTCCACAGTCATTAAGTTATACCTGGTGAGTTGACTCAAAGAGATGACAAATAAAATTATTCAAAACACACATGCAATCAATGTTTTCGTGCACTGAGTCGGAAATCAGAAGTCAGGGTCCTGGTGTATGGATATGTTGGCCACCACACCAACACTGGATTCCCAAAACTGATAACCACACTCACTACACTTATCACTATTTTCATTAAAATATCAGAGACATATGTTATATGGTAGAACAAACTCCTCTGAATCCAATTTGTCATGACCCGTCCCCTGGGGCTCGTTCCGTGACTATCCCAAGCCCACATTCCAAAGGCCAGGGGATAGCGACTAGAACCAAAAGGCACATTCCCTAAAACCAAGAATGCATTGACTTTATAACCTGTAAACACATGAAAATATGAATTCAAAAAGATACGAACACAAGAAAAACTGTATAGAAAAAAGAGTGTTGAAAGTAAGAGGGGATGGAATACAAGCCCAACAGTAAAGGTACAAGTACAGTTGAAATACAATACAACTGAAGAAGAGAAAGATAGATATTGGGTCATCCTATGAGGTTCCTACCTGAAGGGTAGGTATAGATCCCCTCCTCAGCACTCCATGTCTGCCCGTCTCCTTTTCATACCAACACACTGTATGGTCCACCTCCGGGCACTGTCCAGTCCTGGTACCCTCGTCCTCAGTCAGCGTTGTTCGTTGTCTACACCAAATACAACAAGGTGCAGAATAGACCGTGCAGAGGTGAGTATAATGATACTCTGTAGGGACCCCGAGACCCTCAAGGTCTCACGAAATCCAAAAAGGATAAACCATGAAGCATGATATCAACTAATAACCCTACTTAGGTATATGCCCATACAAATACCTAAGTTATCAAGTATGCCCATCTCAATCATGAGGAAACACATAGTCCAACACAAAAAGCCCAAGCTCAACTGTTCCACAAAGGAAAGGGTACCACTAAGGTAAGTACCACACAGGTATGCCACAAAGAATAATAACACCAAGGTATTACCACAAAGTAAAGTACCACATAGGTTCAGACTCATCTCACACCAGGTATAACATAAATATAGTAGTAGATATTATTAGATGTAACTACAAGTTTATCTTACTCTGTTAAGAGGAAGACCCACGAAGGATTGTAGTACATCGTCAGACCCACACAGGATCCTTGTACATCACCAGTAAATCGTCATACCCACATAGTATCCTAGTACATTTTTAGTATGTCGTCAGACCCACACAATATCATAGTACATCTCCAATACATCGTTAGACCCACAAAGGATCCTAGTATATCATCAGTACGTCGTCAGACCCACACAGGATCCTAGTACATCTCTAGTATGTCGTCATACCCACTCAGGATCCTAGTATATCTCTAGTACATCATCAGACCCACACAGGATCCTAGTACATCTCCAATACATTGTCAGACCCACACAAGATCCTAATACATATCCAGTATGTCGTCAGACCCACAGATGGTCCTAGTACATCTCAAGTATGTCATCAGACCCCCACAGGATCCTAGTACATCTCCAGTACATCGTCAGACCCACACATGATCCTAGTACATCTCCAGTATGTCGTTAGACCCCCACAGGTTCCTTGTACATCTCCAGTATATCATCAAACCTAGATAGTATCCTAGTACATCTCCAATACGTCATTTGACCCACATAGGATCCTAGTACATCTCTAGTATGTCGTCAGATCCACATAGGATCCTTGTACATCTCCTGTACATTGTCAGACACACACAGGATCCTAGTACATCTCTAGTACATCGTCATACCCACACAGGATCCTAGTACATCTCTAGTATGTCTTCAGACCCACACAAGATCCTAGTACATCTCTAGTCAGTCGTCAAACCCACACAGGATCCTAGTACACCGTTTCTATGTCGTCAGACCCACATAGGATCCTAGTACACCGTCACAACCAGCTACAGGGTTCCCGCACTAAGCCCGCTTGTCTCCAGGAGAGTCTACTCCTCAAGTTACTAGTTGATATGAAAACTACCATGATATCCCATGAATATGTATCCCAATGGACTGCCATGTCATATGGGTCTCAACGCAACAGATGGTGCATCAATTGGATGCCCAGTCTGTAAGTTATTAGCTTTTTAGTCTCGAGGTCCTGGTTGGATTCGTGCTTGATCCAACCCAAACACACCCCAAATTTATCAAAATATATAGTGGAGTATACCAAATGGACCATCTCGCCCCAAGGTTTCTAGCTCCACAGAAGGTTCATAAAACGGATAAGGTTGAAACTGGTCTGTGTCCGGTCTGACCCGGTCAGACAGACCCGACCCGACCCGATCTAGGATGACCCAGACTAGTTCTGGTCAAACCGGCTCGCTATGTCTGGCCTAGCCCACTGGGTCTATCCCGGCCTATGCTGGGCGACCTAGCGGCGCGGGGGCCATGGGGCGCCGCGAGGTTCGTCGTGCGGCGCGGGGGCTGCGGTGTGGCGCGTGTGTCGCAGGGCAGGGCAAGGGGTATGGGGCAGTACAAGGGCCACAAGGCGGTTCGAGGGCCACAGTGTGGTGGGGAGACCACGGTTCTGAAATCACCTTCATCGCGGCTCGCAGCATGTGGGACGCCGTATCCGAGTCCCACCAGTGCCATTCGCCGGAATCGGTCACCGCCTTCTTCCAATGCGAGGAACACAACAAAAACTGAGGAAAATTGCAGAGAGGTCAGGCCATGTTCGTTTGGCCCGCACCCTCCAAGTTAGGGCGGTATCAAGTGGAATTATAAAACCTGTATGAAGAACACCAAACTCTACAACCTCTGACAATGATTATTCCCTAACCCGCAAAAAGAAATAATCCACGGATCAACTAGTTAGAGAGTGGATCTGCATTCTTTTCTTAGAAGGGAAGAACATGGAAATCATTAATCAAAAATAATTAAACCCCTACCTCAACGTGCATTGGATTTGGCACGAGGATGAACATAAAGTTGTCGACGACCGTCGCTCTCGCAACACGCCTCCGATCCTGGCTCGTTCGTCGGTTCGTCGGATATTCTCTCTTTGATGGAGGTTTTTATTCGTTGGAGAATTTCTCCATGAGTTCTCTATTTCCAACACTTTCCCCAAACCATCAAGAGGGGAGCCAACATAAAATAAATTAATAAATTAACATTTAATTTATGTTGACACATATAATGAATTGGGGGAGTTGAGAGGTTTTCCCCTACATTATAAGGGGTTCGGGTGGTCCCCACCACCAAGATTTGAATTGGGGGTTTTTATTGCTTAGTTGGTCCCCACCAATGATAATTTATTTAGGAGGATAAAAATAAAATAAAATATATTATTTATTTTATTTTTATTTCCACAAAAAACACGAAAAATAACTTTCACCCTCGACCAACTACCATTAAGGTGAAAGTCTCCTTAAGAAAATACTGTCATTGTGAGTTCAACAATGTCCTCAGAATTCCATTCCAAGAACCTATTCAAAAGATACAAAAAACCGCTCACACTTTTACTAAACATACTCGAAAAAAAGTTCAGATATTCATTTCAGGCACACCGGGCCTCAGAATCACGCGCCGTAAATTTTTGCGGACTTATAAAATTCCCATATAATTTAAACAAAATTACATAGAATTTTTGGGTCTTTGCATTTTTTCATAAATAAATGAATGTTTCCTTATATTATCTTTGTATTATATAGAAATAGAATATATAAAAAACAAAAATGCTTTAATTCATTAATATATATCATTAAAATATTCATCTATGAAACAAATGAAAATCCCTAACATTAAAAATTAAAAAAACTATATAAAATAGAAAATCTAAAATGGGAAAATATGTGTCACCCCAATCTACTAGAATCATCCCCCCCTAATGGCAAAAAATATAGAAATTAAACAAAATATTTTTAAACCAATCAATAATTTAGAAAATGAAAAAATATAACCTTTATAGGAATTGTAGCTATTATTGAGGGAGAGAATGAAGTGGTATTTCTAAGAGGTAATGTGATCATTAGAATAGTAACATGGACATTGGAAATAGTAACCTGAATGTTGATAATAGTATCTTAAACATTGGAAAAGTAATTTATCCTCAAAATAATAAGGTATTGTGTAAATAATATTTATCCAGAGTAATATACCTAAATATAAATATTATAATGTTGAAATAAAAAAAATCAAAGAAAATATAGGCATGTTTTTAATAAAATATATATTAAAGTAGTTCATAAAAACATATGTTTTATAAATAAAATTACCTATGTAAGAAAATTATTTTTTAAAAATTAATATCATTTTTAAAATCATGACATTGAATTTCTTCAAGGATGAATTTTTTGTATTTTCAAACATACTTCAATTTTCTAGTGAATAGTAAAAATACAATTTTTTATGTAATATATGTATCTTGAATTATATCATTCATTATATAGTAATCACCTAATAATTTATAGTACTTGTGTTATGGAAAAAATATATTTAGTTTTATAAAATATAATAATTTTAAAACCTAAAAAAATTCCAATACATAAAGTTGGAATCAATCCTTTAAAATAATAATTTCCCCCTTACTTATTAATAAACTAATTGAATTGAAATTATAAAGGTTTTTAAAGACCTAAAACCAGTATATTATATTTTTATATGATTTATATCGTCAAAAAATAACTATTACATGTTTTTACCTGTAATAAGTATTTTATTCAATATTTTTATCTAAAAATACCCCTCTCACTCTTAATCCTTTAGAAACCTTAGATATGTTCTTGAGTAAACCAACTCAATAAATAAATGAATTTAGGTGTTGTACAATAGATTCCACACAAAGAAAAGAGTATGATTTTTTTCAAACTCTTATCTCATTATCTTCATTTATCACTCTATATTCCCAATTTATTTCAAAATAAAATATTCTAATATTTAATTATGAATAATTTTAACATTATATTTATGATTGTAACCAATATAAAAATTATATTTTTAATACAAACCACTTTTTCATCATATTTATACAATGTTCCCATTAACAACCGGTTAACCACCAACGAGGATGTTCTCAACATCTTTCCATATCACCGACCATATAGATGGTCATAATAAATTATTTATTATATATAAATTCGTAAATATATGTATTCTAATTTTTTGATATTTATTATACTTATGTATAAATTACCTTAAAAGAATACGAAAATTGAAATGAAACATGAAATTATTAAAGAAACATTATATCAATACGCTTCAACATCAAAAAAATTAAGAAAAATAATCTAATGATTACAATTGATAAATAGTGAAATAAATTCACATAATTCGCTTATTCTTCAATATTTTAATAAATATATGTTCATTATTTTGGAGGGGTAAAAGTGATGAAATAAAGCAAGATTTAAGGAAAGGGGATTCTTGACCCTAACTCCCTTTATTTTAGTTATACCTCTTCCACATCAAATTTCAGCATAAATATTCCTCTTATGTTTCTTAAATATACTTTAATTATTCTTCCCTTTTCATTCACACATATAAATTATACCATATTGAGTTGTAATCCAAATACAATGATTTTTTAAAAATATTTTTCTTTCCAAAACACATCTTTTACTCCTATTGAGGTTTTTCTTCCTGAATCAAGAATAATGATGCTTATTCCAAATATGTTTTCCCCTATTCATTTTGGAACCCAAAGATTAATCATAAATGTGTGATTTATGGGATCCTTATAAACCCCATTACATTCCATGAGTTATTTTATGACTATGATTTTTATATGTTCTATGTGTCATGCATGATAATGTTAGTATTATGATGTGATGGGTGGTCTTGGAATTATATATCCCTTAAATGCATTGAGAAATGTGATGTTTCACATGATATAATATTTATTATGCATGAAAACGATGCTATATGTATTCATAATGATGATTTTATGATTATTCTCCTATGTTATGCTTGAACATGATACTAGATTTGTTCACAACTATGTGTGGTATTTGACCACTATGACTTTATGTTTCATTCTTATGCATTTATACAAATGGCTCCTTTATCAAATGTTTCCCTCATGATTATGTTGATGATACAATGATTATGATGGGATGATGATGATTATGGTATTCATAAATGGCCCGAAGGCCTTCTTTTTTTTATTATTTTGGATAATCCACCTTTCAAGGAGTGAGGTGGAACTCTTACGTGGCCTGAAGTCATTAAGAGAAAATTACGGTAACTCATGTTATAAGGATTCATTTCCCTTATTATTCATCTTACTTTGATTTTATATCATCCTTTTTTTCGATGTATATCCTCAATTAACTACATATATTGATAATAATTTGAAATATTTTAAGTGGATAAAGAAGAAGGATTTTCACAATGTTTATACCTTATTATTTATATGTAGATTGAGATCATAGTTTTCAAAAGATACTAAACCTTTAATTCCATGAACATTTAAATATGATATTTTTTCCTTAAAATGATGTAATAACCAGGTAATAAAAAGTAGGATTGCTATAGTTTGATGGTATATACAACACATAACATCGTGCTCAAATGAACTGTAAAATATTATTATTTTAATAAGACTGATATAACCTTCCCATTAAATTGAAGGATATGAATAATTGTAACCAAATTATAAAATATATAAATTAGTTTTCTACACAAAAAATTATTAATTATAAGTAAATAAGTAATTAATTATCATTAAATTCATTTTATGCCTTAGAAATTTTTTTTCTTCAAAAATTATTTTTACTACTTTTTGGGAATGAATAAATAAATAATTTCAAAAAATTTATAATTTTATTTGATAAAATAGATATAAATTTTTAATTAAAAAATTCAAAATTAACCTTAGGATGAAATTTTGGTATTTTTCAAAAAGATAGTTTTTTAGTGAATAGTGGAAAATACCGATTTTTGTAAAACATTAATTTATTTTAATTAAAAATCATTTTTATTTTAATTTAATGTGAAATTAACATAAGATTTATATTTCTTGGTATAATGTAATTAATTTCATTTGAATCATCATTATAATTTATTTTGGTATAATTTCATTTTTTTGTCTTAAAACCCCATTTTTTTAAAAATGATTATAGTGTTTTACGTATTTATATTAAAGTTAATTTATTAAAATAATGGGGAATTGAATTTGATGAAATGTAAATAATTTTTCGAATCCTTAATTAAAATTTATCCCAGTATGAATTTTTGATATTTTAATAAGAAAGTTACATTTTTTTGTGAATAGAGGAAATATACTATTTCTATAAAATATGGTATCGTTTATGATATTTCCAAGGAATAAATATGATATAAAAATTTATTTAACATATTTAAATAATCATATATGATATATAATAAAAATATATATTATAATTTAATTCCGGAAAAAAATAAAAATACATTTTCAGTACTTGCACAGCATTGGAAAAGTTAAATTTGGTGTCCTAAGGATAATATTTGAAATGGAAGAAATAATTTATCAAATTTTTATGTAAATACGAATTATTATTGATAATATTTAGGTATATATATATATATATATAATTTTTTGAATTATATACCAAGTGTCTTATCCAAATTTTTAAGCAATGCTTGCTCAAGGTTAGAAAGATCAAAATACCATATTTATTAATTTTTCAGGACATATATGTGATTGAATACAAATATTTAATGAATATAAAATTTAATATTGAACATAATTTAGTTATTTTTATAATGGTAATTTACTTTTAATTTTTAGTGATGAAATAATTACCTCAAACTCTTACGCAAAACTGATGCAGTGAATGTGCAAGAATTAAAAGAATCAAGAAAATGATTTTAAAAACTCTAAAAGTATTATATTTTTGGTGAGTTATAGTGTACCGTGAATTTTAAAAAAACATATAAGAAATTATGGATATTTTAAAGGTTTATATTCTAATTACATTATTGTCCAGATGTTTTCAAATTCAAATTATGTGAATAGTTCTTAAAATGACATTAACAATATTTTATGTTAAACAATAATAAATTAAATTATTTAAAACTCATGAAATATTGAAAGAGGACAATTAAGATGGAAAATAGCCTAGAATTTCATCACTAGGAAATTTATGATCCAATTTTCACCTTATAAGAAAAATTATAACTCTTTAATATTTAAAAAGTCATTACCACTACTAAGTTTAATATATGTTAACCAAGTATTTATACCAAAATATAAGTTTTAAAATTACATCTAAACCTGAAAAAGTTTATTAGATGATTATATTAAGACAATAAAATTTTCATATTCAATAATATGTCATTTTGGAATCATTTTATGTAACATGCAATTATTTAAAAAGAGTAAAATAATTATTGATAACATATATGACATGAAACACAAATCTTAGAAGAGAATGTAACAACCCTAGGATTTATGATTTATTAATTTTTAAATAAATTCAATTGAATTGATATCTTGTGATGCATGAAACACCAGGTTTTAGCAACACGTGATACTCTATTAAAATATTATTATTTAAACTTGACCATTATAACCTAGTCCTTAAGTTAGCGGGTATGAATATGAGAAAATAAATTATAAACATTATATATTTTAAATAAGTATAATATAAATTTAATTGTTATATATTTATTATAAATAAAATAAGAACCATTTTAATGAATAAAAAAGAAATTTTTCCTTAAAAAATGTTTTTCTAAAAGGTGGCCTAGTCATGCTTCACGCGCATAATTGAAAATTAATTTTTACCAATTTAAGAATATTTATTTCCAAAAATAAACTTCATTTTTGAAATATAAAAGTATAAATTATATTTGGGATGATTTCTAAGAGTTTTCTGAAAAGATTAATTATTTATATGAATAGTGAAAAATACTTATTTTTTGTTGAACATTGTCTTTTATTTTTTATGATTTACAATGTTACATTATATTTTAAATAGGTTTTAAAGTAAAAATAGTTCAATTAAATTATTATTTGACTAATTAAGCCCATTTTAATCAATTAAGTATTGAATTTAGATACAAAAACTTTTTATTCTTTTGAAGGTTTTTGTTTAGAAAACTCATCTTTTCGACGCATCTGTAGGTTTGATTTTAAATTGAATTATTACACTTGTGTGAATTGAATTTGGAAAAATGGATTAAATATTTGGAATTTATATAATTTATGTTATATACTAAGGTCAATAAAATTTTGGGTTGTAATAAATAGTAAAAACTGTAAAATTATTTATGGTAGTTAGGTTTAAAAAGAGTTTATCACGGGTTAAACTAAAAGGGTAAGGTTTAAAATTTACCCAAAACATAAATAAATAATTTTGGATGGACATATTTAAACCTTATATATTTAATGGTTCAATACATTTTGGAGGATTTTTTATGAGAAAAATGTTGGTGTCACTTTTTCTTTTCAAAATTCTAAATTGTGTACTCTCCCCCATATATAAAAGGCCACCCCTATCCTCCCCTCTTCAAACATCCAAAACACTTTTTTATCCAATAACTACACAAATATATTACTTATTTCCCTAAACACATCCTATATTCCATAGGATTATTAGGAAACCATCCTATTGAGGATTTATTTATCAATCTAAAGAGGCTCTCTAGAGAAGAGGTAAAATTCTTAAACATGCCTATTTTTTGTTTCTTCTTCCACCTCATTAAAATATTATTAATATATGATAATATAGAAACAAAATTAACCCCAATATACTGATATTTTTTTATATCTATTTCATAACCAATTTCCATATCTACTTCCGTCAAATGTAAAATGAAATCATCGATCGTGTGTACGACTAACTACCACCTCACGAACAGATGTAATTTGTCTTCTATAAATACCCTTAAAGGCTGGATATAATGTTGGATTTAATAAATTTATATTATATTTATGAAATGAATATACATACAGAATTATGATATCACATATACCTTCTTATATTCTATTTTGTAGGGGGATATGATAATGTCACTATAGTGTATGGAAAACTACCACCCGACAAAGCAATGTGATTCGTTTATCACTTATGATTTATGTGGAAGGTATTCAAAAACAATTTAATTATTATGTGTGATATTTATGATCTAACCATACTTTTGTAAATATATTATCACATATAACTTCTTACCTTCCAATATTTTGGAAAACAATAATGCCACTCATGTGTACATATGGACTACCATAACCACGTTGAGATTTGAAATGTTTTTGATTTAATTTTTTGATGGATTGTAATAAAGATATATTTTATTAATAAAAATGATATATATAACATAATAATGATTTTTTAAATTTTAATTAATCTTTATTTTTGTTTCATCCCATCCTTTTTTAAAATGGAAACAACATTCATGTGTACGTATGGCCTATCATCTCTATAAATGGTGTAATGCATTTTCAATATTTAAATTTTATGTATTAATATAATTATATATATATAGAATATATATGATATTTATATCATGTTTTAAATTATGTATTTGATTAAAAAATGATCAAATTAAAATGATCAAAATTACCGAACCAAAGCGTACATGAAAAAAAAAGTAATTATCACCTGAAATAATGATTTTAACAAATAATTGCTAAAAATGAGTGATAAAATAATAAAATAAAATTATATTTTTTATTAAATATATTACTATTTTTAGATAATATATTTATAATAAATATATATTTTTTATATAATTGGTATGAATGTTTATGAATTAAATTGGACCTGAGGATTAAAATGTCCAGAGGAAGGGCATACCCTTGGTTTCCAAATGCCATTCCTACTCCATGCCTCATCAAGAAACCTCAAACCATTTATTCTTCTATAAACATTGGGAAATTGAGATCTTGAATTTTTCATGTTCAAATCTTAATATTAATCTAAATAGAGACTCATTATAGGAGGAGATCTTTTACTGGATAATTTTAGATACACCACATGGAGTGGAATGGAAGGGTCATGTTATTAACTTTTCTACTATTTTCTGGATTTTATGGGAAGAAAGTAATTAGTTGAGGGAGGTAAGTTAGGTTTCACACCTATTTTTTCTGGTACGTCTGAAGTTACTAGTTGCAGAAATCAGGTTTCTTGTGGAAGGGGAGACTCGGTGGTGGCATTCAGAATGCTTCTACCAAGAGATTGCTTCAGGAGGAAAGTCAAGTATGTACAATAGGGAATATGGATTAAATGGAATGCTCCCAATATAGGGTTAAAGTTAAAGATTGATAGATCTTGCTTAGTTGGGCAGATGTGTGGTGGTGGATTGGTGAGGGACAGTGGTGGTTTGGTTATATTGGGTTTTAGTGCATCTTTTGGTGTTGGGTCTTCTCCTGAAGTGGAGGAAAGGTCTCCCATGCATCGATTGATGATATGAAGGTATCAAAACATTGTAATTGCAGAAGCGGAGTCATATTTGGACTTAATAGTGAGTTTTTTGTAGGGTACAAACAATTATCCTTGGTGGTTAACTTATATTATTAGAAGTTTTTAATTACCGATCAATCAGGATATTCTATTCAAACACACATGGAGAGATGGTAAATTTGATTTGGATGCATTATATAATCAAGTTAACCTCTATAATAATTATATAATTTATGATGAAGTAGGTTCTTTTTGGTAGATTGTATGTTTTTCAGTAAGGGAGATGTGTAATGACCCGATCTTTTATGAATAAAATTCCCTTTCTTTTAATGTCTTATAAAAAACACATGCACTATTTTTTTTTCTTTTTATTATTATTGGGTTTAAATGGAAATAAATTATCATTAACCTTGATAATATAGTCATTGAATAGTGACCACATGACTGATATAAATTTAATTTTTTTAAAAAAATCCTTTTGACACCTACAAAAGAGAGGATGGTCTCATACAGTAGACTCAGACCGTACGAAGATCATTTGTTGGAGCTCAGAAATCAGGTATCATTACTAGGATTCACTCTTGAAAAATCCCAAGCTAATCTTCAACACGTTAATTTTGAACAAAATCACCTATGGGGGAAGTTCAAGTTTATAGGGATTACCACTCAGGCGATGTTATCTGAGCCTCCCCAAGAGTCTATCACCATTGCACACCTTACCCATTGGTATTATGCAGTTGTTATAATGTGTTATGTAATAAGTTTTTACTTACTTATTGTGTAATAACTTTTTATAAATAAAAGTCTTATTCCATCAATTACTTTATGAAAATAGTCTTTCGTAAAAAGTGATGAATTTTATAAATTTTCTTTTTGAGTAAAAAATGTACTTTTGAGAAATATATAAATTATATTAAAATATTTTTTTATTAATAATATTATAAAAAATTTCTTATAAATGATGATTATATCAGTTCCTTGTCTGTAAATAACTAGGTAATCAGTTTGATAAGAGTTATATTTTTTATACGAGAAAATAAAAAATATAATATTAATGAATTTATTTTAAGGAATTAATTAATTTTTGAAATAATTATTATTTTAATAAAATATTATTATCAAATTAATTTTATGGAAAATAAATGAGTATATAATTTATATTAATTAAAATGTAATTTTTAATAATGTTTGAAATCTGTTTATGTCAAAACCCGTGAATTTTCAAAAAGTGTAGGTTTTACTTTTAAAAGTAGAAATTCACATATTTAGGAAATTATTTAGCCAAAATAAATATTATTTTTGGAATCATGATGTTGAAATTACCAAATGATGAATTTTTCATAATTTTTTGAGGTAGTTGAATTTTTTGGTAAAAATTAAATACTATATAAATAAAATATGTGTTTTATGACCTCATAATGACCCCAAAATGATGTAATATATACTATAGTGGGTATAATTAGACCAATATATGTTTTCAAATTTAAATAATGTGATTTTATCTTTGTTTTCCTTATTTTATAAATCCATAGTGAATCCTCTAAAATGTATAATATATTTTATGATTTTAAATTCATTTCTTTAAAAATCTGACTCACCTCCACATAAGAAAAGCTCGTATTTTAATAAATTCATACATTGGACTTATAAAATAAATTTTTACACATATATTTTGAAAACACCATGGGAAAAACCATGAGAAGGTTTGGGGTTCTGAATATTTAATTATATAGATTCTTGAACCTAAATTTATGAAATATTAAACAATTGTCATCTCATTTCCTATATAAACCCACCCAAGATCCCACTTTACTTCACAAAAAGTTCTTTTATCACGTCCTTACTCTTCCCAAATCTCTCTATAATCCTCCCAGGTAACCCCAAGCTCTCAATAATCCCCTATTAAAGTTCTTGAAGTCACACACTCAAGTAAGGGATTCCTTCCTTTTTCGTTTTTATCCAACTTTCATCATGGTCATATACCCTGTTATTTTCAATTACAAATGTTAGGGTATGATTTAAAACCACACCCATTATTACCACATATTTTTAATTTATGATATACCACTTTCTCTCCCATTAATTTTTTTCGTATACACTCTTTACCATGCCGAAATTCCATAAGGGTTTTCCCTCTTTTAATTTCTATTCAAGTATTTCTCCAATATTATGCATCTAAATTCCATTTAATATGTTGGGATACTATGTTCCATGATCCCTTTACTATATATTTAATTTATAAGTGATTATATACCCCTTTATCTCTCATTGACCCAACTTATGAATTCTCATATGATGACATTATGTTGTCAAAATTACACCGCGGTTTTCCAAGCCAAAATCATTGTGTAGTGAATACCATACCCATTTCAAATTAAGGGTATTCTCATTTATGAACATATACATATTTAATGGTACTTAATGTATTTATTCCACATTATTTAATTATTTAATAACTTATGATGTTGAATGATTCCATGTTATATGATCCATGCGGCACACTTATGCATGAAATGAAATGATTATAAATGGTGTGCCTTGATAGTGCTCTAATGCATTGGGTAATGTTTAGTATCATGATACGCCATGTGAAATTAGGGAGTACTCATTATAATCCATGTTCAATGAGCCTTGGCTTTTGATAATATCCTGTTGTATGTTGTTGTCACATTTCCATGTAATGATAGTCATGCTATATCATGCCTTTATTTTCATGTTTCTATTATGAAACATTTATATTCCTATTTCCGACCATTTATTGTATTTTTCATGTCATTTCATTTTTACTCCCTCATTGGGCCTTATATCTCACCCTTTCCTGATGTATGTCCTTGGGTTATCCCATTCAACGGTAAGTACAAAGAAATGTTTTGGTCATGTAAAAGTAGTTTTCAATAAAGATATTTCATTTCATGTTTTAAGTGGTTATGTAATGTTCTTAATTTCTATAGACACTAGACCTCTTGATACTCAATGTTGTCTTAAGTTAAATTTTATTTAATAAACCATGTTTAATTACGTAATAAGGAGCAGTGTTGTTATAGTTGGTATCAAATGATAGGTTGAGTTATTTTTGTGATTAGTGTTATAAAACTTCAGTTAAATCCTTAGGGATAATATTAAGTATATGAGAATAATCCCAAATTTTTTGTGAGTATATAGGAAGTGGTTTACCAAGATAATACATCCCTATATCAATATAAATAGGTAGTGGTGGATCTGTCACATATGTATCTAGGGGTTAAACCTGAAAACACCGCTTTGAGCTAGACTATGATGGGAACTAGTTCATGACAACAAGACTTTATTAACTCTTATTTAGAAAATCCCAATGTTTATTAAATGGTAAATTCATAAGCTTAGTATAAACTGTTATTAATGGAATAAAAAAAATTTCCAATGAATATATGTTGGGAAGTAGATCATGGATAACATAGATTGAAGCATATAAATTCATAAGTTAAGTAAATAAATGTAATTTATAAGTTATCCATTTTTTTATTGGATTCCCCTCTATGTGTTTAATAAAAATACCCCTAACTTTCCTTATATTCTAACCAATGGATGGTAATAGGATGACTCATGCTAACAACTGATTCTAAGATCAGTGTGATTCCTATTCTAATGAGATGCCCAATCTGATGGGAGTGGGAATCACAAACTATTTCATGATACTCTCTCAGTTAACTCATGATTCGAATAGAAACACAGGTCAAGAGAAACTTCCAACCCCCTTAATAAATAACAAGCCAAAATTGAGAGCGTCATGAGACAAATGCCTCCTACTTTCAACAAATCATTTTATCCCTCAATTAAAAAAATAATGGATCAACTCCATTGATAAAAAATTCTCCATCCTTAAATGTTTCAAACAATAGAAGATTTTTCTGGATGCTTATCATATGGAGGGTGAAGCTGATCAATGGTGGAAATTGATCAAAAATAAAAATATTTGGGAAGATATTGAGGTGTTGGAATGGAAGTATTTTTAGAAAAAATAAATAAATATTTTCCTCACACCCTCTAACTTAATTTGGAAAGGTACTTACTTTCCCTCAAGAAAGAAGAAGACAAATACATCAGTGCATATGAGGAAAACCTCACAAGGATTTCACGATACACCTCTAGCTTTGTCACTACCCCTGAATGCAAGGATGATCACTTCATTAGTGGGCTAAAACCTACCATATGGAAAGATGTTGAGATCCGTGACTTTTTTATCTATGAGTAAATTGTCCAATGTTCCCCCAAAGTTGAAATAGAGATTAAAGAATCTAAGGGTTATCATGGGGATACGAATCAGAAATTAGACCTTAATTCTGGTGGTCTGAGTGATAAATCCAACAGTGAAAAGAAATTCCAGCACTCCACTTGATAAAGGTGTGGAAATAATCACACTAGAAATTTACTGAAGGGGAAAATTAAATGATTTAGGTTTGGAAGAGAGGGGAACATGTCCATTAACTGTCAACAAGAAAAACTCAATACTATGACAGAGGAATGGAACACTCCATTCGACCCTCAATATATTGTTCATTGCTACAACACCAAAGAACTAGAGAACTATGTGAACCAGTGCCCTAATACAAGAGTTTTCTGAGGCAACCAACAACCTCCAAGGTAGTAATGGAGATATTTTTTCCATCACTACTACTAAAGTGAATCCCAACAAAGAAGTGGTGAAACGTATGATAGTTTTTCAATAAAGGATATAAAATTTACTTTTTTATTCTGGTTCTACGTATTCTTTTATATACTAAATGTTTTGTAGAACAATACAAACGCCACTACAAATCATGGTAGTAGAGATGTTGGTTACAACCTCAAAAGGGGGAAATTATCGCATCCCTTGAATATAACTCATCCCCTATCACAATTTGTGGATTGAACTCCCCAAAAAACCATTCCATACTCCCTGTGGTGAAATTTTATGCAATTCTTCACTTGGATTGGATTTCTCTCTATAGAGTCGACATAAATTGTCATGATAGGGAAATCACTTTCTATATATAGAATCGACCCCCAATTCTATAAAAGTGAAAGTATACATATGAATCTTCTTTAGAACCATCTTTACAAGCACAGATATTTTTATCTTATGAGAACACATATCTTTCTCATATGATTGAGTCTATGGAAGGAACCATCCTCTAATACATGCCTAATGTGAGGGAATTCATTTATGTGTTTCCTAAGGAATAGACTGGTCTTCCTCTTAGAATAGATGATTAATTCTAGATTGATCTCATACCTATGGAATTTCCAATATCTAAACCTCCATATAGAATAGATGTTGTGGATCTTGATGGTCTAATGAAACAACTATAAGAGAGTCTAGATAAAGGGTGTATATGCCCAATTCATTCAACATGGGGTGCACGGGTTCTCATTGTCCATAAGAAGGATGGGTTAATTCTCCTTTGCATTGATTATCATGAGCATAAAAAATCATGATAAGTAAAAGGTATCATTTTCCACGAATTGATTACTTTTTTGATTTTCTACATGGAGAAAAATACTTCTCCAAGGTAGATATGCGGTCAGGATATTAAAAAGTAAGGGTCAAGAATGAGTATTTCCCCAAGACTGCTTTTCGTACAAGGTAAAGGCACTATGAATTCATAGTAACGCCTTCAAGACTCGCTAATTATCCAGAAATATTCATGGACATGATGAATAGAGTCTTTAAAGATTACCTCGACAAATTTGTTGCAGTATTTATAGATGATATTCAAATATACTCCAAAACCAAGGAGGAGCAAGAGGAGCATCTAATCACTATTCTAGAGACCTTTTGAAAGGGGGAGATCTATGAAAGGTACAGTAAGTGTGACTTCTAGTTGAATGAATTGTTATTCTTGGGGCATATCATCACAAGCAATGGGATATCTATTTATCCCTACAAGTCAAATGCAATTGAGGGATGGCTAAGGCCAACAACAATAAAGGATACCCATAGAATCCTTGGGTTAGCTGGATATTATTTCCAATTTGTAAGAAATTTCTCACGATTGTAAAACCCTCTTACCAAGATAACCCAGACATGACTCAAGTTTTTTTTGGAAATGATGAATGAGAAGAGAGCTTCAATGAATTGAAAAAGATACTTATCACTGTTCTTGTACTCACAATACCCATAAGTGGAGAATGTTTCCTAGTATTCAGTGATGCTTCAAATAAGGGCTTGGGTTGTGTGTTGATTCCAAATGACAAAGTCATTGCCTATGCATCAATGAAATTGAAATTTCATGAGTAGAACAATCCAACACATGATCTGGAGTTAGATGAATTAATCTTCACTTTGTAAATTTGGTGACATTACCTCTTTGGGTAGAAGTGTAAAATAAATATGGATCACAAAATCCTCAATTATATATTCATGGATAAAGAGTTGAATATGCTCCAAAGAAGATGGTTATAGTTGGTCGAAGACTATGACTGCTCAATCCATTACCACCCTGGGAAAGTGAACAAGGTGCCAGATGCTCTATGTAGAAAGGACCCAGCGATTCTATCATTGATGATAATTGAAAAAGATCCAATCTTCTTAGATTTTATTAATATGTACATAGGAATCATAAATAAGGGAACATCATTAATCCTTTTACAAATTATTTCTCAACCATCTCTTTTGGAAAGTTTAAATGATGCCAAAAAACATGATGTTGGAATTCAGAATAAAGTAGAAACTATCAAGAAAGGGAAATCCTCATAGATTAATGTTAATGAAAAATGAATTATTAGATTTGGGTCATGACAATGTGTTCTATAAAATCTAGAGTTAATGAAACAAATTGGATGATGCACATAGTTTGAATTTATTTATTCTCCTAGGAAACACAAAGATGTATTGAGATCTTCGATAGTATTATTGGTTGGATAACATGAAGAAGGAGATCGTTGAGTACACATCAAATTACCGAGTATGTTAGAAAATGAAGGTTGAGAGGTAGAAGTCTAAAGGGATGATGTAACCATTATCCATACCAACATGGAAGTGGGAGAACAATACCATAGGCTTTGTC
The DNA here is from genome assembly GCA_963277665.1 of Viscum album. Taxonomy (NCBI): domain Eukaryota; kingdom Viridiplantae; phylum Streptophyta; class Magnoliopsida; order Santalales; family Viscaceae; genus Viscum; species Viscum album. Next base: position 1,835,752,005 of record OY728129.1, read on the forward strand.
ACCAGAGTTTTGAAGACATCCAAAGGAAACAATACTTTCTGGGTTATTGTGGATCGTCTTACAAAGACTGCACACTTCATTGCAATTCAAGAGGATTTATCAATGGATTAATTGGCATGGATATACATTAGAGAAGTGGTAAGGATTCATGGAGTACCACTATTGATTATATCCGATCGAGATCCAAGATTCACCTCTATGTTCTGGAAGAGTCTCCAACATGCTCTGAATACTTAGGTAAAATTCAGTATGCATTATCATCCTCAAACTGATGGCCAATATGAGCGGACTATCCAAACAAATAAGGATATGTTGATAGCATGGTCATTAGAATTTAAAGGAGGATGGGATCAACATCTTCCTCTAGTTGAGTTCTCTTAGAACAATAGTTTCCACTCAAGCATACAAATGGCTCCTTATGAAGCCCTTTATGGGAAGAGGTGCAGAACACCAACATGTTGGAATGAAGTTAGGGAGCAAAAATTTCTAGTTCCAAAAATGTTCAAAGAAATGGTAGAAAAGTTTAAGAATATCCATTAGCACATTAAAGTTTCCCGGAGTCGACAAAAGAGATATGGTGACAACCGTTGATGAGATGTAGAGTTTGATGTTGGATACAAGGTATTCCTCCACATTTCACCATATCATAGAGTTATAATATTTGGGAATAAGTGAAATCCTGGTCCAAGGTAAATCCGACCTTTTGAGATCATTGGTCGCATTGGATTAATGGCCAATTGACTAGCACTCCCACCAAACTTGTCTCAAGTACATGATGTATTCAATGTATCACTCTTAAAAAAGTACATACCTAACCCATCACATGTACTCAATCAAGATGTAGTACCATTAGAGAATGACATATACTATGAAGAGAATCCAGTGAAGATCTTAAATCGTAGATACAAAGTTCTTCAAAATAAGATGATGTCCCTCATCAATGTGTTATGGTGAAACCACAAGATTGAAGAAGCAATGTGGGAACCAGAGGAAGTGATGAAGTCGAGTTGGACTCATCTATTTTAGTGTGGGTAAATAAAATTTTGAGGGTGAAATTTCTTAAGGGGGTAATGTTGTAACAACCCAATCTTTTATGAATAATATTAGCTTTCTTTTAATGTCTTATAGGAAACACATGAGCTCTTTTTTATTATTTTTTTTATGATTGGGTTTAAATGATCATTAATTATCACTACCATTTATAATATAGTTGTTGAATAGTGATCACACAACTGATACAAATTTAATGTTTTTAAAAATAATCCTTTTGACGCAAACAAAGGAGATGATGGCCTTATCCAGTAGACTCAGGCCATATAAAGCTCATTTATTAGAGCTCGGAAAGGATGTAGTGTCATTGGGATTTCTCTTGACCTAGCCCAAGCAGAGCTTTAACAAGTTAAAATTGAATAGAATCACCTACGGGTGAAGTTCAAGTTAATAGAGATTACCACCTTGGTGTTGTTATCAGAGCCACCCCAAGAGTCTATCACCATCACACACCTTACCCTTATGTCTTACGCAAGTTTCATAAGGGGTTATGTAATAATGTATTAGTTACTTATTGTGTAATCCCTTTTAATAAATAAAAGTCTTCTTCCATAAATTCCTTTATGAAAATAGTCTTTCTTAAAAAGTGAAGAATTTGATAAATTGTATTTAGGGTAAAAATGGTACTTTTAAGAAATATATAAATTATATTAAATTATTTTTTTAATAATATTATAATAAAATATAATAAATGTTGACTATATCAGTTATTTATATGTATATTATTAGGTAATCAGTTTAATAAGAGTTATATTTTTATACGATAAAACATAAAATGTATTTTTAAGGAACATGTTTTAAGAATTAATGAATTTTTGAAATAATTAATACTTTAATAAACAATTAATATCAAATTAAATTTATTAATAATAAATTATTATATAATTTTTAGGAAGTAGAATGTAATTTTTATTAATGTTTGAAAAAAATTTCTATCAAAACGCATGAATTTTCAATAAATGTTAGTTTTCATTTTAAAAGTGAAAATTCACATATTTAAGAAATTATTTAGATAAAATGAAAATTATTTTTTGTATCTAGATGTTAAAATTATCCAATGGTGAATTTTTCATAATTTTCTTAGACAGTCGAATTTTTTGGGTAAAATTAAATATCATATAAATAAAATATGTGTTTTATAACCTCATAATGAACCCATAATGATGTAATAAATACGATAATGAATATTCTAAGACCAATATATATTTTACCATTAAAATAATGTGATTTTATATTTGTTTTACTTATTTTATAAATCCTTAATGAATCCTCCAAAATTTATAATATATTTTATTATTTTAAATTCATTTTTTTAATAATGTGACTCACCTCTAAATAAGCAAGGATACTATTTTATTATTCTTGTCCATTCAAATTGTAAAATTATGTTTTCAAATCTTGTTTGGAAAAATCCATGTGGGAAACCCATGCGAAGGTTTTTGGTTTTGAATATTTAATTATATAGATTCCAAAACCTATGTTTTTGAAATATTAAAAAAATCCCCTCTCATTTCCTATATAAACCCACCCAATGTCACAATTATCTTCACTAAAAATCCTTTTATCACTTTGCTACTCTTCCCTCCTATCTCTAGAATCCTCCCAAGGCACCCCAAGCTCTCAATAAGCACCTCTTCAAGCTCTTGAAGTCACACACTCAAGTAATGGATACCTTCCTTTTTTATTGTTATCCATGTTTCTTCATGTTGTTATACCCTTTTATTTTCAATTAAAAATGTTCAATTATGATTTTTCACATCCCCCATTATTCCCTCCTTATTTTTCAATGATAAGATACAAGTCTCTCTCTCATTAATGCTTTCCATGAACACATGTTACAATACCGAAATTCCTTAAGGGATTTCTCTCTTCTTATTTACATTCAAGTATTAATATCATATTATACATCTAAATTTCATTTCATATATTGGGATATTAAGGTACATGATCCCCTTAATGTATATTTCATGTATAAATTATGATAGACCTCTTTCACTCTAATCTACCCAACTTATGAATTCTCATATGATGACGTTATGCTGTAGAAACGACACCATAATTTTCCAAGTCAAAATCATCTTGTAGGGAATACCATACCCATTTCTCTATCAAGGGTATTCAACTTTATAAACATATTCTTTTTCAATGGTAATTACGTGTATTTATTCCACATTCCGTAATTGTGGAATAACTTATGATGGTGAATGATGCAATGTTATATGATCCATGTTACACACTTATGCATAAAATGAAATGTTTATAAAGGGTGCGCCCTGATAGCCCTCCAATGCATCGGTAATGTTAAGTATCATGATATGTCATTTGTAATGAGAGTTTAATCATACTTATCAATGTGAAATTAGATTTTATTTATGATAATTATTGTGCAATGATGTTTTACTCATGCTAATTAATATGCAATGAGCCTTGGCCCTTGCTAATTTCATGTTGTATGTTGTTTCTAAATTCCCATGTTATGATAATCATGATATATCATGACTTCATGTTCATGATTCTATTATGCTCCATTGATATGCCTAATTCCTAACATATATTTTTTTCTTCATTTCATTTCCTTATTTACTCCATTACTGAGCCTTAATCTCACCCCTTACTTATGTATGTCCTCGGGTTATCCCATGCAATTGTATGTATGATGGAATGTTGTGGTTTTGTAAAAGAATTTTTCGATAAAGATGTTGTATTTCTTGTTTTAAGCTGTTATTTAATATTTATAATTTCCCAAGACACTATACCAATCGATCATCGGAGTTATCTTAAGTGAATGTTTATTTAATAAATCATGTTTAAATATGTAATAAAGATAAGGGTTGTTATAGTTGGTTTCAAAGGATGGGTTTAGTTATTTTTGGGATTAGGGTTATAAAACTCTAGTGAAAGTATTTGGGATAAGACTGATTATATGTAAATAATCCCTAAATATTGGTTATTATAGAATAAGTGGTTTATCAAGAAAATACATCCCTCTTTGGATACAAACATGTTGTGGTGGCTCTGGCGCAGATGTATCTAGGGGTTAAACCCAAAAACCTCACTTTGAGATAGACTCGATTGGGAATTGGTGCATGAAAATGGTCCTTTCTACACACTTGGTTCAAAACTCCTAGGTTATATTCTTCAGTAAATTCAAAATCTTAGTATGAACCATTATTAATGGAATAAGAACTTCCCCTAAGAATATATGTTGGGAAGTATATCATGGACAACATAGATTGAATCCTATAAATTCATAAGTTAAGGAAATAAATGTATCTTTTATCTTATCCCTTTTTTCATAGGATTAGCCTTTATGTGTTTAATAAACATACTCCCAACATTCTTTTTATTCTATATAATGGCTGGTAAAATGAGTACTTGGGCTAACAAATGATGTGATGATCAATGTGATGACTGTTCTAATGGGATGCCCAATCAGATGGGAGTGGGAATTGCAAAATTTGTCATGATACTCTATCTGATGAATAATGTTTTGAATAGATACATGTTTCAAGAGGAACTTCCACCCCCCCCCCCCCCCCCAACAGAGAAAAAACAATCCACAATTATGATCTTCAGAAGACAATGACCTCCTACTTTCATTAGATCATATGATCCCAGAATCGTTGAATAATGGATCAAATCAATTGAGAATATCTTCTTCGTCCTTCAATGTTTCGAACAAGAGAAGGTTCTTCTAGATCCTTATAATATGGAGGTTGAAGCTTATCAATGGTGGAAATTGATCAAAAATACAAACCTTAGGGAAGAGATCGAGGTGTTGGAATGGAAGTATTTTCAGAAAATGTTTTCTGATAAATATTTTCCTCACACCCTCTGACTTATAATAGAAAGGTAATTCATTTACCTCATGAACAAATTTGATTAATCCATAAGTGTGTATGAGGAAAAACATGCAAGGATTGAACTATAGGCCTCCTGATTTTCCGTTACCCATGAATACAAGGTTTTCCACTTCTTTGGTGGGAAAAAACCTAGCCAATGGAAATCCCTAGCGATCTGTGACCTTGATAGCTATGATTTTTTTTTTCTAATGTGCCCTTAAAGTTGAAATAGAGATCATAAAATCTCAGGGGTATCTTGGGAAAATGAATCGAAAAGTGGACTTTAATTCTGGTGGTCTGATGGATAAATCCAATATTGTTAAAAAACATTATCACCCCACTTTCTAGAGGTGTGGAAAGAAGCACCATAGAAATTTCCTGAAGGGGTGAGGAAATTATTTAGGTGTAGAAGAGAATAGAACCAAGAAATTAACTATTTACAATAAATACCCAATACTTAAATAGAGGAAAGGAACACTCTTTTCAACCCTCAATGCATTCTTCCTTGCTACAACTGAAAAGAACCAGGGAACTTTGAGAACTAGTGCCATAAGCCTAGGGTTTTCACAGGAAACCAACCACCTATAAAGTAGTAATGGAAATATTTTTCAATCACTACAACTGAAGTGAATCCCAATAATGAAGTGATGATAGGTACACTAGTTATTCATTCAAGGATAGAAAACACACCTTTTTTATTCTGGTTATACACATTATTTTATATAAAAAATGATTAGTAGAACAATCCATACACCACCACAAATCATTGAAGTGGAGATTTTGGTGACATAATCAAAAGGGAAAATTATTTCATCCCATGAATATAACTCCTACCTTGTCACAATTTGTGGATTTAACATCCCAATAAACCTCATCATACTCCCTCTGATGGAATTTGATGCAATTATTTTCATGAATTGTCTTTCCCTATCTATAGCCAACATAATTTTTTGTGAGAGGTAAATCACTCTCCATATGGAGAATCAACCCCCCATTCTGTAAAAGTTCAATGATAATGATGAATCTTCTTTAGAAACATCTTCTTAAGTGTGGATATTACTACCATATGATAATGTGTATCTTTCTCAGATGATTGATTCTAAAGATGGAGCTATCCTTAAATATATGCATATTGTTAGGGAATTTTCTGATGTGTTTCCCAAGGAATAGCTTGGTATTCCTCTTAGAAGAGATGTTGAATTCTTAATTGATCTCATACCTATGGGATTTCCAATATCCAAGACTCTGAATAGAATGGATGTTGAGGAGATTTAGGATCTAAAGAGACAACTACAATAGAATCTGGATAAATGGATTATATGCCCATGTGCTTCACCATGGGGTGCACTGGTCCTCTTCATTAAGAAGAAGTATGGCCTAATGCACCATTGTATAGATTATCATGAGCTCGACAAAATCATGATAAATAACAAGTATCCTTTTCCATGAATTGATGATTGGTTCGATCATATATGTGGAGAACAATACTTCTCTTTGGGGGATCTATGGTCGTGATATTACTGAGTAAGGGTGAAGAAGGTGGATATCCACAAGACTGCTCTTCATACAAGGTACAACCACTATGAATTCAAAGTAATTAATTTCAGACTCACTAATGCTCTATAAATTTTCATGGAATTGATTAATAAAGTCTTTAGAGATTACCTCAACAAATTTGTGGTATATTTATAGACAATATTCTAATATACTCCAAAATCAAGAAGGAGCATGAAAAGAATCTAAGAATTTACTAGAGACCTTGTGAAATAAGATGTTCTATGAAAAGTAAAACAAGTGTGAGTTCTGGCTGAAGAAAGTCTCATTCATGGGGAATATCATCACAAGCAAGGGGATATTTGTGGATCTCTCCAAGACAAATGCAATTGATGTACGGTCGGGGCCAAAATCTATGATGGATATCAATAGATTCCTTAGGTTAGCTAGATATTATCATCGAATTGTGATAAATTTATAATGATTATTAAACCCTATTTCCAAGATAATGAAAATTGGAGTCATGTTTTCTTGTAATTATGAATTCAAAGAAATATTTAAGGAGTTTAAAAGGAGGCTTATCATTATGCCCATGCTCAAACTACCCATAAGTGGAAAACTTTTTTTTGTTATTTGGTTATGCTTCAAAGAAGGGCATAGGTTTTATGTTGATTATTAATTACAAAGTCATTTCTTATGCATCAAGGAAATTGAAAGTTCATTAGTAGAACTACCCAACACTTGATCTGGAGTTGGCTATAGTAATCTTCACTTTGAAAATATGGTGACATTTTCTCTTTGGGGAGAAGTGTAAAATAAATATAGATCATAAAAAGCCTCAAGTATATATTCACACAGAAAGAGATGAATATAAGCCAATAAAGATGGTTAGATCTGATCAAAGATTATGACTGCCTAATCCATTACCACCCAATGAAAGTAAACAAGGTGGAAGATGTTCTAAGTAAAAATGAACCAATGATTATTTCATTGATAAGAATTGAAAAGGATCCAATCTTATTTGATTTTATGAAGATGGACATGGGAATCATAATTAAGGGAACATTAGTAATCCTTTCACAAATGATTTCTCAACTATCTCTTTGGGAAAGGATAAAGGATGATCAAAATGTTGATTTTGGAATTCAAAAGAAAGTGGAAACTATTAGAAAAGGAAAATCCTCAGATTTCAATGTTAATGAAGAAGGAATTATGTGATTTGGGTCAATAATATATGTTCTATAAAATCCAAATTTAAAGAAAGAAATTATTGATGATACACATAGTTCAAATTTATCCATTAACCTAGGAAACACAAAGATGTCTTGAGATCTCTGAGGGTATTATTGGTGGGATAACATGAAGAAGGAGATTGCTAAGTATAAATCAGAGTGCCTGGTATGTAAGAAAGTGAATTATGAGAGGAAGAAGTATAAGGAGATGATTTAACCATTACCCATACTAACATGGAAATGGAAGAACATTATCATGGAATTTTTCACCAGACTTCCAAAGAAATCCAAAGGAAACAATGCTATCTAGGTTCTTGTGGATTGTCCTACAAAGATTGCAAACTTAATTTCAATTCGGGAGGATTTATCATTGGATAAAATGGCATGGATATACATCAGAGAAGCGGTAAGGATTCTTGGAGTACCACAATCGATTGTATCGAGTTGATATCCCAGATTTACCACTAAGTTCTGTAAGAGTCTCCAACATACTATGAATATAGAGTTGAACTTCAAAACAACTTATCATTATAAAATTGATTACCAATCTAAGTGGAATATCCAAACACTTTAGGACTTCTTGATAGCATTCTCAAAATACTTTAAAGGAGTATGGGATCAACATCTTCATCTGGTTGAGCTATCTTGCAATAATAGTTTCCACTGAAGCATCCAAATGGATCCTTATTAAGCCCTTTATGGGAAGAGGTTCAGAACACCAGCATGTTGGGATGATTTTGGGGAGTGAAAACTTCCAAGTATAGAAATGGTCGAAGAAATGGTGGAGAACGTTAAGACCATCCATCAGCACATTAAAGCTGCTCAGGTACTGTAACAGTACTATAACGCACTGTAGTAGTGGTGGCACAGTAGCAACGGTGGGAACTGTAGTGGTGGTAGGTAACTATAGCGGAAGTAGAGTACTTTAGCAGTGGTGTGTAATGTGCAGTACTATAGCAACATGGGTACTATAGTAGTACTGTTCACAAAATGGGCATTGGCCCATAAAAATGGGCCTATGGGCCATGTAATGTGCTAAATGCCCACTAGGACTTCGGGGTATGTAATGGGTCTCCCTTTACACAGTTAAATAGGTCTTTGGATTTCTTTAATAATAAATGAGGCTTCGGTCCCAACCTTAAAAAAAATAAATTAAATTCTATAAATTTAAAAAAAAAGATGCTCAGAGTCAAAAAAAACTATGATGAAAGTCGTCAACGAGACCTAGAGTTTGATGTTGGAGACATGGGATTCCTCAATATATCCCTATGGAATAGAGTTATGAGATTTCAGAAGAAGGAAAATCTTATTCCAAGGTACATTGGTCCTTTTGATATCCTTGATTGCATTGAAGCAGTACCCTATTAACTAGAACTCCCACCGAACCTATCTCAATTACATGATGCATTCCATTTATCACTCTTGAGGAAGCACATACCTGACACATTTCATGTACTCAATCCAGAGATGGTACCATTATAGAATGACCTCTCCTATGAATAGAAGAATGTGAAGATCTTAGATCGTAGAGATAAAGTTATCTAAAATAATATGATTTCCCTCATCAAGGTGTTGTGGAAAACCCACTAGTTTGAAAAAGAAATTTGGAAACTAGAGGAAGGGATGAGGCTGAGTTTCCCTCATCTATTTTAGTGTGGGAAATTGAAATTTTAAGGGCTAAATTTCTTAAGGGGTGAATGTTGTAATGACCAGATATTTTATATATAAAATTACCTTTCTTTTAATGACTTATAAAAAACACATGCACTCTTTTTTATTCTTTTTATTATTATTAGGTTTAAATGAAAATTAATTATCATTATCATTGGTAATATAGCCATTGAACAGTGATCACATGACTAAAAAATTTAGGGTTTTTAAGAAGAATCCTTTTAACACAAACAAATGAGTGGATAGTCTCATCCAGTAGACTCGAGCCATATGATGCTCATTTTTCAGATCTAGAAAAGGAGGTAGCATAATTGGGATTCACTCTTGACTAATCACAATCCTAGATTCAAAAATATAATATTGAACGGAATCACCTATGGGGGAAGTTCATGTTAATAGAGATTACCACCTGAGAGATGTTATTTGAGCTGCCTCATGAGTCTATCATCATCGCACACCTTACCCTTAGGTCTTACGTGGGTATTATAAGGGGATATATAATAAGGTATTAGTTACTTATTGTTTAATCCCTTTTTATAAATTAAATTAATATTCTTTCAATTCCTTTAGGAAAATAGACTTTTTTAAAAAGTGATGAATTTGATAAGTTGTATTTTTGGGTAAAATGGTATTTTTGAAAAATATATACATTATATAAAACTTTGGTTTTTATTAATAATATTATAAAAACAATTCTTATAAATGATTATCATATCATTTCCTTATCTATAAATTATTAGGTAATTAGTTTGATAAGATTTATATTTTTTATACGATAAAACAGAAAATGTATTTTTAAAGAATTTATTTTAATAAATTAATAAATTTTTGAAATAATTATTATTTTAATAAAATATTATTATCATATTACTTTTATGAATAATAAATAAGTATATAATTTTTATAAAGTTTAATTTAATTTGTATTGATGTTTGAAAACTATTCCTTTCAAAACCTATAAATTTTCAATAAATTTCGATTTTCATTTTAAAAGAGAAAATTCACATGTTTATAAAATTATTTAGATAATATGAATATTATTTTTGGAATTATAATTTCCAAATTATCCAGTGGTGAATTTTCCATAATTTTCTATGATAGTCAAATGTTTTGGTTAAAAATTAAAAACCATAAAAATAAAATATGTGTTTTTTGACATCATAATGACTTCAAAATGATGTAATAAATACTATAATGGGTATTCATGGACCAATATACCTTTTAACATTAAAATAATTTTTTTTATATTTGTTTTACATATTTTATAAAGCCATATTGAATCCTCTAAAATGTATAATATATATTTTTTATTTTAAATTCATTTCATTAATAATGTGACTCACCTTCAAATAAGCAAGAATGATATTTTAATCTGTTTGGAAATTGTCCTTATAAAATAATTATTTACACTCCTATTTGGAAAACACCATCGTAAAAAACCATAGGAAGGTTTGTGGATTTGAATATATAATTATACAGTTTCAAAAACCTTAGTTTGTGAAATATTAACGAATTCTCCTCTAATTTCTTATATAAACCCGCGTAAGGGTTTTCTCTCTTCTTATTTCTATTCAAGTATTTCTCCCATATTATGCATCTAAATTACAATTCATATGTTGGGATATTATGTTCCATGATCCACTTACTATCTATTTCATGTATAAATGATGTGATATCCCTTTCTCTCTCATCAACCCAACTTTTGAATTCACATATGAAGATGTTATGCTTCCGAAATTGCACTGCAATTTTCCAAGACAAAATCATCATGTAGTGAATACCATACACATTTATATATCAAAGATATTCTCCTATATGAACATATAATTATTAAATGTTACTTACGTCTATGTATTCTACATTCCTTAATTGTGGAATAACTTATGATGTTGAATGATTCCATGTAATATGATCCATGTGGCACACTTATATATGAAATGAAATTTTTATAAAAGGTGAAACCTGATAGCACTCCAATGCATTGGTTAATGTTTAGTATCATGATACTCGATGAGAAATGATGGTTTACTCATTATAATCAATGTACAATGAGGGTTTACTCATTCTAATTCATTTGTAATGAGAGTTTACTTATGCTAATCCATGTGCAATGATCCTTGGGACATGTTAATATCATGTTGTATATTGTTGCCACATTTTCATGTTATGATAATCATGATATATCATGTCTTTATATTCATGTTTCACTTATGCTCCATTGATATTCCTATTTCCTAACAAGTATTGTATTCTTCAAGTTACTTCCTTGTTTACTCCCTTACAGGGCTTTATAGCTCACCCCTTTCTTATGTATATCCTCAGGTTATCCCATGCAATGATAAGTACAAAGTAATTTTGTGGTCATATAAAATAAATCTCTAATAAAGATGATGTATTTCATGTTTAAAGTCATTATTTAATGCTCTTAATTTCCCAATACACTAGAAATCTTTATCCTCAGAGTTTTCTTAAGTTCATGTTTATATAATAAATCATCTTTAAATAAGTTATAAATATTAGGGTTGTTATAAGATTCCTTGGGGCTCCTTTATTTCTATCCACCTTCATCTTCTGGCTTGTATGGTTCAAACACTAATTAAAAGTGAATTATCATGTCATGTTATACTATATTTACTTCCATGATACATATATCAAATTCACCACTTAGTTCTTTTTTGTGTTGTATATAATACCCCTTTGATTAGTTATTTCATGAATCCATTTATCTTAATAGTATTTAATGTTTCCTTTGAATTTATTTATTTTATGGGTCTTATAATTCAAAAGTTATCAAAGTGTTAAATGTTAATTTTACAATCTTATCATTTGTCAGGATTGTTTATGATTAAATTTCTAATAATGAAATATTATGATATATCACTTAATAAACTGAATACTTTTCTTCTACTAATTTTATTCATAATATGTTGAAGTATTAGAACCATTTTCCTCTTGTTGGTACATAAAATGATTGAGAAAAGGATTTAAAAAAAATCCAAATTTGTTTCTCTTTTCCATCAACAATATTTTTCTATTCCATGAACATGTTTTTTAAAACAACTTTAAAAAATGTTTTAAAATCATAAAAATGATTTATTTAGGACATATTTACACATGTTTTACTTTTAAAATAATGTTTTTAAAGGAATCTTCCAGTTTTTTAGAAATTAGGAACTTTCTTTCTTTTACCAAAAATGTGAATGGAATATTTGTTTAAACATGTACATCCTGAACGGGGTTTCCCATTATCATGACCACTCAATGTTTTAAGGATCATTAAAAGGTTATTTTTAAATTAAATTATTTTTACAATATATTTTGAATTTTTAGTTTTAATAACTTATTTTTAAATGTGGAAATGTTATTTTCCTCAAGAGTGTTTTATTGATGTTTTTATAGTATTTATATTCATCAATGAAAACAACCCTCATTTTACATTATGAACAATTGTGAATATTTTGTAATGATATCATCCTTTTTATTTATCTGGATGGTTTATGATCAGTTAAATGAGATTTAATATTGGGATATCATTCTCCATATTACTTGGAATGGTTTATTGTTATGATTATTGATTGGGAAAAGTATTAATATTTCATATACTAGGTTTTCAATATGAATGTTTATATAGATTTTGTTTCACCCATTTCATATGACGAGTCTATTAGACTTAGTAATTGATGGGTAAGTCCCACTATAGACCCCTGATGCATCTGTAGGTCTCATGATACAATCTAGCTTGGGTATTTGGCTAAATTAAAACACATTTACATAATATGTCTTGTTATAATTCTTTGATATTATGGTTATGATGTATGAGATTATTCATTACCCCATTATTATAATATTTATTAATATTCTATGTGATTATGCGATTAGTTAGAATATGTATGGTTAAGATTCAAGATCAGGAGATTATATATATAGAATTATTTTATCACTATTTATCCCTTCCATATTTTTCTTTATGTTTATCATATCGATTAAATGACATTTATTTAGTTATTTACCTTTTCATATTGATTATTCATTATTTATTCATAATTTATTCATGATATCTTTCATTATACACTTACCCTTATTGAGCATTAGATCTCACCCCTTTATTATATTTAATTTCCATAGGATACCAAGAAGTGTATTATGATTGAAATACAAGGATACGCTAAATTGAATAATTTTGTTCTCAAAGAAAAGTATATGTTTTATTTCATGTTTTAAAATGTAATATTAATTTCAAGTATGTATCTACATTTCTAAGACAACTAAACTATTCGGTCCATTTGGAAGAGATCACATGTATCTAAAAATTATGTAATAATGTAACCACTGACTCTAGGCTACTGGGCTCAAGGTATTTATTATTGATATTAGAGAAAGTTTAGTAGAAATATTGGGAACTAGATTTTGCAAAACATATATTAGAGAACATATTCCTAAGATTTAATTTGAGTATTAGTATAGGAAACCATGATAAATTTTGGTTGAGGAAGATATTATGTGGTTTTTCCTAGAAATTCATCTATATCTAGATACAATTAGTGGGAATGGTTCTGAAACAATTGAACCTAAGGGTAATAACACTAAAAATAATGTATTGGGTGTTGAATTGGTCACCACCATATATGTGAAAACTAGGCTTACCATCCACCTATTTTGACACTCCCATGGGATATTCTTAGGTTAATTCAAATTTTCATTAAGAACAATTATAAAGGATCTGAATTATGACAATGGATGACCTAAGTTATGCCTAAGGTTTCCTAGATTGAAATTATGGTGTCATAATTTAGACATCTTGTATGTGATTTTTTGGTTTCCCAATATGATTATTATTTCTCATAATATGAATTTTTTATTTTATTCAATGGATAGAACAATAAGGAATCATGTTAACACTTAATTTTATTGAAAATGTGGTGATTATGAGAAACTAAATTGAATGGGAAGAATTAGAGTGTAATATATTTTTATGATTCTTAATTATTTACCACATTATATGATTAATAACCTACACTATAACTAACTCTAGAACTCCCCATATAATAGAATAATAGAGTTAAATAAGATAGAAGGTGGTGGAGACTATGGAGAAAAGAAGGATCAACTTCTTTAATATCAGGAATATGGAATGAGATACCTAGAAGAATGTCTCAGAGGTGTATAAAAATGTTTTATGGGTAGAATAGTTGAGAATATATCAATAAATTACAAAGGTTAAGTGAGTATTTCAATGGAGATAAATAAATTTCATCCTAGAGATCCATTTATAGTTTGTTGTGTTAAATGTGGGGAACCTAGGCATTATCCATGTCAATTACCACTTTTAAAGGTTAACTCCTAGAAAATGGAAGGACTTATGATATACCAATCATTAGAGTAGATGGGTTGAAGTATTTATGTATTTGGATTAAAGAAATATTTTATAGAAGTATTTTAATAATGGTATTTTGATTATAAGAATCCTGAAACTTATAAGGATTATGTTAATTTTAAAAGAAACTATGTATTAATTAACTTGAGGGTTGTTGATTCCATAATAGTTTTATGAGTATAAGGTTAATAATAAGTCCAATATATTAAACTCTATTTTCTGAGGGTTTATTTGATGGGATTTTGTCATGATTAAGGATATTTTTTGAGACATTTATGGAAATACAACTCATTATTTTAGTATACGCTTTAGTGCATAAGTTAATTAAGGAATAATTCCATTACATTTTTTGGACATAATGAAAGGTATAGATAAATATTAGGTTCAATATGATCATTTATGTTACAGTAATAATATTCAATTAATATTATTTTATTTTTATGAAAAATAAGTTTTATATTTTTCATATTTTTTACTAATATTATAAGATTAATATTAATATGTTTTTATAAAATAAAAAATATGTATACTAGGTGACAACCCTTCTTATTTGGCATGGCCATGGGGATAGACCCATAACTGAATAGCGATAAGGGTGCAGTTCCTAAAACTTTCCTATGTAATGTTCCCGTTGATATAAGTTTTTTACCTCAACTAGTTGATGGATAAATACATATTTAAGGGATTAAGTTAAATTTTGGGTGTTACTATTGAGTTTTATAGATTTTGGTATTATTGGATAACTCTTGCTAACCATTTTGTTCTTGGAAGATATCCATAGATAGGTGGAATGACATGTCATTCTTTCCATGATCCATTAAACGTTAATTTTAGTACTTTAGGAATAAAAAATAATTTTTGGGTATTCATTACTTAGAGTAAGAAATAAATTAATAATTGATCAAAGTAAAACCAAATAATGAAATTAAATCTATAAAATATAAATATATCAAGTAATTATATTTTATTTTATTATTAGTCTAGATTGTAAAGTAATTCCCTAGCACTTGGAAAATGATCTTGAAACACAAATTTTCTCATAGTCCTATATTATCTAATAAATAAAATACTCTTTTAATTCATCATTTATTTCTAGATTCTTTATCATTAAATTATCTAGATCATTCAATTTATTGTGATCAGTGATCACTATCACTCTCCCTAATTGGTTAAACTTTTCTTTCATGTCCATATCTTAACTTTACACCTTTTGTTTCTTATATAGAAGCCCAGTAATTTGTTATTCTAGCTTACCTCTGTACTTACCTTTCTCTCTTGTTAATGGGTTGTTTTATTAACAATTTTTATGATGTGGGATTACAATATAGGTATTTTCAAATTTCAGACCCTTGATTACCAAGATCAAGATTAAATTTTGAGGACTTAATTTAATTAAGGGGGTAGAATGTAACACCCTAATATTTTAAAAGTTGAATATCATGTTCAATTGAATATTTGTTATGAAACACCTGGATTAGAATATAATGTAACACCATGAGGCTCTATGATATATTTAGTTTTAAATAAACCCATTCTCTTTGATAACTTGTGATTCACGCAACATTGGCTTTAAACAAAATGGGATACTCTATTAAAATATTATTACATAAATATGACCAATATAACTCTGCTATTAAGTTAGAGGGTATTAAAAGGAATATATAAATTATAAAAATTATATTGTTTATATATAAAATAAATAAATTTAATTGTTATCTATTGATCTGAAATAAAATAAGATCCACTTTAAAGGAAAAAAAAGTGTTTTCTAAAAAACTATATTTTTCTCAAGGCAAGCTAGTCACGCTTTGAACATAAAAGTCAAAAATAATTTTACAAACTTTTATAAAATCTATTTGAAAAAAATGAACTTTATTTTTTAAAACAACCTATAAAAATTATCTTTGGATGAATTTTCATGAATTTTCTGAAGAGATTAAATTTTAGACGAATGGTGAATAATATAGATTTTTATTGAAAATCACATTTTTATTAAATTATTTAAAAATATAAAATATTTTAAATTAATTTTAAATTTAAAAAAGCTAAATTATTTTAAAATTTAACCAATTTAAGTCATTGGAATAAATTTCATGTTAAATTATGATATAAAGACTTTTTTAACTTTTGAAGGTTTCTCTTTGGGAAAATCATATTTTCATTGCAATTGTGGGTTTTATTTTAAATTGAATTATAATAATTATATGAAATTAATTTTGAAAAATAGATTCCATATTTTTAATAATAATAATTTTTATTATATAATATGGTTAATTTATTTTTTGGTCATAATGAATAGTAAAAATAGTAAAAAATATTTATCACAGTTAGGGTAAAAATGAGTTTACTGGGGGTAAAACTAAAAAGATAAGGGTTTACCATAAATAGGTAAAAATCATATTATATTGGAATATATTGACCGTATATATTTCATGGTTAGATACTGACCCATTTTGGAGGATTTTTTCATGAGAAAAATGTTGGTATAACTTTTTCTATTCAAAAATTACAATTGTGTCCTCTCCCCCACTTATGAAAGGCTACCCTCTCTCCTCTCCTATTCACACTTCCAAATCACATTGTTTTAGATAATTTATACCCAAATATATTCCTTAAATCCATAAACATTTCATATAGGCCTTATTTTTATTAGTGAACAATCCTATGAAGGCTTTAGTTATCAACCTAAAGAGGCTCTTCGAAGAAGAGGTAAAATGCTAAAACAAGCATATTTGTTTTATTTATTCTTCAAACTCATTAAAATATTATTAAACCAAGATAAAATAATAACTCCATTATATAATTTTTAATGAGTTTTTATTACATTATTTTAATAACCTATATCCATATTCACTTTCATCAAATGGAAAACGAAATTGTTAGACTACATCCTCATGAACCAATATAATTTTTTTATCACCACATTTAAAGGGTAGATATAATTATGTATTTAACATATGTATATTATATTTATTAAATTATTCTAAATATTTAATAATTATATCACATATACCTTCTTACATTCCATTTCTTTGGGGGATACGATAACATCACACATGTATATAGTGGACTACCGCCTCGTGAAAGGATGTCATTCATTTTTCACTTAAACTTTACATGGACGATATTTAGGATAAATTTAATTTATTTATTTAATATTTATAACATAAAAATAAATATTTAAATATAATACAACATATAAGTTCTTACCTTCCAATCTTTTGGATAACAATAACGTTCTTTCTGCATATATGTGGACTACCCCCTTTATGTAGCGATGTGAAATGTTTTGCATTTTATTTTTACATGAATGGTAATAAGGATGGATTTTATTAATATAAATTATATATATATATATATATATATTAATTATTATTATTTAATTTGAATCAATTTTTACTTTACTTTTGTTTTATTTATAGTGTAAATGGAAACAACATTCATGTGTATGTACAGCCTATCGTCTCCATAAACGATGTAATTTATTTTATATTTTAACATTTATGGGTAAGTTTAAATACATATGTAATGAATATACTTTCTATTTATATCATTTTTAAATTATTTAGATTATTTAATTATCAAATAAAAAGGTAAAAAATTTCAAACTAAAACATATAAGAAAAACGTAGCAATTGTCACCTCAAGCATTGATTTTAATAAAGAATTTTCAATAAAAAGGAGATAAAATCCTATAGGAAAATTATAAATAGTTTTAAATATATTATTATTGTTCTATAATATCTTTATAATAAATATATAATTATTATAATGGAGGTATGGACACATAGAAATGAAATCAGGTTTGAGGTAAGGTTTTCTCGTCCCAATTTTTACTTCAAGGGTACATATACCATATTCACCACTTAGTTATATTTATGTGGTGTATATACTACTAACTATATATGTTATATCATGAATATATTTATCTTAATGTCATTTAAAGTTTAATTTAAATTTCTTTATTTCAGGGGTCTTAGAATTTACAAGTTACCAAAGTGGTAAGGGTTTATTTTACAATCTCATCGTTTGTCAAGATTTTTTATGAACAAATTTATGATGATGAAATATTATGATATATCACTCAATAAATTAATTAATTTTTTATCATATTTTTATTCATTTATCTTTAGGTAATAGTTCTATTTTCATCACTTCAGTACATAAAATTATGGATAAAATGATTTTAATAAAATCCAACTTTATTTTTCTTTTTGATTGAAAATATTATTCTCTTCCATGTCCATGTTTTCTGAAAATGTTTTCAAAAATGTTTTTAAAATTATAAAAATTATTTATTTAGGAAATTTTTATATATGTTTTACTTTTTACCAAAATGGTTTCATGTGAATATTTCTGTCATTTTTCAAATGTGGTACTTTTTTTCTATTACAGAAAATGTGAAATTAATATTTGTTTTAATATGTACGACTTGAATGAAATTTCCCATCATCATGGCCACTCATTTCTTTAGAATAAATTTAAAATTTTCAAAGGTTATTTTCAAAGAAAGGTATTTTCACAAATCATTTTAAATATTTTGTTTTAAAAAGATATTTTTCAAATTGAAAAGTATATTTTCCTCAAGAGTGTTTTAATGATAGTTTTATTGTATTTATATTTATTAATGGCACAAAAACCCTAACATTACATTATGATCTATTGGGAATATGTTTTAATGATACCATCCTTATTATTTATCTAGTTGGTTTGTGATCACTTGATTGGGATGTGCTATTTTAATACCATTCACCATATTGGTCTGACTGATTTATGATTATGTTTATTTATTGGGGGAAAGTATTAACATTTCATATGATATTTTTTCGATATGAATTTTTATGTTGATTTTTTTCAGCCCCTTTATATGAGGAATTAATTTGACATAGTAATTGCGGGGTGGGGAACACAACAGCCCCTTGATGCATTGGTAGGTATTATGGAACAAACTAGCTTTGGTATATAGCCAAGGCCTTACCCATATATATAAGATTTCTTGTCATAAAGCCTTGAAATCATGGTTATGATGCATGTTATTATGCATTCCCTCATAATGGGATTAGTTATTGACATTATTTATTACTATTTGATTAGTTATAATATCCATGGTTAAGTTTCAAGCTCATGTGATTATTTATATGGAATTATTTGATCATAATTTATTCTTTCCATATTATTCTTTATATTTAAGTTATTGATTAAATTACATGTTTTTCAGTTATTTACCTTTCCATATTGATTATATGTTATTTATTCATGATATATTCCATTATATACTTACCTCTACTGGGTATTATAGTTCACTTATTTCTTATGATTCCTTTTCCTGTGATGATAAGAAGTCTATTATTATTGTTATGTAAGGATATACTAAAGGGAATTATACTGTTAAAAAAAATATATGTTGTATTTCAAGTTTTCAAATTTAATTTGAATTACATGTATGTATCTATTTTTTCAAAACTAATAGACTATATTGTCCTTTGGGATGTGATATCTTTTATCTAGAACCAATTTAATAAAATAACCGTCAGATTTGGGATACTAGGTTCAGTTTAATTCCATTTTAGATGTGTTAGAAACAAATTAAATTGTAATATTTCATATATTTCCAAAAAATACATTAATGATGTTTTAAAATACAAAATATTTTATTAAATTATCTAAAATTCATAAAAATACTATTTTCATCCAATTAAATGGGGAATGGTTGAAAATATAAAAATTGGTCTATTTATTGGTCACTTATCCTTTTATAGTAACTTTATTGGTCCCTAAAGAGTAAAAAACATTGATATCACTATAATTATCAAAATGGTTAATAAGGGTTAAAACAAAGTGATAAGGGTGAAAACGTCACCTAAACTTGTAAATAATCGTATGAGATAATTTATACATATAAAAACATTATCTACTAATTATAAAAATTTTGATCCATTTGAACTTTAAAGTTAATTTATATTAATTTAGTACTTTAAGAAATTCCATGAATTCCCCTTCCTTAACTTATAAAAGGAACCTCCTCTCCTCTACCCTCCACACTTAAAGATACATTTTTTCATCCAATACATTCCCAAAACCATTAATAAAATCCTTAACCACATTCTATAGGTTTTATTTTTGGAATATTATCAACCTTATAGGGATTAAAGTGGAAATAAAAGGAAGTTGATTTGATAAGAGGTATAGCTTTTAACCAAATATTTTTTGTATTATTTTTTGTTCTACCAATTTAAAATATTCATAAAATATGATAAAATAATAATATCATTTTATTAAATATAATGAGATATTTTTATATTATATTTATAACCTATATCCATATTGTCTTCCATTAAACGGGATATGAAACCATCATTCGTGTGTACGACAGACTAGTTCCATGCGAACCAATGTAATTCGTTTTCCATCACTATCTCTCCCTGATAGTTAATTGATGTATTTAATGTGTGTGTATATATATGTGTGATATTATTTATATAATTATCATTGTAGAAATATGACAAATCATCTATTCTCTTTCCTTCCCATCCATTTGCAAAGGATAAAACAATTCATGTGTACCTATGGATTACCACCTTCATGAGGCGATGTGATCCATTTTTCATAACCACATCACATTTATTCTATATATAAGTGTATTTCAAGGAATGATATGGTATTAATGTAATAATAATCCATTTTTAAATATTAAATAACACTTAATATCTTTACATTGTTTTATTTTAAAAATGGAAATGTAACTCATGTATATGTACGTCCTACTGTCTCCATGATTTTAACACAATTCATTTTTCCTAGCCATATTTCATGTTTGGTTTAAAAATTATAATTTATGTATAAAAAGTATAAATAATACGTAATTATTATTTTTTTATATTATGGAATAATAACCTCTTTGAGCATATTCATCCTACCAAATTCATTTTGGATATATGAGTCGAATTTCATCAAAAAATATGATGGGAACTTAATTAATTAAGAAATTGAATATAAAATGGTTTTTAATAAAATAAAATGAGTAATGAACATGAAAAGTTATCTTTATCAAGTAAATAATTAAAAAAAATTTATTATTCAGGAAGATAATAATGTAAGTGATGATTCACACTCGAGTTAAAGAAAACTTTAACTTAAAACCTTTTTTTAAATGTTTTTAAAGATTTATTTTATAATTATTTTTCATTAGTATCCATATTATTAAAATTATTTTATGGATTTATAGATATAAATTAATTATAAAATAAAATATATTATCTGTTTTGTATTTCTTTAAAATGTTTTTAGATGTAATCATTTTTCATATTTTATATGGAACATTTTAATTTTCTTTACAATAAAGAAAATAAATAGTTCAATTTTACTGTATATAATGTCAACAGCTTCTTCTTCCCATACAATTGTTATTTTATATTTTTATTCCTTTAAAATATTACATTTTGTCATTAAATAAAAACTTTTCTTCCCCATTTTATGTGTATTTTAGTTTTGAAAATGGTTTTTTAAAAGGAAAGGGTATTTTCATATCTAAAAGTGTTTTTTATATTAGTTAAAAATATTTTTGCAGGGGTCTTATGATTAAAATGGTGAAATATTAAAATATTATATTCTTATATGTTACTTGATAATTATGGATGATTATGGGTGATCACTATACATCTTGTATAAATAAGTGAACTTGATACAGCTTATATGAACAGGTGAACTCAATACACCTTATATAAAAAGTAATTCATATGACTTATATGATGGTTGAACCTCATATAGATCTCTAATTCATTAGAAAATGTTCCTTATATTAAAATTCAATATAGAGGGAATTAACTATGATGGTTTTTTATGGATTAAATTAACCTTGAGTTATTTTTGATATGGATTTAACATGTAATATGAATATAATTCTGTGTGTTTCATAAAAGGTTTTCTATTTGATTTATATGGTTTCGAAAGGTTTTACTATGAAAAAATTTTGTTTTTATGTGGTAATATTTTATTTCATATGTTCAAATAATTTTGTGATAAAGGTAAAAATTTATGGGCTTTCATGTTTTTCACTGTACTGGTATATTTCTTACTATAATATCCTTTACTAATATTTTTATTTTTCTTATCCCATGTTTTTAAATTATTTTTCACTGTTATTAAGGTTTATTAGAAGATTTAATGAATTTGGAGTTCAAGATATGGAAGTTACATTAAATGAATTAATAATTTATTTATAAAGAATGTATGTTTTGGGAAAATGGATAAAATGTTGAAGTGTCCACTTTGAAATATTTTGTTATAAATATCTAAAAATATAAACCTAAAAGACCCTTAAGAAGAAATAAAAGTTAATTCTAGTTTAAAGGCATTATATTAAGTATGTTTTAAGGTATGGTTATTATATTTTTTCTTATGAATTATCTAAAACATAACCTCGCACAAATCAAATATGGATTCCAAAATCAATTTTGGATAACATCAGTGTACCTATATTTATTTAGTTACCAAAGTAATTAATATCATGATACTTTTATAGAAAAACTGTATAAAGAAAAATCCTTAGTAATAATATGGTATATGTAAAATGGGTTATTGGGGAAAATGTTTAGTGAAAACTCTAAGATTAACCACTTATAAAATCAGGATGAAGGCCATATCACCTTTGGTGATAACTCAAGGTATAAAATATTCAGCATAAGTACTTAGTTTAATAAATTATATAGTATTAAATATGTTTTATATACTACTGTATTAAACCATTATTTTCTTATAATCATTAAATTATGTGATAGTGGTTCTAAAGTTTCATTTGAGAATGATTTTTAAAGTATTTAATTCTAAATAAAAACATTAATTATTTTACCTATCATTTGTAAATATTTTATTTAGTTTATTTAAAATATCTTAATAGACAATGAGTTAAATGCTTCCGTGTAAAAACTAGTGAGAGATGGAATTGGCATAGAAGCCATGGTCAATATATCACACACAAAAACACTTTATAATCTCAACCATAACTAACTATTATGATATTTTCCTAAATTGAATTTCAAAAAGGTCATTGTGTGTAACCCTTTCTATCTTGGTAAGAAAAAAATTACATTAAATTTAAAAAATAAGTAGTTATGTCAATTGTAGTTGAGAAAACAGACCTTGATTTATTCATTCCAACCCATGTTCCAAGTGTTGGAGTTAAATTTAATACATTATAATAGATGATTCTAAATAAATTACTAGTGTTTCTTTATTATTTTAAAAAAGTGAATCTTATAAAAAATATTTAAAGGTAAATAAAAATAATGAGAAATATTATAATGTTATATACATTTATAGTGATCATGTGGGAGAGTTTTAAATAGTTATTTGATGAAATTTTTAATTAAAATTGTTATAGTAATTTTTTCCACTCCTAAAACTCCAAAAAATAGTGTTTTTAAAGATAAAATAAATTTCTTCAATTTATTATAACAATTACCTTGAGTGAATTTAAAAACTTTTTATATTTTTGGGTAATAGATGTCAACACTACTTTTTATATCTTAAACCATGTTCTTATAATATCATTCCATATGTCCCCCTATAAAATTTAGGAAGGTATGAAACCTAAAGTTAGTTATTTTAAGGTATGTAGTTAAAATTAGTATATTTATATCATAAAAAACAACTCAAGAACCTTAAATTAAAAGAATGTATATTTCTATGGTACACTAAATCAAGTAAAACCAACCAAATTTTTAATAAAACGAATAAGAACATAAAATATCTGATTTATATAAAATTTTATGATAATGTTCCTAAACATCAACCCCAAATAAATTGTGTTGAGGAAAACCTAGTAATGTTAATCGTTAGTGTTGTATCTTATTCTATAGAATTTGAAGATGAGTAAAAATCCCTATCAAGCCCATTTCCAATTTCATGGACTAAATCTAAATAAATACCTTATAGAATTTTATTAGTAATTTTTAAGTTAGTACTCATACTAAAATGTTGGTTTTAAATAATGTTTAACATAGACCTTTTGAGTCATGCGTTAAATAAAATTAATATTTCAGGAAATGATGATAAATGGTACTTTTTATACAAGAATAGATAAGCAAATTTACTAAGGAATAATTCTTGGATTCTTCTTAAAACACCTAATAACCATCCCATTATTGATACTCAATGGGTATTTTGAAATAAGGTTTACAATCAAAGTGACATTGTGATAAAAATATCTAAAATTGCAAAAAAATAGTTTAAAAAAGAAGAAGGTATTGATTAATGTGAGATATTTTTACCTATTTAATGGCTTGAATAATTTTGAATCTCTTTAGATTTCACCGCTTATTTAAATTATTTGATTTTTAAAATAGATGTTAAGAGTGATTTCTTAATTGTTTTATCTCAAAAAAGGTATGTGTTGAGCAACCACTTATTTTAAAGGATTCAAAATTTAAAAAACATGTATATAAATTAACCAAGTCCCTTTATGTATTGAAGTAATATTATCAGTATTTCCATGTGTGGTTAAAAATATATATTTTAGATACTGAATTAAAAATTATAAAATCTTATTTTACCTTTTTTTTAAGAGTTTTTCAAATTACATACTATTCATTGAAATTTATGTCAATGATATTATTTTTTTCATATAAAAATATGTTTGTAATATTATTTTAGTTTATTATTAAAATAATTCAAAATGATATCTTCAGGTGTGTTAAACTTTTTCCTTACATTTCCAATTAATCAAAATAAGGATGAAATTTATTAAAGTCAAATAAAATACAAAAATTAAATTTTAAACTATTTTAGAATAGATATTTTTGAAAAACTTATTACACCTATAATTACTTATTATAAGATAAAATTAGATATATATAAAATAATGGATAAAAATATTAGTAGAGGTATGATTAAGAGCATTCTATACTTTTCTCTAACCTATCGAGATACAAGGTTTAGTGATTTTCATTATTCTCATTTTCAGGATAATCCTAAAGAATCTCATTTAAAAGATACAAAAAGTATTTCCTAATATTTTAAAGGCATTAACAATATTATTTTGTTCTATCAAAAAGATGCATTTTTAATCTTACAAGTTACTCATATATATATTTTAAAGGATACAAATTAAATAGAAAATGTAAAAGTAAGTCGTGTCACATACTTTAAAAAACCTATAATTTTGGAGTAATAAAAAAAATTAGTTTCTGTTTCTAATAATGAAGAAAAATTCATGGATGAAGGATGTTTCTGTACCCAAATTATTTTGTTTAAAAAACTCTCTCAAATTATGGACTAACTTATCATCATACTCCCATCAGGTGTGAGAATAATAGTTTTATTTTATTTTTAAGAAAACCATTCAATACTCAAACAAAAAATAATATTAGCCTTAGGCATTACTTTTTGAGAGATAATTTTTGTAAGTGTGATATCTTGATTTAATTTATATTCACAAATCTCCAAATAAATTATATATTCACAAAACATCATCTAAAGGAATTTTTCGATTTTGTATGGGATAATAGATATGTTTATATTTTATATCTTACTTTTATGTTAGTTATATTGAATTTTATAATTAATTGAGTTACTATCATGTATTTTTTTTAAAATTTATTAAAAAATTTATAGATTCATATCATATATATTTCAATTATAAATATAATTAAAATCATTTATATTGGGAATAAACACTTAATTTAAATATTATTAATTATTATCTTGAATTATTGATTTAATTATTCAATCATGTTGAAAGTATTCCACTCCTTTGATTTTATAATAAATTCCTTTATTTTGATTTTATTTTTAATTATTCTTATATAGATAAATTCAAGGATTAGCATATATATATATATTTAATATTTTCACATATTTCTCCTTAATTTATATGTGTTTTGAGGTAATTACAATGTGGTTTGAACCCCGTTTAATTTCTATTTTAGCTAATTATAATTTTAGTGTTGTACTTTTTATAAATAAAACCTATTGGGTACCCATTAATAAGTCACCAGGAACATAATAGTCATAAAAAAATGGGGTACTGATTTGTCACCACCGACTACTTAGTGGTGTCACACTGAGTACTCTATAGTAATATTTGGAATTCATAAAATGCAACCAATGGGTATGGTTTTATGTTTTAACACCATCCCCCATTTTTTCATATCTCTCTCAACCTCACTCACTCTTCCTTGGTTCTAGAAACCCAGATATCATATCTTCCTTGTTTTTCATCACTTAGGTTAGATTTTACCCTCACGTATTCATATAATCTTCATTTTTCCCTTATTTTTCATCTATTATTTTATTTTATCCTTATTACATCTACTATAGATCCAATTTGATCTTTTTTTAAATACACACTTTTATCACATCACTTTATTTAATTCACTCTCATGTGATGATGAAAATCCTATAAAGGAAATTATTAATTAGTAGATTTATCAGATGAACCTCATGTGTTCAAAATATACAACATATGGATTTATAAAACTATTATTCTAGGAAGAATAATTTCTTTGTATTGTCTTAATAGTACTAATTTTCAATTAAGGAGGGTGATTATGTGCCAAAATTAGCATATTTTCTTTAAACCATCATCGAGGGATGTAATTTATCCAACTTATTTGTAAAAGGTATATTATAAACATCTAGTTGACCTTGGGTATGATTTTGAAACTATTATAACCAATCTAAATGGTTTATCCTATATTTTTATATCTAAAAATAATGAAAAATATATGGTAATCTCTCACTCTGACTCATACAATTTCACCTAAGTTGAATTCCTTCAAGATCCCTCATTCAATCTCAATTAATCCATAGAAATTATTTCCCTATAAAGTGATTCTACCGTAGTTAAAATGAATTATTATTTTTCATGACCATTTCATTATTGAAATAGGAACTACATATTCTATCACCACTTGTTTTGGTGATCATTATATAGTCAACTACATTTACATCTATGTGTTATTTTTTATTACCAAATACATTTATTTCAATCTTATATTCTTTTTATTTTGGTCCATGAACAACACTGCTTTTCATCCTCACTTGTATAAGGTATCTCCCTGTGTTCAATTTATCTAACATCTTGTTCATAATTTTTATGTGAATATTGAGGGTGTCGTTATTGAAATTATATCCAAGGAAAATGTTTTAATTAGACTATTAATGTAACTTATGTTCATTCATTAGTATCCAATCCATTAATAATAAGTCACATCCATTATATAGAAAAGGAGGGTCCTGAATTTGAAACACCTCCCACAATATATTATATGTATCCCTTAGATGTAGAGGAAGAGGAGGAAGCATAAGTGGAAGAAGAAAAAAGTATATTTGTAAGAACAAATATAAGCCAATGAATAAGTTGTGGATGAAGCACAAGAGGATTATGAAGAGGAGTATGAATTAAAATAATAATAAGTTACTAAGGTATAATATTTAGGTGTAAAATCCATGCATTATGGTTCATCACCCAATTGTAATGCATTCACTGATGAGATGAGACACTTAATAAATATGTTAATCAATGTTTAAATCATTTTCAAACATCATTAGATAAATTCCTTATACGATTTGATACGTTGATGGATTATTATCTCACCCACATAGAGAGGTAAGTAAAGTTGTATCATAATTGATTAGATTTTTTGTCCAAGGATACTTAACACTTATTCACTCATTAAAGCATGATACCTCTATGGGATAAGGATACTTCAAAAAAGATCATATCTATTATCTATTTTATTTGAAGTTTTCATTGTTTATTTTGATTGGTATTTTTAATTTAAATATCGTAATAGTGTTTCATGATGTTGTTAAAACTTTATTCATGATAAAACATCTTATGTTTTATATGGATTAAACTTTGATAGCTCTTCAACATATTATGATTCAGTTCTAGCTTTATATTTATTGTTTCCATAATTTGTGACTAATATCATTTAATTATTTTAACCTTTTTGACAATCATAAAGGCATATAAATATACAAAATTATTTCCCCATTATGGTATACTTATATAATTATTCTCAATTGATTAAATTATGTTTATATCTTAATATCTTTAACCATTTTATTTTGTATTTATATATAGTTTAATTATCTTAAATCCATTAAATTTTTTTTAAATCCACATTTAGCTTAATGATTTTATTTATTTCAGTTTATCTTCAATTCCTTTATCAAATAAACATGTTTAATTCCCATTTAATTATTTTTTTTGGATTGTTAGTTTTTTAAACTCTAAATTCATTTTGAGTTCATTTTAAATATATCTCTCTAAACTTATTTTATAAAAACATTTTCAATCAAAGTATTATTATTCCTCTATTATTAAATTTATAAATGTGTTTTAAACTTGTAATTTTTATCATTCATTATATATTTCAAGAAATTTATCTTTTAAAACATTTAGAAATAAGTGTTTTTTACCATTAAAAGCGGGGAGATAGTTGAAATATCCTAACTCTTATGTCTATTTTAATGACCAAAGAACCTATTTTTTCAAACTATTTAATAGTGTTTTTTCATTTCTATCATTACACTTAATGTTAGAAATATACTTTTATCCTTAGAGTTACAAGGGTGTCATGTAAAAATTGTCTGAGTTTATTCCCAAATAACATTAGTGTTGTGTCATCTAATGTATTGATTTTTCTCTTATTCTCCTGTTGTATCATAGTTGTACTATTAATTATAGAGGTCCAAAAAAATTATTATAGTTTTAAAACATTTTCAATGTTCCTGTAGGGGAAATTGTGGCATGGTAGAGATATGTATGGATATCCTTCAATAAATATAGAGAGAACAAACTTCATTGAATACTTGATTATAACTATTATCAAGTGTGTACTATGATTGATGTTTAAAAATTAATTTATGGTTATCCCCTTTATTATTGGAATAGTTATAGGAATGATCATATATTTAGTCCTTATATCTATATTGGGGATGATCTGGAAATAGGGTAGTGTGACTAAATATGTGAGTGTTTTAATTGAGATCTATATGTAATCATTGATGTGAGATGTTATTAGTATATGTTTTGGATTCGTACTTAAGATCCAATGTTTGGCATGTAGCCATGGGATATTGATAGTATGTGTTATGAGTGATGGTTTCACTTTAGAGGGTTAGTATCTGAGATCCACTAGGACTCAATGTCGTGTAATTGATGATATGGGATGTTGTGTTCATTAATCTATATTATGGTATTAGTTATTTATATTTCATTTGATAAATGGATCTGTGAGTATTGTATCTTATTGATATTTTATTAATGATGTATGTTCAATTCTGTAATTCAAAACATGACTTTTCCTGATATCTTAAAGATGATGACATGATATTATTAATTTAGTGAGTGTGGGTGGTCAATATGGTTATGGTTGTATAGATATTGTGATGGTGGATGGGTGTGATATCCCAAACTCGGATTCCACTTGATAGGTGCCCTGAGCCTAGTGGGCCAGATGGCCTCAAGCATATCTCCCCAAATGCCAGAGGCTTCCAACTAGCAGTGAGGTCTTAGGGTGAGTTCATGGGGATTCTATTCCCTCTTTACCAAAGTGTAGGGATGCAGTTGGATGTAAACATAGGTAAATATCATGAATATGAAATATAAGTAAAAATAAATCACAACAGAAAATAGGGACAATAGTAATAATGACTGAAGCAACTGTAATAACATTTAAAATTGGATGATGATATGTCATGTATAAGAAATATAGAAAACATGGATATAAAAAATAGGAAAAACATGTTCTACAAAGAATAAAATAAGTCAAAGACTATCCCAAGCATCTCGAGTTCCAAATCGGCCCTCTTCTATCAAGCTCCATACTAAACAGTATGTAGTCAAGTATTTAAAGTCATATGCTTCCCTTTGTCAACACCTGCAACCATATAATCTGCCCTTGGTGCCAAATGGTTCCTAAAGGGGGTTTCAGATAAATATCAGTGGTCCACCACCAACTATGTCTATAACATTTGTACCATGTAATGTAAAAGTAACAGTGTGCATGAAAGCATATATAAAGTATAGTAGTTCAATATAACTATGTACCCAGGTACTTTCTTCAGCCCTCAGCTAGTTTATAATCCTGTAACCAATTCATTAATAAGGAATTTACCAATTTATGTTGATATGTTATGTCAGTTAGATACAACACTAACATTACCTTGTGATATTATAAATAATGAATGTTCCATAATGTAACAAGGAAACCACGATCAATGATATTTAATATTAAAGCCCCAAGTTAATAACCAGTGTGACATAGAAATCAAGTGTCTCCAACTCATAAATAATTGTAGTCCATCATGGGGAAAGAGTGTAATTCAAGAAGGGTAATCCAAGGCATTCCACAATGAGGCATTTACCGATTCCAAGGAGATCGACCATGGTAAAATAAGGTTGAGCAGAGACAGGGCCTGATGGACTTTAACCATGGAACCTACATTTCAATGTTGGATCCAAGAAGTGTATACAAGGCATCCTGTAGTAATATGAAGGGAACCTAAAGTGGCATACCAGGCATCCAAGAACAAACAAGGATAAGGATTCAGGTGGGTATCAAAATATGAAATCTATATCCTTGAATCAGAATGGGGTTCCTGAGTGCTCATGGCATTCTCCGATTAGAATCCAAGGTGAGCTCAAGTCAGGCCATTCCTATTGGATTATGAAGTTATGTAATATTTCATTCAATTTAATCCTTTCCTTTCATTAGTGTGATAAGGTCATGTAGCATGATACCTTTTTATCAAGTCATTTGGTTCAAGCCTTTCCTTTCATTAGTGTGACATGGAAAAGTGGCATGAAACCATTCATTTAATCCATTTAAGGCATATTCCATAATTTAATGTCCATTATGCTACCATCCATTAATTTAGTAATGGGTGTTATGGATTTGTAACCAACTAATCATTCATATTTAATTATCAATTTAAAGAAGTTCCCTTAAGCGGTTCAAGTGGTACACATAGATGGTACTTTCCATTATTCAATTCAAAATATATCGAGCCAATTAATATAGAAATGATTAACCTTAGAGTGGTCATGTTAGGGCACAGAAGAACAGTGGTGCAATCATTTCAAAACACTAAGAAACAATTATGGAATAACCTTCGACAAGGAAGGAGATAGAGTTGTGGTAATAACTTGAAAAAATTAATCACATATATGGTAATATCATATCCATATGGTTCGAAAAATTATAATCATTTCATATTAATTTTATAAATAGAACCATATGAAAGCAGTGGGCCCCACATGAAAAAACCAAAATCAACATACTTTAGGGATGAGTTATAGATCACCCAACATAGTTTTGTTTGATCCTTCTCCTCCTATATTGACCCTTTAATTGGCTCAAATAGGATTAAATCTAAGAAAAAGAAAAAAAAAGCTTGAAACCTGATATATTGCTAAATATAAAAATAGAAAGAGAATAGATTAGGAGGACTCGAGTACCTACCATTTCAAATCCAATGTGACGAACGGAATATTGGTCAGTCTCTGAATGATAGAAATATCTTTATTACAAGGTTAGATATTCAAAAAGGTCCAAATTGATAGATAAATAGGTTAATCTCGTATAAGCTCATATTCGGGAAGATAGATGTGGCCTGATATTAGGGGAATATTTTTAAATTTACCCAGAAAAATAGAATGCATGTGAAAAGATTGTCTGAACTTTTTGAAAAACCATGCACAAACCGTGTTAGGTTTTCTGGGTAGAAGGGAATATTTCATGGTTAGGACGCACGGTTTTCCAGAACCCATGCTACGTGGTTCTATACATAAATTTCAATCTACATGGTTTTAAAAATCGTTTTCCAACCATACACCAACTGTATGACCTACCTAGGTTTCCCAAAAAGATGTGTTTTGGGCTCTGAAAATTCCCCAAACACCCCCAAGACCTTTTCCAACTCATTGGGCATCCATTTTAGGTCAAAAATAAAGAGTTAGACAAAAATTTAAATGATCCATACATGAGTTAAAATCGAGATCTTACAATCTTCCCCCATTAAAAGAACTCATCCTCAAGTTCCCCATCAAGGTTAGAGAAATATTTTCTGAGAACAACTATGACCATTGGGCATGTATGTCAGCTTCCCTCTCCCAAATCTCATCATGTACTTGGCCATGCTTCTATAGCACCCATATTAGAGGGATTTACTGGCCTCAGAGAGCCTTCATGCTCTGATCAACTATGCACACTCGATACTCCTCAAAGGTAGCATCATCATCTAAGTCAACTTCCTTAGGATAAAAAGAATGAGATGGATCAGCATGATACTGGAAAATCTATGAAACATGAATGATGTGTTTCATAGCTCGATATCTCTGAGTTAGTATAACCGGATAGGCTATCGACCTGACTCTATCTAGAATTTCAAAAGTCCCTACAAAATGAGGTGACGGTTTTCCTAGATTTCATAAAATTATATGCTCTGGACTGACAGATACTTGAAGAAAAACATTATCTCCAACCTCAAACTCAAGAGGTCATCGACGATGATCGACAAAAGATTTTTTTCTGGACTGAGTAGTAGTCATACACTTTCTAATTAGCTGAACCTTCTCTTAAGTCTCCTTAGAAATACAAGGACCTAGTAAGGCTACCTCAGCTGCCTCTAGCTAGCATAGGGTTAAATAGAATGTCCTACCATATAAGGAATCAAAATAATCCATCTGAATTACTGCCTAGAGGCTTCTATTATAGGCGAAAATAAAAATGGGTAAAGGTTTCTCCATAGAAACACAAAAATCAAGGACAGATTCTCATAGAATATCCTCTAGAACCTATATTTTTTGTTCTGATTGTTCATTGATCTAAGGGTAAAAAGTTATTCTTTGAAGTACCTCTGTTTCTATAGACTTATACAATCCCTACCAGAACCATGATGTGAAATGAGAATACCTATCTGAAACAATAGTGTGTGGAACCATGTGTAATCATATGATCTCACAGACATACAGTCTTCCCATCTCATCAACTAAGAAAGTATCATGAATAGTAATGAGGTGGATTGATTTCTTTAGTCAGTCAATGACTACGCAGATAGAATCACTAACCCTCAACAACCTAGGTAAGCTGACTACAAAATACATAAAAACATCTTCCCATTTCTATTTAGGGATTGGACATGTTTTTAGCAAACATGTATGTCACTGGTGCACCACCTTCACCTGTTGATAGGTGGAAGAGCATGTAAAAAATCAAGTTATCTGATGCTTCATCCCAGGCCACCAATACTGGCATCAGATATCTTGATACATCTTAGATATTCCTGGATTAACATCCCATTGAGATGTGTAGGACTCATTATTGGAAAATGGACCTATATCCATGGTTTTGGGGAAAACTATGGATATAGCTCACCCTATCCCCACGGTTTTTGGAAAACAGTAGGTATATGAATTTTTTATAGCATATGCCCACGGTTTCCACAAACCATGGGCATAGGCTACCCAATACCCACGGTTTTCTCCAAACCATGGGTATAAGCTATCAAAAAATGCTTATACCCATAGTTTTCTGAAAATTGTGGGGATAGGGTGCCCTATACCCATGGTTTTTATTAAACCATGGGTATAGTCATCGGATAAGAAAACCTATACCCACGGTTTGTCAAAACCATGGGTATAGGTTTCCCGCGTGTGCACAAGAAATTTATTTTTTCCACGGGAACAAAAAAAATTGGCAGGAGTTCTATACCCATGGTTTATTCCTCTATACCCATTGTTTAAATAAATATATTTAAATATATATATATATATATATATATACATACATATATGTGGTGATGGGGTAGTGGTAAGGATGCTCGTGAATGGTGAAGTGGTCACAAGATCGAATCTCGTGGGCCGATACTTTGTAAAATATGATATACCCACAGTTTCTGAACCATGGTTATAGAGTTATGACACGGTGGAAAAACCTATACCCATAGTTTTTCCAAACCATGGGTATAGGTCATAGACCTATACCGACACCACCAATGACCAAGGTTCCCCAAACCATGGGTATAGCCTATACCCACTGTTTTGGGGTCTATACCCACGGTTTTGAACTGTGGGTATAGGATCATTTTCCAGTAGTGACTATTTCATCAACTCATCCCTCACATCTATAAGAACCCTGATGTGTTCACATAGATTTTGGACGTCATCTCTTTCTGAAAACCAATCTAGATGTGGGTTATCTCCTAATATACTCTCATGGGGTACCAAGCCTTCAGTATCTGAAAACTATCTACTCTTCACCTTCTCAAGGAAAGAAGAGGTAACTGTAATGGATGATAGATAAGACTCCTCATGACTATCATGAAACTCTATATGAATCTCATAAAAGAGGGCGATTAACTTCAATTCTTCACTAGATTCTCATACATCTTATTCTTGATATTACCAACTCAGTGCATCTACAACTACATTTCCCATCCCGGGCATATAGGCAAGCTAAAAATCCAAGGATTGTATATATTATACCATATCTTCTATATGAGGTTCAATTTCTACTGAGAAAATATATATTTGAGTCTCTTGTGGTCTGTGTACACCAAAAAGTGCTCACCCTATATATAATGTCTACATCAACATAAGGCATGGATAACTGTTACTAGATCAAGGTCATGCATTGGGTAATTTCTCTCATGAGGCATCAACTGTTGAGATTCATATGTAACAACTTTGTCTACCTACATCAGTATTTCTCCTAGGCTAATGCACGATGCATCACAGAATATGGTATAACCTATACCCAACTCAGGAGGAATTAGAATAGGTGTCGAAACAAGCCTCCCTTTCAACTCTTGAAAGGAATTATCACATTCTTATAGCCATATGAACTTTACACCATTCATTGTTAGAACAGTAAGAGGTAAAGTAAGACTTGAGAATTCTTGTATGAGACACTTGTAATATCCTGCCAACCCCAATAAACTCTGTATATCAAACCCATTCTTGGGTTGATCCCAAGAAACTACAACACTAACCTTTTCTAGGTCAAAAGATACTCCTGATTCCAATATTATATGGCCTAAGAAGCATACATTTTCGATCTAGAAATGGCACTTAGCAAGCATGACATAAATCTGATACTCTCTCTATGTACTCAGAATGATCTCAAGATGTTTGGCATGGTCACAATGATTGTGATAGAACACTATGATGTCTTCCACAAAGACTATAACAAAATATTACAAATAGGTATGTAAAACCCTATTCATAAAAGCCGTCGAAATGGTGGGTGTGTTCATAAGACCGAATGGCATAATAAGGTCCTGATACAGACCATACCTACTACAAGAAGTTATAAATTGTATGTCTGATGGCCTGACACGCACCTAATGATAACCTAATCTCAATTTGGTCTTAGAGAATACCTTTTCTCCTTGGAGTTCATCAAAGTGATCATCTATTCTAGGAAGTGGATACTGATTCTTGATCGAAAGTTGGTTCAAACACCTGTAATTCACCCAAAGATGTATGGTTCCATCCTTGGAAAAAACATGGGCGAACCCCAAGAGGATGTAATGGTCCATATAAAAGATTCGGCCTCTAAAAACATTAACTACTTCTTGATCTTCTAAAGATTTGCAGGTGTCATCCTATATGAATGAATGGATACTGGATCGTCTCCTAGAACAAGCTCAATTTTAACCTCTACCAATCTATCAGAAGGTAATACAGAAAAATAAACAGGATATATATCCTCCATAAACCCACTATTGGAGGGAAAATAGCTTGACGTAAACCCTAATCCTTCATGGAGAGATTTTAAATCACAATGATCACTCTACCTATCCCAATATTCTCTGGTCCAGCTCAACCATCATAAACATTCCACTCACCCTTATATAGATAATGACTGCCCTCTGGTGATGTAAAGATACCATGCGGTGATAACTGTCTACAAAATTATTAAAGTTAACCAACCAATCCATCTCGCTAATGATATCAAAACTCTTTATCTCAAGAACAAATAGGTTCCATAAGAAAGGGTAATTGCCTACCTCAAGGGGAAAGTCCTTACACTAGAATATCCCCTATTTTCATACCCCTAATGGTGTATCTAGGGTCTTTACACCATAGTGATATTGTATATCTAGTCTGCTACTCCCTATGATAGATACATAAAAAAAGGATTTTGTTTCACCTATATCAAATAAAGAAGATACTATAGTTTAGGCTACTAGAATAGTACATCATACTGTAGATGGTTCTATAGCCGGATCCTGGGGAATCGGTTATAATGCATGTAGTTGACCTGATTTTTGGACCTATGAAATAGGTGGCCTACCATGATCAGAACTACTCAATTGGTGTTGCTAGTGATCAGGGGTTTGGCTACCACAACCACAACCTCCTCCTCAGCCAGACCTATCGATGTTATTCTAACTCCTTGCCTAACATGGTGTAAAAGAACTCAATATTGAAGCTGGATCTGGTGGAAATCCTTTTCCACTTGAATCTAGTGGAAAGATCCTATAAAAACACTAAATATTCCCCACAAATCCATAAGTTCGACACTCAATTGGTTCTCGATCACACTGAGTCTTGGAATGCCCCTATCATCCACAGTGATGAAACACTCTAGAGATGTCGAAACGGACACTCTAGTTGTCACTGACCTGGTGAGAAACCTTAAGGGAACACTTCCTTCCATTGGAAGAACTGTTGGCCTGACATGGCATTGATCCTTTAAACCTTGTAATATTTTCGTCCCTCAGGTTACTCTTAGTGATAAGATCTTGATTGGCTATTTTAGAAAATATGGGAAGACAAAAGACATTGACATTCATAAAGATACCATACAGGATCTCATCCTTGAAACATTTAGCACGTGAAATCTCATCACTGGATAGAAGCGGTGAAAAGTGATACAACTCCTTGAAACATGATGAATAATCCATAAATGACATAGAACCCTACTAGATATTCACAAACTCTCTGACTCTATCAGTACTCTACATCTGAGGAGAGAATTGTTCATAGAAAGTAGTCTGGAAATCAACCCATAACATGCCCTAATAATTACCCCAGCAATACTTGGACTAATCCTAAAGCATGTATGTGGAAATATTGATTCATCACTCCAGAGGTGTCTCCATATTCTCAAATATAGATAGGTTGGATTTATTCTAAGACTCAGTAGCTTGCAGACAACCATCCCCTGAAAAGTTAGAAGTATGTTCTTTTTGTAACTGATGAGTTAGATCATACCTCGTAGGTGCAAGCCATGGATCAGCATGAAAGGTCTACATCATACATAGAAAACTATCATGAACTATCATTTCCCAAATCAGTTATAATAGGTGGTTCCATAGGTGGCACTCCTAGAGGGAAGACTGGTAGCTCAGGGCCTAACATGTCTAGATCATGGTTGTTTCCACCTTCCAGAATATAATAATGTCTTGGTGGCATTGGACTAAAAATTCCAAGAACACACCTTAGAAAAATATAAGAAGCAAGGAGATAGCATCCCTACGGGAATCTAAATGTAAGAAAACTCACTACCCAAGGCATAATACCCCAATTAACTTCTTAGATGGATAGTTATTGGTAAATTCTCAAGTATATGTTTCATTTCCTTTTTCATTTAATTTTGAAGTTCACTCCTTGACCTTTCATAAACAAGACAAGGTGGGATAAGGATTTAAAACCATTTAATTTTAGATTTCATAATTCAATTTATAATGGATAGCCATTTCTGTTGAATTAGTGCCCATACACCTATCACAAAAAAATGATATCCATTTATTTATACTATAATCGATCGACTCAGTAAATTACTCATCTCAACCCATGATGTCACATACACCTCATGAATTGAGACAAGAAATCACTCAATCTCAACCTAGAGTAATACATGTACAAGAAACCTATCACAACATCACTCAATAATAACAAGTATATCAAGAAATTAAAAGTAGTTAAATTAACCTATATAGTATGGAAATATGCATGACATGTGAATTCTATGTGCCTATAATGATTCAGGTAATAATGACCCTTGCCCTCATATCATTAGACCAAGGATGAATGAAAATCCCAAAATAGATTAATTATCAACAACTCCACACAATATGTACATCACCTAATGGTTAAATAATATTAATTGTAATAATAAAAAGCATAACAATAATTTTAATTTAGGAAACTTGGTTTTTACCCCAACCATGGGTTCACAACTCCCAAGAATGACTTATAAATAATCCACAAGCATTCCTAATTTCCAATATTATCTCCAAAGAGTAAATAAAGAAAGGAAAACACATATGACACCACATTGTGACATCTCAGTCCTAGATTCCACTTAATAGGTGCCTCGATCCTAGTGGGCCACATGGCCTCAAGTGCATCTCCCTGAATGCCAGAGTCTGCCGACTAGCAATGGTGGCCTATGGTGTGTCTGTGAAGAGACTATGCCCCTATTACTAAATTGTAATGCAGTGGGTGGATGTAAACATAAGTAAATAGTAGAAGAAATATAAGTTAACATAAGTCACAATGGAAAATAGGGATAACAGTAATAATGACTGAAACAACTTTAATAACACTCAACAACAGATGATGATATGTCAAATAATAGAAATCTAGAAAACAGGGACACAAACAATTGGCATAACTTGTTCCACAAGTAATAAAGGAAATCAAAGACTATCCCAAACATCTTGTGTTCTAACTTGGTCATCTACTATCAATATCCATACTAAACAACAAGAAATCAAGTTTTTAAAGTCCTATGAAACCCTTTGCAACACTTTCAACTATGTAATCTGACCCTGGTACCAAATGGTGCCTGGGGAGTGTGTGAGATAAATCTCAATGGGCCACCACCAATGGTTTCTATAACATTTATCATGTGTAATGGAATAGTAATAGTGTGCATTCATTCTTATATACTGTATAATAGTACAATGTAACTAAATACCCAAGTACCTTCTTTATCCCTCAACTAATTTCTGAGCCTGTAACCAATTCATTAAATAATAATTTACCAATTTATGTTGATAGGTCAGGTGAGGAAGATCCATCACAGCCATCACCTTGTGATAATATAAATAGCGAGGGTTCTAATATGTAACAAGGAAACCATGATCCATGATATTTAATGATGAAGTCCCAAGGAAATAACCAAGGTGATGTAGACCTCAAGGGTCGCCAACTCAGTAATAATTGTATCCTAGCATGGGGTAAGAGTGTAATCTAAGGATAATAATCCAATTCATTCCACAATGTGGTGTCTACCAATTCCATGGTGATCGACCAAGGTAAAATGTGGATGAGCAGAGATAGGGCCTGAAGGGATTTAGCCATGGAACTTAATTGTCAATACTAGATCCAAGAGGAGTATCCAATGCATCTTTTAGTAATATGAAGGGATCCTATGGTGTCATATTGGGTATCCAAGAATAGAAAAGTTTCAGGGTCTAGGTTGGTATCAAACTATGAAATTCATATCCTTTAATCGAAATGGAGTTCCCATGTGGTCGTGGTATTCTACGATCAGAATCGAAGGTGACCTTGAGTCCAGTCATTTCTATTTGATTATGAATTCATGTAATACTTCATTCTTTTCAAACCTTTCCTTTCATTTGTGTGATAAGGACAATTATCATAAAACCCTTTTATCAAGTCATTTGGTTCAATCCTTTCCTATCATTATTTTGACATGTAAAAGTGGCATGAAACCATTCATTTAATCCATTTATGGCATATTCCATAATTTAATGTTCATTCTACTACCTTCCATTAATGTAGTAAGGGGTGCTATAGATATGAAACCAATTAATCATTCACATATTATTAGCAATTTTAAGTACAAACCATAGGTGGGTCAACGTGTAAGTATACATGGTACTGACCATTATGCAATTCATAATATAAATCAAGAAAATTAATATAGAATCACTTACCTTTAGAGTGTCCAAGCCAAGGCACACCTAAATAGTGTCACATACAAGTCAAAACACTTCGAAACAATTTTGGAATAACCTTCGACATGGAAGGGATGGATTTGTGGTCATAACCACCAAAAATTAATCATATATATGGGAATAGAATATCCAAACAGTTTTTACAGTATAATCATGACATATTATCTCTATAAACAAATCCCGATAAAATCAGTGGGGCCTGCATAAAAAATCCAAAATTAATGAACTTTAGGGATGATTTATAGAACACCCACCTTAGGGATGTATGATCCTTATACATTGGTATTGTCCCTTGATTTGGCTCATATTGGAGTAGATCTAAGAAAAAGATAAAAACACTCATACCCTGATATCTCAGTCTATAGAAAAAGAGGAAGATAATGGCTCAAGATGACTCTAGTACTTGTCGTTGTGCATCCAACATGATAAACGAAATCTTGATTAGTTTTTGGATGAAGTAGATATATTTACTCAAAGGATAGATCTTCAAAAATATCCAAATTGAGAGAGAAATATGTTAATCTCAAATTAGCTCAGATTGGGGAAGATGAAGGTGACTTGATAGATAATTAACAAAAATTTTGTAAATTTACCCATAAAAATAGCATATCCACGGTTTGTCTGTACGGTTTGAAAAACCATGTGCAAATTGTGTGAGGTATTCTGGGTAAAATGGCATATTGCACGGTTAGGCTGCATGAATTTGCGTAAACCGTGCTAAGTTTTTCTATCCAAAAACTTCAATCTGCAGGGTTAGCCAAATCATGCTCTAATTGTGCACTAATCATTCAACCTACACAGGTTTCCCAAAAAAATGCATTCTAGGATCCGAACATGCCTTGGAAACCCCCAAGGCCTTTGATAAATCATTAGGCAACCATATTAGGTCCAAAAAAAATATTTATACTTAAATTTAAAGAATCCATACTTGAGTGAAACCGAGTTCTTACAATGAGTGTTCATTATAATGGTAGTTGTATAATTATTGATGTTGAGTGATCATTATGGTTTAGGTCATATAGTCATTTCCATTTTGGTTATGTGGATTTTTGGTTAAGAATGTTTGTAAGGATTTATCTATAAGAGAATTATTATTATATGTTTGATAAGAAATATCTAATTTATCATGTGGCTTGGGAATCATTCTTGTTGTGAGCTATGATGTAAACATGGTGTTATGTAACTAACATGAAATGGTTGGTTGGTTATATTTTTTATATATTTTATTCCAAGATTCATTACTGTGTTCTACTCATATTGAAACATGATGATTCCTAGGAGGAACCTACTATTTATCTTTATGAGAACTCTTAATTTATACATTGTTACAAATTTAAATAATCATATTAGAGGAGGATTCAATCTACATGAATTTGAGTACAATAAGATTTTTTAGCATTAAATACATTTATTTTTTTAACATGATATGTATTTGAGGATGAGTTTTAATGTTTTTTATCTAATATTTATTATGATTTGAGAATATTTATTTCATTCATTCATTTTGTTATAAATTTGGTTATTATTGATTATGGATGTAGAAACCAAGGATTTTCCATATGATGACTTAAATTAATTTTGAGTTTTAGAGTCTCAATATATTCACTCAAGTAAAATAATAAATTTACTTTATAATAATACCATGAGAAAAAAAATTTATGGAACCATTGATCTCAGGTCACAACATTTACACTTGAACTCGGTTTTGATTATTTTCTAAGTATAGTAAATTCTATAGGATATTCGATATTTACTATAAAAATAAATATTTATCCCATGATGCCAAAACATGATGGAGAGATTCTATCTCCTAAATCAATATCTTCTCTCTCACGATTTTAATGGAAATTACTCCTGAAATTGTACTCTATCACCACGCATAGTAAGAAAATCATTTGATGATTATATAATTTGTCACTATGAGATGTTTGTAGCATGAACTCTTAAGAATTAATTAGTGGATTTATCCCTCTATGAAACTATAATTGAATGAATTCATGGTGGAACTTATGACCATGAGTGGCTCCTTAAAAAAGAAAGTGGTGATCTATCCTCAGATGACAAAGCTAAGTAGCTTCTTATTTCCATGGGTAAAAAACCCAAATATCCAAATGATCCATTTGGAAGTTTATTTTTTTCTCTCTTGGAATCCTAGACGTGGGATCCTGGTGGAAGTGATTGAGGATACAAGAGGTGGGGTTTTCTTCGGTGCTGTAGAGGGTAAGGGTGATCTTCGGTGATGAGGAATAATGGAGGTGGTGTGTGATGACACAGACCAGTGGAGATCTGCCATGATGACAAGTCATCGATTCATGGAGGTGGGTATTTCACACATAGGGTGCAGCCTTATAGGTTGACTATAAAATTTGGTGATGGATACTAGAGAAGTTGGTGAGCTAGCCGGTGACATCTCAGGCTGGGGGTTTCGGTGACATTTGAGCACAGAAGACTTCAGGATGCGAATGGGTAGTTGGATTGACCTTTTGACACAAGGTTGATTGATAGTTTGGATGTGTGTTTTTAATTAGGTTTGTGTTGAATAAACTTTTGTGGTGTTTGTGTCCCAGTTATGGGTAGATGATTTTTTGGTCCATGATGCTAGCTGCCTCGGGACAACCAGTGGTGTCACGGGACTCCAGCAGGTTCAATGTTCTCACATACCATGGTTTGTTGGTGGTTTGGGACACCGATGGTGATATTTCTTGTTGATTATGTACAGATCATCCCATCCAATGATGATCATCGAGATCAAGCATGATCACGAGTGGTAATGGTGAAGGGAATAGTGACATCCTCATATGATTTTTTTCATTCAAGATGGCTTCCTTTGGTGGAGTTTTTGGCCAGTCTCCTCGATGTGGTGGAGGGTGTGAGTTCTTCATTATTGGAATCTACTAGATTACATCATGGATTTTCTTTATTTATGGATGTTTCTATACCTTTATGCATTATTATTCCAGCATCATGGCTTTCTTCAATGTGGATCTTTTGGTCATGGTGTGTGTGTACATCTATTTTTTATAATATTTTCAAGATCATGGATTTGGGATACCGAATTAATGATCATAACTTCCAATTGAATATTTATCCCATGAGTGTGTATATTAATATCTCAAAAACAAAAAACCATATGGAAATTATGACACAATGTTTATTTTTAAAACCATAGGGGTGATATAATCTTAGTTAGTATTTTGGGCCCCAGGATGGGTCTATCATTAGTGTTATTTAAATAGATTAAATAAATAACATAATTAACCCATAATCTTTGAATATTCCCCTATTTTATCCCCCTTAAATTTTTTATCTAGGGTTAGTCATTTATATCATTAAAATAAAACCTATATTGAGATATATTTTAGGAGGGAAGATATTGGGTCCTTTGATAGGGATAATAGATTGACATCTAATCTGGATTATATCTATTATATAAATAAATATATTTCTATGGAAATAAAGAACACTTAAAGTGGTAAATTTGTTCAATGAGTTTTGACTTATTTATTGTTTCTATACCTCATTCATTGTTAATTTAAAATCGGATGTTATATTCATCTGTTTATTATCATTTCATCATGTCAAATGTAAAAAATGTTTATAATTAATCCCTTTATAAACATTTTTTACTACCTCTTATTTATGAGTTCTGATTATGGAACCCCTTGGTGATTTATATTCAGGATCAAGGTAGATAATAAACTCAATGTTTCATCCATTACTCCTCTCCATCCATTCTTATTTTCTCACCCTTTTTCCATATAAAAAACTAATTCTAAATGGACCTAGCATTGTCTAGAGGAATCATGGAATGATGGATAGAGGTGAGGTGAGGATAATGGTGAGAGGGTAAAGATTGGTAGAGCCCCAAAATAAAATAGAAGACTGTCATTTGGAAACATTTGAGTGGAGTATACATAGGTGCAAGACGCTGATGGGTTGTGGGATGGAGAATTTAAATAGGGATTTGGGATTGGTTGTATGACATGGAGGTAGGCGTTAATAGGAAGTGGTGATAGTGTCTGCCAAAGGTGAGACTATGGTTTTAGGTTATGGTCGACAAAAAAAGTGTGAATTGTATTAAGTAATCATGGTGTGGTGATTAGTGGATGAGTATTTCAACTGAATGGATTCATGGGTAAGAAAACCAAACTATACCGAATGTAGACTTTTAGATGCATCCAATGTCATTTCTACAGATGCAGAGTTATGGTTTTGGAAGTTATAAATATCACAAGTCATGTGACTCAGGTACATATGTTGTGTAGA
Organism: Viscum album; assembly: GCA_963277665.1. Lineage (NCBI taxonomy): Eukaryota > Viridiplantae > Streptophyta > Magnoliopsida > Santalales > Viscaceae > Viscum > Viscum album. The sequence goes on from OY728129.1 coordinate 1,835,796,881, forward strand.
AAAAAACACAAGACAAAAAATGTACTAGAATACATGCCAAGCCCCCCCCCCCCACCTGTGTGGTATACATGTCATGTAGTAGGTGTACACATCATGTATGGACTATATGATATGGAATCAGCTAGCGAAACACACCTAGGACAACCTTTATATACCACAATGTGTTCATAGATACACACAATGCATGATGGGGTGTAGTTACACCACAAAAATTTGAATGTAATAACATCTTAAACAATATTTTAGGTGACACACAATATTGATTTTAGCTTTTGGTACATGTAACACTGTGTTTATCTTCCATTACACATATTGCTGATTTATACCGAACAATAATATATTATAAATATTATTATTTAATATGATAGATATCGCTTAACCGTTGGAATAGAGGGAATGAACATGATTAAATAAAATATGAAAATATATAGTTTAAACAATTTTATTAATAATCTATTTATTAGTAATAAAATAAGTATCATTTAAAATAAAAGTATTTTTTTGCCTGAAAATCTGTATTTTTCTAAAAAAAGGATTGGTAGAGATTTGTGAACATTATTTATAATTAATTTTCAACACTTTTATAAAAATTATATTAATAAATCTTCATTTTTAAAATGGTAATATCAAAATTATCTTAGCATGAATTTTTGGGATTTTTGTGAAAAGTTTCATTTTTTTGATGAATAGTGAAAAGTACTAAATTTTAATTGAAATATGTATTTTTGTTTAAATAAATTATTACATTAAATGTTATTTTGAATTTTTTTTATATTAAATATATTTCAATTATACATATATTTATCTAATTTAGATCATTAAAATAAATTTCATATTAAATTTTGATATAAATTTTTTTTAAATGTTTGAACATTTTCACTTTAAAAACTCACTTTCTTATCACGTCTATGGGATTAATTTTAAATTAATTTTGTCAGATTATATGAATTGAATTTTAAAAAAAGGATACTATATTTTTAATAAGAATAATTTTAAATTTATAATTAGTTAAACATAAATTTTGACCAAAATGAATAGAGAATGTGGTAAAAAATAATTATGACAGTTTAGGTAAACAATTGATTTACCGAGGGGTTAAACGTGAGTTATATGAGTGAAAATGACCAAAAATATTATATAAATTTTATTTAATGATTTTATATGTACTTTTTTAAAAATATTCTATTAAATATATCAATTCCTTGCCACTTTCCTTTGAATACAACATATATAACAAGTTATGTAAACAAAAGGACGTAGATAACTCTCTTCCTTTTAATATCTATAATGACTTGGGATAGGGAAGAAATCATTTTTTGTTATAAATATTATTTTTAAACATAAATTATGTTTATATATAATATTAATTTACCTTTAATTTTTTACAGATGAATTAGCTTCTTTAAATTATTAAGAAATCTCAACATAGTAATTATTTAGTAATAAAAAATATAAAGACTGATACTAAAAATAATAAAAGTGGAGTAAATTGAATGAATTATTTTGTTAAAGTTATATGTTTAGATTAATATATATTTTTAAAATAGTGTGAACATAATATATTCTAATTTCATCATTTTCATGATATTTTTAAATTCAATTTTGATGAATAATTTTAAAATTGACATTATTGTTATATTATGATAACTTGTATTTAATTAAATGATTTTAAACTAATAAAAATCATATATTCTCCCATGTAATTTTTAAATTATTATAAATATCAAATATGTTTCATTCATGGACCAATTGTTCATTTATAATGACAATATTGACCCTTAAATATTAAAAACTCAATTAGCATGCTTAAGGTTAAAGTGTTGTTTTTTCATGATACATGCACTCGTGTTAAAGTTAATTTCCAACACACATAGGATTTATATTTTAAAAATTAGATATAACATATATAATAATTTTTTTTGTAAATTACCTAATAATTATCACTTTAATTTATTAATAATTGATAAACTACCATTGTTAGAAAACAAGTTACCATAGTGAAAACCCAAAATGGCGAAAATAAGGAAACATATAAGTTAAGGTAATTTTGTTAATAAAATCAGTTTTGTTATGTGTAATATGTGTGGATAGAACTAATAATACTTAAAAATAATTAATTATAAATCTTGGATCCACATGAGTTAATATTGATCTCCCAAAAGTGAATGCTTTTGGATATTTACAAAATTACCACTCCTCCTCAACAATAAAAGGGAACTTGCTCTCATCACTTCGTCACACCATCACACCTATTTGGATTGGAAAATACCTTAAAAATAACTTCCCAAATATCCATACCATAATTATAGAAGCATTGTTTTTTCATTAGTCCATCCTTTTAAGGATTTAGTTCAAACCTAAAGAGGATACCTGAAGGAGAGGTAATGTTCTTCAACAACCATCTTCATTTTATTACATTCTCCACCTCCTTCAATTATTTTCAAACCATGATTATATAATAAAATAAATATATTACATATAATGATATTTTTTTATGTTATGGTTACAACCTAAAACTACACACACTAACATCAAATGGGTTACAAAAATATTGTTTTACTGAATGGTAAACTACATCCTCACAAACTGATGTCGTTCATTTTTCCATTACCGCCTTTCAGAGTTGGGTATGATGATGGATATTAAGTGTTTATATTATATTTTATCATATTTTTAAATATTTAGTAATTATATAATATAAATAATGTGACCTTCCATTCTATAGGAGATATGATAACGTCGCTCGTGTATACTTCGGACTACTGCCTCGCGAAGTGATGTGATTCCTCTTTGACTAACGCTTCACATAGAAGGAGATAAATATAAAATCAATGATTATTTGTGAAATAAATGGCATAATTGTGATATTAATGACATATTTATCATTATATAAAGATAATATATATCATTTTCTTTCCTTTTTTCACTCCATAAAGGTGATAACATCGTTCGTGTACCTATGGACTACCACCTTCACAAAGCGATGTGATTCTAATTTCATCACCTCACCCAATGGGTGATATATATGAGTTTAATTAATTAATTAATATCATAATTATTTTAGGATTATTATTCAAGATATTATAGAACTATATAATATACACAAGAATCGAAACATTCATAACAAAGAACAAATGGGAAAACAATGAAATCAACACCTGAAACAATGAAATAATGAAATATTATTAAACAATGGGTGAGAAGATGTTATAAGAAGATCATATGTGATTTGGTAAATATTATTATGGTTCTTGTATATGTTAATAACTTTCTTAAAACCATTATATATTATTTTAAATAGTGTGTAACCAAAAGGAATCTTAAGCTGACAGATTTCATCTAAATTTCATTTCATTACAGAATATTGTAATGCTATGAACCTAATATCATTTATATAGTGTATATACTACCCCTTTGAAATGTAATATCATAAATAATTTATTATTTATGTTATTTTAAATTTCAATTTGAATTATTTTTTCTAATGGGATTTGAATTAAAACTTAACAAGTCGTAAGATATAAGTTCCCGGCCTTAAACATTACTTAATCTTGAGTTATTTCAAGAATACACATTGAGGATATTTTCAGGTTTAGAGTATTAGAGAATTAGATCATAAATCATGCATTACAGTCCACATTTCAACAAGGTGGTTACATAAAAGATAGTATTCTTTTTTCCCATCAAAGGAGACATATTTAAAATAAAACATGGATTCTTTCTTTACACTTCCTCGACACTGTCATCACATCATGTACCTTTCCCTAGACCTATGAAAAACATTTCAAAAACTTGGTATGAGCATAAAAATCTCAGTAAGGGATATAAAAGTACAGAATGAAAACATTATTCCATGTATATGTAAGAATAAATGAAATCATAATTTACTCATAAAACATAAGCACTTTATCATACCTCATGAAATCATAATATTTATGAATAACTCATAGAAAACATAATACATAAAGGAAACTTGAGGCATTCATAACATTCATACATAGGGAGTAACCCTCGTGGTTACATTTGGAATACGCATCACAGTATATTCCCTAAATCTCTTCAGAGAAACCTTAACATTTAACTCCTTCTCGTTACCCAATGAATTGGAGAGCTATCACAGGATCACCCACCCTTAGTTTATCACAGAACCACCTATCTTCATAAACAATTCCCAAGAACCATAACATAATCATATCACATAAAACATGAATAAAGGAAACATAACATTTCCACATTTCAATCAAAATATATCAATACAACACATTGATGTAATCAAATAATTATCAAAAACATTTTCAATACCAAAATAAAAGAAAATTAAAACATGTTTTTTATTTTTCTTTTAAAAAAATGTATGGTATGTAGAGGAAGTCGAAACTCAAATAATGGTCACGACGGCGGAGAAGTCATTGTCGCCGCATATGTACGACAAAAAAATTCTCTTTTGTTGTTTAGTAAAATGATTTGTATAAAAAATATTCCTTTTGAATAAAAGTAAAAGTCAAAGGGGTTTATACACCGTATAAAATAAAGTTGTGTATAAAACAAAATATGCCTCAATGAAAGGAGATTGAGACGAAGTCCCATACCTCATGTCTGACTTGACTCGGTCATTCTTTAATATCATGAATAATAAAATGTTGTTAATTTATACTTGATTAAGAAAAATTTTCAAGTTCATTATTCCTTTTATATCACTTATTACCATGTTATGAACATTATGTAATTTTTTAAGTTAATAACGGTCGTTTTGTCGATCTTTGGTACTTGAGAAAAAAATAAACTTCTTATAATTACAAGTTGGTCATGTGGTAAAATATCCATTATATCCAGAATTATATTCATGATTTAGATATCATATATATCATATATATCCATTATATACATGCATTTATAATATTACATAACATTTAGAGGTAAGAAATTAAATGCATCGTTCATGGAGACGGTAAGCCGTACATACGCATGAAAGCTACATTCATTTATATTTAGTATTTAGTGGAGTTAAATCATAATGATATAAAAGTATATTATAATTTAAGTATAATATAATATATAATATCATTAAATCCATCATTTATATATCCCACATATTGCATTAACGAATCAAATCACTTTGAGGGGGCGGCAGTCCGCACTTCCTAAAATGAAGATATCGTGTTTACCCATAATGGAAACCATACGGTATTCCATAAATGAAAAATACATAATCATAAGGAAAACATAGAAATAATATATATAATATATAAATATAATGAAATCTTAATGGACACCATGAAAGGTGTTATAAAAATATTGAACAATCATCATTTCGTGAGGCGGAAATTCGCCAACCACAGAAATAGTATGTTCTTTAACCATTAGACGGAGGTGTGTGTAAGTGTAAATCAAATAATTCTCATAAAAAATCCTAGTATATTGGAGATACTGGTTTTGTTACAAAATAAAATAATAAAAAGAGTTTATGGGGTTGGATAAGAAAAATAAAACAAAAGAACACAAGTGAAGACATTACCTTTAAATCGGGTAAGTCCTCTTGGTTTGAACCAAAAGGGTTTCTTGAAGAGATTTCTACCTAAGGTAAGGATTATATGATGAATAGTGGGATGTGGAGAGATAAAGGTATTAGAAATTGGCCAAGCCAATGGCTTGAGAGGTGGGGGTAAGGTGGTAGAGGTGGGCGCCTTTTATAAGAGGGAGGAGGGGCACTCTTGGAAAGTCAAGAAATGTTACTTTATTATATAATGAGTTTTGGATTTTAAAGGTCCCACAATTATATATTTAGAGTATAAGGTGATAAGGGTTTGAAATCCACCATCCAATATGTTTTCTACAAGTTTATGTCTTAGATGTTTCATTATATTTTCATTTTATTTAAATTGTTCATTAATGAGGTAATCGTTGCATCATCATGATGTCATAAATTAATTAATTTATTTAATGTCTAAAAATTATAAAAAAATACCATGATGTAGGAAATATTTTAATATTTCCAATGAATATTTATATTCTAAGAGATAATTTACACAGACAAAACTAAAATTGTTTTACTTTGGTGTTACATACTTTTGTGATATTCTCCTTTCTTTAAAAATAAAATGATAAAGTGTAACTATCACCCAAATGTGATTCCATGGGGTCCATAAGTTGGAAAAAGGAATCCTAGTGTCATCCATGACACAACCAGTAGCATTAGGACACATGATGGGGTCATTTTTTATTATTATGATATTATTTTATTATCCTTAACTACCCAATTACTAATTAATCACGATAATTGAAGATAATTACCATCGTTACTATTCATAATGTCCAAAAACAAGAGTCTTAATTAAATAATTTGGACCTTATGATTCCAAATAGGGAATCCATTTTACCAAATTTCAAACACAGAAATTGTAGTATTTAATTTAAAAATAATTCCCACTGTCAAAACAAATAGCGGGTTTTTTAGAAATAATATCTATCAAAAGTTTGACAACTGTTTATGTCCAATTTCAAAGTGAAATTAATTTCCAATGACCACCATTGGATTAAATTGTAAAAATATATTATATTTACACTTTAAAACCAATTAAAAAAAATAATATATCAATATAATTAAATTAGATGAAAAACTAGTTTTGAAGTAAAATGCAGTATTTTTCACTATTTATTAAAAAATGAACATTGTCATAAAAATACCAAAAATTTATCCAAAGTAAATTTCAATGTACCAATACTAAATAATAAGTTTATTTTGACAAATAGAGCTTATAAAATTTTCAAAATATAGATTTAAAATTGGTTCTCCATCAAAAGGCGGTAAAACAATCATTTAAAAATACTGGAGAATTCTATGCTTAAGATTGGATTTATTCTCACTTTAAGCCTCTAAAACACTATCTAATTCATAAATATACATAGATATGAAAATCCATAATTCTTTACTTACTTGGGATGTTACATAAGATATTTCCTAACTCAATTTCTACTCATTGGATTAAATGTCTAATTCATTGATTATGGCATGCTAATATTATATGTGTAATGATTTTTTATTATATTATGTTTTATTTACACTTATTTTATGTGGATTTATTATTGATACACATAATTGATTCATTTATTAATTCTCATATCAATGTTCTATTAATTTTAAATGTTTATTTCACAATCTCATTCTAGTCGATATTTTTTATTCTAGAATATATGATGAAGGAAGTTACTTGAAAATCTACTAATAAAACAATTTAATTTAAATCTCATATGGTTGTTTCATTATTTTCAACTAATAGTATTATTTTCCACACTTTCGTACTTAAATTTATTTAGATTTTTTTTTACTAAAATCATAATTCATTTCACTCTTCGGTCGAAAATGAGTTTTCTTCTAAAGAAATGCTTTTCAAAATGTTTTCAAAAATATCTTAACCTTTTCAAAATTATTTATAAAATTAATTGTCATCCATTTTTACCCTTTACAAAAAAATTCAAAGTAATCATATTTTTTTCTCAAAATAATTCTAGTTTGGATTTTATTTAATATTTAAAAATAAATATTCTTATCATTTTATAAACAAGAAACTTTCCTAACCTTCTTACATTAACAAAGGAATGTTATTTTTAAATTTTACAGAATGTACAGAATTATATTCCTTCATGATCATTATTTCCATGAAGTTTTCATGGCAATATTATAAGTTTGTTTTGGAGTAAAATGTTTTTAATAGTTATTTTAAAAGAAAAGTATTTTCAAAAATGTTATTCAAAATGAAACTTTATTTTTCTAAATAATGGTTTTAAAGATATTTTAATGGTATTTATATTCATAAATGAAAAAAAATCTTTATTATTACTCAAATTGGTACTTTTTATATAATCATTATTCTTCCTCTAGATGGTTTATGATTATTTTGACCAAGGATGGTAATGACATTCACTTACTTGTTTTATTTGGTGGTCATTATATTTGACTTGAAATGTTAACTTTCAAATGATCATTATGCATTAAATTTCCCCTTAATATACATATTATTTTTCATGTATATTTTTATTTCATAAACCATAAACCATTTTTATATATGATGTTTACTTTGATAGTTATATGAAAAACTTGGGAGATATTGATAAATATGTATCCTTTTCTCAATACAGATATTTGATAGGGCACATTGTTTGTAAATTAAATTGATTGTTAAATATATAAGGAATGCATCGATTAGGTATGACATGGGTTGGATACTATTTATAGAAAGCCCATTGATACATGGGTGGTCTCATGTGACAAAATTAGTTGGCCTCATACCCTTCATGTTTGTAACCAAGTAGTTTTAAACTGTTTAGAAGATAGATCTTGAAAATAAGTGTCTTATGAAATGTCTTGACACAAATAAGATGGATTTTTACCCATCATGTTTTAAAACTTATTGATGATAGATCTTGATGGTAATGTTATCATGTGCCTGGGAAACATGGCATACAATAACTAGTCATTGAATTCATTCAAAATTTAGTTATTATTATCAATGATATTTTTCTATTTTATAATATATGGATAAATTTCATTCTCATATTATTGATTAAATAGAATGTGTTCATATTTATTTACAATTACATTTTTATTTTTCTTTATCTCAACATGATAATCTAGTTATTTAAATGGTATGTGTATGTTTTTTCAGTTATTAATAATTCCATGTTGATTATAATTAAGATTCATTATAACTTATATTGTACATAACCCTTACTGAGAATTTGATCTCACACTTATTTTGTTTCCTTTATCTAGTATCCATGATGTTTAGTATGATTGGTATCTATGTAAATTCTAGATATAAGAGTGTTTTTAAGGAATTTTTTTTTGTCTCTGTATTCAATTTTAATTCAAAACTCAAATATGTATCTAGTTTAAAAAGAGTAATAAACTATTTGTTTATTTGGTATGAGATTCCTAGTATATTATTCCAATGTAGCTGTAGTGGGAACTATCTCTGGGCTACTAGGGCTAGGTCACTATAGTTGGTATCAAAGGAATTTTAGTAGAAACCAGGGAAACTAGATTTAGGAAAACATATATTAGGAAACATAAACATAAGATATACTTTTAGGATAAGTGTATAAAAAAATACCAAAAATATTGTATGATATATATTATGTGGGATTTTTATAATATATATCTGTATAGATACTAAAAGTGGGTGTGGTTTTGGATTAGAGGTGTCTAGAAGTAATAATTCCAAAAAGGGCATGTCCGTCTTGACTCAATCATTATCTGGAACATGATAATGGACCTTAATGCACACCATGTTTGAAACTCCCATGGTGTATGGTTTGGATAATTAACATTTTATTTACAAACAATTTTAATGGATTTGAATAGATGATGATAATGAATAACCTATATTAACCCCTATACCAATTAAGTACCTATGTGGATATAAAATGGATGAGGTATTTATTTATTAGGATTCAAGAATTAAATTGTTGAAGTATTTTACCAATGATATTTTGGTTATAATAATTATGAAACAAATAAAGATTGTGTTATTTTTATATGTTTGTATGTATTCATTAACATAATTATTATGGATATCATCATGTTTTATGAGTTTATGATTTATCCTAAGTTAAAATTATTATGCACCTCTTTTTGGGTTTTAAGTGATGGGAGTCTACCAAGATTAAGGATTTTTTGGGATAAATTTATAGAAATCATTTGTTTTAGCAGAGACTTTATTTAAAGAGTGAAACCTTTATATTTTATTGGACTAATTTTAAAGGTATTGATATCCTTTTGGGTTAATATAATCATTAATTAAATTTTAATGGTAGTCAAATAATATTATTAGATATTGTAAAAAAAGTTTTTTTGAAAATCATAATAAAAAGGTTATTTAATGGTTAATTTTATTTCAAGGTTATCCATCATTTTTTTTTGGAAACATTATAGTAATAAAATTAATTTAATTTATGAAAAGTAAAACCTGCATACTGGGTGAAAACCCATCACATCCATCAAGGTGGTGGGCCTTGAACCCATGACCAAAGGATGATAAGGGTTTTGCACCTACCACTAGCCTACATGTTCTCCATAACAATATGTCATTGTTTTTAGGTAAACTATTTGAAAACTAAATATTAATGATGAACTAGTGGTCTTATTTTGAGGTTTATATATTATTTTATTATATTGGATAACTTGTATTAAATAAATTGGTTTTGGAAAATAGTTAGAGGCAGACGCAAAGAATTGTTTTATGGATCTTATGATTCATTAAAAGTTAATTTTTTTGCTTCAGGAATAAAAAATAATTTTTTGGATATTTATTTCATGGAATAAGAGATGAATTATACATTTTTTGAATCACAACCAATAGATATAATTATTATTATGAAATAGAATTATATAAAGTATGTATATTTCCTTATATTCATGGTCAATAAAATAATTTCTCAACTTTTGGAAAAGGGTCTCGAAAAAAAATGCTATCCTATTACATTCATATATTTTGAATCATATGGTATTTTAAAAAATTAAAATTTTAATTTTTTGATCCCATTTACGTTCCCTTGATCATTCACTTGCTTGTGATCAACGACCTCAATCACTCTCAATAATTATTTACGCTTTTCCTCCATGTTCATATCTTCACTTTCCACCAATGTAATACTTTGTAGAAACCTTGTAATATGTTTTTCATTATGTTTATTTTACTTACATTTATCTCTTATTAAGAGTTTATTTTATTAAATCTTTTTATGATGTGGTTTTTTCAACAACGGTATTTCCAAATGTCAAACCCTTGATTGTAAAGATTAAGTTTAAATTGTGAGGAAATAATTTATTTAAGGTGAGGAGAATGTAAAAACCTAATAATTATAAAATAATGACATATTATTCAGTAGTATATACAACATGAAATGTTGATTTTATCTTCATTACATGCAATTCTATGTTTATCTTCTTTTGCATACAAGGCTGAGTTTTACCAAATAATAAAATATTATTAACATTATTATTTAATATGATAGTTATCAAATAACTGTTAAAATGGTGGGAATGAATAAGATTAAGTAAAATATGAAAATATATATTTTACAAATTTTTATTAATTATTTTTTGATGAGTAATAAAATAAATATCGATTAAAATAAAAAGATAGATTGTTTAAAAAATTGTGTTTTTTCTAAAATACAAATTAGTAGGGATTTTCACACATAATTTATAATTAATTTTCAACAATTTTAGAAAATTTATGTGGAAAAAAACTTCTTTTTTTAAATTTTAATATCAATATAATATTATGTTGAATATTTTTTATTTTTCTAAAAGTTTAATTTGTTTGATGAATAGTGAAAAATGTTGAATTTTAATTGAGAACTTCCTTTTCATTTAAATAATTTCTAATGATAAATTATATTTTTAATTGGATTTAAAGTAAAATTATTTCAATTATACAAATATTAATCCAATTTATATCATTGGAATCAATTTCATATTAAATTTGGATATAAAAAAATGTAACCTTTTGATCATTTTCAATTTAAAACCTCGTTTTTTTTCAAGTCTGTCAGATTAATTTTAAACTATTGTTTTCAACTTCTGTGAATTGAAATTGGAAAAATGGGTTCCATAAATGGAATTAGAATAATTTATAATATCTAATTTGTTCAAATTATTTCTTTACCAAAATGAATAGTAAATGGAGTAAAAATTAATTACTAACGTTAAGGTAAAAATTGATTTATGAGGCGGTAAAACTAGAATGATAAGAGTAAAAATGAACTAAAATAATATATAAATTTTATTTAATGATTTATTTTATAATTTTATATTATATTCTATGAAATATTGAAATTACTTGACACTTTCTTTTAAATATGACCCATATAATAAGTTAAGTAATAAGAAAGACAAAAAAATATACCAATATTCATTTAAAAATCTATAATTCTTTGGGATAGGGACAAAAACAACATTTATTTGGTTATAAATATTATTTTAAAATATAAATGAATTTTTTTTGTAATAATAATTTATCTTTAATTTTTTATATATGAATTAGTTTTTTAAAATGCTTCAGAAATACTAACATAATAAATATTTAATAATAGGAAAATAAAATTACTCATACAAAAAATAATAATAGTTCACTCAATTGAATGAATTATTATGTTAAATTATTTTTTTTATATTAATATATCATGTTATACAAGTTTTATCCACATATATTTGAATTACATCATTGTGTTGATATTTTTTAAATTCAAATTAAATGAATAATGTCAAAATTGACATTAATGTTATTGTGTGATAAATTATATTTTATTAAATGATTTAAAACTAATAAAAAACATATATTCATCCAATTTTTTTTAAATTATAATAAATATCAACTTTTCTCCATTAATGGACCAATTTTTTATTTATAATAACATTATTAACCCCTATATAATAAAAACTATGTTATCGTGGTTAAGGTTAAAATGGTGTTTTTGCACGATACATGTGCTTGTATTAAGTTTAATTTCCAACATAAATAGGATTTATATTTTATAAATTAGATATCATATTTATAATTATTATTTAAAAATTACCGAATAATTATAACTTTAATTTAGTCTTAATGGATAAATAACCAGTGATAGAAACCTAGTTACCGTAGTGAAAATCCTAAATGGTAAAAATAATGAAACATATAAGTTAAGGAACAAAACATTTAAAAACATGTTTTTTGTTTTGTGATAGAGGTTTTTCTAGACCATTTAATCCTTAAAACCCATGAATTATCAATCTTGGATCCATTTGAGGTAAGATTTACTTCCCAATAGTGAATACTTTTGGGTATTTACAAAACTACCAATCCTTCTTAATTGTAAAAGGGAACTCACTCTCCGCACTTCATCACACAACGTTTTTTCAGCCGGTACCCATCCAAATAACTTCCCAAAATACATCTCATCATCTTATAATAATTATTTTGGAAACAAAATCAACCTTTGAAGGATTTTTTTCAAACATAAGTAGGATACCCAAAGGATAGGTAATGTTCCTCAACAAGTGTCTTCATTTTATTTCTTTCTCCGCCTCCTTTAATTATTTACAAACCATGAAGATATAATATGATTAGTATCTTCCATATACTAATATGTTTTTATTTTAAGTCTATGACCTACAACTACACACACTTTTATTCAATGTGTTAAGAAATCATCATTCATGTGTACGAAAGACTACAACCTCGTGAACAGATGTCGTTCATTCTTTCATTACCACCAATCATGGTTTTGTATGATGATGGATATGAAAGATATATATTATATTTTTAAGATATTTATACCTATGTGTTATTTATATCATATATATATATATATACATATATATATATCATTTACCTTAATTCTATAGGATATATGATAATGTCGCTTGTGTGTATGGAGGACTACCGCCTCGTGAAGCAATAAGACTCGTATTTCACTAACGCTTCACATGGATGGTGATAAATATAAATTTAATGATTATAATGGATATACATTAAATAATTATGATATTAATTAAATATTTATCATTCTATAATGTTAATATATATATCATTTTCTTTATTTCTTTTTCACTCATGTAAAGGTGATAACATCGTTCGTATACGTATGGAATGTAGCCTTCACGAAGTGATGTGACTCTTTATTCATATCCACACAAAAGGGATGATATATAAGTATAATTAAGGAATTAAAATGATAATTATTGAATTATTATTTTTTATATTATAGAACTATATAATATGAAGAAAAATTGGAACGTTCATTACAAATAATAAATGAGAAAACAAGGAAATTGACACCAAAATGAAGGAAAATAATGAAATATTATCAAAAAATGGGTGATGAGATGTTATATGAGGATAATATATGATATTATATATATCATTATGGTTAGGTATAATTTAATAACATCTTAAAACAATTATATAGAAGTTTAATGAGTGTTCAACCAAAATAATGTGTATGGTAATGTATTTTGTCTCAATTTCATTTTATTGGGAATATTGTAATGTTATGCACCTAATTTATTTTATATAATTTATATACTGACAATTTAACATGTAATATTATACATAAATCATTATGAAATGTATTTTCTGTTTTAATTTTAATTATTTCATCAAATATGATTTGAATAAAACATTACCAAGTGGTAATGAATTTCTTAACTATGTTTCCACTCATTGGGTTAATATTCTACTTCGTTGATTATGTAATGATAAGATTATGTGTGTAATGATAGATTATTATATTGTTTTATATTTCTGCATGATTTATTTTTATTTATTATTGATACACATAATTGATTCACTGATTAACTGTTAAATCAATATTGTGATCATTTTATGACTTTATTTCAAAATATCATTCTTATCATGATTGTTTATTATTAAATATCAATTGAAGGAAATTAATGAAACATTTTCTAATAAACCCATTTATTTTTATTATAATTTGGTTTTTCATGATATTTTCAAGTATAAGTACCATTTTTCTACTCTTTGATACTTAAAATTACTTATAAACTTTTTTTAGGAAAATCTTATTTTATTTCTCTCTTCAGTCAGAAATATTATTTCTTCAAAAACAATTATTTCTAAAAAATGTTTTCAAAATTGTTTTGACCTTTTAAAAATTATTCATAAAAGGTATTATCTCCTATTTATACCCTTTAAAAATGTTTTAAAATTAATCTTATGTTGTTTTCAAAACAATTCTAGTTTCTCTTTTACTGAGAATGTGAAAGGAATCGTCATTTAATTTTCTTAAAAAGGAACCTTCCTAACGATTTTATAGGGAAAAATGAATATTCTTTTTAACTTTTATGTCTTGTAAAAAATTACCCTCATTTTTAATGACCCTTCTTTTCATAAAGGTACAGATCATTGTTTTTATTTAAATGCCTTTGAATATGATTTGTAATGTTACCCAAGGAGTCACAGAGGTCACAAGGTTGTTATGGGATTTTTCAAAGCCCAAAGTGATAGAGTTTTGGAAAGTATACTGGGTCGCATAGTTAGTAGATATCATGACGTCCATCTTGAATGGTCTCTACTAACCATGCAGGGTGAGAGAGAGGAGTAGTATAGGTCATACGCTTTGTTTGCAAGCATGAGACCCTAGGTGCATGACCGTTTGAAAATATGTAGAGGTTTGAAGATGTTATTTCACATGGTTTTCACATGGTTAGGGAAACTATGCACCTTAACTATGCCAGTTCTCTCCTTTGGCATTAGTCTTATCTTATTTTGTGCGTGTTTTAGCCAACTATGTGGAAAAATATGGCACCCCCTTATTTTAAGGTTCAAATTACATTTTTCCCTAAATTAATCTATTTGACTATTTTCTTCATTATCTCCTCCCATTCTAGTGAGCATCCCCTCAGTTCTCCTCCCATGAGCTTCCAAGCATCTCCTCCAAGGTATTAAGATGAATTCTCAATTCGAAGTGTAAATCAAGATATTTCAAAGGAATTAGATAGCAAGAGGTGTGATCTTTATCCCCCCTTCCTATCTTAGTTTGTATTTAGATATGTTGCCCAATTTTGGTTCAATATCTTTTCCCCTATTCTTAGTGCATTGAACCATTTCTTTGATTTCTTCCAACCTACTTTGAATCTAAGGACTCCGTCAGATGAGGAGTTGTCAATAGACATATGGTAGGTGTTCTCATCATTTTCCCCATGATTTTTTTTTATTTTCATAGATTTTCCATTTTTCACATGCCAAACATTTAAATGGGTCAGTATTTAATTGATTTCTTATTAAATTTATTTACATACCATGATATACATTGTTGATTTTTTTTAGTAAACTAGACGATGTCGACCTCGGTCATGGATACTTTTTGGGTGTAACAGATTGATTTCCACTTTATAATCAATTGGTTAAATGTATGGAATGCCTCATAAGTGTTCACTTTGGTTGTAATTTACTTTTCCCACTCCTATGTAAATTTTTAATTAATCCAAGGCACCTTCTAAGTACATGTATTTCTATATAATTGGAATTGACCATATAGGTAATTTCCCTATTAACTATGACACCTTATAAATTAATTTTGAGCATTGTAAAATTAATTTCCATGTTTTGATATATTTTATTGTGTGTATGTAAGTATAATAGATTATTCATGATGGTTTTATTTATTTAAGAGAAATAAATTTTCTAAATGAAATGAATTATGAAAGGGTGCCAAGGCTACACTGATTATTTCTAATTTAATGAAATGGTTAACTGAATTGTAATGCCTTGTTTATAATGGGCATGATAAATATAATGCATGAGAGGTAATGCCTCATTGATAATATTATAAACATGATTACACCTTGATATAGTTCATGGTTTGATGGTAAGGGTTCTGTTGGGAATAACTATTCATGATCCCTTACATCAGGTGTAGGGAATGATGTCTTATACCATTGAATCTATTAGGAAGGTGGGCATGATGCACCATGTCCCTTGTTTTAGGTGGCGGCATGAAAACACACCCACAATATTGAGTAATGATCATAAAATATTCCATTAATTATAATATGTATGTAATGTAACCCATATCTTGAGCTTATAGGCTCATTAAATTAGTTGTGGATGATTGAGGTATGCCCCAATCCAGCTAGAAACTAGTATTCAAGGAATACAACCACTTACTTCCACATGTATTTGGTCTATATTGGTGGATGAAATATATAAATATATGATATATATATATATATATATTACTATATTAATATATATATAGTTACTGATCAGACACTCATTCTGTCCATGATCCAAAGCAGGTAGAGCCTCCATGTGTTCTTAATGAACCTGAGTAGGTTGGTTATTTACTTAACATTTTTTTCTTATTTTGTATATACAAGCACATTGTTTAGCAATGAGAACTACTTGGATTACTTATAGACATAATTGGTGGGGCCTACTAGGATTTTATCTCACACCCTACTCAGGCCACCTTTGGTACCCAAGTAGATTACTTGCCTTTATGTATGTACAAGGACAATCACCTTACTACAAATATTTGATATGCATGACCTATAGATGGAGCGTAGGAGCATAGGAATGAGAATATGTTCCAGATTGTAGTGGGGAATCCTTTTGTTCTTTTTTTTCTTTTTTTAAATCATGATTGTATATTCATGTCCCATGTTCCCCTTTTTTACATCATAATTTTATGCATCTATGTATATGATACTAGCTAGTGGTTTTTGATATAATTATTCAATTTCTCAGTTATTTATTCTTCCATAGATTATTTATGATGTTTGTTTATGTATTCTTTCACTATTCTATGTTTATGGTTATCTCCATTTTTCACTATGATATGAGGGTATAATATCCCCATTGTACCACCTTTACACCCTTATTGCTAGTCGACATCCTATATCATATAGAGAGGTGCGGTTAAGAACATGTGACCCTCTGGAACAAGGAAAAAGTTTAGTTGATCCCAAGTAGGGAAGATACTAATTTGTATTAAAGGAATTGGGAAATGACCCTATAAACAGACATAGATAACCCATGTATAGGGGAAAACCAAATTACCTATGATGGGTAATTGTTATTATTGATTATTCCATTTATGGTTGATATTACTTCACCATTGGGTGACCCACATGTATTGTGGTGTTATTGATATTTTTGTTATGGAAATAATTTTTTATTTTACCTTGGCCTAATGAAATGAGGGATTTTCATTAAATTCATCATTATAGGTTTAATATGACTAATATTCCATCCATTGTGTCATTCCACATCTATTTTCATCGTTCATTTTCATGTTTCATATAGTGAGTACCTCAAATATCTATGGAATTGTGTTGAAACTAATTGTAGGGATGAGAAAAAAATTGAAACTTACAGTGCCTAACCTAACATAATATTTTTTTTCTTCATAGGTTGAAGCAGACACTTTAAACAGTTAATTATGGAAGTTTGATCCATATACCATTGGTCACATGGGAGGGAATGTGCTATGGTGTTGGTTAGGTGACATCATAATTTGGTTCATAAGGAGTATGAGACCTAGTGGATCAGAAATGGTAATCCATCAAATTCAACTATTTAAATTGATTTAAATATTCAAACAATGATAAATTTAAAATTAATATGACCTTTAAAGTGAAACTTTACATCTTATGCATGTTAAAAGGAGACATAGACCCAAACCATTCCTTAGTAGTGTGTAGTGGGGTATCTCTTATGTTCTTATGTCCATTATGGCCTCTTCTACAAACTAGTCCTAGATTTTGGAGCAGGAAGAGAGGCATGATTGTTTCTATAGGAAATCTATGTTCATTTCCTTGTTTTATATCTTTAATCTTTTCATTTGTTAAGATCTATTTTGGGGAATATTTTTGTAATTGTAGTATGATTATATCATAATTTTCTTTAGTCTCATTCCCTAAAGGCAATGATGACTATACACCTGAGGTGGAGGGACTTGAGCTACTAGTGATTCCACAAACAGTGTCGCCAGTGGAACCTCTTATCATTTCTGATATGGGAACCAAATCATTGTTCCAAGAGGGATTTATAAATATGTTACAAGATATAAATGTTGTTCTTCAACCTACCCAGAGTATGGTATATTTGACTTAGGAGTTCCAATAGTAGCATCCTCCCATGTTTTAATGGGATAGTGGACCACATGCTTATAAGTCATGGCTTGAAGATATTATTTCTATATTCGACCATCTAGAGAAGACTCTAGAGCTGAGGGTCAACCATTTTATTTATATGTTGTGTTATTTTTCCTGCATCAAGATATGTTTTGGAAATATTTTCATACTATCTTCTATGAATATTTATTTCTGTTATTGAATAATCTTTTTGTTTCCCTGAGCTACAGTGGTTCTCTCCTACACTAGCGGGTGATGATCTTATGACTACAAGGAGATTCAAGTATGGATGGTGTACACCATCTAATCGTTTGTTAATGTATTTAGGTTGACTACTATTTTTGAAATAGTCAATGAAGCCCTTATTACAAGGAAAAATTTAAGGGAACATGATGGTGTCAGTTATGACATTTTAGCACCTATATCCATTAGTTTTTGTTATTCTGTTTGAAATTCTAGGCTACTCATGGAGGAAAAAAAGTTTGGCTCCTCATACAATAAGCTCTCTGATATGTCACCAGTACAAGAATCCAGGACACAAGAAACCTCAGTGCTTATGATTTCCATTGGAATGAAATGGTTGTAAAATGATAGACCATATTTAGTGTTTCATCAAAACATTACCATCAGTTCTTAGTGAGTGGGGATCTAATCCTACCCCATTTTTATGAGTCGGTCCATTAGGATCGTGATAGGCAGACAACAAGAATACCACCAGCCACTCAATATGAGGTGGCAGTCAAGGTAGTAGTATTCAAACTCATGATATTCAGTGATAGTTGAGAGTTCTTAATTAGGGTAGTCAAGTAGTGACACGGGGCCAAGGTACATGAAAATTACTTAGAGTCGAACCTATGCTAGACAAGTGGAGTGTCGAACCTTAAATTGTAAGAGGTACTATTCTAGTAGCATCCTCATTAGGGTCTACTTTATTTGATACAGGCTTGTCTCGCTCATTTATATATGAGAATATTATGGAGATCCTGGGAAAAAAGATCGAACACCTATAACGAATTATGATGATTGATACCCTCTTATGTATCTTATTAGAGGGTTTTTTATATTGTAAAGATTTTCCCCTTAAAATATGGGAATACCTCTTCATATGTAATATTTTCATCCACGACATGATGGGAGTTGATGTAATCATCAAGATGGATTGGTTATCTCCCAATTGATCCCATACTGACAACTATCATTGAAGGGTTGTTTACATCACTATATGTTGATAGGTATGTATATAAGGGAGAAAGGGATATTCTCTTGACTCGAGTGGGGAACAATAAGGAAAGGTTGGGAAGTGTGATAACCCAAGTCGATAGTATTTTCTTATATGATAGTGGGTTTTCACCTATTTTTTTCCTCCTATAGTGGAGAATTTCATGGATGTATTTCTTGACATCTTATCCAGTCTACCTCTAGTGTGAGATGTGGAATTCAATGTTGATATAATTCCAAGAGTTCCATAAGGGGTCATTACTCCATATAGGATGGAACCTATGGAGATGTTGGAGCTCAATAAGTAGTTGGATTATTTGGAGTCTAATGGATTTATACACCAGAAAACTTCTCCTTATGGTTCAGTGGTCCTTTTTCTAAGAAGGCAGATGGTACTGTTAGACTTGTTTTGGATTACCATCTATTGAACTAACTCACGGAAAAGAATCGGTATCCACTTCCTTGAATAGATGACCTCATTCATCAAATATAAGGAGTTATGGTGTTTTCAAAGATATATTTGAGGTTGAGTTGTCACCAAGTGTGTGTAAGGTCATCAAAAATACCTCGGACAACTTGTAGGCATAGGTATAGTCTATATGAGTACCTATTCATTCCATTTAGGCTAAAAAACGTACCTGCTATTTCCATGGCTCTTATGAATCATGTTTTACACCCATTTTGGGATTCATTTATGGTAGTCTTTATTGAAGAAATATTTGTGTATTCACACTCTATAAATAACCATTCCAACCATCTTTGTATCGTGATTATTACACTTAGAGAGCATCAACTCTATGTTATGTTTATTAAATACCACATTCAGATTAACAAAGTCCACTTATTGGGTCACATTATCACATAATAAAGAGTTTCAGTAGACCCATAGAAATTGCGATCTATAGTTTCTTGGGAGTGTCTTAATTAATTCTTTGACATATAACGTTTCTTGGGGATAATTGGGTATTCACAACACTTCATTTAGGATTTTTCACATATTTCATCACTGCTTATGGGCATGACAAAGAAAGGTGTAAATTCATATGGTTAGAAGCTTGTGAAGAATCCTTTCAAGAGTTAATGTTCTCATTTACTTCATCACTGATACTAATTATTTTAAGGCTATGAATTAACTATCCAGTCTATTTTGATGCATTATATATCTATTTTAGATCTCTCTTGATGTAGTATGATTGAGTTTTCATGTATAGGGATCATCATTTGAGGACTCATGAGAGAAATTACCTAACGAACAACCTCAAGCTAGTTGGGGTAGTTCACGCTCTACACTATTGGAGACACTATATACTTAGAGAGTGTTTTTTGGTATATACTGATCAAAAAATCCCCATGTACATCTTTACATATTAGGATCTGAATCTCTGGCAGTGTAGGTGGGTTGAGTGACCTAATTCATTTGATTTCGAGCATTCCTACAAGTTTGTTAAAGGAAATGTAATTGTTGATGATATGAGCTAGAATACTCATGTACAAGAAGTTAAGGAGGCTAGTAGAGAATAGAAACTCCTGGAATTATTCTTAGAGATGCATAATGAGATTCAGCAGGATAATGGTCAGAAAATTATCACAACCTTATCATTGAACTCTACTATTCTCAAATGAAAAAGAATGAGGAAACTATCTGATCCTGAAGGCCTTTTCATGAGGGAAATCATTTCAAATGATGATTCATATTTAGGTTGTACCATGGATGGGGATGATAATTTTATATTCCAAGGGCATTTATGGGTTCTAGTAGAAATCTTAGTGGAGATGATGTTGGAATTTCATGCTCATCTTGGGTTTTTCACCCCATTTTCAGTAAGATATATTGGGATCTATGATTCCAGTATTAGTAGCCTGGTATTAAATAGGAATTTTTTAGCTTCATCGCATTATGTTCTACTTGTTAGCAATTGTTGGGAAAACATTGGTGATGGGCATGGATTTTAAAGTCATTGTACATTCCTGAGTAGAAATGGAATGATGTTTTCATTTATTGTTTGATAAAGGTCACACACTTTTTACCTGTGTGAGAGACCTTACCAGTAGATAAGGTAGGGAGGTTGTACATCATTGAGGTTATACATCTTGTTGAATCTCTACATTCTATCATTTATGAAAGATATGCTCAGTTTACATCTTGTTTTTTGTAGTGGTTGTAGAAGGCCTTGGGTACATAGGTCCTTTGTGGACAACCTATCACCCTAGAAATATTGGACATAAAGAGCATAGGATTAAGTTTTTAGAGGACATGATTTTTTCATGCATTCTTGACTTAGGGGGGTTCTTCGTAAAAATTCATTCTTCTTGTTGAGTTCCCTTATAATAAAAAATTTTAGGCTACCATTGAGATGGATCCTTATGAAGACTTATATGGTGGGCTTTATTGTTGACCTCTATGCTAGATAGATATGGGGGAAAATTTTCTTGGACCCCATCTCATTAAAGAGACTAAAAAGCTATTATAACTTATCAGAAAGTTCATGATGAAAGATTTGTCCAGATAGAAGTCATATGCCAAACAACACAAGTAACCACTCATGTTCAAGTTCAGAAACGTAGTTTTCTTGTGATTCTAACCATGGTTGGGACATAGACTTATTCAAAGGTAAGGTAGGCTCACACCTAGGTTCAATTGACCCTTAGATGTTGTGAATAGAGATATACCTATGGATTACCATATAGAAATTTCTCATAGATACTTCTCTATTCAAGATGTATTCCTTGTATCTAAACTTTTCAAATATCATCCAGCCCTATCACAGGTCTTTCAGCCTGATGATATTGAGTTGGATATGGATTCTTCTTTCAATGAGTATCCCATTCGTATCATTTACTAGAGTGTTAAGACACTCTGGGGAAGTTTACTTACATTGGTATAGTTTCTATAGAATCATGGTTGAGTACAGGATGAGACCTTGGAGTATGAAGCTGATATACAAGCTTAGTAGTTGTAACTCTTCACTGACGATACCTATTTATTGTCAAAATTCCAACTCGGGGATGAGTTTAGTTAAGGAGGGTAAGTTGTAATGACCCATATTTCCAAAAAGGTACAAATCATTTGTTTGTTTTTAATTCCTTTAACAATTCCATATAATGCAACCCAAAGGAGTCATAGAGGATACGAAGTTGTCCAGGGCTTGTAAGGAGCCTAGAAACATGAATTTTTTGAAAATAAACTGGGTTAAATAGTTAGTAGAAACTATGATGAAGGCCACATGGTATCTTCTAATAGTGTGGGGTGAGATAGGGGAGCATCAATGGACACATGGTTTTTGAACGACCTTGCTACCTTAGTTGCATGCCCATGCGATAAACTACAGATGTTCGACAGTGGGATTTTTTATAGTTTGTGCATGTTTGGGGAAACCATGCACTATATTAGTGCGGGGTCTCTCCTTAGGAAGTAGGATTAGTAGGGCTTTCACACGATTTGGAAAAATAGTGTATCCAAACCCTACACCCCCTATTTTAAAGGTAAAATTTAATTTTTTTCCCTTCATTAATATATTCAGTTTTGTTTTTCTTTACTCCTCCCATTCTAGTGTGCATCCCCTCAGTTCTCCTCTCATGAGCTTCAAGTTATATCCTCTTAGTTATTGAGATAACCTCCTAATCCAAAGATTAAATCATTATTTGTTGAAGGTTTTGGTCATCCAGAGGGATTATCTACATTCACATCCCTTCCTAGCTTAGTTTATCTTTGGATATGTTATGCTATTTAGGTTCATGATTTTTTTTACTTTTTTATGGAGTTTGAAAATTTCTTGGATTTCTCCCAACCTACATCGAATATAAGGCCACCATCATATGCGTATTTTTAATATCCCTAAGGTTAGTGGTATTACCATTTTCCTCAAGAGTTTTGGTGTTTTTTGTATCTTCAGTAATGTTCTTCAAGCTGGACTTTACCGTGTGTCACTATTTAATTTATTTCTTCATGTTATATTTATTTATGTACCTTTATATACGTTTTGTACCATTATTTATGAAATTAGAGGATATGGGCCTTGATCACAGATACCCCTCATGTGTTCATGCTTGATTTACCCATCATATTTAATTGATTAAATGTCTAGAATGCATCATAAGATTTTATATTAGGGTGTAATTGAATATTCACACTCCCAAATAAATGTTTAATGAACCCAAGGCACCTCATAAGTACCTGGATTAATATATAAATGCAATTTACCATGTAGGTAATTTCCTTATTTTCCATGAAACCTTCTAACTGACTCTTAGATCCTTGTAAAATGAATTTCCAGGTTTTGATAGATTCAATGGAATGTATTTATGTAGAAGTTCATGTTCATGATGGTTTTACTTCTTTATGTTAATTAAATGTCTTAAAATAAATAAAGTATTAAGTGTGGAAAGTCCATTCCAATTATTTCTTATTTTATGAAATCCGTAATTGAATTGTAATGCCTTATTTATAATGGGCTTGATAAATATAATGAATGAGAGGTAATGTCTCATCGATAATATTATAAATATGATTATGACTCGATATAGGATATGGTATGATGGAAAGGGTTTACTTGGGAATGACGATTCACACTACACTACATCAGGTGTTGAGCATGACATCTCAAACAACTAACTCAATTTAGATGGTGGGCATGACATGCCTTGTCACTAATTTCGAGTGTTGGAATGATGACACACTCACAGTATTGAGTGACTAGAATGAAATATCCTACTAATTATGATATGTAGGTAATTTACCCTATTTCTTGAGCTTAAAGGCCCATTTAGATTTATTATGGATGACTATGTTATGCCCCTGTCCAGGTAGCAACTAGTATTCCATGTATATGGCGAGTTACATCTTCATGTACATGGTTCCATATAGGTAGATGAAATATATAACTAGAATATATATATATATATATATCTGTGTGTGTGTGTGTGTGTGTGTGATTACTATATATATAGTTACCAATCACACACTCATTTCTTCAATGATTTGAATTAGTTAGAGATTCCATGATTTCTTGAGGAACCTAAGCATGCTGGTTATTTATTCAGCATTGATTTCTTATTATTGTTATACTTGCACAATGTTTAGCTGTGAGCACTGATTTGATTACTTCTAGACACCATTTTTTGTGGAATACTGGTATTTTATATCACACCCTACTCAATATACTTTTAATACCTGAGTATATTACTTATCTATAGTTATTGAAAAAGGGAAGCACCATGCTATTGACATTTGATATTCTTGACCTATAGATGGAGCATAGGAGTAGAGGACACTTCATATTCTTGAGATTATATTGGATCATCCTTTTGTTGTTTTTTTATTTTTCTACAGCATGACTGTATATACATGTCCCATGTCTCTCTTTTGTACATTATCATTCAATGTATCCAAATATATGACACTACCAAGTGGGTTTTGATATTATTATTCAATTACTCAATTATTTATTCTTCTATTTCTTATTTATCATGTTTGTTTATATATGCTTCCAATTTTTTATGTTTATGTTTATCTGCACTATTCCACTCTAATATGAGGTTATAGTCTCCACACCATACCACCTTTACACCCTCACTGCTATTCAACATCCTCTGGAGAATGGGGAGGCGCACTTGAGGTCATGTGATCCTCTTTCTCATGGCACAGTTTAAGTGGATCTCAATTCGATATGTTATAGAAACAATGAGCTTAATTTACCTTGATGATTCCTTTAAAATATTATGAGTTTTTTTTAAAAAAAGATGTTTTTAAAAGTAATTTTTAAATAAAATGATTTTTAAAAAAATCAATATGAAAAAGATATTCTCCTCAAGAGTGTTTTTAAATATTTTTTTAAGGTATTTATATTCCTAAATGAAAAAACCCTTTATTATTACTCCAATGAGAATATGTTGATACCATCCTTAATATTCCACTAGATGGTTTATGATTATTTTGACCAAGGATTGTATTGGCATTCACTTCCTTGTTTTATTTTGTAGTCATTTACATCCCCTTAAAATAATATATTTTTTATGATCATTAGGCATTAAATTTCCCCTAAATATCCATATTATTTATCATGGGAATTTTTATTTCATAATATACATACCATTTTTACATACAGTTTTTACTTTTATGGTTATTTAATAAACTAGGGAAATATTGATAAACACGTATCATTTACTCAATATAGATATTTCATAAGGCACATTGTTTGTGAATTAAATTGAATATTTGATATATGGGGATTTATTTGGATAAGTATGACATAGGTTGGGGACTATTTACATAAATTCTATTAATTCATGGGTAGTCTCATGAGACAAAACCAATTGGCCACAAACCCTTAATGTTTCTAACCAAGTAGTTTGGAACTCTCTGGAGGATAGATCTTGACAATAAGTGTCGTGGGAAAGGTTGTGACACAAATCAAATGTACTTTTACCCAAAATATTTTAAACCATCTTGGGGACATATCTTAATGGTTGAGGTATCATGTTCCTGGGAAACAAGATGTCCAGTAATCAAGCATTTCCTTCATTAAATATTTAATTATTATTTCCCATGATATTTTATCTAAATTATAATCTATGGATGCATTTCATTGTCATATTATTGATTAAATTCATACGTTCTTAGTTATTTACCATTATATATTGCTTATCCCTTATATTACCATGATAATAAAGTTACCTAGATGTAATGTGTGTTAATTTATTTACCTTTCCATGTTGATTATTATTATTGACTCATGATAACTTTTGTTGTACTTAACCCTTACTGGTCATTTAATATCACCCTTGTTTTTTTCCTTTCTCAGAAATCCATGAAGTTTACTATGACTAATATATAGGTATATGAAATATGGAAAACATTTATTCTTGAAAGAATAAAAAAATATGTTGTAATTTTTATATTCAATTGTAATTCAAGACTCAAATATGTATCTATTTTATCAAGACTACTAAACAATTCGATCTTTTGGGATTTGATTCCTTGTATCTTATGCCATAGTAATAGTAGAAAGCAATGGGTTTGGGATTCTATGTCAGAGTGGCTATAGTTTATAGGGATTAGTATGTGGATCAACTCACATTGAATAACCCTTGAGTTATACATTCTAGGTAAGATAGCAAGATATGTTGTCTACTTCAATATAACATAATTCAGTGTACTAAAGAAACATATTGAGTGTCATGTGATTCCCACACACCATATACCCTACATGGTCATACCATGGAGGTTAAAATCACCTTACATGTAAAGGGAATTATATGTCTAGAAAATAGGTGAGGGACTACATGTTGTGCACCTTCATAGTATATGTAGTTTCATTTTCCAGGTGGGTTAATCTTTTTTATCATTTTTTCAAGAACACAAATTTATGAATGAGATTAGTCTATACTAATTGATTTTTCACATCAAAATTAATGGTTCTTACCTATTATATATTAGAGTAAATACATAGTGTAATTTAGTTTAAAAACATTATCTCTATAGGTATAACAAAAAGGTTCATGTTTGATGATCATAGTAGAAACAAGGTTGGGTACTTCCTTGGTGAAGTGTAAACAATATGATAAGAGTCCATATTATTCTTCCTAGAATTGGTAATCTCTCATATAGCTGGGTCATGGGACCTATAGAGTGATATGGGGTCAACATCTCTTTAGTTTCAATAATGTTTGGGTCCCCAACACAACTTATAGAGTTCGGTAATAACCCACATAATCAAGGAAAGGGCCCTCTATCTTTAGAATTAGGTACTCCCTAATCCATAATACACTACTTAATGAGGTGAAAGTCCTCTATTAGGGTTAGTTAACCCCTTGATAAACATTTATTACATGATGAGTCATGATTCCCATATTATGAATTTTGTGAGGTTATTCTAGGTATCTTTCTAGGGATGATTCTTCTACAGTTAGGTTGTGAGGATAAAGAATCTCTCTTCCATGTCTTGGGTCCCCCAAAAGGTTTTATTTTATATGAATGATTTTTTTTGATACAGGGTGTTGTACTCCTTTTATCAACATGCATACTTAATAAAGGTGTGTTTCCCCTTTATGATTTCTAGTGGAATTGTGGTTGTTATAAAGGATGCACGGTTTTGAAAATCAAATCCTTGTTACTACTCGGGAACCCCTTATTCACCATCAATATGTGACTTACAATTGTATTATCAACTTAAATATTTGTGAAACTTTTTATACCTTACACGTCCATAGTTTCTTAATAGATATGATCCTTCATGGATAGGAGCTAATACATTATGATTCTTTATGATGGTTGGTGGTTCTTGGGGCTTCATATTGGCTTTAGTGACCATTATAGTTAGAGACTGAGATGTGATTCATTGTACTTATAAGGATATATATATATATTATTCCATGTTCTTAAGTTCTAGGACCTTATCTATTGTGCAATTTCTGTAGGGTTTTTTATATGTTTATGAACTTATCATGTAATGTCTCAGGGATAAATTTTTATATATTTTTAGTTGTTTACATATATATTATTGGTGATTTTAGTTATTTTATGCATAGGATATATGTTCCTATTTCATGTTGATATAGGTCAAGGCCTCTTATATTGTTTCATATTCCTACTCGATGCTAGTCATCAGCCTTGGTCTATTGGAGGGAGGAATTGTATGGAACACTCAAGCTTAATACCGTAATGGGAAATGACCTAGTGGGTAGGTTCATGTAGGAGTGGTATTAGAGAGGTCAATTCCTAGATATAGAGTTGGATTTAGATGTAATGGGAGTATTGGTTTAGAAATATAGGGTAGTGATTTCAAGGGGGTCCTAATTTTAGTTATTATACTAGGGATACCAACATGGTTCAACAGCCAATGTATCTTTTCATCAGGACTGTGATGAGATTTTAGCTAACCTAAATCCTTATAAATCTATAATAATTTACATAAAACTAATTACATGAATCGTGTAGTTTTTAGTTATAATCTATCATGTCTTTCCCCTATTAACTCATCCAAATATTATATAATACTTATGGTTTTATCTTATTAAGTGATGATTGTTACCCAATAATATCTAATATGTATGATAAGGTAAGGTCATAATTAGATAATTACTATATTTGGTCCTCTCACCAATTATTTTTCATCAATGAGTTTTTTTCTAAGTCTCGTTTGAGAGGTATTCATTCCCAATGATTTGAGGTGTTTTATCTCCCCTTCATAAATACTATATAATTTCTTATAATAAAATTGGTAGTTCTAATTGAGTTTGATGAGACTACACATAGGATGAATATATTTAATGCACTTATATTATAGGTGCCTCATGGGATTATGAGGTGATCTTGATCCTCAAGTGATAGAGGATTGGCTGGAGTACGAGACTCACATTCTCATTTGGTTTAGAATATTACTTTCTAGATGGAAATTTTTGAGTTAAGATCTCTAAAGCATGTGTCAAAATGCTAATGGATTATGTTTTTATCAAACTCGTGACAATTCTAATCGACTATTATTGGAGTTTGAACCCAATTATAGTATGTATTTTTATTCGAGGATCACATACCATCTATATTGAAGTATGACTATGTCTAAGTAAGCTCTAAGGCCCAAAAACATTGTCAGGTATTCTATGGAAATATTTTATAGTGGAATTATTCAAGTTTAGCTATTTTTGAATAAACTCTAATGATAGATATTTTTAGCAAGATTTTTTCTTTCATATAGCACCACCTAAGATGGATTCCACTAAGTGAGCATTGTAAGCGGAGTATTCTTAGAAAAAAACTACCATAGTGGTTCCATAAATTGAACTCCATGTTGATGAGAAATATGATATCAAATAAATCTCCATTGTAATATCAGTTTATTACCAATTATCTATATAGTGGAAGATATGGAAGTTTAAAATTATTTTTATATGGATAATGAATTGGTACAATCCCACAATAACCACCTTCGGTTAGTTCCCGGAAAGCACGGGGTACTGACTATCAAAATAGTGGGAAGATGTGTGTAATGGATAGATTTATTCAGACATAAATGAGTGCAGTTCATAGTATTATTTTTTTCATCTCTATATGGAACCTCATACTAGATAGTGTAGGTATGTTTTATTCATCATACCCCATATTTTCAAGAGTTATCGATTCTAGTACATTACCTAGCTAAAATCATTTTTTTGGAGAATTTCCACTAATGAGGTGAGGTCTACCTTCAATACTGAGTTAGATCCCCTCAAGTATGGTGAGAAAATCCAACCATTACGAAGTTATAATTATCTACCCATTAGATAGTAAACATGATTTATGTATTATTTTTATGTGTAATAAATCACATCATATTAATGTAGAGGAATACTTGAAGGCTTCAAAATGGAAACACATGGTTCTCCCTTGATAGGAGACACATGTATTAATTGGCTTTCATTTCAGTGTTGGAGTGTATGTGTTCTATAGTGCCATAAATAAAAAAAATTCTATATTTTTAGATTATATAATCTAAAACTTTCTTTTTGAATGTTCATACAAGATATTATTAGGTGTTTGAGGATTTTTCCTAGACTTTCCATGAGAGTAACGGTTTCCTCTGGAAATGGGGATGACCTTTTTTGTTTAAGGTTCAAAAATTCCAATTGGTTTCTAATAGGTTTTTCCGTAGAACCGGAAACATCCAATGATTCTAAATCCATTTGGACATACTTTCCAAAGGTAGGTGCTCATTAGTTATGGACCGATGAGGCTTAAGAATTTTCATTGGTCGAGAGGATGGGAGGTCAGACTCATCACACCTTTTTGGGGGGAATTATTGTCTACTCTGGGACTCTCATTATAGATTTAAGTTATGTTCATGAATCCTTATTAAATTAGCAAGTATGAAAATGAGCTTTCCTTTAGATTTGAGAATCAATGATTAATATGTATGAGATTTAGAGAATCTTTTATATGTATTTTAGGTTCTTCATTGATAGAGAATCATCTGTATTTATTATAGATTCTTAGTCAATGGTATCCTTCAACACATTATATATAAATCTCATGGTCATTATGATAACCATACTGGTTTTAAAGCCACTCATTGGGGCACTTGAAGTTTATTTTCGTTCAACAGGACATGGATTATTTCAGATTTGGGAACGTACCTGCAGATGGGATACCTATGTGTCCTTATTTAGAAAAGGAATCAGAACCCACGCAGTTCGGGAATTAAGATATAGTTTAACGTCATATAGGAAAGATGAGAATTAATGGATGATAGGCTTGAACCTTAGAATGGATTCCTACGTACTCTACTTTTAAGGTAGAGATCAAAGTCCATGTAGTTCTGTTTAAGAATTGTGGGGCTTACGCATGATTAACGGCCCAAAGAGATGTGTCACAGTTACTTTTACACTCTAAGCTCACATGAGTCATGATCGGTGTGAGAAACAGGTGGTACCAGTAATCCTAACGATTTGTGCCACAAAATATGCAGTCATAAGAAATGATGTGGGGCGTACGTACGTATGACTTCCCAGATAGATGAATATTGGGACTTACTTCAGGGGAGAAGCCTGGGAAAAAGGTCTATAAAGGAATATGTGATTTATAAAGATTTAGATACTTAACTTAGGACTTAATCCTGAGAAGGATGCCCAAATTAGATAGGACTTATGATTGGGTTTTATTCATGATAAGGAAGTCCAAATCAAAAGAAATTAAGACTAGTTAAGAGAAATTATGACTGGGGCTTATTCCTGAGAAGGAGACCAAGGTTAAGGAGAATTATGACTGGGTCTTACTCCTGAAAAGGAGTCCGAGGTTAGGGAATTTGAGAATTTGGGGCTTACTCCTAAGGAGGATGTCCATATTTGGGAACATGAGATTAGGGCTTACTCCTAAGGATAATGCCCAAGTTAAGGGAAATTATGATTGGGGCTTACTCCTGAGGAGGATGCCCATTTTAAGGGAACTTGGACCGGGGCTTTTACTCCTAAAAAGGAGGCCCAGGTTAGGGGACTTGTGATTTGGGGTTCACTCCTAATGAGGATGCCCATATTAAAGATCTTCTCATCTTAGAGGATGAGGTTGAATGGAGGAAATCTCTAACCTTAGAGACATAAAGATATAAATCACTAGGTTTTGAGAGATGTTCCACAAAATTCTTTTCAGATAAGAAATTCAACAAAGTAACCATGACAAAAATAGATTTGAAGAGGATTTTGAAGGATGAATCTTGAATAAGAGATGTGTAATTGAAGAAAAGAGTTGAATAGGTAGGAGAGGCACCCAAAAAGAGGTAGGCGCGCAAGTCCTGTTGGGGTGCGCAAGTTCTGGTCGCACAAGTATACTTGTGCGACACATGTATACTTGTGCGATGGTCAACCCATAGGGTAATATTTGGGTGAGGCTTGGCTCAAGCCCTTAATATTACCCCTAAAGGATTCCAAAAGAGTGGCGTGCAAGTTCTACTGAAGGGATAAGGCGGCACGTAAGTGTGTCCATTTTCTCTTAAGGGTTAGACACTTAGGCGCACAAGTTTTGATGAATTCCGACACTTAGGCCTTATTCCTCCTCTTTAGATCTTCCATTCTAGGTTAGAAATTACCATATAAGTGTTTGGAAGACTTCAAGTAGAGACTAGGGTGCCTAGAGATTAAATCTGACTTTTGGAAATTTTCGTCTTTTAAATGGGGGGCCCACAAGGGGTATTTATAGGCTACTGAAGACCTTGGGCGAAAATCAAACAGGGAACGCATGTCACCTGTGTGGCCAATATGTGGCGTGCAAGTATACTTGCGTGACCATGATGAAACTTGTGCTGACCATCTTTAAACAAATCTTTGTTCATGCCTTTTTCAATTTTTGATATTTCTTCAAAGGATGAATCTCTTTATACTAAGGTATTCCCCTTTTTCAGAGGAAACAAAAAATGGTGAACCCGACGTGATTCTTTAACCAAGATAAATGATGTTTTACTTATTTTTTATGCCCCTATTTAACTTAATGTGAGGGCCAACAAAGCAATCAATAACATGTGTTCTCATACAAAAGATGTAGTGGACGAACTTATCTTGATTATGTCTGTTATATCAAACAGGAACTCGTTTTCAAGATCTCTATGTGTTACAGAAATGGCTTCGCTAAAGTTCACACCTGTGAATGCATCTGCAGCTACTCCTGGTGGATCCTCGTCCACTCTGAGGATGACGTCACCTACACAGTGTCTTCAACACTGGGTCTCAAATGCACTGGTTAGGGAATACCATCGACATGGTACCATTCTGACTTTGTAGGCTGTTCAACAAGCCCTCCAAGTCAATAATTCACCCCGGTTGTCCAGACAGCGACAACCAGTGATCAAGAAACAGGTGGTTCCAACCACCGTCTCTAACCGTTTTGGGTTGTTATCCCTGGAATGAAATCACCAGTCTCTCCCATATTATGAGGAGGTGAATGAGAAGGTCACTCAAGGCCTTAATTCAAAGAGACAGGAGTCCTTCCCTAGGGATCCCATCAACAATCTCCGCCAGACTCGCGCGGTAGTGCGCCCTCACCATGATGAGGGTATCAACTTTAGGGGTTCGGCTCAGGTTCCTTAGACCCGAGCAAGCAAGACAAAACAAAAAAGGTGAAATATAGTCAACAGAGAGTAGGTTCTTACTTCTTCCCCCTCCAAAGAAGTCCATCAAGCCAACTTGATGGAAAGTAACAAGTGGGAATATACACCCGTCCATCCTAATGTTACTTCCTAGCAGACTTGTCTAGCAGTAACACGCCAATCCTGCCAGGAAATTCTGGCGGAGTGTTGTAGGCAGGCATATACACCTATTTATAACTCATCAACCAGTCAGTAGGATCTTCTGACTACACCCAAAGAAGTTTGCCAATATAATATAGTGGCAACTGATAAGCAGGGATATACACCTGTTTACAATCATCAATTCTGTCAGCAGTCTCATAATCCAGTTTTGAAGGAAACTCGTCAACCATACTTGGCGAAGAATACATAGCAGGAACATACACTTTCCAATGTTAATCAATCCTACCAACAGTCTCGTTTGGTAGAATCTGGAGAAGTCATTCAGAAAGCCCCGATGAAAAAATTGGAGAAGACTCAACTCTCTACACCCACACATGAGTACTGTCAGAATTCATTGGCAGGAAAAGGAGGACAAGAACAGGAACACACACCTACTCCAAGTACAGAATGGACGTATATTCCCGTTCCGGTAGTTGAAATCACCAAGCACATTCTGACGATGGTGAAAGAGAAGAAGCAAATCTCTGCTCATATTCTGGATGCTTGCCATAATATTATAATAGCTTTAACAGCATCACAGGGAAAGAAATGCAAATATATCGCTACCAATGGAGTGACACATCAACATATCACTCCTGAATAGATACACACCTCTGTTCTAGTCTAAGAGGGTTGTGGTGTGTTAGGTCCACTAGGATAGATACCCTAATAGGGGGGTGAATCAGGGTATGTCAGATTAAAACAACTGCTCCTTTTGATCTTGTTTTGCTGTTAGAAAAAACACTCTTCTCTCTACTTCCCGATACAGAGTATGAGTAAACATTAAAGCATGTACAGGACACATCTATTTTTACTTGGTTCACCCTCACTGGGCTACGTCCAAGGAGCATACACCAGTAGTGTGCTGATGTAGCAATTCCACTATAAGCGCAATGCTGTTTACAAGTTCTAAGCGGACTCACTGTCCCTCCTGGTTTACAACCACACACAATTTGAGAACTCACTGCTCTCTCAACTGAAGTGAGCTCACTGCTTCTTCATAAGATCCACTCATAGTTTATAGACCTATAGGTCTCTTCATTTTCATGAAAGAATGCATCCTCTACTATTGATAGATGCTCTGTTGAAGTCCAAATTTTATCCACTGATGAATACCCCTTTGCCTCTAAACACAAGGAAACTGCCTTTGGAAACACCTTTGCAAAGCACCCTACTTCGCAAGGCTCCCAATTTCGCAAAGCTCAAACAAGCCTTCGCGAAGCTCCTGACTTTTCACGAATCACCCTCGCGAAGCACTATCGCGAAGCTCAAGTCATTGCAGAGAAACTTCCCTCGCGAAGCTCACTGAGCCAACACGGAGCGCGCAACTTTCGTGGAGCTACAATAGCCGCCGCGAATCTCTTATTTCAAGAAGCACAAGGGCTCCATGAACTACCTTCGTGAAATGTGAGTGAAATATCTTCTTCAAAAATTCTCTCCATCTCTCGAGGGGGTCGACCTCTATTTATAGGCGATTCCACCGACCCCCGACCCTTCCGTGTGAAGTCAGTGCCACGTTATTGCCTATCACGACGCTCTGAAGTTTCTGCCATAATTCTGTCCATATCACGAAGCACATCGGAAATATTCGGATCGCAGAGCTCATCATAATCATGGTGCATCACCGTCAACATTCTTCCACGCCTTCTCCGCGAAGCTCCATCGCAAATCCCTTCACCGCCGCGATGCGCTTAACCTATGTCGTTCGCGAAGCATTGACGTAATCGCGAAGAATCACCGCCATCATTCTTCTGGTCTTCATGAAATCCAAACCATGAATCCTCTCTTCATGAAATTCATGTCCTTACCATATTTAATTATGATCATCATGGAAATCCTATTTTCGTGATGCTCACCAAACTCCAAATTTTGGACCCCAAAACAATTTGGCAAACACTAGAAAATGGTGCCACCTTGTACTGCTCATTTGTACCGCCTCCAGATTGTACATTCCTTTGTCATCATTCTTTTATCAACATTGATTGTCAACAAATTCTTTAGAACTCGACAATTAACCATGGAAACCTGCTTTGTCAACAAACACAGTCAACCCAAAAATGCTGCAATGTTACCTTGGGGGATTTTTTCCCCACAATCTCCCCCTTTAGGTTTGTTGACAACTCTTCTCAGAATGATTTTCTGCACGTTGATACCTCTCTGAATCTCCTTCCAGCTGCTACCACCATTTGCCTCTTGCGATTCTGATAGCGTTCAAGGAATCACTTAACACGTACTCTAAGCCCACATGAGCAATACTCAACATGAGAAACAAGAGTAGTATAAAAAGTTCATCAATGAGTCACTTCATGTCAGACCCCAATTGTTGATTCCAAACTGATACCAATTGTCGAACCATACCGATACCTATTGGTGATAGCTGGAAACCTTCTCTCAACATTCCAACATCATTGTTCTGCTTTTATCACGATCTTAATCTGTTGTGATATCTATTCTTTGATCGATCACTTCTAGCATCGTCAGATTTTATACACTCCCCCTTTCTGCTCACAGCTTCAACACCTCTTTATCCCTATTTCTTATGTTGTCCAAGATAAGATCTGGCTAAGCACGTTCAACTAGCTTCAACTCCCCCTATCTGGCTGCTCCACCTGTCATCTTCTCCCTTTATCTGTCAATATTTCTTAAATAGCCACACTGTTTTCCCCTTGAACCAACACTATTTTCTCCCCCTTTGTCAACGAACCCAAAGATTACTCCTTTGAAGTCCGTAACAGAGTATAGAACACATATCAGTACATTAGAAAAAACACATCATACCTCCGGGAGAGGGGTAGGGTCCCACATCCACACTTTTTTAAGTGCAGGGAGTTGACTGGACTCCCAAAGCCAATCGATGCCTTTCAAATGCTTCCTTGGGTAAGGCCTTTTTCAGAATGTCTACAACCTATAGTTTTGTAGGCACATACTCCATCTTCACAATTCCTTGCTCAACTTTCTCCTTGATAAAATGATATTTTATCTCAATGTTCTTTGTCCTTGAGTGATGGACTAGATTTCGTCTGAGATTTATAGCACTTGAGTTATCGCATTAGATTCCTATCGAAGACATCACTTCAACACCCATATCGTCAAGCTGCTGTTTCATCCACAATAACTGTGTGCACGCTTGAGTGGCTGAAATATACTCAACTTTTGTGGTGCTCAATGAAATGAAATCTTGCTTCTTGCTTAGCCAAGAAACACACAGTCTGCCAAGATATAAAGAACCTCCTGACATTGACTTCCTGTCATCCATTGAACCGGCCCAATCTGTATCAGTATATCCCAATAATTCTGACTGAGATTTTTCATTATACATCAAGATGAAGTCCACTGATCCCTTGATATACCGAAGTATTCTTTTCACTGCTATCATGTGGCTTTCTTTTGGATTACTCTGATATCTCGCTGCTTGGCATGTGGAGAATACAATGTCAGGCCTTGTTGTAGTCAAGTATAACAAACCTCCAATGATTTTCTTGTATTCTGTGATATTAACTACCTTGTTATCCTCATCTTTGGAAAGTTTCATCCAAGCAGCAACCAGAGTCTTCATCTCCTTAGAATTCTCCATTCCAAACCTTCTCAGAACCTCCTTGGCATATTTAGATTGAGAGATGAATGTTCCATTCCTTCCTTTTGTCACCTGTAGACCAAGGAGAAACGTTAGCTCTCCGATCATTGACATTTCAAACTTATTTTTCATGAATTCGTAAAAATGTCTGCACTGAGCTTCATCTGATCCGCCCAAAATTATGTCACCGACATAAACTAGCATCATCATCATTTGATTACTGTCATTGATGAAATTGAGATTGTAGTCAACTCCTCCATGCTAAAAACCAAGCTTCTTCAAGTATTGATCAATCCTTGAGTACCATGCTCTTGGTGCTTGTTTCAGCCCATACAACGCCTTCTTCAGCCTCCAAACATTGTTCTCATCCTCATGAATAAGAAAACCATCTGGCTGCTCAATATACACCTCCTCATCCAGAACACCATTCAAAAATGGGGATTTGACGTCCATCTGGAACACTTTGAACTTCCTTTGAACTGCGATGGCTAGGAATAATCTGATTGTCTCCAGCCTTGCAACCGGTGCAAATGTCTCATCAACATCTATTCCCTCGATCTGGGAGTACCCCTTGCACACTAGTCGTGCTTTGTTCTGAATCAATGTTCCATACTCATTCATCATGTTGCGATGGACACATTTAGTCCTGATGAAATTCTTATCTGCTGGCCTGGAAACAATCTCCCATGTTTGATTCTTCTCAATCTGATCTAGCTCTTCATTCATTGCCTGAATCCAGTTTTCATCTTCAGCTGCATCAACAAATCATTTTGGCTCAACCTGAGATAGGAAAGATGTCTGCTGTAGTGATTTCATTCTCCTAGTTTGAACCGGAGCAGACTGATCACCAATGATATTCTGCATATTAATTTCAGCTCGACTCCTTGGCTTTTGTGCAGATACAGACTTTACTTCATCATGTTCACCATCTGTATCTTCTTCTAAATCAATATCAGCCACTTCTGCTTCCCCTGTGTTGCTTTCTTCCTCATCACTCTCATCAGAAAATTGTTCACTGTGTTGTTGAATGATCTTCTCATTCTCTACTATAGTGACATCATTGCTCTCAACTACCTTTACCAACCTTTTGTTAAAGCATTTATATGCCTTGCTTTTTCCTGAGTATCCAAGGAATATCCCCTCATCTCCTCGAGATTCATATTTCCTATGTTTTTCCTTGTTGAGGATAAAGCACTTACTTCCAAATATTCGGAAGTATTTCACCATTGGGTTCTTTCCATACCACATCTCGTATGGAGTCTTTCCTTCCTTCGGACACAATAGAGCCCTGTTAGAAATATAGACCGATGTTAAAACTACTTCCTTCCAAAATTTCTCTGGTAGGTCCTTTTCAATGAGAATCATTCTGGCCATGTTATTGATGATCTTATTTCTCCTTTAAAACACTCCATTCTGTTGGGGAGTTCTTACTGAAGAAACTTGATGCCTTATCCCGTGTTTCTCATGATATTATTCCACCTGACTGTTTGTGAATTTCGTACCATTGTCAGTACGAAACTTCAGAATTTTCTATCCAAGCATCCTTTCACACTCCCTTTGGTACGGTTTTAAGCAGCTGAAGACATCGTACTTATGGGAAATAACAAATACCCATGTCATTCTGCTATAGTCATCGATGAAAATAACATAGTACGTCTTTCTGTCAATTGCTCTTGGTGTGATGGGTCCACAAACATCTGCATGCACTAATTCGAGCACTCTTTTTGACTTCTTTTATTTTTCCTTATACATATTTTGGATGAGCTTCCCTTATTGTCATGCGTCGCACGTGTGAGTACGATCACGTGATAGCTTGGGTAGGTCTCTTGCTGCATCACACTTTACCAGATCTTCTATGGATGGTTGGCAAAGATGACCAAGTCGTTTATGCCACAACTTGTTTTCTTCCTCTCTAGACAGAAAACACATATCTTCTTCTCCACTCACTAGGTAAAGATTTCCCTTTGTACTTTTTCCCTGTAGAACTATTGCCCCGTATCTTCCTTTGACGACACACATCTTCTTAGTAAACCTTATAGAATGTCCTGAGTCACATAGTTGACTGGCGTTGAGAAAGTTGTGACTGAGGCCTTCTACTACTAAGACATCTGTACGTCTCATCTCTTTACCCCCAAACTTGGCCTTTCCTGAGCCAATAATCTTCAAGACTTCATCATTTCCAAAATTGAAAACTCCTTTATTGTCATATTTCACGCCTGTAACAAGATCCTTATTACCTGTAATGTGAGATGTGAAACCACTATCAAGGATCCATACACCAGAGCGATCTGATGCTTTAAGGTAAATTTCTGCCACCACGGCCTTCTCATCCTTTTTCTTCATGGTCCATATTTTTTACTTCACACTCAGCATGGATTGAGACTTCTGTTCTTTCTCAGAGTATGATGGACCTGCTTCATCCTGCAAAGGTGAAAATCTATTTTGCATTTTCAACTCACCTGTTGGTTCATTGATATGGAATTTTTGAACATTTGGGTTCTGCTTTGGCATATTCCTTTGTATGGTCGAAGTGCAATACCTATCCATATGCACGAATCCTCCTCACCAAAAACAGTGCCCTTCGAAATATGTTCTAGAGAACCTTTCTCTATTTGGCTTCCACCTCTGTTCATGTGCCCTTCGATATCTCTTGGCTATGGAACACACATATTGTGAATGTCCCATTTTTTCACAACAATAACACCTGATATAAGGCACATTCCTTCCTGTTACTTCTGCACTGCTAGTTTCCCTTTGGGATCTCTGAATATTCTGATTCTGCCTTGTGCCTAAATCCACCTTTAGTCTCGGAGTGGGTGCTTACGGTCTGACCTCAACTTTCACATATTTCTGTTTTCGATCAAGCCCTTCATCAGTCATAGCATCTGAATAGAGTTGATTCTTATTTTCTGCTGAACCACTATTCTCAACTTTTAGCTTCTCTGTAACGCCCCGACCCCAGCTACCCAGAGTCGGTGCATTACTTCGTAACATTGGAATGATCACAAAAGATCAAGTCTCGAAAGGCCGATTAGTTTAGTAGCCTTGGAAACACTAGATACATTCATAAATGTTACATTACATCATAAGATGAAAAACTACAATAACAAAGTCTCCATAGTCCACACTCATATCCTCTTCTGACTATCCCGGTAGGTCATTCATAAAATACTTCTTCACATCCTGGAAAATATCAAAACATTGAAAGGGGTGAGCTCAGATGCTCAGTAAGGATAATAATATTGCGGAAGCTTTCATAAATAAACATTAACATTTAAGGCAATGTATAACTAAAACAAAAGCCTTTTAAACATGAACTTCAACATAATATGGCAAAAGTAAAATGAGATAATATCATTTACTTATTCACATGGATATTCTACTGGTCGAATAATCACATGCAATATCAATAACCACTTTCATAATGAGGGAATGTATAATGCCAGACATTCTGAAACATTTTTTCAAGGCCTCGGCCAAGACGTCTAAAATGATTATGGCCTCGGCCAAAACCATAAATCAAATTGGGAAAGGGCCTCGGCCAATTCCACATCTAGTTGTCTCATGAGACCTACCGATGCATCGAGGAACTATAGCGGGCTCCACCCGTCACTTATTAAGTCCAATACATTCCTCATATGAATAGGTTTAAACATATCATAAACCATAACTTAATTGTATCACATAAAACATGCATAAAGGAAACATAAAATTTCCACATTTCAATCACAAGATATCAATACAACACATTGATATAATAAAAACGCTTTCAAAACCATTTTCAATACCAAAATAAAAGAAAGTTAAAAATTTGTATTTATTTTTCATTTAAAAAAATGATGGCTTGTAGAG
The DNA here is from genome assembly GCA_963277665.1 of Viscum album. Classification (NCBI taxonomy): domain Eukaryota; kingdom Viridiplantae; phylum Streptophyta; class Magnoliopsida; order Santalales; family Viscaceae; genus Viscum; species Viscum album. The sequence goes on from OY728129.1 coordinate 1,835,837,913, forward strand.
GAAGCCGAAACTCAAATAATGGTCACGGCGGCGGAGAAGTCATTGTCGCCGCATAAGTACAGAAATAAAAACATTCCCTTTTGTCGTTTAGCAAAATGCTTCGTATTAAAAAGATTCTTTTTGAATAAACATAAAAGTCAAAGGGGTTTATACACCGTATAAAATAAATTTGTGTATAGAACCAAATATGCCTCAATGAAAGGAGATTGAGACGAGGTCCTTACTAAGATCATTTTTAAAATAAAATCGATCTATTATGTGTATTCATTATATGTACACATAAAGAAAGTACAAATAAAATATAGGACATAATAATATCATTACATAATTTGAAAGTAGGAGATTAACCCAAAGAATGGAAATTGGGTTAAGAAGTTCCCTTACCTCGTGTCTGACTTGACTCAACCGTTCTTTAACCTCCTGAATAATAAACTAGAGTTAATATATAACTTATTAAGAACCATTTTAAATTTCATTATCCTTTTTATATCACTTATTACAATGATATTAACATTATGTAATTATTTAAGTTAATAACGGTCGTTTTGTCGATCTTTGTTACTTGAGTCAACAATAAACTTCTTATAATTACAAGTTGTTTATGTGGTAGAATATCCATTATCTCCAGAATTATATTCATGATTTAGATGTCATATATATCATATATATCCAGTATATACATTCATTTATAATATTACGTAACATTTAGAGGTAAGAAATGAAATGCACCGTTCATGGAGACGGTAAGCCGTATGTACGCATGAACGCTACTTTCATTTCTATTTTGTATTTAATGGAATGAAATCATAATGATATAAATGTATAATATAATTCCAGTATAATATAGTGTATAATAACATTTACTCCATCCTTTATACATCCCACATATGGCATTAACGATTCAAATCACTTTGAGGGGGCGGTAGTCCGCACTTCCTAAAATGAAATTATCGTGTTTACCCATAATGGAAATCATAAAGTATGACATAAATGAGAAATACATAAGCATAAGTAAAACATAAACATATTATATATCATATATAAATATAGTGATATCTTAATGGCCACCTTTGAAGGTGTTATATGAGTGTTGAACACTCATCATTTCGTGAGGCAGAAATTCGCCATCCACAGAAACCGTATGTTCTTTAACCATTAGATGTAGGTGTGTGTAAGTGTAGCTAGAATACATCTTATAAAAACATCCTAGTATATTGAGGATACTGTTGTTGTTACAAAATAAATTAATAAAAAGATTTTAGGGGGTTGGAGAAGAAAAATAAAACAAAACAACATTAGAGAAGACATTACCTCAAAATCGGGTAACTCTTTTTGATTTGAGCCAAAGGCTTCCTTGGGAAGAGTTCTGCCCAATGTGAGGCATCTAGGAGTAAGAGGGGGAAGTTGGAAGAGTATTTGGGTAGATTTTGGCCGAGCCAAATGGCTTGAAAGTGTGAATGAGGTGGTAGAGGTGGGGGCCTTTTATAAGAGGAGAGGAGGGTCACTCTTGGAAAGTAAGGAAATTGTACATTATTATACAATGATTTTCGGATTCTAAAGGTCCCACACATATATAATTTGTGGATAAGGTGATAAGGGTTCTAAATCTACCCATCCAATAGTCTTTGGACAAGTTTAATCCTTGTATTTTACATTATCTTTTCATTTTATTAAAATCGTTAAATAATGAGGTCATCGCTGCATCATCATGATGTCATAAATAATTTAATTTATATAATGTCTAAAAATTATAAAAAAATACTATAATGTATGAAATATTTTTATCTTTCCAATGACTATTTATAGTCAAAAATATGACTTGTATAACCCCATGTAAAAATTGTTTTAGTAAAACATTTCATGTTTGTGTCATTTTTTACTTTAACATTAAATAAAAGGTATTTATGTCATTTTCCAACTAAAGTGGCTCCATGGGGTCCCCAAGTTGACCCATGGATTGTCTTGGTCGGCCATGGCACATCCAATGAGCGTAGTACATGTGTCAAGCTCATCTCATATTATTAAAACATTATTTTTACCTTAAATTACACTAATTACCTCTAATCGCGATTAAGAACTTAAAAGTTACTATTCATCAAAATTATTTTAATCTCATTGAACCACATTTTACTTCTTAATGACAACCATGTATGTCGGATTTTTGAAAATCAAATCACAGAAGTGGTAATATATCATTTAAACAAAAAATCAGTTATTTAACTACCACTTATGGTTTCACTATTTATCAAAAATTGATGTTTTTCAGAACAATGCCAAAATTTCACCCTAAGCTATAATTGATATTCCGAATTCAAAAATGATGCATATTTTACAAAATTCCAAACATATAAGTTGTATTAATTAATTTTATAATTAATTCCCACTGTCACAACAAATAGCGTGTTTTTAAGAAACAATTTATATCAAAAGATTGACAATTGTTTATGTCCAATTTCAATGTTAAATTAATTCTAATCACCACCATTAGATAAAATGGTAAAAATATATTCTAATTATACTTTAAAACCACTCAATAGTATAACTTATCACTACAAATTATTTTGATTAAAAAAGTTGTTTTAAGTATTTTTCACTATTCATAAAAAATTAGAAGTTCTCAGAAAAATACCAAAAATTCAACATAGGCTAATTTCGATATTTCGAATCCAAAAATGAAGTCCATTTTGAAATATAAAATTTCTATAATTTTAAAAATTGTTTATTACTATTCATAACGGCTACTATGATTAGTCGCGGTGTTTTAGAACTCGAAGTTGCGTACAATGGAAGCTATTGCATTATTGAATGAGACGCGTATTGTGGAAGCTCGAGGTGTTACATTCTCCCCTCCTTCAATAAATTGCATCCTCACAATTTGAAATTTTTCTTGGAAAATAAAAGGTTGAAAATAGAAAATACCTTTGTGGAAAACCCACATCGGAAATAAGATTTATAAAATTTAGCCTTAATAAGAGGGAAAGGGAAATGAAAAAGTCACCACCCAATTATGATCTCGATTAGGAGAACATTGGTGGCAATTAGAGACATATAATTGGAGGAAAAACGTAAATATTTGTAGGGAGTGATTGAGGTCATCAATCACAATCAACTGTCAAATTGAGGGCCTCAAAGCCTTCAATCTATGTTGATTTAAAATATCATCAGTTCAACAAGACATAAGGTATTAGGATAACACATTTTTTGTTTTAATATCCCTTTACTAAAGTTTAAGAATTAATTCATTCATTGAATAAAAGATAGGTATATATATATTTAGGCTTGACAATTAGAGTTTCAACCTTCAACTCATCTTTCACTCAAAAGATAATAGAACTCAAAAATATTATACTAATCCTAATTGTATAAGGTTCCAAATGTTAACACATACCATTTAGATTAGTAAAATTATTTTGTAATAACCAGGGACTTCCTGTAGGCTAATGGTAGGAAATAAAGGCATGTCACACTATGATTGTGGGTTCGATTCCTACAGCTTTGTCCGACGGGACGGGTTATGCCCCACCCTGCAGGTTGTCCTTTTCCTAAAACTATAGTATTATAATATTCCAAAAATAATCTTCAGAAATGTTTTAACCTTAAACAATACTATCCAAAGATCAACTTAATCCATTCCAACCTTTATAGTTATCCAAAATACCTCTGTCCAGACTTTCTCTAAAGGGTCCTTAAATTCCAAAATCAATTGTGACATTAGATTCCCTAAACAAAGTAAAGTTTCTCTTATTGTCACATACTAAAAATATGATTACCTTTATCATATTAAAACCTTACTGAAACAACCAGTACTGCAGTACAATCCTTATATATATATCACATAATTCTAATAACCAGAATATAATCCATGAGTCCAAAAGCACCAATACATTAATTATTCCGCTTCAACTGTAGTAACAGCATAAGATTGTCCTTGATCCCTTGGCCTTTTCTGAGGTAAGTTTCCCTGACGCTTAGGACATTCATTTGCATAATACCCCATTTCTCTACAATTGTAGCATTCAACATTGATAGCCTCTTTCTTTCTCTTGCAATCACGCGCCTGGTGACCTTTTTCCCCCATTTATAACAAACTCCCATTCCTTTTAGGCAAGTACCAGGGTGATTCTTCCCACAATTATCACATAATGGAAAATCCGTCTTTCCCTTTTTCCCTTTATCTGTCTCTTGTTCCACCGTTCTCTTCTTCTCTTTCTTTACTTTGTTGTCATAAGACTTAGAGAATTCCTTTTCTGTCTTGATAGCACATGAGACAATATCTTCGTATGTTGAGAACGATTGTGATACTAAAGCTCGACAGAGAAATGGTTTTAACCCATCAAAGAAACGATCAATCTTACCTATTGGGTTACGTATATAATCTGCAGCATACCTCGCTAACCTTGTAATGTTGGCCTCATACTTTGCGACATTCTCATCCTCCTTTTGTCTCAGACTCAAAAATTGTCTTTCCATATCTTCTCAATGGTCACGAGGATAGTATTTTTCTAGGAAAAGCTCTTTGAACTACCTCCATTCCATATTCGATATGTCATCAACTTCCTTTGTGTTTTGAATTAGTGACCACCATTGATCGGCATCTCCAGTGAGGTGGTAAACTGCCATGACCACTTTCTCCCTTTCACTACTCCCCAAGGTATGGAATATTTTCTCTAAGGAATTTATCCATTACTCAGCTACTATAGGATTTGTACTCCCATTGAAGGTTGGTGGTTGTTTCCTCATGAAACGGTCTAGCATTGATCCTCCACGTTGCGGATCGGGGTGCTCCATACGAGTAAGGTTATTATTCATAACCTGCATGAGTTGTCCCAGTACGGTGAGAAGCTGATCAGCACCAGTTGTATCACTAGCTCCACCATAATTATCTTGAGCAGGAGGGCAATCCCTACACGGAGTGCATGCATTGATACGGTTTCCATTCCTTCCACTAGGCGCCATTTCTAAATAATGGCATAAACTGGATTAGTTTATGAATCAAAATACATAATTCCATACTTGTAAAAAACTTAACATAAATTGAACTAATTATGGATATAATCCATAATTATAAAAATGTTTTCTTTGAGGAAGTATATACTCGTAACCCTTGACAGTGGTTTGTAAAGAAAATGGTAATTATCCTAAGCATATCCCCCAGGAGTGTCGTAACCAAGAGTTCAGCAAGGCCCGTTGTCGTGCACCAGTTCTCGTTCAAGTCTAGCTCAAAGCGGTGTTTTTGGGTTTTACCCCTAGGTACATCTGTGCCAGAGCCGCCTCTACCTGCTCGTATCCAGACAGGGATGTATTGCTCGGAAAACTCACAAAATCTCTACAATACCAAAAATTTTAGGAAGTTCTTCTATACTAATCCTCAATGTTCATCTTATGTCTACGTGCTCTAATCAGAGTTTGTCTAAATCTAGCTTCCAAGGTTAGTACTAAACTGCCTCTGATACCAACTGTAACGCCCCAACCCCAGCTACCCAGAGTCGGTGCATTACTTCGTAACATTGGCATGATCACAAAATATCAAGTCTCGAAAGACCGATTAGTTTAGTAGCCTTGGAAACACTAGATACATTCATAAATGTTACATTACATCATAATATGAAAAACTACAATAACAAAGTCTCCATAGTCCACACTCATATCCTCTTCTGACTATCCCTGCAGGTCATTCAAAAAATACTTCTTCACATCCTAGAAAATATCAAAACCTTGAAAGGGGTGAGCTCATATGCTCAGTAAGGATAACAATATTGCGGAAGCTTTCATAAATAAACATTAACATTTAAGGCAATGTATAACTAAAACAAAAGTCGTTTAAACATGAACTTCAACATAATATGGAAAAAGTAAAATGAGATAATGCCATTTACTTATTCACATGGATATTCTACTGGTAGAATAATCACATGCAATATCAATAACCACTTTCATAATGAGGGAATGTATAATGCCAGACATTCTGAAACATTTTGTCAAGGCCTCGGCCAAGACGTCTAAAATGATTAAGGCCTCGGCCAAATCCATAAATCAAATTGGGAAAGGGCCTCGACCAATTCCACGTCTAGTTGTCTCATGAGACCTACCGATGCATCGATGAGCTATACTGGGCTCCACCCGTAACTTATTAAGTCCAATACATTCCTCATATGAATAGGTTTAAACATATCATAAACCATAACTTAATTGTATCACATAAAACATGCATAAAGGAAACATAACATTTCCACATTTCAATCACAAGATATCAATACAACACTTTGATATAATAAAAACTCTTTCAAAACCATTTTCAATACCAAAATAAAAGAAAGTTAAAACTTTGTATTTATTTTTCATTTAAAAAAAATGATGGCTTGTAGAGGAAGCCGAAACTCAAATAATGGTCACGACGGTAGAGAAGTCGTTGTCTCCGCATATGTATGGAAAGAAAAACATTCCCTTTTGTCGTTTAGCAAAACTCTTCATATAAAAAAGATTCTTTTTGAATAAATGTAAAAGTCAAAGGGGTTTATACACCGTATAAAATAAATTTTTGTATAAAACCAAATATGCCTCAATGAAAGGAGACTGAGACGAGGTCCTTACTAAGATCATTTTTAAAATAAAATAGATCTATTATGTGTATTCATTATATGTACACATAAAGAAAGTACAAATACAATATAGGACATAATAATATCATTACATAATTTGAAAGTAGGAGATTAACCCAAAGAATAGAAATTGGGTTAAGAAGTTCCCTTACCTCGTGTATGACTTGACTCAACCATTCTTTAACCTCCTGAATAATAAACTAGAGTTAATATATAACTTATTAAGAACCATTTTCAATTTCATTATCCTTTTTATATCACTTATTACAATGATATGAACATTATGTAATCATTTAAGTTAATAACGGTCGTTTTGTCGATCTTTGGTACTTGAGTCAACAATAAACTTCTTATAATTACAAGTTGTTTATGTGGTAGAATATCCATTATCTCCAGAATTATATTCATGATTTATATGTCATATATATCATATATATCCAGTATATAAATTCATTTATAATATTTCGTAACATTTAGAGGTAAGAAATGAAATGCACGGTTCATGGAGACGGTAAGTTGTACGTACGCATGAACGCTACTTTCATTTCTATTTTGTATTTAATGGAATGAAATCGTAATGATATAAATTAATAATATAATTCCTGTATAATATAGTGTATAATAACATTTACTCCATCCTTTATACATCCCACAATTGGCATTAACGATTCAAATCACTTTGAGGGGGCGGTAGTCCGCACTTCCTAAAATGAAATTATCGCGTTTACCCATAATGGAAATCATAAAGTATGACATAAATGAGAAATACAGAAGCATAAGTAAAACATAAACATATTATATATCATATATAAATATAGTGACATCTTAATGGACACCTTTGAAGGTGTTATATGAGTGTTGAACAATCATCGTTTCGTGAGGCAGAAATTCTCCATCCACAGAAACCGTATGTTCTTTAACCATTAGATGTAGGTGTGTGTAAGTGTAGCTTGAATCCTTCATATAACAACATCCTAGTATATTGAGTATACTGGTGTTGTTACAAAATAAAATAATAAAAAGAGTTTAGGGGGGTTGGAGAAGAAAAATAAAACAAAACAACATTAGAGAAGACATTACCTCAAAATCGGGTAACTCTTTTTGATTTGAGCCAAAGGCTTCCTTGGGAAGCGTTCTTCCCAAAGTGAGGATTCTAGGAGTAATAGGGGGAAGTTGGGAGAGTATTTGGGCAGAGTTTGGCCGATCCAAATGGCTTGAAAGTGTGAAGGAGGTGGTAGAGGTGGGGGCCTTTTATAAGAGGAGAGGAGGGGCACTCTTGGAAAGTAAGGAAATTTTAAATTATTATACAATTATTTTCAGATTCTAAAGGTCCCAAACTTATATAATTCGTGGATAAGGTGATAAGGGTTATAAATATACCCATCCAATAGTCTTTGGACAAGTGTAATCCTTGGATTGTACATTATCTTTTCATTTTATTAAAATCGTTAAATAATGAGGTCATCACTGCATCATCATGATGTCATAAATAATTTAATTTATTTAATGTCTAAAAATTATAAAACAAATACTATGATGTAGGAAATATTTTTAGCTTTCCAATGACTATTTATAGTCAAAAATATTACTTGTATAACCCCATGTAAAAATTGTTTTAGTAAAACATTTCATGTTTGTGTCATTTTTTACTTTAGCATTAAATAAAAGGTATTTATGTCATTTTCCAACTAAAGTGGCTCCATGGGGTCCCCAAGTTGACCCATGGATTGTCTTGGTCGTCCATGGCACATCCAATGAGGGTAGGACATGTGTCAAGCTCATCTCATATTATTAAAACATTATTTTTACCTTAAACTACACTAATTACCTCTAATTGCGATTAAGAACTTAAAAGTTAATATTCACCAAAAATTATTTTAATCTCATTGAACCATATTTTACTTATTAATGATAACCATGTATGTCGTATTTTTGAAAATAAAATCACAGAAGTGGTAATATTTCATTTAAACGAAAAATCAGTTATTTAACTACCACTTAGTGGTTTCACTATTCATCAAAAATTGAAGTTTTTCAGAACAATGCCAAAATTTCACCCTAAGCTATAATTGATATTCCGAATTCAAAAATGATGCCTATTTTAAAAAAGTCCAAACATATAAGTTGAATTAATTAATTTTATAATTAATTCCCGCTGTCACAACAAATAGCGTGTTTTTAAGAAACAATTTATATCAAAAGATTGACAATTGTTTATGTCCAATTTCAATGTTAAATTAATTCTAATGACCACCATTAGATAAAATGGTAAAAATATATTCTAATTATACTTTAAAACCACTCAATAGTATAACTTATCAATATAAATTATTTTTATTAAAAAAGTTGTTTTAAGTATTTTTCACTATTCATAAAAAATTAGAAGTTCTCAGAAAAATACCAAAAATTCAACATAGGCTAATTTCGATATTCCGAATCCAAAAATGAAGTCCATTTTGAATTATAAAATTTCTATAATTTTAAAAAGTGGTTATTACTATTCATAACGGCTACTATGATTAGTCGCGGTGTTTTAGAACTCGAAGTTGCGTACAATGCAAGCTATTGCATTATTGAATGAGAAGCGTATTGTGGAAGCTCGGGGTGTTACATTATCAGTTTTCTGAGGGATCTACTTTGTTGATGACCCAGTAGGTTCCAAGATCATTTCTTGATCTTTAACCTTTTTCTTCAGACCAACAACTTCTCCTTCAAGTTCTTCAATATGCTTGATTTGTTCTTTCCTTGTGTTATTCAAGCTATCGATCTCCCTTTTCTGTTCTCCAACTTTTATTTTATACACACTAACTGATTCTGAGTCCTCTAGTGTTGATAACTTGAGTTTTTAGATTTCTTCCATCAACTCATACTTCTCTTCTTCCTGCTGCTGCATATAGAGTTTGGCGTCACGAACAACTTTGTTGGCTTTATTTGTTTTGCCTCTCTAAACATCTATCTCTTCAAGAGCAGCCTCTAACTCTGCTTGCATATCAACTCATCCCTCAACTTCTTCTTCTTCTTCTTCATCATCTTATGTTTCATTCTTATTCTGAGAACTACCGACAACTGCCACCATATCATTTTCTCCTCGGTCTTTGTAGTTCTCTATCTCTTCAACCTCCTCAGCCTCTGACTCATCTGAACTGTCATATTCTTTTAAAAGAAGGTTTTTGTTCTTAAAGAAATTTCTCTTGAACTATTTCTTTCCTTTCCCATAGGCTGAAGACTTCTTCTTGGGAATTTCGATTTCATTGACATCATCATCCTCTTGGAACATTTTGGGGCACCGTACCACAAGATGTCCAACCTTTCCACATCTAAAACAAGCAAGTGGAAGTATCCCATTAAACTTTCCTTTTCCTCTTTGAAGGTTTGAGGAGAGGAATGACATCACTCCATCTATCTCTTCTACTTCCTGAGAGTCTTCAATGGTGAGCTTCTTCGTGGCCTTGAATGCCACCTCTTTATATTTCTCCTTTTCCACGTCATCGTTATCATTATTTCTCATTTCATATGCAACAAGGGTGTTGTGTAGGTTATCCAATGTCATCTCTTTCAGGTATTTATCTTCCAAAACCGAAACTTTGGGATTGAACTGAGGTGGAAGTTTCCTCAAGATGAGCTTCACAATTTTGATGCCTTTAATAACTTCTCCAAGACCTCGCATGTCTTCCACTACAACATTTACCCTGTCAAAGAATGCATCAACAAACTCATTCAGGTTCATCTTCATATCTTCATACTTATTCCATAGACTTGAAGATTTGCCTCTCTGAAATTTGTATCTCCTTCATATAAATTCAAAAGTTTTTCCCATATGGCATGTGATGTTTTACATGACATCACCTTCGTATAGATATCATTGAATAGGGCTCCCCCTAAAGCATTTATTCCCTTGGCGTCAGAATCTAATTCTCTTCACTCAGCATCTGATAATGTCCCACTATTGATGTTAGCTATTATACCATGCATTGCTGTTGTGAACACATCCATACCCAAAGATCATAAGTAGTGTTGCATCCGATTCTTCCATAGCTGAAAATTGTTTCCGTCGAAGATCGGAATCCCTTTATGATTGGTAACCTCCATTTGAGAGAGAATCACAGATATTAACCTTTCCCTCTGATACCAATTTTTAGATCCACTAGGCTAGATACCCTGAGAGGGGGGCGAATCAGGGTATGATAGATTAAAACAACTACGCCTTTTGATCTTGTTTTGCTGTTAGACAAAACTCTCTTCTCTCTCCTTCCCAATGAAGAGTATGAGTAAAAATTAAAGGATGCACAGGAAATAGCGATTTTTACTTGGTTCACCCTCACTAGGCTACATCCAAGGAGCATACACCAGCAGTGTGCCGATGTACCAATTCCACTATAAGCGCACTGCAGTTTACAGGTTCGAAGCGGACTCACTGTCCCTCCTGGTTTACACCCACACACAATTTGAGAACTCACTGCTCTCTCAACTGAAGTGAGATCACTACTTCTTCAAAAGATCCACTCATAGTTTATAGACCTATAGGTATCTTCATTTTCATGAAATAATGCATCCTCAACTGTTGATAGATGCTCTGTTGAAGTCCAAATTTCATCCACTTATGAATACCCCTTTGCCTCTAAACACAAGGCAACTGCCTTTCGAAACACCTTTGCAAAGCATCCTACTTCATGAGGCTCCCAATTTCGTGAATCTCAAACAATACTTCATGAAGCTCCTGACTTTTCATGAAGCACTCTCACAAAGCACTATTGCGAAGCTCAAGTCATTGCAGAGAAACTTCCCTCATGAAGCTCACTGAGCCAACGCAGAGCACACAACTTTCGCGGAGCTACAATGGCCACTGCAAAGCTCTTCTTTCACGAAGAACAAGGGCTCCGCAAACTACCTTTGTGAAATGAGAGTGAAATATCTTCTTCGAAAATTATCTACATCTCTCGAGGGGGCCGACCTCTATTTATAGGTGATTCCACCGATCCTCGACCCTTCTGCGCCAAGTCAGCGCCATGTCATTGCCTATTGCGAAGCTCTGAAGTTTCCATCAGAATTCTGTCCATATCGCGAAGCACCTCGACAATTTTCGGATCATGGAGCTCGTCGTAATCATGGAGCATCACCGTCATCATTCCTTCATGCCTTCGCCGCAAAGATCCCTTGCAAATCCCTTCACCTCCGCGATGCGCTTCAACTCTGGAGTTCGTGAAGCTTTGATGTAATTGCGAAGAATCACCGCTGTCATTATTTTGGTCTTTGCGAAATCCAAACCAGGAAGCCTCTCTTCACGAAATTCATGCCATTTCCATATTTAATTATGATCTTCATGGAAATCCTTTTTTTGCGATTCTCACCAAACTCCAAATTTTGGACCCCAAATTTTTTTGGCAAACACTGGAAAATGGCGCCACCTTGTACTGCTCTTTTGTACTGCCTCCAGATTGTCCTTTCCTTTGTCATCGTTCTTTTATCAACATTGATTGTCAACAACGTTTTTGGAACTCGACAATTCACCATGGAAACCTGCTTTGTCAACAAACACAATCAACCCAAAAATGCTGCAATGTTACCTTGAGGGATTTTTTCCCAACATGGGGCATACTCCCCCATGTCATACGGAAAATCAAGTCCAGAACATACACCTAATTTTAATAGATATAATCAGCCTAACCTGAGTATTTCTCCTAAGCAGGCACATACACCTACCCATAATAACCACTTTCGTCAAAAAGTTGTCCCAAAGTGAGTAAGAAGGCATCTAAGAAAAAGACTCGTTCAGCACCGTCAAGAAATAAAGATCCAATTTGTAATAAGTCCTTGCTCGATGCTGGAGTTCTTTTAGCCCTCATACAATTATCTATTAGAACTCAAGATTCTACTCTCTCATTTCCCAGTAATGGGAACATTAATTCTAGAGTTCTGCATCAGACACTTTTCATGAAGGCTTGCTTCATGGCAGTTCGGTCGATCTCGAAGTGTCATCTTCAGATGAGAGCAGCGATAACCCTATGTATGGTCAGAAGATCAAGGATAAAAATGTTTCATCTTTTTCTCTAACCCACTATGGTGGTCCTCCCTGTGATGATGAATTTAGCTGTGAAAGTCCTCTCTATAGTAGTAATTCGCATTTCCTGTAAAATTATTCAAAGGGCAATGCAATGATGAGAAAGCCTTCTTATCTTGAGGCACTTGAAAATGTGAATCCATTCATGTATGATGCTTTACCACTGGCAGTTGAAATACTTTCTCAATCAGAAGATATCCTGGGGTGTAGGTCATTCTCCAAACCACCCCTGGGTCATTCATCTTCTAGTTTGGTAAATGAATTCTCTACCAATCTTGTTGAATCTGATAAAGCAATAAATAATCACCATATTTGGTATAATCATGTAGAATAATCATCATTAAATGATAAAGAGGAAATACTGAATATGAGGAAAGAACTGACGAAAGGTGAAGTACCAGTCATGTTTTGTCCTTTGGCTGACTCTCAGTATGACATTCCAGAAATGTTGACGGAAGATTGTATTCGTGATATTCATCTCAAAATGTGGAAAAATCTTTTTCAATTGAAAAAGAAAATATTATCATATGATGAATACGAAAATCATTTCAAGATAATAGAAGGGTTACAATGCCAAAATGATTTGGCATCTTTCTCAGTTTCTCGATATCCGAAGGCTGAAAAGCAGCAGAGAGACCTTCAGCGTTCATGCCTTGGTGCACTAAAAAAGATTGCGTCAATTAATTGCCAATGCCCCATCTCATATTCATATCAGAGGATGGGGTGTTAATGGAGCACTGCATTTCATTGTACTCTCCAGTCAAAAAAGCCCACCAAAGGTGGTCTCAAGCAATGTTATTTCCCAGAATTGGCTACATATAGATGATTTTGGGCATAATCAAAGGCTTTCTCAGGAACATGCCTCAACTAGTTCTTCTCAAAGTCAGGCATACAGTGAACAATTTGTCGAATTAATCTTGCATCAGGAAAACAAGAATATAGAATAGGCTTCTCATTTAGAGCGTGCACATCATCAAGTGATAGAAGTGTCAGAAATCATCCAATGGTCTTTTGAGCTAGGTGATTTGACTGGATGTCGGTTGATGCATCCAACCAATTTTTGGAATAAAGTCCGTAAGATCAGGAGAGATTTTAAGAAAGTCTCAGATGTTGCATCACAAGAGCCACCCCATCTTGCCAGACTTGTGACTCTTTTATCCCAACCCTCGGAATCAACAAATTGGATTCTAGGACTTGATCAAGAACAAAAAAAATAGCCCCAGTCCATCGGGCTGGGGACTTTTTCGAATCCTCAATCTCTTCCTCAGATAAAGTCAGTCATCTCTCAATTATGGAAGAATCCCCAAGAGGAATGAAGAGCCGAATTATTAGGATATTTCCTCCAAATTATGGTTTATCAAGAAGTTACCGAGGGATCAACTCAACAGAAGGTAATGTCTCATCAGGGACATGGATGAAGATAGTATTGCAGAAATATTGATAGAAGGGATGCAATGAGTTATGTGTCAATAAATGTCATTAATGCCGTTGTTTCTGATCCTCCAGAACATGAGGGTCACTCAGAGGTATCAGATGAGCAAGTTCCTGCTCAAGAGGCTATGCACACAGAGGAAAATGAAGAAGTTGTGCATACAAGAAATCAAAGTCTTTCCCAAAATCTAGGTATTTCTTCAAGTAACAAACTTCCCCCTCTCCGAAAGGCGTCCAACAGGGGAATGGAAAAAATTCAAGTTACATTCCCCTATTCCTCTGGAAAAGGTCAATCACTCTCACTAGAGAAAAGGTTCGCATAACAGGAGGAATAAATGAAGGAATTAAGGAGGTTGAATGCAGAACTACTTAAAGGTAGTCTTCCTCCTACGCGTGATGGAGTCAGTAAACCAAGGGATTTTGTTTCAGATACTGAGATGGATCAAGAGTATCCTCCCTTACCAGTATACCCTCATATGTATAATCCTATGGGTCATGCACAACAACAATTGGTAGTGCTACCATCAGTTGCAGTATCAACAACCACACCTATCCAAGCTCTAGTTATTTCACCTGCTCAGGTCCAATCTTAGCCAGATGTTTCTCAAAAGTTAATGACTACCATTTAGTTATTAACAGCTCGGTTGGAAGCTATGGAGGGAAAGTGTGAAAAAATTAATCCAAAAAAGAGATCTTAACCTGAATGGGTTGATGAAATTCCTCCCCCATCAAATTTTTCAAGCACTACATTCCTAATCATTAAGGGTTCGAGAGACCCAGAGAAACACTTACACAATTTTTTTCTCATTGCGATCCTATGAGGGGAACTCCTCAGCAACAAGAAATAGTTAAGCTTAGGTGTTTTTTACAGTCATTACAAGGGCCTGCTTTTGTTTGGTATACAATATTGCAATCTCGATCAATTACCGGGTGGGATGATCTCCGTCAACGATTCCTTCTTCAATTCAGCTCAACTTTGCCAAAGAAAACAATTTTTGATCTCACAAATTGTAATAAAAGGTGTAATGAAAGGGTTTAAAATTTCATTGCTCACTAGAAGGGATTAACATATTCCCTAAGCTTAGAACTCCCTCAAGAAGAGTTATTGCCGATCTGTGTGGCAAATTTGCGTGATGAGTTACGCACACCATTGATCCCTATGAAATACACAGGAGGGTTTTGAGACCTTACTTCGATTGCTCAGTAGATCAAAGACTCTCTTACAAAGACTAAGGATTAAACTCGTGTAATTCCATCAGCTCCAAGAAGGAGAATGGGTAAAGCATAGACTGCTACAGTCATGCTTAAACAAGCACCTGTACATGCTTCTACTTCAAAACCTTCATCTTATTGAAGGGCTCCACCTCCTGAGCATTAACAAAAAAGGTTGTTTCGTCAAGAGGATCAAAGAGACCAAAGACAGAAACAATTTGTGGATTTGAAGAGAAAAGTTTATTCTTTCCAAAATGAACAAGTTCCTAGTTACTTTATTTCAGCTCTGGAAAATAATTTGGTTCAATTTCCAAGGCCTAAAAGGCCAAAAAAAGAAGGAGATGAAGACCGTACCGAGAATTTCCCATTTCATCAGATTTTGGGGAATCCCATTCAAGAGTGTTTTGTCTTAAAAGACCTCCTACAAATGATGGTAGACTCAGGACAGGTAAAACTGAAAGGTTCTTCAGCTCAGGTAACATGCGTTACTACTACAAATCCAGAGGAAGAAGGTGAGTAGGAAGAAGTCAAAAGCAAAAATGCGTATAAATATGATGATTGGATGGTCAGAAAAATGATCAACCGAATGCATTCCATTTTATAGATTCAATTGAAGAGACCAATTTTATCTTCTGTTATGAATGCCACAGCAAAACCTCCTTCAGCAAAAGAAAAATCCTCAAAGAAACGGCATAATTAAAAGAAAGAGGAACAGTCAGAAGAAGATGAGATTGTGTCAAAGCCCAAGTTTACATTGACTTTGGCAGATTTTATGCCATCTACTTCAATGCCACAGGAACCACCCCACCAAACAACACAGCCTAAATTGGCTAATCAGGTAGAGTCTTCATCAGATGAAGAGTTGATCTTTGGTTTTGTTAACATGATTCACTTAACAGATCCTTATGCCAATCACAATTTCAATATTGATGAGCCTAAGTTCCCTGTATCAAATAGAGGAATTAGTGGGAGTTCCAAAGGTCTGGGATACAAAGGAAGATGTGGATATCCCAAAAATCACTATTCTAATTCTACCCCTTCTAGAATTGTGTATGCAGTAGAAACTTGTGGTAGAGCCCTTTAGCGGGCTCAACAAGAACAAGTAAGTTCTTCCATGCATGGCAGATTCAGTCCTGGTATAGTTATTTTGGAGGATCGATTAGAGGTTACACCTTCTTCCTCTCAGAAAGTAAATAGAACTAGTTGGTCTAATCTTCCAAATCGATGATTATTTCCAACTCCTACCTCGATACAAGAAGCATTTACTTCCAAAGCGTCAACTTCTAAGGCACCTGCGAAACCACATGTTCCTATTGAGAAACACAAACCTTTGGATCAAAAGTATGATTTCTTGAAGAATTTGGCCCAAGTACCATCCAAGTTATCAATTCTAGATTCCTTGAACCTGTCAAAGGATCTTCAGGAGGCACTCATTGAGGCTTTTTCAAGTCCTCATAAATTCGCAACTGAAATTGTTGCGGTAGAAGTATACCATGTACAGAATGATCCTGTAGAATTCCATGCAGTGATATCTATTAGAGATAAAGATGAAGATGATATTGTGCATGGACATATTAGACCTTTGTATTTATCTGTCAAGGTCAATGATGTAGACATCCAATGATCTTTAATTGATAATGGTTCAGGAGTCAACCTCATCCCCATTCGTACACTTCGTCGATTGGGCCTCACCAAATCTGATTTATCTCCTTCTACTTTGATGTTGCAAGGATATGATAAAAATGATAAAGACCCTCTGGGCGAGATCACACTCAGAACATAGTTTGGAGATATTGTATCAAATTCATATTTCATGGTTGTTTTTCATGACACAGCCTTCAATATTTTTCTTGGAAGACCTTGGCTACATCAACATGAAACTATCCCTTCATCATACCATCAATGTCTCAAATATTGATTCAATGGTCAAATTGGGACATTGTATGGTGATAAATCCCCATTCAAAACATGTGAATCTCAATACACTGAGGCGGACTTCTATCACATTGAGGGAAAGGAGAAATCCACAATAAGAAATGTTACCAAAGTGATTGATCCATATGGTTTGGAAAAGATTCCAGTAAACCCATTCATACATGTGAGTACATATTATGTGTTTCCTATTAGTCAAATTGACAGGATAGACCCAAATCCAAATACTCTTATGGAAACTTCCATAATGTCAATTACGGCAATCAAGCCAGACAACATGGGATAAATTGGTGATTCACCAAGCAGTGATGAAAGCTCAAATGGAGATGTCTTCATTTCATCCGCTGAAATGCAGCAATTCTATACTTCGCCAACTAGGCCAGAAGAAGTTATAGCAATGTCAGAGGTGAATGATGATGTCGATTCTCAATCCATCATCTTCTCTTTATTACCCAATGAAGACCCTTTATCATCAATAGGGTCAGAAATGGAAGCTTCTTCTTCAAGATGTTCAAATTTTAACATCTCTCCTAATCAGGGAAATTCCGCTTCATCATTCACTATGCAAGTAGAAACAGAAGAGACAACACATGTTGAAGAAGAAGAGGAAGATCTTAGGGATGATCCTCCAGCATTTGAAGAGAGTCTACCAGTGGAATGAATAATTTCAAGAAGCATTCAATATTCTCACGAAATATCTCTTGAGTCTACCAGTATTAATGCCACCTATTGAAGGAAGATCGCTTATTCTTTATGTGTCAGCTTTAGAGAGATCATTAGGGGGCCTTCCTTGCCCAAAATAATGATGCTGGGAATGAAAACAACCTTTACTATCTCAGTCAGACTATGCTTGAAGTAGAAACTTGATATTAAAGTATTGAAAAGTTCTACTTAGCATTAATATTTTCAGTTCAGAAGTTGAGACACTAACTACAACATCATGAGGTCCAATTGGTATCTCGCAATAACCCGCTCAAATTCATCCTTAGTCATCCAATGCTTACAGGACGTCTGACAAGGTGGGTAGTTATTTTGCAGCAATTTGATATCCAGTATGTGTCTCAAAAGGCAATAAAGGGCCAAGATCTAGCTAATTTCCTTGCTGAAAATCCTTTAGTATAAGATACATCTTTAGATATTGAACTTCCTGATGAGGAAATCTTCTCTATTCAAGATAATATTCAAACATGGGAAATTTACTTTGATGGTGCTTCCAGAAGTCCAATAAGGAAGAAAATGGAGGATCCTAAATTCAAAAAAGTTTTGTTAGGAATTGTGCTCATTTCTCCAGAAAATATAGTGCTACCCTATTCCTTATTATTGTGGGAAGGCGGTACAAATAATGAAGCATAATATCAAGCTCTCATCAGAGGATTGGAGTTGGTGCTTCAGGTACAAGTGAATCACTTAAAGGTGAAAGGTGATTCAGACCTGGTAATCAAACAAGTCAATGGGGATTATGCCATTAAAAAAGATGAGTTAATCCCTTTTTATGATTATGTCAGAGAGTTAATGACGGAATTTCCTTCGAAACAAAAATTTTATTAGGTCTCGCGATCACAAAATGCCTAAGATGATGCACTGGCTAATATAGCCACAGCTCTGGCAGATCCAAATCGGGACGAGACAATCATCAGTATTTCCCACCGTCGTACAATTTCACCTTATGTTCAAATCATAACTAAGGGAATCAATGAAATTAGTCCCATTCCTGAACCATATAGTCATACTATATGATGGATGACACCTAGCAAGGAATACCTTCAAAATGGAACACTGCCATCTGATAGAGCTGGGAAAGAACATGTCTGGCGACGTGTGGTCAATTTTACTCTTTATGATAGCCCATATCACCTAGAAAAAATTCTCTACAAAAGTGGTTTTGATGGAGTTATCTTCAGATGCATTTATGGTGAAGAGACAATGGTTTTCAAGAAAGACGTACAGGCAAGAGTCTGTGGTTCCCACCAGTCTGGACATAGACTGTCTGATCAAATTCGAAGGATTGGATACTTTTGGCCTTCAACGATACACGATTGTATTGATTTCACTAATAAGTTTCATTCTTTCCAAGTACATTCCAACTTCATTAATCAACCCCCAGAGTTTCTCCATACAGCTAAATACTCATGCCCATTTTCCACATGGGGAATAGATGTAGTGGGACCTTACCCTTCGACTACATCCAAGCATTTTAAGTATATTCTTACTGCTACTGACTTTTTTTACAAATGGGCAGAGGCAATAACTCTCAAAGAATTTAGTTCTAAAATCATTGTTAGCTTTATCAAGTCTAATATAATTACCAGATTTGGTGTCGCTGATACCATATTGACGGACAATGGCACCAAATTCTGTTCATCCAAGGTAAGGAAGTTGTATCAATAGTACAACATGAAATCCAACCATTCATCTCAGTATCATGTAGTGGCCAATGGCCATATAAAAGCCTTCAACAAAACTATTTCAAACATACTTCAAAAGATGGTGGATAAAGATAAGAAGTCAGGTCCTGATAAACGTTTTCATGCTTTATGGGCTTATCGGACCACCACCCGCACTGCAACGTGGTCAAATCCATATTCATTGGTATATAGAACGGAATAAGTCTTTCACATTGAGGTTCAATTACCCTCGCTCAGAGTATCCATTTGTGATTAGTCATCTATAGATGAAAAATCTCAAAATCAATTGGATGAATTGGAATGATTATATGAAAAATTATTGTGCACCCTACACCACTTGGAAGTCTATGAGAATTGAATAGCACGAGCTTTTAACAAAAAAATTCGTCTTCGTTCATCCATTCAGGGAGAATTTTTATTGGTTCTCATAACTCCAATGATACCAGGAAAGAAACCTCCCAAGCTTGAACCAAAGTGGGAAGGACCTTACTCAATACATAAGGTCTACTCCAATGGAGATTATTCTTTAATCACAATGGATGGAGAACTCATCACGACTCCAACCAATGCCAGATTTCTGAAGAAGTATTTTGTGTAACACAAATACTCTTACATCCAACATTATGTTAAACTGTGATGTCCTAGCTACATGAAACTAAACTATACAACACATATTCATACAATATGACGTTAAATTGTATTGTCCTTCTTACATCCAACATGACGTTAAACTGTGATGTCCTAGCTACATGACGCTAAATTGTACAACACTCATTCATCCAACATGATGTTAAACTGTATTGTACCTCTTACGTCCAGCATGATGTGAAACTGCATAACCATCGTCCTAGCTATAGGACGTTAAATTGTGCACCTCTTCATCCCACTTGACGTTAAACTGTGAAAAAGTCCTTAAAATTGACCAACATGACGTTAAACTGTGTCCCCATTGTCCTCACTGCAAGACATTAAACTACATAGCCTTACGTTCTAGCTACATGACGCTACACTGTACAACACTCGTCCTTGCTATATGACGTTAAACTATACATCCCCTCTTTTGTCCTTACTACATGACATTAAACTGCATAGTACCCTCTTCGTCCAACATGACGTTAAACTGTGCATCGTTAAAGTTGTTACTACCTCTTGTTTCTCACACCGAGTATGAATCATGTGAGCTTAGAGTAAACTTCAACCATAACACCCTCTCTGGACTGCTAACCATGTGTAAGTCCCGACACCATTTTATTATTATTTTTAGGTCATTTTTCTCAAGAACAACTTGATCACCAATTCATTCTTTAATCGAACTACAAGGACTTTGATCCTTGCCTTATAGGCTGGGTACGTAGGAAACCTCCTGAGGTTCAAGCCCAAAACTAATCTCTTCACAATGGTTCACATCCATCTCATATGATGTTGATTCATGATGCCGCCCCTAGAATCAATATTTTTCACATTGGTTCATCATCGCCCTTGCTATATGATGTTAAAATATTCGCACTTTTTTCCTGTATGAAAATAAACTACAAAATTCTTTGACATCCTCACCTAAGAGGGAATAATTATTTAAATTGATCTCCAATAATGTTATATTCCAAAGACTATGTGCATACATGGAAATGCCCGAACATTTAATCTTGGGTCAAACCATCATTGCATTAAAGTCCCCTTTCACCCTTCACTTTTACGAACCAAATCTGTATAGAGGGTATTTCCAGAACTATGTGTGACTTGATTCCCATCCTTATGGGATACGTTGGAACATTCGAGCATCCCTCAAATCCAGCCCCATGTCTTTGGACCTAACCCCAAATTCTACTTTCAATCCCTTAGCTGAAAATTCCCCCTGTGAAAACATGAATGTGGTATGAAAACCCTGGTCTTCATTCACATCAGTTTATAAAACACACAATGTATATTCCTTATTATGGTCTGAGTGCTATGACCATAAACTAAGATCTTTTACACTCTCGTCCCACATGATATTAAACTGTATTTCAAGAACTACGTATGGGTTGATTCCCATCCTTATGGGATACGTAGTGAAGTACAACACCTCAATTCAGGACCCAACCACAACATGATTATGGTTAGCATTGGTTTTTTATCTCCTTCATGCATTGGAAAATACTCATTTTAATGTGTCATACTCCTAAACATAAATACTTAAAGATCTCCATAACCCATTTCTTGACTTCTCGTCACAAAATGTTTGATACACAGGCGTTATTTTTCCTGACTATACAGCACGTGCCCTTAGACGGCCTTGTATAAAAAGTCTACATAATGGACTTTTCAGCCAAAAGATACTATTATTTTAGTATGCAGCTGATACCCTTAGGTGGCCCTGCATAATTCAACCCCTAACGGGTTTGTCAAATAGTGGTAACTTCATTCTTGGGAGTAAAACCTCTTTTGTCCTTATTTGTCTTAATGACAATATGTAGGGATCCGCAAAAATAGTCATCCTTAACATATTTTTCCCATACTCTTTTTCATGATATAAAAGTATTCAAGTCTATGTTTTATATTTCCCTTCCCTACGTTTGGGTTAGACCTTCATAGGAGTGACATTCATCCAATTATTAGACAATCTTGATTGAAAATATCCTCTCCATATTTAAGTACCTATCTCCATACAGCAGACTCTGTGCTTTGGAAAATTTGAATCTCCATAAAATTTCACTGGATTTTTAGCAATAGAAAAGTAAAATTTATGAGAATTCTTTTTCTTGACTATACAGCACATTCCCTTAGGCAGCCTTGCATAAATAGTCTACATAACGTACCTGTCAGTCAAAAGATGCTATTATTTGACTATGCAGCCAATGCCCTTAAGTGGCCCTGCATAATACAACCCCCTAACGGGTTTGTTAAATAGTGGGAACTTCATTCTTAGGAAATCGTTCTTCTAATGCCTTTTATCCTTTTTTTCATATCATTCCTCAGATTCAAAATTTCTTAATTCATAGTTTACATTTTTACCCCATACTTGAATAGGTTAATATGGTTTCAGATAAATTATCAAGGAATTGAGTCAATTTTAATCTATTCGGTCAAAGCTATTTCGACCATAAACATTAGCCTTTTTATGTCCAATGTGCATGACTTTAAACTGCCCACAAAAGACAAGGGAACTCTGAACAAAACTCAAGTCCTATCTCACTAAACATTAATTTTGCATGATTTAGGTAATATTGAGCAATAAAAAGATTCAAATTTTGTAGGGTTATTTTTATAATCCTAGAAAAAATCAAACTTCGCTTACTAGGCCCATTGGCTTAAGTAAAAAATATTTAAAGCAGGTAGCAAAAGAATGCAAGCACAAATGATTCAAGATGAATGTATCTTTCATTGATGCACAAGAATTAGATGGACATCCATAGACTGGAGTCTCTTCTCTTTTTCAGGGATTACAAGAGACTTTCAACATAAATATTCATTTGATTTACGTCATCCTGAGCTTTATCAGCAACCACCTAGAATTAATTCATTCAACTGGATACAATAAGAGATACGGTGATACCATCTCTTCTTGGAACAATTGTAAAAGAATGTTCTTGAGTATGGTTTGAGAAAATTTTCTGCTAATCAAACAGGGACTTCATTTCTATCCAAGAGACTTGGAAGATGGATACAGGGATTTGAGAATTGAGCATTGGAATTAAATAGCCATTTGGAGAGAGTACACTTTTCAGATATTGTTTCTAATGTCATGATAGTCTTCTCTCCATAAACCGGACATGGAAAACATATCAGCCAATGGTTTTCCATTTTCATATTTTCAAGGAAATGGCATGAAGGAAAATTTTTAAAGTTCACACCATTGTTTCTTCTCTTAATGCACAACATAACTTAAATAGAGGAGTAGCAGTGTGGCTGCATCTCAGGCATATAATTCTTTTCCTCTAGAATGTTGACTTGTTGCAGATGACCATGGCCATATGGAGGCAAGCAGATACTCTATGGAAAATTAAGATGATACTTCTTTAAGTAATTGGCCAAATATGGGAGAGTGTTGTCACAAATATTATAATAATCATGGCCAACGATGTTCATCATATCATCAATCTGCTTGCTAACCAGTTCATTAGTCGTTCCAATTCTTTTAGGAGCCATTGAATCTGCACAAAGTGTTGGTCGGAGTGGACACTCAAGATGGGGGTGAATTGAGTTCCAATTAAAATTTCTGTTAAAAATATTTCTCTTAAAATCCCCCTATTTAAAAACAAAGTTAAACTGTAGTGAGTTTTTACAAAGTGTAAATGTTCAATTAGTTTCTCAATGATTTATTAGGTCTTAGTTAATTTAATCTGAAGATTAAATTGACTTTTGAAACTAACTTACTGGTTTATAATAAGTATAGACACATTCTAATTTAACTATCAAAGTAACCTTCAAACAAATTATATTTCAATGTAGTTAGAAGCGGAATATTAAATATATTGTATATTTATGGCTTAAACCAAAATTCATAGTAGATGTAACCAAGAGGTTCAGTCTCAATCTGAGACTTAGTCCTCTCAACAATTTATATAAATTGATCCACACCCTGGATCGGGGTAAAAAACAGTACAATACTATCCAGGTCAAAAGACCTCTACCACAGTTCTACATGGGAAAACACAGACAACAGCTCACAACTGTCCAGGTCGTACTCGACCTCTACCACTATCCATAGTGGGATACAAGGGAGTAAATAGAGTTTGAATGAGGATTTTAGAATCCTCCGGCATAGCTCAGAAGACAGTGTGTGTGTAAAATAAACAGGTTACACACACTGCTCGAAATGTAAATCAAATAATCACTAAATAAAGTGTGGATGAGTTTAAAAAAGATTTAGTGATAGGCATTGCAGCTCTGGACTCGTTTGATTGGTCAGAATATCTTCTGAGTTCTTCTCTGGTTCTTGTTCTGAAAAACAGAGTATCGTTTTCTTCCTTGGTTCTAGGTTTAGCTTATCAGCCTGAGTGCATGAAGTGTTTGTTGTAGTTATTCACTTAAGATGCAGCTTGTGTTCTCCACTAGAGAAGAATTGCTTCGTTTATGTCTAGTGCTCTTGGAGTATGGATGTAGCCTTGTGTAAATGCACCACGCTTGAATGTTTTTTAGCCTTTTTCTTTTTCACCCTTCGTGTTTAGTTCCTTGATTCTTTCTGTATGCACAACCCGTGTTCACTACAATCATTCCTCTTCTTTTCAGCTAGGTCTTTATCTTCCCTTTTATAGCTTTCTGCTCCGGTAAATGGGAATGATTACCTTTTGCAAGGGTACTAGGTACGGTTCCCTGACATGGAAACAGAAATCATTAAATAACATTAACTGCATTAAAAACATCAAATGTAACCATTAGCTTAATAAATAAATAGTATTGATAGTATAGAGTTTGACTGGTTGGTCAATCATTAGTAGCCTCTTATTGGTAGACATGTTCGGTGGATTATGTGTAACAGTGACCTTCCTTCGGTATCTCTTTGAATTTGTATCGGTAGCTCTTTGCACTTCTATCGGTAGCTTTTGATATCAGTAACTTCTTCTATCGGTAGACTTACTCTATCGGTAGCTCGGTAGACTTATTCTATCGGTAGCTCAATTTTGTCGGTAACTGTCTGTATCGGTCGCTCTTGGTCTATTAGTAGCTCTGGTCTATTGGTAGCTCTGGTCTATCGGTATCTCTTCCTTAGTTCCAGTGATTGTGTATCAGTAGACTTTTGCACATCAGTAGCTCCATTCTGTACTATCAGAAAACTTGTTCTATTGATAGCTATCTGTATTGGTGACCTTGTTCTATTCTTACCAGTAGATTTGTACATATCGGTAGCTCTGTACATATCAATAGCTCTGCGTATCGGTGACTCTACCTATCAGTAGACTAAGGTCTATCGATAGCTCTGTATCAGTAGCTATATGCAGGTCTGTAACTAACACTTATCAGTTTTATGCAAAACATATCCGGTTGGGTTAGAATTAATTCAGAACTCATACAAACACGGATAAACATTGATTAACATATCTCAAGGATTATTTAATGTTATTATTAGATAGAATGACATAGATTGAGTGAATTAGAATATAGATAAACATTAATTGAGATTATCAAAGTATGTAAAAGCATAGTTGGGATTATCAAAATATGTAAAAGCATAATTGGGATTATCAAAACAGGAGAGGTCAACACAAAGGTTGAATAATTAACTCTTAAGTAAGTTGATTTTTCATAAAATTTGTGAAGAAAAGTGAAAAAATGGATATGGAATTAAGGCGCACAAGTATCATGATTGGCGCACAAGTCTAGTATGGTCATTAAAGTTCGGGCAAGCAGGAATCACCACGCAAGTCAAACTTCCTCTACAGAAGCGCAGCATGAATAGAAACAAAGAACCGCGGACAGCAGCACCTGCGCGGACAAGCAGAAAATAAATACACTTGCACAACGAGAGCAACATTCATGGAGAGAGCGGGAAGCTTTAAGACCCGGGTGGTTTGCGCGAGAATGACCATATATTTATAGGCAAAGGTCGCACCCAGCACGTCGTAGCCTGCGGGGCTCACACCTTCACGCCGTGACCTGTGCGCTCACAACTTGTGCACTGCAGTTCCTTGGTTTTCTTCTTTACCTCAGAGTCAAATCCTCTTTACTTTCGGATCCAACTCTGAGGTGGGACTTTTTTTGATGCTCCTTTCCGTCACAGAGTCTAACGACAGAAAAAGTGGAATACCTTAGTATAAATATATTCATCCTTTGAATAAATATCAAAAATTTACAAAGGCATGAACAAAGATTTGTTTAAAGATGGGCCACGCAAGTTTCATCATGGTCATGCAAGTATACCTGTGTGCCACATATTAGCTGTGTAGGTGACTTGCACGCCCTATTTTATTTTCACCCAGGGTCTTCAGTAGCCAATAAATACCCCCTGTGGTCCCCCCACTTCAGGGACGGAAAATTACAAAAGTCAGATTTAAGCTCTCGGCACCCTATTCTCAACTTGAAGTCTTCTGAACACTTTTAAGGTAATATCTTACCTAGAATGGAAGATCTAAAGAGGATTAATAAGGCCTAAGTATTTGAATTCATCAACACTTGCGCACCTAAGTGTCTATACCTTAAGGGTAAATGGCCACACTTGTGTGCCGCCTTATCCCTTCAACAAAACTTGTGTGTCACTCTTTTGGAAGCCTTTAGAGATAATACTAAGGGAATGAGCCAAGCCTCGCCCAAGTATTACCCTATGGGTTGACTGTCGTGAAAGTATACATGTGTCGCTCAGCTATACTTGCGCGACTAGTATTTGCGCTCCCCAACAGGACTTGCGGTCCTACCTCTTTTTGGGTGCCTCTCATACCTATTCAACTCTTTTCTTCAAAACCACCTCTCTTATTCAAGATTTAGCCTTCATAACCCTCTTCAAAGACATTTTTGGCATGTTTCCATTGTTAGAATCCTTATCTGAAATTAATTCTATGGAACATCTCTCAAAACCTTGTGATTTATATCTTTATGTCACTAAGGTTAGAGATTTCCTCCATTCAACATCATCCTCTAAGATGAGAATATCTTTAATATGGGCATCCTCCTTAGGAGTAATCACCAAATCACAAGTCCCCTAACCTAGGCCTCCTTTTTAGGAGTAATACCCAGTCCATGTTCCCTTAAAATGGTCATCCTCCTCAGGAGAAAGCCCCAATCATATTTTCCCTTAACTTGGGCATTCTCCTCAAGAGTAAGCCCCAATCTCAAGTTCCCAAATATGGGAATCCTCATTAGGAGTAAGCCCCAAATTCTCAAATTCCCTAACCTGATCCTCTTTTTCAGGAGTAAGCCTCAGTCATAAATTCCCTAACTTGGGCCTCCTTTTTAGGAGTAAGCCACAGTCATAATTCCCCTAACTTGGGCCTCCTTTTCAGGAGTAAGCCCTTGTTATAAATTCCCTAACCTGGGCCTCCTTCTCAGGAGTAATCCCCAGTTATAATTTTCCTTAACCTAGGTCTCCTTCTCAGGAATAATCCCCAGTCATAATTTCTCTTAACCAGTCTTAATTTATTTTGATTTGGACTTCCTTATCAAGAATAAAACTCAATCATAAGTCCCCTCTAATTTGGGCATCCTTCTCAGGATTAAGTCCTAATTTAAGTATCCAAATCTCCATAAATCACATATAACTTTATGGACCTTGTTCACGGGATTCTCCCTTGAAGTATGTCCTAATCTTCATCTATCTGGGCAGTCATACGTACGTAATCACCACATCATTTTTTGTGACTACATA
The DNA here is from genome assembly GCA_963277665.1 of Viscum album. NCBI lineage: Eukaryota > Viridiplantae > Streptophyta > Magnoliopsida > Santalales > Viscaceae > Viscum > Viscum album. The sequence goes on from OY728129.1 coordinate 1,835,865,825, forward strand.
TTTTGTGACACAAATTGTTTGGTTTACTAATACCTCTTGTTTCTCACATCGAGCATGACTCATGTGAGCTTAGAGTGTAAAAGTAATCGTGACGCATCTATTTGGGTCGTTAATCATACGTAATCCCCACAATTCAGAAATCGAACTACATGGACTTTCATCTATACCTTAAAAGTAGAGTACGTAGGAATCCTTTCAAAGGTTCAAGCCTATCATCCATTAATTCTCATCTATCCTATATGACGTTAAACTATATCTTAATTCCCAAACTACGTGCATTTTGATTCCTTTACTAAACAAGGATACGTAGGTAGCCCATCTGCGAGTACGATCCCAACTCTGATACAGATGGTTCTCTATTGATAAAGAACCTCAAATGCATATAAAAGATTCTCTAAATCTTATACATATTAATCATTTATTGTCAGATCTAAAAGATAGATCATTTTAATACTTGGTAATTTAATAAGGATTCACGAACATAACTTAAATCTATAAAGAGAGTCCTAGAGTAGAAAATAATTCCCCCCAAAAAGGTGTGATGAGTCTGAACTCTCATCCTCTCGACCAATGAAAATTCTTAAGCCTCATAGGTCCATAAATAATGATCACCTACCTTTGGAAAGTAGGTCCAAATGGATATAGAATCATTGAATGTTTCCGGTTTTATGAACAAACCCGTTAGAAACCGATTGGAATGTTTGAACCTTAAACAAACAAGGTCATCCCCATTTCCAGAGGAAACAATAACAACTATTTATTCCACTCTCATAGTGTGTAATATATATTCATTAAGTAGCAATTATCCCTTGTGAATTTGAAACCCTGATGGTTGATGAGTTTAGAGTGGAACATTAGTGTTGTAGTATCTAATTCCCTTAGAAGATGAATTTGTGTCTCATCAATGAATAAGATACTTGAACATGTTTCTTTGAGTTAGTTAATACTTTATGGGGGAGGGATACATTACTCACCTTTGATCAATAGTGGTGGCCCACACTCTTCCTTTTTGTGAGAGATGACCATACTGGTGATGCTAATTTATTGGTCTTCTATAACCAAATGTTATCAAGTGAAGGATCATAGGGTTTTTCCTAAAATTGGGGATCACAACATCCACTTCCCCAAGTGTATAATTGTTTTCCCTTTCTATTCATATTAAATATTATGATGCAAATCTTGAGAAAAAGAATTCCCCATTGAATTATGTCTCTATATGTCATATTTCTAGTATATCATTATAGAATATTCCATCATATGGAAACTCTTCCTATGTGATGGAGGATTAGGTTTTCTTTGGAGGTTGTGGTTCTTGGTCCCTTTAGTTTTTACAGGTGTTATCTTATGGTCTAGAGCTGATATAGTAAGGTAATATGAATATTCAGGGTCATTCACTTTATATTATGGATGATAAGGACACCCAATGGAATGTGGTGTAACCCTGAGAATATTGAGGCGACTGTATATATTGTTACATTTCCTTATGAGTATCTTCTGTGGGTGATCAATGATAACATGACTGGGTTTTCTTTGATGATGGGAATTTACCTAATGCACATTGAAATGTGAATGGGGAGTTCTGATAAATGATTTTGAATAGGATAGATAATAAGAATTTTATTGTCATTTTACATGATTTATTGAAATTGATTCATGTACCTTAATAGAAGTTCATTATGTGGAAACTAACATATACCTAGTGGAGCATGTTTCCTCTCAACTCTTCTAGTGTTAGCACAAAATCTCTTTTGAATTCTCAATGGTGGAGTTTGGTGTAGATGAATTTTTCTCACATGAAATACATCTATAATACTTTTTAAATTTGGGTAGATAAGTTCCCTCATTAATGGTATCCTTGTTGATGAACCATTTCAAGGTTGATGTTAATGTTTTACAGTTTTTTCTTATCCCATGTAATTGGGTAACCTTTATGAATAAAGGTTTTAAAATACTCAAAAAATGTGAGCTTATGTTTCTATTATGATCATGCATTAAGATGATATAGAATAGATAAATTTTGGGATGAAAGAGAATGTACCCTTCTAGGGTTGTGGTGGACTAATGTTTCATAAAGTTTGTACATCCTAAGATGAATAAATTTTTTGTGAGTGTGGATTTTTTTTCTACACTATATCACATTATATTTTCCTTATTTATTAGGTAAATGAATTTATTTTTTAGGGATTAAAAGGTTTAAAGGATTTGTGGATGTATTTACTATGGGTTTTCTCAATCAATACCTATATCAAATTTTATGTTTCAATGTATTAGGAACTTATTAGAGATAAAATGGTGAATAAACCCTAATATATGTCCTAAAAAAATCAATGACTCAATCAATCTCAGAGTGTAGTGTTTATCCCTGAGTAAATTTTGGGTGGTTTTAAAAGAATGATAAATTTTAATCGATATTTAATATTTTATATTTAAATAAATATTTATCCCATAAGATTGGATGTTGATATCTCTTAAACTAAAAAAATGTGGAAATTTTGAAACCATGATTCTATTCAGAATAGGGGATTTAACTTATGTGGCGGTACAATTCTGGTTTGAATTTTGAGCCCTTAGTTAGGTCCTTCATGGGTTTGATTTAAATTAATTTAATAAATAATTTAATAAATTCACAACTCTATATGATCTCCATATTTAATCATCCTTGTAATTTCTCTCTAGGGTTATCAATTTGTATAATTTTCATAAACCCAAGATTTTGAGAGACAATGAGGGATAATGGATCCTTTGATGATAGTAAGGGATTAAAATCAAATTGGGACCCAATCCATGACATCATGTAATGGATTTCTATGGTAATTAGAAACCATTAAAATAAATATTTTTGTTCCATTAGTTATGAATTATTTTTCATTTTGATGCCTCATTATTTATTCAAGAAACATTTAAAGGTCTATATTTCATATTATTATCATTCCATGATAAGGAATGTTAGAGTTTTATTGTTAAAATTAATCACTTTATACCAATGTTTTTCTCCCTTATATTTATGAGTTTTTATTTATGCAAGCTCTTGATGATTTAAATTCTAGAGTAAGGTGAAGAACATATTAAAATTTGATCAAGTCTTCCTCTCTTATAATTCTTCTTTTATCCCCCATATTCCTCATAAATGAATGAATATACATCAAAACTAAAATTACATGATTGAATATAGAATGGTGGAATGTGGGGAGGAAGGTATGATGGTGTGAGGGGGATTATAATGGATCTCCAATATTGGAAAATAAGCTTCTATTTAGAAACACCAGTGCAGATCAGACATGGATGTGACACACCAATCAATTTTGGGATGGAAGCTTTTAATGGTGATTTCAGCCTTACTATTTCACTGGGAGGTAGTGACATCGATGGGAAGTGGTGATAAAAGCCATTATAGGAAATGAGGTTCTATTCAAAAAAATATTCATATGTAGAGGATAATAATAAAATTCATTGTATTTTGATTGATGGATGAGATGTTCTAGTATGGTTCATCCTATGGAAGAAACCACGACTACACGACAGTTAGTATCTAATATGATATTATGGCCCTAAACTCTCTAGAAAAGGTATTTCAATTTAGTTTTATTTCTTAAATAGTATTTTGGGTATATTTTAAGATTAATAGAGGTTAGGGATTACGGGGAAAACTGGATCAAGGGGAAGAGGAAAAGGGGAATACCCCTTTTTTCTGGGGTCCACCAGGTACTCTATGACCCTGGACCAAGTACCTGGTGGTATCCAAGGGGATAGGGTGGTTTTGTTTTGAACCACTACGTTCCTAATAAATTATATCATGCACCTAAAAGATTTTTAGGAAATATTTCCATAACTAGAAGGTATTATAGTCATTTAATCCATATATTTAAATGTAATCTATGTGGGATTTGGATTCTTCACAATAATTTTGGTTTTATATTCCTTTAGAGGTCACAAATCCCTTCATAGTTATATCCTAATTAATCCTCCTCAAACCATGATCCAAGGGGTTATAACTAGTCTTCAAGTCTAGGTTTTAGTATGGTATGGTCTCCTCCACCCTTTTCTCTTACTCTTATTTTCTTTTAATGAAAGCCAGTGTAACTCACCATTACTAAATTAATATTATTTCTAAATCATTAAGATTCTTTAGTTTCCATATGGGATACCTACTATAGGTCCATACATAATTAAATCTAAGATAAATCTATAGTTTATATTCTTGTATTTTCTTTCCTTAATCCCAAAGGTTATTACCTAACTATTAAACCCCTTTTGGTGGTTCTTTTTAGAATTTGACTAGTATACTTGTCAATTTTAATACCCAAGTAATCTATTAGATGTATTTCAGGTAGGCATACCTCTCTTATATATCAGATATATACAGAGTTAGGTTTTCATTGGTATAGGGCTGAGTGGACCTAATTAAAAATAAACATTTTTTTAATAAAAGGAAAATATATATTACTTTTATTGATTTTTGAGTCTAGAAGAATATACCTTGATTTAAAATATGTTTATAAGAATTCCTTTAGTGTATCTTGTGTTTTATTTTTAATGTTCATGTCCATATCTTGAAATGTATATTTCTACCACTAATATGCTAAAAGGGGGCCTTAATAATGTTAGGTATTTATTTTTATTTTGTTATGATCATTCCCTTGAATATTATTTTCTATATTTTTATGTGAATTCTATATTCTATTTAGTAACTTATAATGGTGTTATAAAGAGTACTTAGTTGTTTTTAATATTGTTAATAAAGTTTACCTTTCTATAAATAATGTTTATGGGATTGGATTGCAATAACTTGACTATATATACCACTTCCCCTATTAAATGTGATAGGATGAGGCCTCAACTATGTATATACCTTTTCCTTCCCATGGGATGGACTATTCACTAATTTGTTTTTGATATACCAAGATGGTATAACCTATAATATTACATTACCTTCATCTTGACATCAATACTAGGATCTTTTAAAGTAGGTAAAGGAATGTAATGACCCTCCTAGTGTATAGAGTATTCATTTTCATTGTGTAAATTCATTGATTTTATGGTTAAAAAACATATTAGTTTTTCAATTTTGATTATGATCTAGTTATATATTGTTTTTTTTGGGAACTTATGTTTATGATAGGTAAGTTATGGTGGGCTATCGACCGCTTACTAGGTTACCATACACCTTTCATGTTATTCTATGGGATGTGGGTGGAAATTATTCTCAATGGTATTGGTAAATAAAATGCACCAAATTTTGATATCTATTATATTATAGGACTTGGGATATGATATTTACCTTTTTATTTATCATGAGGGTGTTTGGATATTTTTCTTAGGGGTTTTCTTGAAACTTTCTTCTTGGGAGTTCTATTTTTTTGTCACTTTTTCCCTATAGGCCTTATCTGGATGAGCCTTAATATAGAGTTTATTTTTTAGAATATATTTTATATATTGAAGACATTATATATGTTATAAAAATTTATGTTGATATATATATATATCCCATTTTTTATGTGTATCTATAGATTAATATGTACGCATGACAAAAACTAATATAATTTTGGTTTGAATGCATGTTGACCCAAGGAGACATGTCAATTTTTTCCTTGAAATACCCTATTTCATATTTAGTTCCAATGGGGTAAAAACACATACCAAACTATTATTATATTACCCAAGGAATTTACACTAGCTTCTAATGAATGGGTGGTGTGATTGAGGTATTGTGAAAACGCCACCCTGTGTTATTTGGAAAATAGGGTCATGCTCAATGAAAAATGGAATCAGAAGACACTTTTAGGGCCCTTGGGTATGGGAATTAAGAATATATAAGAGAAAAGACTATTATTACTTAGGAAGTATCCTATAAATATTTCTGGCCATTATAATTATAATGAAAGCCTATTTTAAAAGGGGTAGTCTGTGAATTTGATTTTCATTTTATTTTCCTTGATTCTACCCAACTTATATGAATCTTGTGCATCATATTAGGCTTCAATAGTTAATAACTGGTAGGAATGCATGTCATTACACATATCTGCATATGCGTGATTGTGGTCTAGTGTGGATCAACATATGTTTTTTACTAACCAAATAATTAACAATAAATAATTATAATTTTCATATATATTTATTAATAATGAGTAGGTTGGTATAAACCAACCATTGACCATTGTTAGGAAAGCATTTATATTACCTAATAACTTGATTACCAATCCTATAGGACTATGGTCTTATGATTTTTTATATTCTAATAAGTTTGTTCAAACCAAGTTTACACCTCTTTATATTATATAAAACGTATGTATCACAGGCTATGGGTACATGCTTAGAGAAATTTAAATTAATTAAATTATTAATGAAAGGGGTTTTAAAATAAAATAAAAATGTTTTGATAATTAAATAATGGAAGGAAGAAAATAAATATGGGTTTGATCTAGAATTGTTAATGTATATTAAAATTATGGGATTCTATTGTAGGAGGGGGAACTGTCGCTCTTCTATACTATCCTATAAGTTATTCTACTAAGGTGACCACGTATAATCGAGTAAGAAGGATTATATGAATGTAATTTACCTACCCGACCTATAGTGGACCCTTAGGTACTCTAGGGGATCACTTATTTTTTATAGGTTTCCAATCAAGGTATCCCTTAAAAAGAATTTATGGCCCTCTATTTCATTAAGTAATTTGAGTTCTATCATCCAATTATCTTTTAAAATGAGAAATCTCTAAAATAAGTGGGAAAGTGGTTTGTTCATATCCACAATATCATTGAGAGAATTGGGGCCTTGGAGTAATACCATGTATTTTTATCAACCTTCATGTTGGAATGGGTTTCACACTGATGGGGTTACATTATCCATAAGGTAAATAAAGATCAAGGTTTGACATGAAATAATTTCTAAGAGCTCTGTTTTGTTTTATTATACCATGAAATCATGCATTGGGTGAAGGAAAAGGAATTTATGAATCTTCCTCAAGCATTCATGAATATTATAGATTACAAGACAAATTGTACCATCCTTTTGTGCTTTTATTTATAAAATAGTGTATATGAGGATTCTGAGGAATGGTAATTCATGATTGGAAGGAAAGATCTATTACAGACTCGTTTTATGCTCTTTAACCTACCTAAATTCTATAAAGTGGTTGAGAAGATTTTTATTTTTTAGATAGGGTCCAAGGGATATAGTAAACCATATATTTCATATATATATATATATATATCACATATTAGTAGATTAATTTTCATTAAATAACATAATGATCCATTCCAAAATTGTAGAGGTATTGTTTCTTTGGAAACGTGAATACATTAAAAACATCTTCATGAGTGAACTACATCACCTCCCACTATGTTCTTAATAACTATAATACTTAATACCTTTCATCATAACTTGGGGAATGGAAATGTAATAAAGGGTAAGATCATTTTATTAGTAATAATAAATAAGGGAGATATAATGGATTACTTAAACATAACATGAGCCTAAGGGTATGATATTTGAGTATAATATTTGAAAATAATTCTATACATATCATAGATTATAATATTGAGTCTGGAATAAACCTTGGTATTTCATAAGTCAAAAATCATAATGGATTTATATAACATAATCCATGATAGAATAAAATTATCATACAAAATAGATTTTTGTAATACACATAAGCAAATAAAATCATATCCTTATTAGTTAAGTATCATTAACAAGTCAATCATAGTGGATTGGTTACACTCATAAAACCGTAATAATAGTAATGGTCCACTCCCAAGACTATCATTGTGGATTTGGTCCCTTACTGAATTGGGTTCACCCTCATTACAATCCTTTTTATCTCAAGAAATATCCTTATTTACCCAATGCATTGGACAGAAATATATTTTTTTCCTCACATATCACATAATTAAAATCATATAGATGTGATCCACAAGATCATAAAATATTAATCATATCATACCCCATAAAAAATAAATGGGTTTCATAAACATTTTATCTTGGCATAACTCATCGTAAATAAATGGGTTTCATAATAATTTCATCAATTCAACATATTATGACCCATGGAAAAGGAATGGGTTTTATAAACAGATTTTCATTATAATAATAAACCATATAGAGAAATAATAAGGATGGTATAATTTTATCATATCCCTAATAAATATTAGGTAACATAAAATGATGTCATCTTAGATGAAAATTTCCTTTAAAATATTACTTAGAATATTTCAAGAGTAAAATACCATTTTCACTTTGAAACCACTTATTTAAAATATAAAAAAATTAAAAAATAGTAAGGAATACAATTTATTTGAAAATAAACTTTTTAAATTTTAATGTAATATTCAAATAATTAAGTTATCTTGATAGTGGTAAATTCTATTTAGGTCATATAAGTTAAAATAAAACATTCCTTTCACACTTTTGTAAAAAAAATCAAATAATACATCATTTGGAAAAAAAAAGTATATTTATTTTAAAACATTGTGTAAAAATTAAATCATGGGTAAAAATTAATTTAACAAATAATATGAAAATTGTAAAAATACTCTTGAAATATTTTTTAGAAAACATGGACATGGAAAAAATTATTTTCAACCAAAAAGATAAATAAAGTGTATTTTCCTTAAAATATTATTTTGGTCTCTTGAGTTCATAAATACAAAAAATGAAAGGAAAACGAATAATATCCATAAATAAATATATTATAATAAAAATAATGAGTTTTATTAAGAGTTAAATAATTAAATTTCATCATTAGATGTTAATTATATAAATCCTGATAAATAATAAAATTGTAACATAAAACCATTACCTTGAATTACACTTTATTTAAAAGCACTCAAAAATCATGTATAAAAAATATAAATTTATTATAAAAATATATAAAAGATACATTAACATTCTTATATTTTTATATATGATACAACTTTAATATTCCAACCCCCATTTATTAATTACTCCTTATTAAAACCATGGTTTTAGAGTGTTAACAATTTCGTTCTTCGTGTGAGTTTCAGTTCGGAAGTTGTGGTATTTGTACATTGATAATGGTTCCATCATATATAGAATTTTAATCATGAAATAAATATCATATATATTAATTATCTAAATATTTAGAGTCATCCATAAAATTTATAAATGGAAAATTGAAATACACTATTCATAGAGATGGTAGGTCGTAGGCACGCATGAACGATGTTTTAATTTTTTTGATGGATGGAATGAAAGAAAGGTAAATAAAAATTAAACTATATGGAATAATTATTATATAATATATATAATATATTAATGAAATATATTCATATTCCTATACAACTAAAAAATAAATGAAAAACAAATCACATCACTTGGTGAAGGTGGTAGTCCACACATACGCATGAGTGACGTTATCGTTTTCCAACTAATTGAAAGGAAAGAAGGTAGATGTGATATTATAATTATAGAAGTATAATTATGTAATAAATATAATATATAAAAATTATACTCATCCTAATAATCATCCATGAAATATGATGATGAAAGATGAATTTTATCCCCTTATGGAGGCTGTAAGTTGTATATACACACGAGCAACACTTTTACTTCCCATTAGATCGAAATAGGGTGGATAATGGGGATTTCATAGTAATAAAATAAAATAAATTTTATTTATTATAATTAAGTTATTATTTTCTGATAAATACCACATATTTATAAGAGATAATGGAATATGTTAAAAAATAAAGTTATCAGTTAAGGTGATTACATCTTCTTTGAAAAAACTCCTCTAGATCTCCTCTTAAGGATCCTAGGGTTGGTATTTTTGGGAGACCAGAACCTATATAACCTGGATATATAATTTTATAAGATAATTTTGTAGGTATAGTATGATCTATAAGGGTCAATGTGATATAAATAAGAGAGAGTATTGGTGTCCTTCTATAAGGGGGCAGGAGGACATACTTGAAATTTCTTAAAAGATTAACATATAATAAATTCGTTATCAATTAAAATGCTCAAAAATAGACATTAATTAAAATAAAAAGAGCTTTGGATTGAAATTAAATCATAAAACTAAAATTATATTGGTTTTGGTGTCATTTTAAACACTTTTCAATTTTATTAACCCCGTCGTTAATTATTTTTTATCTTAACTACGGTAACAACTACTTCAATCTTAAAGGGTTAAGAATGTTAACATAAATAGAAAAATGACTCATAAATGGACCATAGATTCAATTTTAAAATATATTCCATTAACATGTATGATGATAATATTCTTATGGGTTTCAAATAATATAATAAAATATTATATATAATAAAATGTAATTAATGTCAATTTTACAACAGTTTAATTAATTTGAATATAAAGACACCAATGTAAAGATTGAATTACAATATAATATTTTAAAATATCTCTAATATGTAATATGTATGTAAAATGTTTTTTGGAATAAATTAATTCACTTAAATTATATAACTTTTAATATTTTATAATTCATTTATTTTATTTTATTTTGTTAATTGAATAAATATTTTGTTGGTGTTTCATAAGTGTTTAATGTAATTATTCAATGACTACAAATTATAAATAAACTAATATGATAAAAATAACTAATATATTTCTAAAAAACATTTAAACCTGAATTTATATTCATTTTATCCTTATGTAAAAAAATTAGGCTCATTAAAGTAAATAGAATAATATTTTGTATTTATTATTTTTTAAAATTAATATAATGGTCTTATTTAAAGGAAATATGGCCCCAATATTCCATATAATCTAGAATTGGATCTAATGGACTAATTCCACTCAAAAATGGTATAAAATCATGTTTTTGATAAATTTTAAATCATTATCCCAAATTTTAACCCTATTTTACCCATTTTACCCCTACTGGGGTGACAAAACTATGATTACTATTCATACTGACCAAAAATAAAAGTGACCAATTTAACAAATTTCATCCTAATGATTTTAAATATTGAATTTTTTTTCAATTTAAATATTTTATAAGTGGAAAAATTTAATTTTAAAATTAGTGCCCAAAACCTGATAAAAACTGTTTTAAAAAACATTTTTTACCATAAAACTAGATATATATTCTTATATCATGACTAGAAAACAATTTAGATGAGTTATAAAACATTTTATTGAATACATAATATATTAATTTAACTAAAACCATTCACCAATAGTGATATATTTAATTTATTAAGATAAAAAACACATTATGTACATAAAAACAGTTTTTTAGAAAAATGTTTCTTTTACTTACAAAAGTTTTTTATTTTCATTTATAATCAGTTGATAACCAATGAATTTATTTTATAAATTTTTAAACAATAAAATTTTAATTATTTATTTATTATTAATCTTAACCTCTAATTTAATGGATAGGTTATCATGGTATATAGTAATACGGTTCTTTTAAACTCATGGTTGTGTATATCACAAGCTATCAAAACAATTAAATTTATTTAAAAATTAATATATAATAAAATCATGAGGTGTTACATTATACCCCCTTAAAATTTATTTCAACCTCTAAATTACATTACTTTGTTATAAACAAATAATAATATATCTATTCCATTACATCCTCGGGTTCTCATATAGCTTTATCCGATTTTTTATTCCTCCATAGAACTTTAACCGTGTGAGTAATCTTGGTGTGTAATGCTATATAACTATTGTCTAATATTTCTAAAAAATTTTATTCATAAGAAAGATCATGATATATTGGTATGACCTCTGATTTCATTACATTTGAAGGATTAGGTATATACTTCCTTTGGTGAGATACATGCAATACATCAGGAACTTCATAGAGGTTTGGTGGAAGCGCCAAGTGATAATCTATCATCCCAACTCAATCCAGAATCTCAAAGGGGAAACATACCTATCTATAATATTTCATTTATTCCTAAATATCATAACCTTTTTCAAATGATAAATTCACATAAAAACATCTCACTAAATTTGAACTCTAAATCTTGTTGAAAATTATCAATATAATGTTTTCTGTCAACTATGAGTTGTCTTGATGTGATGTTGAATATATCTGAATTTATATACAACTTCCTTAGATATATTTATTCTCAATATATTTCTTTCTCTAACATCTTCCTAAAACATTAGAGTTACAAAATTCATTTCACGTAGGTCTTTATAAGGATTTATCATAATGCTTGAGTGAAATCTATTATTTTTAGAAAACTCAATTAGAGGAATGTGTTGATATCAACCACCATTGAAGTCCATAGAATAAGATCTTAGAATATCCTTTAGGGTTTTAATGGTTTTATAAAATTGACCATCTATCTGAGGATGATAAGTTTTAATGAAACTCAACAATATATCCCTAACCTATTGAATAATTCATCGGAACTTCGAGGTGAACCTTAAATCCCAATCAGAAAAAATATAATGTGGTACTCCATGAAATATTACCATTTCCTTAATGTATATTATTGAAATCTATTCAAGAGAGAAATGTTATCTTATAATAATAAAGTGTGCGGACTTTTTAAGGTGATTAACTATAATCCAAATAGAATTATTAGCTTTATATATTTTGGGGAGTCTAATGAAATAATCCATTGTGATATTTTCTCATTTCCATTATAGTATTGGTAATGGTTGTAGCATACTCTTAGAATTCTATCTCATAACCTTAGCTTCCTAGAATACCAAGCACTGAGATATATTATATGTAATATCTCTCTCTATGTTTTCCCACTACAGATAATCTTTCTAATCTTTATACATCTCCGTACTTCCAATATGAATAGAGAATAATGAACTATGAGCCTCATCCAAAAATTCCTTCTTCAAATATGTTATAGATAGAACACATACATGGTTCCTGAACCTTATCATTCCATTACAGTCAAGGTTAAACTCATAGAAATTTCTTACCTTCTTCTACAGTTCCACATTTCCCTTCTACCCCTCTTTAATCCTCACACTGATAGATTGTTGAGAACTCATTTGTGTAAGATAATATTTCTCCCCTTCCTTCAATATTCACATATAATACCTTTAAAAATATATAAATATTGTATATTTTTTATCCTCATAAAAGATAATCTAGAATTATAATTTCATCTTAGAGCATCTTAGGCCTTGTTTGCTTTCCTTGGTTGTTAATATATTGAGTAGTAATAATATTTAATGAAATCCTACTATCTTATATGGAACATATTTATCTATTTTTGATTTAATATATACTTTAAACTCTTATAATCATTATATACTTCACACCTTTCTCTATAAAGATAATTCTTTATTATCTTCAATGAAAAAAAATAACATAGCTTACTCCAAATCATGATTTGGGTAATTTTTATCTTGAACCTTCAATTAGTATGAGTCATAAGCCATAACCGTATCATTCTTCATAAAGAAACATCCCATTCCCTTCCCCAATGCATCATTATAGAGCATAAACCCTACTCTACTACAAGGTATTATAATCATATGTTCATTTATTGACCTTCTCTTTATTTTCATAATATTTTCTTCACATTCATATATACAAGGGAACTTGGATCTCTTTTGAGTTAATTTGGTGAGTGGGTTAGACAACCAGGAGAAGTTCTCCACAAAGTACTGATTATATTTATCCGAACCATGAAAAATATTGATATTATACATAGTGTTTAGTCTAGGAAAATGTTCAATAACATCTATATTTGATATATCTACTTATATACCCTCACATGATATTATATAACCCAAAAATAGTACTTTTTATAGCCAAATTTCACACTTTTTAATTTTTTCATACAACTTATCCTTCCTTAGGTTCTTTAGTATAAGAGTCAAGTGATCTTATTTCCTTTCGTTTATCTGTTAATATATAAGAATATCATATATAATGACTACCATAAACTTATCAAGTTAATCTCTAATGATTTTATTCATTAAATATATGAAGATAGAGGGGGAATTAGTATAATAAAATGGAATTACTACATATTTATAGTGTCCATAACTAATATGTAATTATATATTGGGCATATCCCTCTTCTTATTACTTAGGTTATGATATTTAGAACAAATATCAATCTTGGAAATGTATTGAGCTCTATGAAATTAATCAAACAAGTAATAAATATGAGGTATAGGATACTTATTATTTATTTTAATCTTGTTTAGATCTTGATAATCAATCTAGAGTCACATTTATCCACCATTATTTTTAATAAAAATAATAGGTGTGCCCTAAGGTGGAACCCTTGTCCAAATGAAACCCTTGTCAATATTTTCCAAGGGATTCTTACATAATTACTACAACTAAATGGATTTAATTCTATATAGAGTCTTTAAAATAGGAGTATCACCATGTATGAGTTCTATTGATAAAAATACTTAATGATTTGGTGGTAAAATAAAAACTATTTTGAAAATATAAAAACAATCTTCTTTACGATAGGCATATCATTGATGTTGAGTTTCTCCTCAACCATCTGAAATAAAAAACACATTTGAATAGGAATCAAGACCCATAAAATGTATGTAATTTCAATTGGAAATAAATAATTATCATTACACTAATAGATGATCATAGGTTGGTTCAAAATATCAAATGCGTCTTCCCTTCCTTGACAACTGATCTAGTATTTATGTAAAGAAAGCCATTAAATTCCCGAAATGAAATCAAATTCAACCTAAGGGAGAGTAATTAGATTTTTATGAAGTAAATTCCCCTAAATTAAATTGGAGAGGAATCATAGACTTGAGAAGAAATCATTGTAATATTATGGGTTTGCACTATTAATTCAACATCTAATCATTGAGTCGGTATAATTAAACCCTTAAGAAATTCTTCATATATAAAAGAGTGATTATACACATAATCAAATAAAATATTATTAGTTCTAGAGTGGATGGTATGTATAAATTTCACCACTTCCTTATCCACTTCTTAAAAATTAATCACATGATATTTCCCCTTATCTCTATGATTAAGATGTTATTGATGTTAATTATTGTAATTAACATTCATATTTGGGTACTCATTAGCATAATTCCCATACTCCTTCAATTTGAAACATTGTAGTTCTGGTAGTGCATTCCACTAAAATATTTCCTTGTTCCTTTCATTGGATTTTCTCTTCACATAACTTCATCATTCGATATCTTGATGATCTTCCTTTTCACTCTTAAAATATTTTACATTTCCTTTAAGAAATTTCCTCCAATTTCCCTAACACATTTCATTCATAAAGGTAGGATTATCTAATTCTCTCCATGGTTTTAGAGTTTCATTTGAATTCCATATTCCTTTTATTATCAAATTCATGATATTGATGGGTTACTCCAGTGTCTATTTCAATCTTGATAGCACATCAAACGATTTATTTATAGCTTCTAAAGTCTCTTACGGATAACACCCTCCAAATAATTGTTTTAATCCACTAAATAATTTATAGACCATTATTTTTTGATGGATGATAATAAGAGAAGCACACCCTACAATTATTATAACATTTTCCTCATAGGTACTAACTGATTCATCATCCTTATACTTTATCTAAAGGAATTATTTATCAATTTTCATATAATTAATATACATAAATTACTTATAGAAACATAAACTCTTAAACTCATCCCACTCTATGGGGTTAATTTCTTTTCATTACCTCGTATTCTTGATAACATTTCACCAGTGATCTACTTCACCTTCCAAATGATAAACAACAAAAATAAATTTTTCATTTTTTAGACACTGGAGAATGGGAAATATCCTTATAGTGGTACTAATCCATTTCTCAAAAGCTATTGGATCATAAGAACCACTAAAATAAGTTGGGTATTACCATGTAAAGGACTCAATAGAATATTTTCCCCTCCTTTTCTCATTGGGAAGCTCAGAATGAGACATATATTAATAAAGTTGCGTAAGCATATAAATGATATATTTTAATCTATCTTCTAAAACATTTGGTTACATAGGAGGAAAATCATTGCATTGTTCATTGTTTTTAGAATTAACATCATTCCTTTAGGTTCCATCCATTGACTAAATTCACAAAGCATTGTGTGAGGAATAATAATCACAGTGGGAAACCACATAACCATGAAAAAAATAATTAATATGTTGTCTAAATCATGAAATCTTCTTTTAAATATACGATACCTTAGTTTTAACCTAGGTTTTCCATGGTAATAATATATTTGAATCCTTCATAATGGTTCATAAATAAAATGTGAAGTAACAAAATCATATCCCCTAGGAGTGTCAAACTAGGTGCACAGTAAGGGATAACTAACCATGACCTAGAATAATGAATGGAATATACTCGACCCACTCCTTTCAAGGATATTTCCCCTAGATGCATCTATATCAAACCCATATCCACTAATATTATCTATAAAGAGATGTGTTTCTTTGAAAACTACACTCTTTTCTTTACCCTAACTTAAGATATTATCTTGTACGTAGGTTTATCCTAAGGATTATCACTAAGGTTTTCTCATCATTGATTTCAAAGTTTTTCTAAACCTTTATTTTATAAAAACTATAGAGAAACATTATTTTCATACATAGATATCACATCTTAATAGATGGATATCCATTACATAACATAATGATCCAATATAGAATTATATATGTCTATGCCTTTGGAATCTTGGATACATAAACAACTAGTTCATAATTGAATTACATCTTCTCCCACTATGTTCTTCATAACAATAACCCTTCTAAGAAAAATTGTACTTAACACCTTTAATTATAACATGGGGAAATGAAACATAATAAATGGTGTGCTCAGATGATCAATAAGGTTAAACAAGAGGGAGATCACTGATCACTTAAACATAACTTGAGAATAAGGGTATTATAACATGATAATAAAATTTTAATAACATAAATGTCATATAGTATATCATAATCTTGAGTCAAGGAAGAAAACGTGGTAGTTTATAAGAAATGAATCATAAGAGAATAAAAGAACATAATCCATGATATCATAACATTAGAATAATATATATATATTTGGCATACACATAATCCTAAAATCATTCCCTTAGTAATCAAGGATCTTTTCCAAGACTATAATAGTGGATTGGGTTCAAACCCCACACCATCATATTAGTCAAGTTTCACTTATAATACTGTCATAGTGGATATATTCCCTTACTAAATAGGGGTCACTCACATTCTAGTTATGTTTATATCATGATATGTCATTCTTTACAGAATGCATTAGAGGTATATATATTCCGAACACCCCCATCACATGATGTAAATCATACAGATGTGTACCACAAGATCAAAAAACACTCATAATATTAAATCCCATGAAGAATAAATGGGTTTCATGAATTAATCATGGAATAACCCATGGAAAATAAATGAGTTTCATAATCATTACATCAATTCATCATAGTATAACCTATGGAAAAGGAATGGGATTCATAAACATCTTTTAATTCAAATCATAAACCATCCAAATAAATATTAATAATGGTATGATTTGATCCTATCCATAGTACATATTAGTTAATATCAAAGGATGTCGTCTTTGATGAAAATGACTTTAAAAATTACTTTGAAATTTTCTTGAGGAAAGTAGCCTTTTAAATTTGAAATCAATTATTTGAAATCTAAAAATTACTCAAATATTAAGGAATAAATTTTCATTGAAAATAACCTTGGAAATTTTTAAAATAAGAATCAAAACATTTATCAGTCATTATGGTGTAAAATTCAATTCATGTCGTATAAGTTAAAAGTAAACATTCCTTTCACACTTTTGAAAAAAAAATCCAATAAAATACCTCATGTAGAATATGAAAACAATATTAAGTTTAATATTTTTTATAAAAATTCAATAATGAGTAAAAATTACTTTAAAAAATCATAGTAAAATATTAAAAAAACTGTTGAAAATATTTTTATAAAACATAGAGATGGAATAAAAATGATTTTCAACCAAACAGACAAATAAAGTCAGTTTTCTCTAAAAAACATTTTTTAGTATCTTGAGTTATTAAAGAGTGTAAAATGAAAATAAAACATATAATGTCTAGAAAAATATAGAGTATAATAAAAAAATTTAGTTTTCCTAAGAGTTAGTTCATTAAATTTCACCATCAGAAACAAATCATAAACAATCTTAATAAACAATGAAAATTGTAACATAAAACATTTACATCGAGTTGTACTTTCTTTAAAATCATTTTAATCTCTTTTATAATAAATTTAAATTCATTATAATTTTATAGACATATTTATAATATCATATATGATCCACTTTTAATTTTTCAACACCCATTAGTTAATTATTAGTTATTTAAATCATCATTTAAGGGTTTTTACTATTTCGTTCTTCATGAGAATATCAGTTCATAGGTTTTGGTCCTTTTACTTTTATCATGATTCCATTATCTCAAAACTTTTAATCATGATATAAATATAAAATATATTTATAATATAAATATTTACAATCTTATATAAAAGTTATATATAGAAAAATGAATTAGATCATTCATGGAGACACTTGGTCATACCTATGCATGAATGATAATTTAATTTTTTAATAGATGGAATGAAAGAAAGAAAAGTAATAATTAACCTTTATACACTATGGGAAAAATAGATTTTTGAAACGGGTTATTTGCGACAGAAATTAATCTCATCGAAAATAGTCTTTCCCAGAGGTTATCTGTTATGGGGGATTCTACCCATCACAAATACTTGGTTATTTGTGATAGGATTTGGGGTCCCGTCACAAAAGGTTTGGTGTGGTTTCCACGAAAAACTGCGGGAAAGTTATTTGTGATGGGGGATATTCCCTTGTTGCAAATAATGCATCGGTTGAGAGGTATCTAAAACGAGTCCCATCATAAATACCCAGTGATGGTAAATAGGTTTTTGCGATGTGATGTTCTCTTGTCGCAAATAGTTTATCGGCAGGTGCCTTTTGTGACGGGACCCGTCGCAAATACTCTTTTAACCACCGACCATAATTAATATGGGAAAAGGTTTTTGCGACATATCCCATCGCCAAAAATACTATTTGTGATGGGCAGCCCATCACAAATAGTCTCGTTGCAACTAATCTAACCTATATATACCCTCATCTATTTTTTCAAATCCGCCTCTCATTTCTTACTCTCTCTCTCTCTAAACTCAATTTTCAGGGAGAAAATTTGGGTGAGTTTGTTTTTTTCACAAAAAAGTTGTGAAGGCATCTACATCAATAGGAGATCAAGTTTAAAGGTTTTTATATTTTCTTTAATTTAGTGTTTATTTCATTTTTTGATGTTAATTTTAATTATTTTTTATTAGTTGTAATTAAATTATATTTAAATTGTTTTGTTATTAGTATTTATTTATAATAATAAATTGAAATTATTAGTACTAATTTTTAATAATTAGTAATAAATAACAATAATTAGTAATAAATATCAATAATTAGTAATAAATAGAAATAAATAGTAATAATTAGTAATAATTAGTATTAAATAGTAATAATTATTAATAAATAGCAATAAATAGTAATAAATAACAACAAATAGTAATTAATAGAAATAAATAATAATAATTAGTAATAATTATCAATAAATAGTTATAATTATCAACAAATAGTAATGAAAATGAAAAAAGTCACATCGCTTTGTGAAGGTGGTAGACCACATGTATGCACAAACGACGTTATCATTTTACAACAGATTAGAAGGTAAGAAGGTAGATGTAAAATTATAATTAAATAAGTATAATTATTTTATAAAGATAATATATAGAAATTATACCTATCATAATAACAATCCTTTATATTTGGTGATGAAAAATGAATTGTATCACGGCATGGAGACTGTAAGTCATACATATGTGTGAGTGGTACTTTCACTTCCCATTTGATTAGAAAGAGGGTGGATAATGGTGGTTTCATAATCATAATAAAATATAAGTATATTGAGGATAATGAATTCATTATATTATACTAAATACCATATATTTATATGTTATAAAAGAATAATTAATAAAAATAAATTGATTGGTTAAGGTGAATACCTCTTCTTTGAAATAACTCTTTTAGATATCCTATTAAGGATCCTAGGGATAGTTTTTTGGAGAGGCCAATATCAGGAACCAACCCTTCTGGGACCACATATACAATGGTAAGAAAAATCTGACACCCAAATCCTACATCCAATAGGGATGGGGCTGGTGACTAGCATCGAGTACTCATATCACACACATAGGAGGCCCTAGCTGAAGGTACCTATAAACACACACACATACATCTCCAAATACCCACATAATTCTAAAAAATAAAATAAAACTGATACCATAATGAATTAATAGATATATATCCCACATCAGAGTATAAAAAAGTAATTTTAAGCATAAGGTACAAATATAAGCCTAGTAAACTATTAAAAGTAGACCAACCTGCTCGGAAGGAGGGGACATTTTTCATATGCAACACTTGGTAAAAACCATAGTCTATATAAATAGACTATGATATTCCTACTCATAATAAAACTAGGAATCTGTCAAAATTCATACAATATACATTAGGCATGACATGTGCGGGTGGATCCCATACAGGTGGGATTATAACTATACTCAGTAGAACATCTTAAAATCACCAAACATAAAGCATCAAGAGAGTAATCAGCTCATCAATGCAAAGGAATGTCAATATGAATTTGATACATAATAATAAAAACCTAGATATACTAAATAGATACACTAAGTCTCAAGTTAATGTCACACCCATACCACCATCATAGGATTCCTACTCGAGGAAATAAAGGAATGCTCATTTGGGAGAATTCACTCATGGAGTCTTATAAAACTGTTGACACCACAGAATATGTTTCATGCACTTCTCTGCAAAATTGAAGATATGATTCTCACATAGAAAAAAAATAATGTATGAGTAAAGATATTTCACCATGAAGGAAGATGATACTGTCTGGATTTCTATCGTTTAACATATTTCTCCAAAATTATGGATAAGTGGAAATATCCCTTCTCAAAAAGTTAGATGTGTATTTACAATATCAATGATGAAAATCTGCCGATTGAATAAATTTCAATTTTTGAGTTTCATACGAGAAGAATTGGGGTATTTAATATATCCTGAAGTGTATATCCCTTTGAGAGATTTGATTTGACTGGTTACAAATCCCATGTGGACTTATGAATCAAAAGTTATTGAACTCATAACACACAAAAAAATTATCAAGGGATTTTTCTGACCTACACGGAGGAGCTACGTAGAAAAGATACATGGAAGAACTATATGTAAAAAATCTCTTCGACCAGGTCCCCTCCATGCCTATAAATAGGACCCTTAAGCTCACTATTTCAAAATTAGAAAATGTGGGAAGAACTCATAAAGCTCCACTTGTGTAACTCATTTTTCCCATGTTCTCAAAAACTCTCATGTAAATATCTAAAACATGAGAGAAGAGAGAATTAAATGGGGGAAGTGGTTCAATGACTCATTAGGGTCTAGAACACAAGGACCTATTACATGGACTAGTTCCAGGGCCTGCACGGAGCACCTATGTGGAGAAACTATGTAGAGCAGCTGTGTGAGGCACCTTAGCGGAACACCAGTGCGACGAACCTTGGCGGAGCACCAGTGCGACTCACCTTGGTGGATCACCTGTGTGGCCCAACTAGGGGGTGCACCTGAGTGACCCTGCTTGTCCATACTATAGGGGGTGCAGCCCCCAAAACCCTTCTCGAGATCTGTATAAGCCTATGACTCCAACCCTCGGGGTCGGTCCCTTCACTTCTATCACTAACCCTCATGAAAAATGGAGTGTCGCACCACTAAATTTTTGGGTTGGGTCAATGATATTTTCCATTGTACCTTTCTTGCGGCCCAACTTCAAGACTTGGATTACCTTGATTTGAGACACTCAATCACACTCAATTAAGTTTCTTGATTCAACTTACTCCTATTGGTTCCTTTCACATGTTACAAGTTTTGACTCTTCTTATGATTTTCTCTAGTACCTTGAGTCAATGCACTTCTCATGAAACTCCTCCAACCCTATCACCTGACTCCTATGTCATGTTAAACCAAAATGGGAATACTCCTTCGGTGTAATCCCCAACCAATCCTCAAATGGGTATCCTCTATAGGATTAATCCCCAACAAAATCTCCATGGGCATCCTATTTATGAGTAAGCGCCAACCAAACCTAAAATGGGAATCCTAGTTTGGTGTAAGCCCCAACCAATCCTAAAAGGGGAATCCCTTTTGGAGTAAGGCCCTAATCTTTCTGGCCATACCCAATGTCCTTCAATTTCATTTCACATTGAAGGTTTCATTTCTTCACACCCTTAACCACCTTCGCCTCAGCTTCTTTCTCCATAGTCTCAGCCTCTTCTATTAGTAGAAGAGAAAGTGTGTGGTTTTTTTAATCTTTCACATCCTCTTGTTTCTCATGCCAAGAATGAATCACATGGGCTTAAAGAATTGTGAGGCTCAAAACATCCAGACAATCCACCAGTCTTGAACTAAGAGAACTTTGATTCCCACCATAATTAGGATATGTAGGAAGCCTTCACCAGGGCTCGATCTCACTGGATATTCTCTTCAAGAATCCAACCCTAATTCCCTTAATTAAAAAATCCTCCTTAGAAGAAATCCCGGAATTAATACCCCAAAATCTCCATAAGAAAATAAATTTCTCATGGATATTTCTAAAATGGAATAGTATTTAGGAGCAAGCCCCAACCTATTTCTCTCAAAGGATCATGCACCCTTGTGAGTTCTCCTGAACTATATAGGATTTGATTCACATCCAAATGATATACGAAGGAAGCCTCCTGGACATTAAAACCCAACAATCTAAATCAAAATTATCCTTTTTGGGACACCTTCCCAGCATAGTCTAATTCATCTTCGAAATTCATATCCCTTTTCTGGTTACTTGGGCTTCTTAGGCATAATTCCCACACCAAGATTTGACTAAGCACCTTTTTCTTAGATGTCCTTAGCATATGATAATAAACTGTACAGTTAGGTCCTTATCAAATGAACTTAAAATCTATGATGTGTCCCATTAAGATTCACCAAACTATGAGGGTTATGATTCATTTCACAAGGATATGTAGGTAGCCCATTTATGGGTATAATCCCATCATCAAAACAAACTTTTGACTCCCTGGATGAAAATAAATTACAGAGTTCCCCACTAACTGGCTTAAAAACTAGTATCATCATGACAAAGATTAAAATAATTTCTAAATACTATATAATATGAAACCTTTGATGGAGAACCTCAAATACATATAGATATCTCTATTAATGAAGAACCCTGAATATATATGGATGATTCTTTATTTCACGCACGCTATGAATTGATTGAAAATTCAAAGGGAGGCCTACTTTATAGTTATTGAATTAATAACAATTCATGAAAATATATCAAATCTATAAGAGAGTCCCAAAGTAGGAAATAATTCCCCCAAAAAGGGTGTGATGATTCCAACCTCCCATCCTCTCAAGAAATGTCTTTTCTTAAGTATCATAGGTCCAAACCTAATAAAAACCTACCTTTGGAAAGCAAGTCCCTTGGGATAAATAACCATTAGATGTTTTCGGTTCCATAAAGAAATCCAATAGAAACTTCCTAGAAGTAGTGATTCCTAACTAGAACAGACATTCTAGGGGGAATATGTGGAAACAAAAACTAATGGATCTTATACGATAAGTTGTTCTCATCTGGCCACTTCATGAATAAGTATACATTAGAACACTACATATCTCAACACATAGATTGGATATTTCACCCAAGACATGTGGGGAATACCTGAACCTATTTTGAATAACCCACTAATTAAGGGATCATATGGACATATTTATTGGTCACGATGATTCCTAAAATACCACATAGGGAAGAGGAATAAATGATAAAGGATCACACTCCAAGCCACACTGAGGTATTTCATAACTCAATCTGAGACTAATCCCATATATTGGACCACATCCTATTCTCAGGACACAATGTCACATTGTACCCTCATAGGGATGGACCAAAGGGATTCACTCAAGAGATATTGTTCGATAATAAAGAGAACAAGGGGCTCAAACTATCCTCATATAAGTACACTAGTTTCACTAAGTAAACATGGTATGTCTTTCCTACCCCTAGTATGACTTTGTACTTTGGTACATGCCAATGTACTTCAAGAGATGCCCATATACCTTGATTGTTCCCATGTACCTAGTAGTGTTCAAGTTCTTTGGTCTTTTCTGAGTATTGGTTCATTCTTGTGTACTCTGGTCATGCTCATATACCTGGTCATGTCTGGGTACTTTTGGTCATTCTTAAGTACTGGACCATGCATGTGTACTCTGTCCATGCCCATGTACCCGACCATGTATGTACCCATGTACCCCAAGGGTAAATGTTGAGTCACCGAGCATGGGTGACACAGTATGTGGTAGGTCTCACATGGAATTTGGAATTTTATTTTTTAGAGACCCTAGCTGCCGCATCCAGGATACTACACGGTGTGTGTTCTATGGATTACACACCATGTATATCAGGATTTTCTAAAATCCTAGAACCATTATGTGTCTTAAATTTACACATTTTCTACCTCTATTCAATCCATGATTCTCACCATAGAACTTAGATCTAGCATTTACTGATCCTTTTCATCATCAGTGGTT
The DNA here is from genome assembly GCA_963277665.1 of Viscum album. Taxonomy (NCBI): domain Eukaryota; kingdom Viridiplantae; phylum Streptophyta; class Magnoliopsida; order Santalales; family Viscaceae; genus Viscum; species Viscum album. The sequence goes on from OY728129.1 coordinate 1,835,890,461, forward strand.
TGATTTTGACCTTCCAATCAACTTGGGAATTGATCCCTATCACACATTGTTACTGAAACACAAATTCGTGAATGGTGAAAACCCAATAAAACACTTAATTGATCCACTTTTATTGTCACACACCTTGATATCAACACCAATCCCAATATGGAACCCTTTGTAATGATCTATTGTGCCAGAGAATGATTATGAAATGATTCTTCACTGGTTATTTGTTGAATTGTCGGTCATAAGGAATGTCGAGGATGAACTCTCAAAGAACAAGGGGAGAAATTAACAAAACAAAAACGTAAGGAAAGAACCACATCCATTTTTTAGGTTATAATACATTCATTAATGAATAAACAAAAGAACATTGTGTATAATCATAGAAATATAAATTTCATATTCTAGGAAGATAAAAAATGTCAATTATAATCAACCATCCATATTTGAATTAATTATTTTTAGGTTAATTTATTCATGTTTGACATTGGATAAAAAATTGGATTAATAGAAATAAAAAAATACCTACCTTTAGTCTGGATTGAACATTGGTGAAGAACGGTTCCATGTTGTTATTATTTGTGAGATCAACAAACTCCTTTGGCACATAGATCATTTCACCATGATCATTTTTCATTGGTACAAGAACTCTCCTCCAAATTATCCTCTCAAATATATAAGGTTATGTATCTAAACATAGTAAATTTTGATAAACATGATTAAATAGAGGTGTTTAGGTTTTTTTATTTAAGAATAATAAGTAAATAAATAATTTTGTTTATATATTTATTAATCTGCCCATTATTTCACATAATCCAAACACCTAGCGTGCACAAAGGTTATATAATGCATAGGGTAAAACCATAATTCTGGATTTCATGGGGGTCATAGATTTCATATTTGAGAGTCCTTTTGGGAGTTATTTGATCATTTAAGACTAACAACATATGTGTGATAAAATATATTTAATATTTTTATTATTTCAATAACAAGCCTCCACAGGCCCCATAATCTCATAGTGACTCAGTGCCTGACCATGAAAATATTTTTTTAAATATTATATGTTTCAAAAGTAAAAAAATAGATTCATTACATTCTCCCAACCATCATTAATTTCATCCTTAAAAGAAGAAACCTACTCAAATAGGTTAGGTTACTACGCTCGCATCTGGTTCTCCCACTCCTAGTTGCTCTCCTAAAGACTGTCATTCTACCATAATCCATACAAAAATGAAATCTATAACCCTTGTAGGAACTTCACCTGATGATCCTTGATCTATATTGGGTACTCTTTGAAGGTAGCTCTATACTCTATGTTCATATTTCCCCAGTCGATAACTTACGTTGGGTAATGCACAAATCTCCTATGTTACGACACATGGAAGACATCATTTACTTATTATAACTACGGTGGTAGATCCAAGCAGTACACCACCACACTGAACCTATGTAGTATTTGGAAAGGGCCAATGAATCTACGAGATAACTTTCCACCCCTACCAAATCTCTACAATCCTGACCGAGGTGAGACATTCCATAGCACATGGTGTCCATTATCAAACTCCAAAGGCCTCAGTCATTGGTCTACATAAGACTTATAATGGCTCTGGGATGTTCTCATCTGCTCTTGGATGATCTGTACATTCTCTATAGTAATTCACTATAATTATGATCCCAAGAGGGTAGACTCTCCTAGATCATTACAATATAGTGGTGACCTACAATTCCTTCCATAAAACACTTTGAATGGTTCCATACTGATGGGGGAGTAGTAACTATTGTTATATGAAAACTCCACAAAGGGTAGGTGATCCTCTCACCTACTTCCATAGTCCAACATGCAAGCTCAAAGCATGTCCTCCAGAACCTGAATGGTCTACATAGTCTAGTCATCTTTCAGGGGTTGAAACTACATGTTCAAATTCAACTAAGTGCCAAAGTCCTCTTACAATCCTCTATATAATCATGATGTGAAGCAAGCATTATGATCTGAAATGGTCGTTGAGAGAACTCGATGAATTTGGACTATCTCCTGCACATAAAGGCATCCTAAGATATTTACTAAACATTCCTCTAAAATGGCTTGGATGTGGGATGACATGGTGAATCGGTCTATGATCAACCATATAGCACTATGTCCTCAAGATGATCATATAATTTCATTCACAAAGTACATATAGATACCATCCCACTTCCACTTCAATGCCTCATGGGGTTGATAAAAACCTGTTGGAACCTGGTGCCTTGCCTTCACCTACTAACAAGTGAGCCATCAAGAGACAAAATTTTATTCACACTTATTCATCCCTAGCCACCAGAACTAATGTTGAAGGTCCTAGTACATCTTTTCCACTCCTAAATTTACCACTAAGGAGGGTGTGTGGATCTCATCAAAAATATCCTATCATAGTGTCACTAGTACCGTAGTTCATTCCTAAAAATGGGTTACAGTCTCTCCACCTTTGAAAAATCCATCAAGAGTATGTCTAGTGAATATCTTAACATGAAAGGTCTCACATCACGTATGTCTAAGGTAAGCCTCCGTAATATAATGTACGTTCATATGGGTAACAAGAATTTATTGGAGGTAAGATACACTATCCTTATCCACTAAAGACAACTAGAATGAATCTAACTACTCTTATTCCTCACTAAACAATAGCAAACAAGATCTCCTACTAATATCATCTTTCATCATATTTCCCTTCCTGGGATTATAGAATATCATGAAGTCCTAATCATGGATGAAATCTATCCAACACCTCTATCTCAAGTTGAGATCATTATATGATAATATATACTTGATAATCTTGTGGTCAGAATAGATAATAAACCACTCACCCATGAGCTAGTGACACCACATATTTAGGGAAAATTCCACCACTATGATCTCAAGATTGTGGGTCACATAGTTTTACTCTTGGGGTCTCAGGTACTAGGACCCATAGGAAATCACTACCTATCTATATATCAGAATGAAACCAAGCCTAGTTATAGAGGCATCATGGAATAGTATGTACTAAAAATATCCTTAGCGAGTCTCATGATGGGGGTGATTTTCAACCACTATTTTAACGCATGAAAATCATGTTGGCACCTATTCATCCACAAGAAAGGATGGAAATTTCATTTCAAAGTACATAAGGGTAGTTAAATACATTATAAATCATCTGTGAATCTTTTTTAGTATCTATACATCATAAGGAAGCTCTGTATATCAGCCACACTATTGGGTGGATCCCAAGAAAGCACTATTTAAACATTCATCAAGTCCTATGCTACTCCCTCTTTTGAGATGTCATGTCCTGGGAAGGGGAACTATCAAATCCAAAACTATCACATCAAGATATTATGATAAATATATTTCTATCAGATTATATTAAGAACCAGCCTAAAATTTCTTGTGTGCTCCTCATTTGATGTTGATCACACTAAGATGTTGTTAATCAAGACCACCATGAATTGATCAAAAAATGCTAAAAGATCTATTTTATGGGTCCCATGAACATTGATGGGAAGTTTTTTCACACCAAAAGGAATCACCAAGTACTTGTAGTGATCATAAGGACATAAGTATTTTGACTTCATAATATCCTGATCATGAACTTGATGTTGGTGATAGCCCACCCCAAGGTCAATATTTGAGAACTATCTCACCCCTATTAACTGATCAAATTGATCATTGATTTTCAGTATTAAATACTTGTTTTTTATGGTCACCCGATTCAAGCAACAATAATCCAAACGCAACCTCAAGATCACAACTACCTTCTTAGTGAACAAAACTGGGGCTACATTAGGAGAAACACTAGGTCTGAGAAATAAATTCATTTGCAACTGCTCTAACTTCCCATTCTACACACAATGATTTGGGGGAACCATATGATATAATGAAATAGAAACTAGGGTAGTCCTTGGGTAAAATTATATATAGAATTAAATCTCATGGTGGGGCGGTAATCCAGGTATGTCCTTAGGGAAATTTTCTCCATATTCCACCACCACTATAGGAAATTGGTAACTCGTAACATCTGGTACTCACAAGGTCATAATATCCAACTGATTAGTAATAAAATATATCCACCTACACATGAATACATCCTTGTCATCATGGAATTACTTCTCAACAATGAAGTAAAGGCTCATCTCATCTATGTTTACACACCATATCCTTCAATTGAAATAGTTAATCTATTCATGAACTGCAGAAAGCCAATACATACATAGAATGGTGTCATAAGGCCTCATCACTACTACACAAATTTTACAAAGGAAGCTATCTCATATAAGATTCAAGTCACACTATCAAAATAAGTGTTTTATTGTTGAATAAACTCCAATAGGATTCTCTATGAACAAGGGTTTAGCCAAAGGCCCAACTGGAATCTCTAGATTTCAAACAAGAGATATGGAATGAAAGGAATAACTCACACATATATCCATCAAGATTATAGCTAAGGTAGAAAAGTCACATATTATACCTCTAATAAATCATGGATCATTTGGGTCATAGGACTCCAATTCCTTCATCTAACCTTATCATTGACCACTATCTCCCTAAACTGGGTGTGGCCACCTGAGGGTCGTGGTAGAAATAGATTAAATCACCTACCGCCTCCTATTGTCCTCCCAAATCCTCGTCCATGTCATCCGCTCTATTGAACTCCCAAATCTGAATACTAACTCTACCTAGGGATTCCATAATCTATCCCTCTACTAGAAACCCATTTGGTCCGAAAATCCCATGTAGGATTTCCTTACTCATCATAAGAGCAACACTACTTCTCTCTCTCAACTGACTGGTGTCATCTTGCAAGCGGAACTATATACCCTTTCTCGTAGTTCTACCTCTGGAAAGTCATCTCTCTAATGGATCCATAAGTCTAATGTCATCTACCAACTACTAAAGACTTAGCTCCAGGGTTCCCACTACCAATACCAACTATCAAAAACTAGTCTTCCAAGAAGCTCCCCACCACTAAAGCTCTCTCAATCACTCTAGTATAAGTCATAATGTAAAGAGATAACACAACAGACATAATATCTCTATGGAAGACATAATTAAATTTGTTTTCTTGAAAATAAATCATCTTGAACCATATATATGGAGTATGATGACATGTTAGTGAACCTAGATGAATACTCTGTAATAGTCATGATACTCTACTGAAGCTGAAAAATCTCCTAGATATGCACTACATAAAACATTGTTAGGACAAAATACTCTCTTAAAATATGTAAAAAATATATCTATAAAAGATATCCTAATTGTAATTCCATGTCACCAGACTCTACCATCTCCTAGTGGAGCTATAAATCTGGCCCACCACTATGACCACCATCTGGTTTGGAGGGTCCTGACTAGGTGGAAAACTCACAAAACTACCTCAAGTAGGTCCTTAGTTTTTGGGGGGTCTAGATATACCTAAAACCTGAGATATATCTATCTCTAAATCTCATGAATTTCACTTATCCTATGAACATTCTCATCTGGTACTTCTTGAAAAACTAGTTACTCAAAAGGTGGATGTAATACTGGAAACCCACTTATAGGTACCACATTATAAACAGGTCCCTATAATAAATCGTCATCACTATGTGGGTCATCCACATGATGCTACTGTGGAAACCAAAACCGAAGTATTCATAGAGGCATCATGAAATAGAAAATATGTACCATGTTCAATGTGTATATATAGGGAGTTTAATGAAGAAGGACATGGAAACCACAACCAATTATTATATGATTCATGTACTAATGTTTTCCCTACAACTTATGCCTATATTTATAATTTAAACCAGAATTTATTAGAGTCTTGGTGGATGGATAAATAAGATTTTACACCAACACTGAATTCCATATCATAACAGATGAACATAAAACACTTTAACTTAGTTACCCTAGTTCCTAAAATAAATCTCAATTCTAAAAAATATCCAAAACTCTAGTCCAACGATGAACCTCTTCTGGTAACACTATATCATGACCCAACCCACCAGGGATTATCTGGATATTGGTAAGCTGAATATGAAACCCCAATCCAACCTCTAAAAGGCCATGGTATAAAAACCATTGATGATTAGACACATTACAAAAATTGTAGGCCTTAGACTACAATTTATTTATACACACACACATCTCTAAATATCTATATAATAATGAAAGGTAAAATACAACATATACCATAATTCATATGTAAATATATTTCCCACATCATATTATGACACAAGTACTGGAAAAAATATAGTCTAAATAAAATGTCATTAAAACTATAAAATGTGTCCAAACTACTCATAAGGTGAGGACTACTATCAAATGAAACACCATGTTTGAACCATAGTCTTTTTAACTTAACTAATCTCTGCCTACGACTCCATCGAAAGGCCAATCATCTACATAATACATGAAATATATGGGAAGATCCCATGAATGGGTGAGTAAAGAAATTCCTAGTAGGACACCCCAAAGTCACTAAACATAAAGAATAATGAGATTATTCAGCACATCATCATAATGGAATTTCTATCAGAATGTGAGACATAACAATAATAACACAAGTATACTAAAGAGAGACACTTAGTATAAAGGTAAATTCAAAACCATACTACCATCCAAGGATTACTTCTTGGGGCTTTAAAGTAATTATCTTCCAAGATAATTCACTCCCAAATTCCCAGAACACTAATGGATCCCATAAGAGAATTAGTACTCATCAGGACTCTCTATGAAGTAGTAAATGATAGAACTCATAAGATCTTGATACATAGATAGGGGATTTCAACCCTATATAGTAGGGTATACCTATCCATATCTAGAATAATATTCTAAGAATGGTATCGTATTCCCATGTATGTTGGTCATGATGCTTCCTAAAACTTCACCTAGGGAAGAAAAATAAATGATATAGGATTACACTCTGGGTCTCAAGGAGGTATTTTGTAACTCTATCTAAGAATAATCTCATAGATTGGACCACAAACTATTCTTAGGACATGATGCTTCAATGTAAACTCAGAGGGATAGACCTAGGGGATTAACCCTAGAGATACTGGTTTAAATTTAAGATAATGGGTGCCTCAAATTTTTCTAAGAAAAGTACATGACATGTACTGAGTATATAAATCATGTCTTTTCTACCCCGAGTCTTCATATGTACTCAGACCCATTCCCATATACTTTGGCACATGCCCATATTCCTTGGTTGTGCTTGTGTAACAAGTTGTTTTTAGGTAATCTTTTCATGTCTGATAACTTGTTGATTTATAAGTACTTTGGTCATACCATTATACCTGGCTATGTTTGAGTACTTCTAACTATGCATGAGTACCAGGTTTTTCCCATGTATGGTAGGCACTCCCATATACCTATCTAAGTTTATTCCCATGTACCATAAGGGTAAATTTCTAGTCACAATTAAAATCTCACACCACATTTTGTAGGTCCAAAATGGCATGTGATATTTTAATTTTCTGAAACCCTTTCCACCCAGAAAAGGTACTATATTATGTGTGTTCTATAGAATATGCACTATGTATATCAGGATTTTCTAGAATCCCAGAACCTTCACACACCTTCACTCCATGCCTCTGTTGCCTTTATTCCAATCGTGATTATCACCTTAGAATCCAGATCTTGTTTTATCCTTTCTATAACTGGTGGTTGGATCCCAACCTTCCAATCTTGTTGGGAATTGATCCTCGTTATACCCCATTGTCGGAATCCCAAACCACGAATGATGATCACCCAATCCAACACCTGATTGGTACTCTGTTATCTTTTCATGACTTGATCACACCATCAGTCCTAAACCCAAACCATTGGAAATGATCATCTATACCAAATAATGATTTTGAAATGATTGTTCACTAGGTATTTATCAAATCATCACCCAAAAGAAATGTTGTTGATGAACACCTGAAGAATGGGGAATTAAATCCACAAAACACATATGTCAGGAATGAACCTCAACTATTGTTTGAGATGGATTCCATTCATTATGATAGAAATAAAAAATACAAGAAATAATTATAGTAATATTAATTTCTAATTCTAGGAAGATAAAAGGCATAAACTATAATCATCCATTGATCCATGAATCAATTCTTGTTATGTTAATTGCTTTGGGTTCGACTTAGGGTAAAAAATACAATTAATTAAAATAAAAAATACCCTACCTCTAGTTTGTATTATTCATTAATGAATAAAAGTTCCACATCTCTATCATTGGAAATATCCATGAACTCTTTTGGCACATCAATCATTATGTTGCAATCCATGGCCATCCATTCAAGAACTCTCCTCCAAAGGCTCCTCTAAAATCCCTAGGGTTATGCAGTTAACCCTTGGGATATGAAATAAGAGAGATTAAATAGAGTATTTTAAGTCTTTTTAAATTTCATCATTTATAAAAAAAATATTTATCTATTTATTATTCTACCCATGATTGTACTTAAGAAAAACACATGGCGTACTCAATGGTTATGTTGCACATAGGGTAAAACTCGCAGTTTGGATTTAATGGTGGTCTCAAATTTAACATCTAAGAATATATTTTGGGGTTATAAAAATGTTTCAAAAAATTTGCGTGTGTTCTATAATATATATTTAATATTTTTATTATATCAATACCAAGCCTCCCTAAGATTCAAAATCTTTCATTAAATTTGGGCCTAGCCATGAAAATCATCCCAAAAATATTCTGATTTTTTATAAGGGAAAAAATAAATTACAGCTAGAACCTCTAGAATGGGGACAGAGAAGTTGAGAAACAAATCGGTAGGTTTCGGTCGAGCTAGAAGGCTCAAAGTGGTGTAATGAAGAGAAAGGATGGGTGTCCTTTTATGAGGGAGAGGGAGAATATACATGAAATTTATTAAAAGATTAAAATAAAATAAATTCATTATCAAGAATAATTATTCCAAATAGAAATTAATTCCAATAAAAATAGGATATGGGTGAAATTACATCATCCAATGAAATTTATATAGGTTTAGGACTCTTTTTAAACCTCATTTCTTTCAATTAACCCCTTCATTAATCATTTTTTACCTTAAATGTGGTAACATAAATTTCAATATTAAATGGTTAATAATGTTAACATAAAAGAATAAATGAATCATAAATGGAACATGGTTGATAATTTCAACCATATTCCATTAACTTGGATGATGATAATATTTTTATTAATATTACAACATTTAATATAATATTATTTATAATAAAATATCATTAACGTTAATTTTGGAACTAGTAATTTAATTTGACTTTAAAGACACAAATACAAAGATGGAATTTGAATATAATATTTTCAAACATCCCTCAAATTTATTATGTATCAAAAAACATACATGAAAAAATAATTCACTTAAATTATATAAATGTTAATATTTTTAAAACCATTTTTTTATTTTTTATTTTTTACTTTTTAGGTTAATTGAATAAATATTGTGTTAAAGTTGCATAAGAATTTAAGGTATTTATTAAATATCTAAAAATTATAAATAAATTAATATGATAATAAAAATAATTTATATTTCAAATAAAAATTTACAACATAACTTATCCTATTTTTATCCTCATGTAAAAAAATTAGAGTTATTAAATTCATGGGAGTGACATTTTTTATTTATTCATTTCATAATTTATTATAATGGTCATATTCAAAGAAATATGGAACTAAGTTTCCATATATTTGAGTCATGGATGTAAATGACTAAAATAAACTCAAAAAATAGGATAAAAGAAATATTTAGATATATTTTAAAGCCTTATACAAAATTTTTAACCCTATTTTACATGGTTTACCCTTACTAAGGTGAAAAAAATTTATTATGGTTACTATTCATATTTACCAAAAATAAAAGGGAACTATTTACAAAATTTGATAATTAGGATTGCAAATATAGAATAAAATTTTCAAGATTGAATTTCTATAAGTGTAATAAATTAATTTTAAATTTTTTTCAAAAAACATGATGAAAATCATTTTTTAGACAAATGTGTTTTTAAGCATAAAACTTGATATATATATATATATATTATCATTCCTATAAAAAAATATATTAATGTTAAAACAAATTATTGAATAAATAATATATAAATTTCATTAAAATAATTCACCAATACTTATAAATTTAATTTATTAAGATAAGAACACACTGCACGCATCAAATTGTTTTTCAAAAAATAACTCTTTTTAATAAAAAAAATATTTTTTTCATTTATAATCAATTTATAACCTATGAATTTATTTTAAGAAAGTTTAAAAAATTAATTTTTCTGAATTTATCTAATCCTATTCATAACCACCAATTTAACATCTAGGTTATAACGGTATACTGTATTATTGTTTATTTAGACTCAAGGTTGTGTGTGTCACAAGCTATCAAAAAAATAAATTTATTGGAAACTAAACATATCATAAAATCATGAGGTGCTACAAAAATAGTTACTAGAGTGGTTAGATCGCTACTAGTTCTGAATTTAGTCAATTCCTTCTTTATTGGATGAAATAAATGATATGAATAGGCAGGCATGAGTACTTCCCATTAGAGGATCTAAAGATCCAACATTCTTTTATCTCTAGATTTTGATATACCTATATCGTGGTGGTATTCTTGTGGGTGCATGGGCCAAAAAAGATAAACTAAACCTTTGATTCTAATTATTTCACTCTTATAGATAGTTTTATCACCTATAAAGTTTCAACTATTGCAGCATATCAGATAGTGTTAGTAACCTCAGTAGTCTTAGGGATCATAGGCTTAGTTGGATACTTAGTCGACTGATGATAATAATCCACCATCTGGGAGATCATGTCAAAGATTCCACCAATGAGGTTAGGGATATTTAACCATTATACAATCATATATCTAGGTATATATACTATAGTATTATTAGGAGGATTTGGGTAGGATCTATATTGCAAATCATTCCACTAATAAGGATAAAGTTGGGCCTTCTTTGATCAATGGTACAATTTTAGTTTCATATAAATTTTCTTATAATCTATCTGATATCAGTGACTCACATTCCTTCATTTATAATAAACTAATTACTTTTCTTGGTTAGAAATTGGAGGTTCCTATATATTATATGAATCCTAAAAACCCTCTAGGGAAGATAATAGATATAGTGATTAAGTGTTCATCATATTCTTTGGTGGTAGATTCTTTAAGGAATATTTTAGATCTTATGGTTCTCAACATAAACCTATTTTATGTTATTATATTGATGTACTAGTTGATAAAATTTTATTTATGAAAGTTTTTATACCATAAAAGTATCATTCTTATCACTGACAAGTTTCTAGTATGCACTCTATGGTGAGTGGGGGATAGAAGCCAATTCAGATAGATCTAATTAGGGATATGTAGAGATAATCACTACCAAAATGGTTATCCTTGTCTATGGTGTTTTGGAATATAAAGGGTAGAAGGTATTTCCTATAATGGAATATATTTACCTTGATTTGTTTCATAAGGAATTTTTTGGGATACCTCCTAAGTGGGAGTTAGAGCTCAATTTTGATCTCCTACTTGGCACTAAACAAATAAGGATTACCCTTGTCTTATGGATCTAATTTAATTGAGAAAATTGAATATAAAACAAGAGTATATTGACTCTAAATAGTTTATTAGGTTGATCAATTCTCCATGGGGTTCCCCTATTCTTTCTTTTTCAAGAAAGATGATGGGTGTATATGCCTTTGTATAGACTAGAAGAAACTAAAGTAAGTCACAATCAATAATCATTATCCCTTTCCCAAGATTTATAACTTATTTGATAAAATTAATGGGGAAATGTTGTTATGAAAGATCAATATATATTCAAGAAAGAATCAACTCTGTATTAACCTATAAGATATTCTAAAACCCACTTTGGTAAGTTCGTTTGGGCATTATGAATATCTTGAAATTCCATTCATATTAACTAATGGTCCATCCATATTGATGGAATTCAAGAAAATTATATTTAGTCTCATACTAGATTCATTTATTATGGTATTTTTGGATTCCATTTTGGTCTATTATAAATCTAGGTATGAGCATGTCCGACATATTTTCAGTGTTCAGGAGACTCTATAGAATCATCTGTTATATGATAAACTGTCCAAATGATCATTATGGATTAAGGAAGTAAAAATAATTTGGCATATAATTTCAATAGAAAAAAATTATATATATATTAAGAATATTAACTTGGTTATTCATTGTAATGTAGACTCTAATGTATTTGCGAATAGGATATTTCTTGAACTATCTGGGTATTATCACCACTTTATTTAAGATTTTTCAAGAATAGTTTCTCATATGACTAGCCTAGTGAATAAAGGGGTTAAATTCATGTGGATTGAATGATTTAAAGTATATTTATAGGAATTTAATAAGATCCTAACATTAGATTATATTTTTATCACACGTTATATAAGGAAGGGGTATGAATTTTCTTATGATTATTCGTCTATTTTCCTTGGTTTTGTTCTTATATAGGATATCCAAGTGGTAGTATATTGTTCTAGAAAACTCAATCCTTAAGAATATAATTATCCAAACCATAACTTGGACTAGATAGATTTTGTTTACACTCTAAAATATTGGATGCATTACCTGTTTGGTGAGAATTTTATGGTATTTACAGAACAAAAAATTCTAAAGTATATCTTTTCAAAATGGGTGTTGAATATTAGGCAACGATGTTGGGTGGAATACGTATAGTATTTTGAATTTTATATCTGGTGTACACTTGGTAAAGAAAATGTCATTTTAGATGATATTAGATTAAATATTCGCAAAAATATGGTTCAGAATTCTATGAATGAGTGGGTATTGATGTTTCATATAGACAATTTTCACTAGGATGAGGTAGAGGATTAAAGAGGGATACATGTGCATCAAATCAATCTCTAATAATCCATATCAGTGTGATTCAGGGATCCAAAATTTCTTATTTTTATTAAATTTGTATAATAGAGATACTAAATGGCGGGGATATCCTTAATTGTTGGTTTTAGGATTATCATTAATTTATTTATATTCAATGGAGAATAATTGTTCCCATTATTATAAGGGAATAAGTAATGAAATATATCATTCCATTGAATGAAAGATTCACTGAGGTATCAAAAAGATGTACTATTGGTGTCCTGATATAAATAAATACATTGAAATATTCATCACTAAATGCTCTACCTGACAGTAAATAAAAGTAGATAATTATAATCTAGATGGTACTATCTAGTCATTCCCTATTCCTATATGTAAATGGTATTAAATATTGTTGGATTTAATGACTATATCACCATGATTCTCTAAGGGAAAAATGTGGTTTGGGTTATAGTGGAACATCTTACCAAATCATATCACTTTTTACCTATTAAAGAATCATATTTAGTTTGTGAAATCATCAGTTTTTATGTCATATAGATAGTGAGGATTCAAAAGATACTAACTATCATTATAACTAATAGGAATTCATAGTTCACATATTTTTTATGGTATGTAATTCAATGAGAATTAGGGTCTTATATAAATCATAGTGTTACCTTTAATCCAAAAACCAAGGGCTATTACCATCAGACTATCTAGATCATAGAAGATATGCTTTGATCTTGTATTATTGACTTTTTGGGATCATAATAGGATTAAATTTATTTGTTGGAATTATGTTATAATAACAATTTCTGATCATCTATTCTGATAACCTCATATAAAGAAGTTTATGGAATACCTTGCAACTCTCCCCCCTTTTGGACAGCTATGGGTAAGTCATATATAATTGGACATATTCTTGTCTAAGAGATGGAAATGAAGAAGAATCTAATTTGAAAATTTCATGAGACTACTTATAGATGGAAAAATAGTACACTGAGCATTAAATATGACCTTTTGAATTAAAATTCAATAACCATGTGTTCCTCCATGTCTCACCAAAGTTGGTTCATTTCCAGATATGTGAGTAGGGTAAGTCAACCCCATTGTATGTATCACCCTTTGAAATACTTTGAAGAGTTAAGGAAGTAGCTTGTTAGTTATAATTACCACTATTATTGTTTTACATTCATAATAATTTCCATGTTTTTCAATTTATAAATTATATACCTATCTTGTCACATGTGATCTAGTAACATTATATTGAATTGGAATTTGATGCATATCATGTGGAGTATTATATTCAAATTTTTGACTGAATAAATAAAGTTATTTGAGGTAAAGTGATCCATCTTGTTCAGTTTAGGTGGAAATATGGGAATATGTAAAACGATACTAGGGAATCAGAAGCTAAAATAAAGATATATTGGATGGACCTTTTTACTCAAGAAGTTGGTTGAGGATTATTGGAGATGAGAAACCTAATATTGATGAGGTTATAATATCCTAAACCTCTATAACCATGTATTTTCATTTAATTTTACTTCTAGAATACTTTTTGGGTATATATTAAGATTAATGATGGTTAGGGGAAGGAAAGAGAAAAATTGAACAAGGGTAAGAAGAAAATGGCAAATCCTCTTTGGTCAAAGGACAGCCAGGTACCTAGTAGAACTATATTAGGTACCCAATTGGATCTAGGTGCCCTAGGTGGTTCTATTTTGAACTGGTGAGTACTCAATGAATATTATAATGCACCTAATAGTTTTCTTAACAAAATTCCCTTAAAAGAGGGAATAGTTTTGTCTTTTAATACCTAAAACTAAACCGAATGTAAGGGGGTCATGATTCATACCCATTTTCTAGGTTTTTACTTCCCTTAGAGCTTCCAAAACCCTTCATCTTCTTATCATAATGAATTCACTTAAAAAATTTATATTAGTGGTTCTAAATAGTCACCAAGGCTTCATTATATTACTTTAAGGTCTTCTCCACCCTTACATATACTACTTATTTTTTCTTTTGTTGAATGTATGTATAACTCACTATTCCTAAATTCTAAATATTTATAAATCCTTCATATCCTTTTGTTTCCTTATATGATATCTAATATAATGGAATAACTTTATTAAATATAATTTAAATTTATGGTTTAGGGTTTCAAATTTATTTTCCTTAATCTCATTCATTATACCCAAACTCTTAAGCTGCTTTAGGTGGTTCTTTTTGGGCTTGGGATAGAAACTTTTTACCTTCTAGACCTGAGGAAAGTATTAAACCTATTTCAAGTAGGAATACCCCTATTCCCTCTCATACACGCTAAGGTATGGGATAAAATTTGTATAATTATTAGTGTACTTAAGTAAAAATAACCATTTGGTTAATAAAGGCAATCTTATATTACTTTTGTAAATTTTTTGGGGCTAGTTTGATATAATTTTTAATTTATACATATTTATAAGAATAAATTTTGTGGATATTGTTTTTTATTCCAATATACATGTTTATATATTGAAATCATATATTTCTATAACTAATTTGTTAAATGGGGACACTATGCATGTTAGGTATTGATTTGAAAAGAGTTATGAGAAATTTGTTTCATATGATTTACTCTAGTTTTTGTGTTAATTCCACATGATATATAGTGAATTATACTTATATTAGAAGGGGGTATTTGGATACTTTGTATCTTTTTTATAAGGTGAACCTTATTATGAAGAATTATTAAGTATCACACTATCTTTCCTAAGTGTATCCCTTCCCCTATTCCATGGGATGGAATGATTCCCTAACAATGTATACACTTTCGTCTTTTTATGGTATAGGCTTATCCAAGATTTTTTTTATGTACCTAAATGGGATGGGATGCATGATTTCTGTAGAGACCCAAAATTCTCATACATAGATTACACATCTTAATAGAATAATATTCATTAAATTTGAAATATACATTCCCAATGACTATAATTTCTTAGCCCCTATGGAGACTATGTATGCAATATTCTTATTTAGTAAATGATATTAAACATCTCTTATAAAGATATTCCACTATTTTTAATCTAAAAAACATACCCTACATAAAAACATTATCCATATACTAGGAAAGGAAACATAATATAGGGTGGCCTCAAATTATTAGTAAGGGTAATCGTGGGAAATACATAAACATAACATGAGCATAAGTTTATCAAAAGATGAAAAATAACATATGAAAACCATACCCTTCATATAAGAGATTAAAATATTGTGTCTTTTCTTAAATATTGGCATTTATAAGATATAAATCATAATCGAATCAAATAACATGAGCCTCTGAAACATAACATTTTCAAAATACATAGATTTTTGAGATACACATAAGCTTATAATATTTTGAACATATATAAATAGAAATAAGTTCACTCATTAAATTAAGGACATGAAATATAGTCCTCATACAAAATTATGGACATTCAACCAGATCCACACACAACCTTATGAAAATGAAATCAATGTATACACATTACACTATGAACACATAATCACGTTAATATATAAAATTGTGAATATGCATCAGGTTCATGTATAACATTGAGAACATATAATCCAGTTCAAGAATATCATATTTACTCATGATTTATCCATATTTACCCAATTCATTATAGGGAGATATAATTCCCACTTGTTATATAATCAATATACCATTATTCTACAAGATCATAAAAAATTCGTCATATCATAACCTATGAAAAGGGGTCTGGTTCCATAAAAATTTCGTCATAGTATAGCCTATAGAAATAAATAAGTTTCATAAAAATCGGGTTATCTTAATCATAAACCATCCTAAAAATTAATAAAGGTTGTATCATTGGATCATCTCCCTTTTAAATCTTATGTAACATCAAAGGATGTCATATTAGATGAAAAATGACTTTGGAAAATCACTTGGAACATTTCATGTGGAAAATGAACTTTCCACTTTAAAAAAGACTTTTTAAACATAAATAATTTTTAAAATATTTTTCTCTAAAATTAACCTTTGAAACATCTGAAATAATCTTTATATCTTTGAGTGTTTATGAAGGTGGAAAATTTAATACATGTTATAACAAATATTCCTTTCACATTTTTTGGTAAAATACAAATGGGCCTTATTTTGAAAATGAATTAAAGATTTATTTTAAAACACTTTATAAAACTAAAATAATGGGAAAAATTATATAATAAATTATTTGGTTAATCTTAAAACATTTTTGAAAATAATTTTATTAAACATAGATATGGAAGAAAAAGGTTTTTCGATTGAAGATAGAAATAAAGTCATTTTTTCTTAAAAAATCTTATTTTCAAATATTGAATAAATAAAGAGTGTAAATTGAAGGAAAAACATGTATTCCCATGAATAAAGTAATTATAATAAAATATATGGTTTTATTTATATAGGTAACATAAAATTTCATCATATAAATCATAAATATAAATTCTCAATAAATGATGATATTGTATTGTAAAACAGGTACAACTTTGGTGACATGGAATTATATGCTCCATGAAAGAGGTATCCTCAAATGGATATGTAAATAAAAATTATTTTCATGAAAATAATCATAAAATACATTCCTTGTAAGTATATAAACAACATAAATTATATAGGTTGTGAATACGGTATGTGTCTCATAGAAGTTCAAAAGTGAGATGGAAATCCATTAACATAAGTCTAAACTTCCATTTTACACATTAAAAACTCCTTTATAATAAACATAATTATATTATAAATATATTAAAAAACCATAATTATATATATAATACCATATATTATTTACTTATGGCCTTTTATTACCTGTTTATTAGAAATTCCTTGTTAAAATCACATTACATGTAATAACTGGTTTGTTTTTCATATATGTTTTGATTTGGTATTTTTCAGTCCCATAACTCTGATCATGGTTAGAAAATATAAAATATATGAACTATTATATAAATACAATATAAATTCATTATATATTTATTTATATTAATTCATAAAAGATGGAGATAGAAAATGAAATACATTGTTCGTAGAGACGGTAGGTTGTACGTATGCATGAACGTTATTTACAATTTAATGAAAGATTTAAAGAAATAATGATAAAGAATATATTACCCTTATATAATAATTTATATGTAATATATATCATATAATTTTAATTAAAATTTTTCTTATTTACTACCATCTAAATAATACCTGAATAACATATCACATCGCTTTGCGAGGAAGTAGTCTGCCGTACACACGAGAGACATTATCATATTCCACTAGAATGGAAGATTAGATGGTATATATGATATAATAATTCTATAAGTATAATTAGTAACAAATATCATGTATATAAATTTTATATATCATAATTACCATCCAAGTAAAACATAAATGAAAAACACATCACATCGGTTCGTGAGGTGATAGTCCATCGTACACACGAGCGGTGTTATTATTTTCAATATGGTTGGGAGGCTAGAAGGTAGATGTATTATTATACTTAAAAATATATAATAATATAATAATTATCATATTTAAATGTTAAATCCATCATTATATCCATTCATGATAGGTAGTATTGGAAAGAAATAGCAATAGTTCGTGAGGTGGTAGTCTACCGTACACACGATCGACAATTTTGTTTCCCATTTGATGGAAGAGTAGATGGGTATAGTTTATCCCATTTACATAATCACATATCAGTATATAATATATTCTATTGTAATTATATTATTTTAATTTAATAATATGGTAAATAATTAGAATAAAAAGTAAATAAAAAATATATAGTAGAAAACTTTACCTCTTCTTCAGACAACCTCTTTGGATTTAAACTAAATCCTTCCTATATATGATTTATGATATAAAAAAGACTATATAATATGGGCAGTGATGAATTTAATTGATTTTTTAGGGATTTTATAAACAAAATGGTTTTTTAAGTGTGAATAGTATAGGATAGTGGGTGTCCTTTTATAAGTGGTGACAGAAGACACATGGAAATTTTGAAAAAAAAAATAAAGTATAACCACGTTTTTTTATAGGCTAAAATCCTAAAAAATGGTC
Source organism: Viscum album (assembly GCA_963277665.1). NCBI lineage: Eukaryota > Viridiplantae > Streptophyta > Magnoliopsida > Santalales > Viscaceae > Viscum > Viscum album. Next base: position 1,835,909,383 of record OY728129.1, read on the forward strand.
CATTATAAAAAATTAGATGTGATAAGGTATAAATATTTCCATAAAAAAATTTACAACATTATATGTCATTTAACACCTTATATTTTTTTAACCTCCTAGTAAACCTATTTTCACTATAAATGTGGTAATTAAGTTTTTACTATTTTAACTAGTCACAATGGTCAAAAATTAATTTTACCTTCTTAGAAAATATAAATTATTTTTATTTAAAATTTTAAATTCATTTTTCCAAATTTCAACCATATAATTTTAAATTTTAAATTTAAAATTAATCTCACAGATGTGATGAAAAAATGTTTTCCAAAGAGAAAAGTTTCAAAAGTTTCAAAAGTTTTTATATAGAAATTCTGTATGAAAAATATTTCAATATCCTAAATTGGATTGATATATATATACATATAATTGAACTATTTTAATTTAAATATCATATTAAAAAAACTTTACCTTGTAAATTCTTTAAAAGAAATGAAATTTTTCAATAAAAGCGAGTAGTTATCACTATTCATCAAAACTTTAATTTTTTTAGAAAAAATCCAAAAAATTAAGCCTAATATATTTATAAGACATATACTTCAAAAATTAAGATTATTTTTTAAAATAAATTTTCTAAAAGTGTTCAAATTTACTTTTAATAGTTGTTCACAAAATTCAATAAAACAGTTTTTGAGAAAATGGTATTTTTGAAACGTATAGAGAGTTTTATAAAAATTAAGTATATTTTATTAATGTGTTATCGTTATAAAAAATATATACTTAATATTTAAAAATTATTTATTACTATTTTCAATGTTCTGAACTGGTAACCACTAAATGGTTCCCTAAGCTGATTGGTCACATGGCTTCAAGCCTGCCTCCCTGTACGCCCGATCCTTTTGACTAGATATGAGGGTATAAGGTGGTTCAATGGGGATAATATAGCCTCATAATTATATTTTATCATATTAGTGTTATCACATAAATCCATAGAAGAATCATATAAATCAATTGAATATAATAAATACATTCTAATGACAGTAATAATAAACAAATCCAAGGCAATATCCTATACAAAATGATGTATAATGTCTCTATACAAAATGGAATGAGATATATAGAAAGACGCATCAAGTAAAATAAATGTATCAAAATAAAAAAATACTAAAAATGACTATATTCATATAGTACCATGAGCATAACTTAATCTTGTGCTCCTCTGCTCCTAACAAAATCAATCAAGTATCCTAAATTGCGAACTAGCCCTAGTCCCAACCTGCATCCTTGAAGTCTGTCCGAGTACCCAATGGCGGCCTCAATAGGGTGTGATATAACACTATATAGGCCACCACCAATGGTGTCTATAAAAAATCCAATCATTATATATAATAAGAATCAGTTTACCATAAATAAAAATAAGATAAACGAATAAGCATGTGTAATTATTACTTGTAAAGTGATATTATATATCCTGACAGGGATCCCTATAAGTGAGTACTCATAAGCAAGTTCCATCTATAAATCATGATAAAATATCCACTAAAACATATGTTGAGTAATCATGTGTAAACCCTTCATGGGCCACATCCAAGAAGAAGAAATTTCTGAGGAATACTCTATGGAATATGTCATGTAAACAAGTTTCAGAAACAACTGCTAGATCCAAGGTGTAGCAATGTCCAAGGAATCCCAAGTAATTTGGATCCATGGAGTGATAATTATAGTAGCATACAATATAACCCTAAATTCATGGAGTAAAAATTTTCATCCAATTCAATGTAGTTATAAATAAATAGAGTAGAGATGTCTATGTTATTCAATATGTTCACATAAGTAAAATCAAGGGTCATTAATAAACTATTCCCTTTACCTTTTAACCCATTTCATAATTCATTTTACATGAAATTTAAAATCACACACAAGAAATGAGTTCTTCCAACTCATTACATGTTTACCATTTAACCCATTAAACCATTTTAAAGCATCTCATAACATGTCAATATAGGCAAGATCCCTCTCCTAATATATCATTTAATTTGAAAGGATTTATCTCTCAAGGGTGATCTCACACACACCCAACGGGTTGTATATCATGGGGAAGATACATAAACACACCTCATGGGTGTTTTGGGTTGAGGTTGACAACCTCTAACCATAACATGCTAATAAGTGCTAAACCAACCTAGGTTTCATCAAATTAATCAAGGTATTTTATTAATTTTGGAGTAACACCCAGAAGTCCCAGCATATAGCACAATAAAACCTAGCTATAACCCAACTATACTTTACAGTAAAAGGTATATAACACATATGTTATACCCATGGTGGAACACTCATCCAGTATCGACTACTAAATCGACCCAGATTAGAAGAAAATAGAAGAATGGGTGAATGCCCTAAAAATAGGGCATAAGATACTGCACCAAAATATAATCAATGATAGAAAGGAAAATGGTTAAAGGAACAAGTGGAATAGATAATTCACTAGTATTCATCCAATGAGACCAACTACAAGATAAATAGTGTTTGGATTCGGGAGATATGGAAAAGGCTAGGGTAGTCCTCCATGGGAGCACTCCTCATTAATCCTCAAATTCGTGAGAGAATAGGGGTGATAGATTTATCCATAATAATCTCCCAAGACACTTTTGAAAAATAACTAAACCAATGATACTAAAAAATTTATAAGATTTACATGTTTTGTAATTTTCGGGTTTTCCTCCTCCAAGGAAAAGTCATTACACACAATGAAAGGTTCTGGTCAGACAATTACAAGTCAAGTATTAGATACATTCTATGTATATAAACTATATCCAACCTTCATCTCCCTTATTATTATTTACAAAAACAATTCAATTAGCCTACAGACCCATCTTTAGGGTCTAAACCAAATGGAAAACATAAACAAGAGTTTAAATGGGTATAAATGGATTTGTACCACATCAAGAAACCCAATATCTTACAATCTCCCCCTATTAAGACAACTCATCCTTGAGTTTCTCTTACAATGTTGGTGCATCATCCAAAAATAGTTTCAGCCACCTAGGGTGTACGTCATCCTCTTGCTCCCAAGACTTATCATGTACATGGTCTTACTTCCATAACATTCACACTAAAGAGATAAACTAGACTTAGAGAGCCTTCATGATCAAATCAATAATACATATTCATACTCCTCGATGGAAACATCTACCTATAACTCAACCACATCCAGGTGAAGATTATGAGATGGTTATGAGTGATAATGATGTAGTTGAGATGCATAAAAGATGTTGTGCATGGATCGGTACCTCTAAGGTAATTGCAAATAATAAGCTATTGGCACGACTCTCTCAAGAATATTAAAAGGACTCACATATCAGAGTGAAAGCTTACCCTACCTCTGAATCCATCTATTCCTTATCCTCAGAGAGATGCATAAAAGACCTTACCCTTGACCTCAAACTCTAGAGGTCATCGATGATGATTAGTGAAGGATTTTTGTATAGAATTTTCGGTATCCATATGCTTTCTGATAAAATGTACTTTCATTGAAGTATCAATCATGAGATGAGGTCTTATAAATGTTGCCTCTTCTACCTCTAACCAATATAGAGTTGTTCGGCAAGTCCTATTTTACAACGCCTTGTAAGGTTCCATATGTATAGTCTTATGATTGATATTATTTTAGGTGAATTAAACCATGAGTATATTCCTCTACCAAGAGCCCCCAAAATCAAGGATCTATATTCTAAGAATTCCCTCTATATCCTATATTGTACATTCAGACTATCCATTAGTCTGATGGTGGTATGTTGTGCCCAAAATTACCTGTGTACCCAATGCCCACTACAAGCCTTTCCATAACCAAGATGTAAATCAGGTGTCCCTATCTGATATAATGGTATGAGTAAACCCGTGTAGGCTCAAAATATCCTGGATATAAAGTCTCCCAATCTCATAAACTTATATGGTATCCCTCATGGGAAGAAAATAGGTGACCTTTATGAGCCTATCGAAAACAACCCCTACAGCATCACTACCTCAACATGACCATTATAACCCAATCACAAAATCTATCATAACATCATCCCATTTCCATTTGGTAATGGTAAACTACTATAAAATCATATCTTTTCGATGGTTTTATACATTCACCAGAGGAAATTTAGAACACCTCATGACAAAACCAGCTGCCTCTAGCTTCATACACAGCCACTAGTACTAGAAACATAAATCCTATTACATATTGGTTATGCTAGGATGTACTTCTCAAGCTGAGGAATGAAACTATTGCATCAACTCCTTGCATATGTCAACTATAACCCAAACATGACTATGTATGCATATAATTTTATTCTTTAAAATATTCCTACTAGGATGTGGTTCATCACCTATAACACTCTCCCATAGAACTGGGCCCTCATAATATGAAAACAGACTCATCCTCGCCTTATCTATAAGAGAAGAAGTCATTTCCAAGGATGAGATAAAAGTCTACCTGAGACTATCCTGCACCACTAAGTGTATCTTATATAATAAATCCATCAACATTCATTCACTACTATCTTCTTGCACTACATGTTCTTGATTCATCTAGCTTAGAGTGTCTACTACTGCATTACCTTTACCAGGTGTATAAGCTATCTCAATGTCAAATTTCTAGATATAATTAACCAACATTCTCTAAAAAAGGTTCAATTCATGATGCTTAAATTTGTATTTGGTGCTTTTTTGGCCTGTGAAGACCACACAAAACTCTCCTAGCAGGTAATTCCTCCAACAATGCAAGGTGTGAGAAACTACATCTAACTCAAAATTGTGCAATGGGTAATTCCACACATGAGGCGTCAATGAGAGAGACCCATATTACATGACTCTATACCACTATATCAATATGTCTCCTAGTTAGATTCCTAATGTATCATAATAACCTACATAACTTCTTCTAGGATCTAGAAGAATTAGGATCAGTGGTGTTTTCAACCTCCCTTAAGCTCCTGAAAATAATTTTCACATTCTTTAAACCAAATTTTTTTTGCACCTTTCTTTGTAAATCACGTAAGTGGAATAGATAGATGTGAAACATATTTTATGAAGTTCTTTTAATAACTGGAAAATCCAATGAAACTCCAAATATCAAATACATTCTTGGGTAGGTCCCAAGAATCCACATCACTCACCTTCTCTAGGTCCACCTCCACTCTTATCTTTGAGATGATGTGACCCAAGAACTGAACATTATAAGTATAGAAATGATATTTTTGGAGATTGGCATATAAAAAATGATATCTAAATGTATTCATAACAATTTTAAGATATTTTTCATGATCATTTATAGTCTAAGAATACACCAAGATGTCTTCCATGAAAACCACCATTAAATAATCTAAATATAGGTGGATAACCCAATTCATCAAAGATATGAAAACTACTGGTATGTTCATGAGGCCAAAAAAAATAACTAGATACACATAAATATAATACCTGGTACAAAAAATTGTTCATGGTATTTTTTTAGGTTGAACACATACCTAGTGATAACCTGGCCTCAAACCATTCTTCGAGAACATTTAAGTTTCTCAAAGTTGGTGGAAGATATCATCTATCCAAGGTAAGGGATATTGATTCCTAAATGTCAAATGGTTCAATTTTCATTAATCTACACATAGCCTAAGGAATCTATATTCCTTTCTCACAAAAAGTAACTCCAAACCCTATAAAAAATATTGGGTCATATAAACCCATTTGCCTCAAAGTTCTCTAGATATCCCTTGATCTCCTATAACTTGATGGTATCCATACTATGAGGATTGGATATATATGTGCCTCCTAGAACTTGCTATATAGGGAACTCCACCTCTCTCTTAAGAAGTAAAAAAAAGTCAAATTGGAAGACATCCTTAAAATACTCTACTAATAAAGTGAATTCAGCCTATCGTATTCCCTAGTAATATAGATATAAACTATAAATCTAGGGTTTCATCCCACCTATCCCAAGATTCTAGGGTCTAGTTATACTTTCTTGGGCATCCCATTCACCCTTTTGAATAAAAACCCCACCCTCTATTGATGTAAAATTCTCCCTCCAATTATAGAGATTGACATGGGAATGATAAGAAATTAGGATTCCATCCTGAGTATGTCATAAAACTATGTCATATCAAGGATGAAAATATCCCAAAAAAATCAGCACTTATCTATCTCAAGGGGAAACTCCTTGCACTAGAATACACTCTCTGATCTGATTTCCAACAGAGTATCATGTGTCATAACACCATCAGAAAATGAAAAATCAGTCCAATACTCTCCACAATAGTTATATATATAAAATAATGTGATTCTACTTTATAAAAAATAGTAGATACTTGAATTTTAGCTACTAAGATCATATATATCACTATAGATAGCATGGTGCTCTGGACCTTAGTTATAGGTTGTATTGATTATATATGTCATGTACTATAGCCCTGATAAATAGTATGAATACCCTAAGTGGGACCTCTCTAATATCAAGGTGAAAATAGAACCTGGCTCCCCTGGCCACAACCACCTCCTTGGCCTAAATGACCGAGAGTACTCCGGCTCCCAACCTGACATGGAGCTGCGAAACCCACTCCTACACCTAAAGTTAGTGTCGACCCCATATCACTAGATTCTAGAGGTAATTTCATGTATAAAACTTGTTCATGGACTATCCTACCAAAAGATAAGCACTCAAATAGGTCTTTATCACCCTGACCCCTCATTTGTCCTCACCTCCCACACTAATGACCAAAGATATAACTTCTAGCACTTAATCCCTGGCTGGTATTACCCTCATAATAAGTCCCAAAATGTATCTTTATATCACCTAACACTGAACTATTGGGTCAATAAATTACATTTCTCTGCTTTGTACCCCTTATCTTATCTCAAACTACATTCAGTAATTAGTTCCTGATTCGCTATATCAATTATAGTTGACAACCAAAACACATTAACCTATGATTAAATGACATTCTTGAGACCTCCCTTTAATTGTCTCTCCCTAGATGGATCATTATCAAGATAAAAAATTGTAAAGTATTGAATCTATATAAAATGGTATGAATACTCCATAATGGTCATCACACCCTTCTCTAGATTCGTAAACTCACTATCACATTCTCCTCTCAAAGTATCGAGAAATAAGTAATCATTAAAGTTTAATTGCAAATACATTTAACCATATTTTGAAGCATATCATCCTTAATCATAACATCCCACCAAATCTTTAGGGATCCACATAAAATATAAATTGTGAGCATTACTCTATTCTTAAAAGGTGTCTTGAGATGCTCAAAATTGATATAATAGTCTCAATACAAATATAAAAAACCTATGGACTATAATCCCATGAAAAAGTGGGTGGATGCTACTTCTAGAACACACAAATAATCATTATCAGAGATGTTGAAGATTTTGGGGACCCCTAAAGGGTCTTTATAAAGTACAGGAAATGGTCTCAGATCTGGGCATCAACACCCAAATCATGAACAATGGTAGATTCTGCAAGAGTCACTGCAATAGGTTCTAATGGTGGCCTAGGTCCCACCACCTCCGAAGCACGTCATCGCCGCCATCCTGGAACAGAATTGTAAGTCTTCATGGTGGAATATATTGTTTAATGTTAAACACACACCTCAAAAAAGATTATATATCAACCAAATCATAAATATAAACATAGGATAGGTACAAGCCTTCTTGTATACATACCACACCACTCTACCTGATCATATATCTAGGACTGGGTAAAAGCACTAATCGTAAATAACACCAGAGACACCACCTACTTCCCACTAGTAATTTTTGTGTCTGGTTCAAGATATATGTTTCATAACTTGGGTCTCAGTATGTGGACTATCAATTACAATAGGTAGTCAATTTAACGATGACCTTACAAATTCAAATTTTCATTTATTTTATGTTTTTTTTCATTTATATAGTAGTTTTATTTAGATGTTTGAACTACATAGATCACAACTTCCAATTCATAAGGGAACATACACCTTAAAAAATGAAATGTGATGTCCATTTAATCCCAACCCAAACACCTTCCATCCCATGATACCAATGGACCATGACTCAATGTGCCATAATTGATCGATTAGGTGTCAGTTGTAGCCCATGTAGGAAAACACTATTTAGGTCTTGGGAGGAAATTTAGGTACCAATTATGTTTCTTAATACTTTTCACAAAAACTTAACCGAATAACAATTATATTACTCAAGGAACACATAATAATGTCATCCATTCAATAAATCCATCCTATATGGCATGGCATAATCTTAGAATGTGAATCTTATAAGGTACCTAAAATGATGCATGATTTGTAATTCTTATCCATACTGAGATAACAATAAAATGAAATTCCTCAACAATAACATCACATATCATCTTTTTCACCCAATGATGGAATCAAATCAAATGTTCTAAAATAAAATATAGAACAACATATCCAATCTTAGGAAAATTGGATTTTTCTTATTTATGGGTTAACTACTCCAATGAAAAACTCATTATAAATTATAACACACTCTTAATACCCTATATAATATTCTAAAAAACTACAAATGAAATTAAAAACCTCTCTAATACTACTTTGTAACATCCCAACCCAAGATCCATTAAATAGTTCCTAGAACCAATGGGTCACAAAGCCTCAAGCATGCCTCCCCATATGCTAGAGGTTACCAACTAGCAGTGAGGGTCTAAGGTGGTATAGTGCGGAGACTATACCCACATAATTATAGTGTATCAAAGTGGTGTAATCACATCAATCAATAGAGGAATAATATCAAACAAGTGAAGATACGATAAAAATATAGTTGGTTGTAATAATAAACAAGCCAAGAAAATATCATAAACAAAATGATGTATCTCTTGTCTCTACAAAAAAAATCATGTGATACATGTAAACAGTCATGCAGTAAAATAAATGAATTAAAAGTAAAAAATACCCAAAAGTAATATCTATAAATATAATCACAAGCATAGTTTGGTATTGTGCTCCCATGTTTCTAAGTTAAATCAATATAACATTGTAAAGTGGGTTCTTAACTTGGTACCTACCTACATCCATGAATTATTTCTAGGTACCCAAAATTAGCCCAAATAGGGTGTGATATAACACTCAATAGTCCCCCAAAAATGGTGTCCATAATAAATTCAGTTTTTTTATATAAGTAGAAGCAGTGTGCAATATATAACAGTAATAAAATTGATTAAGAAGGAGTAAGTGATATATGTAATGTGATATTATATATCCTAACAAGGATCACTATAAATGAGTAGTGATAAAAAAGTTACATCTATAAATTATGATAAAATATGAATTCTAACATATACTATGTAATCATGTATCTGACCCACGTGAGTCAGATCCCTCAAGGAGAAATGTCTTAGGAAACCTCAATTTCCTATGTCATGTAATCAAGTGTCATACCCAACATCTAGATCTAAGGAGTAGTAATGACCTTGGAATCCCATGTAATTTGGATCCATAGAGTATAAATGTACATGGAATCCAATATAATATCAAATCCATGGGGTATAAATAACCATGGAATTTAATGTATTTTTAAATCCATAGAATATAAATTTCCATTGAAATCAATATGTTCGCGTCAGGAAAATAATGGGTCATTCATTAACTATTCCCATTTACCTTTTAAACCATTTTGTAATTCATTTCAAAAGCAATTTTAAATCATACACAATCCATGAGTTCATCCAACTCCTTCCACATTTCCCATTTTATCCATTTTACTATTTTAAATCTTTTCGTAACATATAAAAGGAGGAAATATCCCTCTCCTAATGTATCATTTAATTTAAAAGGATCCTTATCTCAAATTAAATCTCACACACACCCAACAGGGTTGTATATCATGGGGAATATACATGAACACACCCCAAGGGTGGTTTGGGTTGAGGTTGAAAACCTCAAACCATAACATGGAACTAAGTGGGTGAGCTACCAAGGTTCTATTAATTTAATCAAGGTACTTAATTAATTTAGTATAAACTACCATAAGGTTAGGCATGTGGAACAGTGATAACTGGATATAAAAAAATAGACTTTGCAGGAAAATTTATATACCAAAAACCATATATTCATGGTAGAAAACTCAACCATTATCGGCTCCTAAGTCAACTCAGATTGGAAGAAAATGAAATAATGGAAAAACATCATGAAAATAGGGAATAATATTCAGCACTAAAGTATCATAACTGATATCAAGGAAAACTATAAATGGAGTAATAGGAATAGAGAAATCATTGGCACGTATCCAATGAGACTGATGATGACAAAAACAGAGTCCAAATCGGGGGGATATAGAAACTCCTAGGCTAGGTTTCTGTGGGAGAGCTCCTTAGTGAACCTCATAATTGTAAGAGGCGATGGATGAGGGATCTATCTGAAATAAGATCCCCTACCACTTTTTTTAAAAAAAACTAACCCATTGATATTACACACCATGTAAGCTTCACATATCATGTAATGTTTGGGTTTTCCCCCTCTATGGAAAAATCATTACATGTCGTGAATGGTTTTGGCCATACCAGTACATGTTTTTTATTAGATGCATTTTTTGTATTAGATAAATGTTGTGTATTTGATACATTTTTTGTATTCCAAATACATTTCATTTATTTGGCCTGCATCCAACCTTTAACCCCCTTCTTCTTCTTCTTTATAAAAAAAATCTAGTCATCCCACAAGCCTAGCTTTATTGTCTAAACCAAAAATAAAACTTAAATGAGGGTTTAAAAATAAATAAAATGATTGGTACCTCATTGAAAAATATGATATCATACACTATTCGTACAAGTATGTTTAATTGCTAGGTTATATAATTCTTGTTTAAAAAAACATATTAATAATATATTTTGGTGTGTTAAAACTCAGTGTTACATGTAATGAAAGCTATAAAATAATTTAAATGTATTCAAAAAAAATATTTTATAAAATATCATGGTGTTGCATTCTACTCGCCTTAAAATTAGTTTTTCTGAAGAAAATTTTTCACTTTGGATTAAAACAGTAAGGATAATTTTTCCTTATTACATCCTTAGGTTTTAAAGTAGCTTCATTAATATGGTTGTTTCACCACATAACTTTTACTGAGTGGGTGGTTTTTGTATATCTTTCTCTGTAAAATATAGAATCTCCAATGGTTATTCCTTATAAAAAATATCATGATCCAATGTTATGAACTCTAATTTTAGTACATGAGATGGATCATCGTGTACTTTCTCATGATAGATACATAGATCACATTATAAACTTGAGATAGGTTTAGTGAAATTTCCAACAAATAGGATACCATCTCGATACAACCAAGAATTCCAAAATGATCGATATACCTAGGAATTAGTTTCCCTTTCTTCCTAAAGATCATAACCTTCTTCAATAGAGAAAATCGTAGAAACACCTTATCACCAACTTCAAATTCCATATCATATCGACGGTTGTTGTCATCACTTTTTTTCCTTATGTGTTATTGAATATATCTAACCTTATCTTACATTTATTTAGATATCTCAAGTCCCAATAGAATTATTCATCTAACTTCATCCTTTAATATTTTTGTTTTAGACTTATTTCCATATAAGGCTTCATAAGTTGTCATATGAATTCTTGTGTGGAAGATATTGTTGTTTGAAAACTCAACTAGAAGAATGTGTTGATCCCATCCACCTTTAAAATCCAGAGAAAAATTTATCAATATATCTTCTAGAGTTTTAATTTTTATCTCAAACTGAACAACTATATGAGGGTGATACATAGTTCTGAAACTCAAATCTGTATCGATAGCTTGTTAGATGCTTTGTCAGAACAAAGAGGAAAACCTTGGACGCTGATCAGAAACAATGTAATATTTTACTCTGTGAATCCTTACCACTTCCTTAATGTATATCCTAGAAAAAGAATACAAAGATAAATCTTCTCTAATAGTGAGTAAGTATGTTAACTTTGTATGGTGATCAACTAAAACTCATATAGAATTATTCCCTTTAGATGTTTTAGGGAGTCAAATGAAAAACTCAAGGGTGATTTTTTTCTATTTTCACATTGGTATGGGTAATGGATATAACATATCCGAAGACTTTTTTCTCTCATCCTTAACATGTTGGAATTCCAAGCACTGAGATACAGACACTACTATATCTCTCTTCATTCCATCCAACTAGAAATACACTTTCATATATTTATACATCTTCTTACTTCTATGATGAATAGATAATTAAAAACTGTGATATTTCTCTAAATAATCCTTCTTTACATAATGTATAGATAGAATACATACATGGTTTATTTACCTTATAATTCCATCATTATCAAGTTTAAACTTAGGAAAAATTTTAAGCTTCTATTGCAACTCTATATCTTTATTATGTGCCTCTTTAATATTTACTTGGATAGATAGTTGAACATTAAATTAAGGGATATAATATTTATCCCATTCCTTCAGGATTTATAGATATATCCTTTGAAAATACAAAAATATTGGATCTTTTTTTATCCTCATCTTGGATAAGCTATCATGAACCTTTTGACTCAAAACATCGTCTACCTTTTTCACTTTACCAGGGTGGTAATGTATTGAGCATTCATAATCTTTAATCAGCTCTAACCATCTTCTCTGGAAAATATTCAACTCCTTAAGAGTGAATATATACTTTATACTTTTGTGATCAGTATATATATCACACTTTTCTCTATTAAGATAATGTATTTATATCTTTACTTAAAAAAATACTATAGATAACTCTAAATCTTGAGTTCTTTAATTTTTCTCATGAACCTTCAATTATCGTAATACATGATCTATAACCATGTCATTATATATAAGAACATATCTTAGTCCTTTATTGGATGCAACACTAAAGATTAAAAACCCTTCTCCACTATAGGGTAAATTAAACACATATTTATTGACTAATCATATCTTTAGTTCCTTGAAATTTTCATCACATTCATCTATCCAGAGGAACATGGCTCCCTTTTGAGTTAACTTGGTGAGTGTATTAGATGTTCATGATAAAGTTTCCAAAAAACATTGATAATATCCATCTAAACCAACAAACTATAGATATTAGTCATCATTTTTTGTCATGAACAATGTTCAATAACTTTTTTATTTGATGGATTCATCGATATAACCTTTCTTGAGATTATATAATGCAAAAATGAAAACTTTTGTATCTAAAATTCAAACTTTTTAAATTTTTCATATAATTTATCCATCGTTATGGTATTTAGTATAATTATTAAGTGATCTTAATTATCTTCCTTTCTCATTGAATAAACTAGAATATAATCTATTAAGACTTCCACAAACTAATCAAGGTACTCTATAAATAATATATTCATTAAATCCATGAAGATAACAGGTGAATTTGTATGACCAAATGGAATCAAAATATACTCATAGTTTTCAAACCTTGTATGGAATATTTTCATTGGTATATTCTCATTATTTACCCTCAATTGATGATATCCATAAAAAATTTCAATCTTGGAAAAGTATTGAGCTCCACACTGTTGATCAAATAGGTCATCAATTTGAGGTTGAGGATAATTGTTCTTGATTGTGATCTTGTTCGAATATAGATAATCAGTGCAGAGTCACATCGATCCATATTTCTTTTTAACAAATAGAAAAGGTGATCCCTAAGGTGACACACTTGGATTAATGGATCACTTTTCAATATTCTTTTGTATTTTCTTATTCAATTCCTATAACTCAAATGGGGGAATTCTATAAGGAGTCTTTGAAGTAGGCATGGCACCATGTATGAGTTCTATTGAGAACTAAACTTCATGTTTCAGTGGATGACTAGGAAACTCTTTTGTAAATACCTCAATTAGAACCTAAAAAATAGGCATATCATCGATGTTGAGTTTCTCCCCAACCATCTAATATAAACGCCCCTTTTGAATTGTAATCAAAACCCATATAATAGATCTGATTTACATCAGAAGTTTATTTATCATGGCACTTATAGACAATCATATGTTGGTTTAGAATATCAATCATGAATTCTCTTCCTCAGAAATTAATGTGATATTTATATTGATAAATAAAATATATTCCTAAGATACTATCAAGTTCATCTAGAAAAATAATGATAAGATTTTTGTGAAGAATGTTTTTACAAACTTGAACTATACATGAATCATACACTTCTCATATTATTATCATACCATTAAGGGTCTTCAACAGTAATTCTATATGTAATAATTTGGATGGAATCATGATAACCTTAGAAAAATCTTCTAATATGAATGAATGGAAAAATATGAAATCAAATAAGACATTAAAGTTATAGATTGGATGTTAAGCATACATTTCACCACGTCATTATCTCACCCCTCATCGAAAATATTGATCAAGTGAGATTTCCCTTTTTATCTTGGATTAATATTTTTATAGTATTGATCAACATCATTAACCTTCAAATTTGAGTACTAGATAGAAATATTTCTATACTCCTTTCATTTAAAATATTATAGTGTGTGTAGTACATTATGTTAAGTTCTCTCTCAATTAATTTCAATGAATATATTATTCACATCACTTTTATATTATTCTTCTCTATCTAAAGGCTTCCCACACTTGAAATATATTATTTTTCCTTTTAGGAACTCACCTAATTTCACCTTTCCTTTGTTTTGGTAGGTAAGAGTTTGAAACATTATCTTCTTTCCAAGTGACATATCATTGAAAGTTCCACAGAACCCATCTTCCTTTTCTTATCATTATCACCAAGATGGTTTCTAAATTCTATTTCTAATTTTAGTGCACATCAAACAATTTCTTTATAGATTACAAATTACCTTATGGGTAACTTCATTTGAATATTTGGTTTTAATACATTTATTAATTGGTCAAAGTTACATTTAGGTTGAATGATAATACTAGAGTACCTCAAATGTCATGTAAAATTGTCTTTATAGGTACTGATAGATTCATCATCCTAATGCTTTATCTTGATGAATTCCTTCTTCATTTTTATATGATTAATATGAGGAAAGTACTTAATGAAAATAATCTCTTAAAATAATCCCACGTCATGGATTCAATTTATTCTCATGGACTTGTATTCTTAATAAGATCCCACTATCTATATTACTCACCTTCAAAATGGTAGATATCCAAAATGACTTTTTCATGCTTCGAACACTAGAGAAAAAATATCTTTTTAGTGGTACTAGTTCATTATTAAAAAACTAGTAGATTAGTTTAACCACTAAAATAAGGGTTATTTTGACCCATAAAGGACTCACCAAAACAATGTTACCTCCCTTGATTATTTATAAGTTCAACATGAATCATATCTTGGGAAACTCTTGTGAGCATTAAAACGATATTTTTCATTCTATATCTCATAAATTTTGGTTTCTCAAGAGGAATATAATTTCATTCTCAGTATCACTCGGTATTAAAAAGGTTTATTTAAGTTCCAACCATTTACTAAAATCAAAAATCATTGTGTAAGCAATAATAATCCAAGTGGGGAACCACATAATCATGAAACATATAACTTATAGGATGTATAAATCATGACAACTTATTTTTTAATCTATTAAACATTATGTTTATCCAAGTTTGTTTATATTCACTATCTATTTAAGTCCTTCATGATGGTTCACGAAAAGTTTTTTAATTTCCAAATAATATCCCGTAGAAGTTTCAATCTAGGTGTGCAGAAAGGCCTATTTTCATGCACTAGGTAACAATCAAGATAAGCTCAATGAGTCCTTTTTAGAGTTATTACCCTTTTTTACCTTTGTGAAAAAACCACATCCTCTTTTATTATTTAGACATGGTTGTAATTTCTTATAAACCAATACCTCTATCCTTTAACAAAATTTCATGGAATTTTACTATACTTTGACTTGTACTTAGACATTTTTTTAGGGTTCATACTAAAGTTTTATTATCCTAGTTTCCAAATTTTTACTAAACTTATCCACTGATACAAATTATAAAGGCCCAAACTTATCATACTTGTATATTACATCTTAATTGATTAATATTCATTAAATTTCACAAATACTTACCCAGGTAACATAATGTTTTAGTACATTTGGATACTAGGTACACAAACTTTATATTTGGTGAAAGATGTTCAACATCTCCCATAAATATCTTCCCATTTTTTAATCATAGAAAACATACCCTACTTAAATAATTTTTTCATAACCTAGAAAAGGAAACATAAGAAAGGGTGATCTTAGATGCTAAGTAAGGATAAACAAGGGAAATACATAAACATAAAGTGAGCATAAGGGTATGAGAACATGAGCATGAAATTTGAAAACCATACCCGCCCTATAAAAGATCAAAATATTTTTTCCTGGAATAAATATTTTAGTTTCCTAATATATAAATCATAATGGAATCAAATAACAAGAAAAATCACAAGGTAACATTGGAATAAGACATATATTTTTGTAAACCGCATAAACTTATAACATTACGAACATGTCAAAATAGAAAAAGCTTCATTCATTAAGTTAAGGAAATTAAATCAATCACATATAAAAAATTTTACATTCAACTAGGTCTACACAAAATCTTATGGACATGAAATCCAATTCCATACAAAACACTATGAACATATAATCAATTTCATGCATAACATTGTGAACATGTGATTAGGTTCACGCATAACATTGTGAACATGTAATCAGTTTTACGAGTATCATATTTACTAAAGATTTATCCATATTTAAAAATTTATTTATAGGGATATATATATCCAACCCATCATATAATCCATACTTATATGTGCTACAATATCATAAACAATCATCATATCATAATCCGTGAAAAGGGTTTTGATTCCATAAACATTTCATTATCATATAACCCATGAAAATAAATGGGTTTCATAAACAAATTTTCATCCTAATAATAAACCATACTTATAAATAATAAATATGATATCATTGTACCATATTCATTGTAAATATTAAGTAATATCAATGTATTTCATCTCAAATGGAAAATGATTTTGGAAATTCACATGGAATATTTCTTGAGGAAAATAGCATTTCCACTTTGAAAAATACTTTTTAAAACATAAAACATTTTAAAAATAATTTTAATTGAAAATAACAATGGAAAATTATAAATTAATATATAAAAAATTTAGTGGTCATGATTAAGGAAAATGTTGTACTTGTTAAAATAAATATTCCATTCATAATTTTGATAAAATTCAAATGGGACTTGTTTTGAAAATGACATAGATAGTCCTTTTAAAACACTTTATAAAAAGTAAAAAATAGGCAAAAG
This sequence comes from Viscum album, assembly GCA_963277665.1. Lineage (NCBI taxonomy): Eukaryota > Viridiplantae > Streptophyta > Magnoliopsida > Santalales > Viscaceae > Viscum > Viscum album. The sequence continues at coordinate 1,835,926,672 of OY728129.1, forward strand.
TAATTAATAAATCCTTTTTATAATGTCAAAACATTTTTTGAAAATATTTTTATAAAACATTGATATGGAATAAAAAGGGTTTTTGACCAAAAAGAGACACAAAGTCACTTTTTATTAAAAATATTATTTTAAACTCTTGAGTACATAAATAGATTAAAATGAATGGAAAACATGTATTATCATGAAATTAATATATTAGAAGAAAATAAACGAGTTTCTTTAGATATGGATTATAATATTTCATCATCAGAGGCATAAACATAAATAATCCTAATAAATGATGACATTGTATCATAAAACCATCACCACTTCAGAAAAATTGAATTGTAAGCCCATTGAAAGATTGTTACTCAAATGGATATGTACACACCCATAATTTTTGGATAAATAATCATAAAAAAATTCATGGGTAGTATACACACCACATAAAATAAATATGTGGTGAATATGGCATGTGTCTCACAGAAGTAAAAAGTGAGATGGAAATCCCTTACCTTAAGTCTCTACTTCCTTCATACATGTTTGAACCTACTATATAATAAATATAAGTTTATTATAAATATATTAAATAACCATAATTACATATATATATATATATCATAGAATATATTATTTACTTGGGACATGTTATTAACTGTTTATTAGTAATTCCTTGTTAAAATCACATTATGGGTAATAACTTCTTTGTTTTTCATGTAGGTTCGGATTTGTTATTTTTAGTACTATTAATTTGATCATGGTTTCATTATATCCAGAATGTAAAAAAATATATATTTTTTTATCTATTTATTTAATCTAATCCATACATGTTAGAGATAGAAAATTAAGTACAATGTTTATAGAGATGGTAGGTCGTACGTAAGCATAAACATTATTTCCATTTTCTCATAAGATTAAATGAAATAAGAGTAAATAATATATAAAAATTAAATAATAATTTTTATGTCATATAAATCATATATTTTTATTTAACCCTTTCCTTATTACCTTCCATTAATATCATATGTAAATAACGATTCACATCACTTCGCGAGGTGGTAATCTGACATACATACGAGGGATGTTATTGTACTTCCATAGAATGAAAAGTAAAAGAGTATATGTGATATCATAATTATATATTTTTAATTATTTTCAAAAATATAAATTATATAATTTTAATATATCCTTATTACCATCTATGAAAAATATAAATGAAAAACACATCACATCAGTTCGTAAGGCAGTAGTCTATTGTGCACATAAGCGTCATGATTATTTTTCAATGGGTTGAGAGGTAAGAAGTTAGATGTGGTATTATAGTTCCATAGATATAATAATATCATAAATAAAATATAAAAATATTTAATCCATAATTATATACAACTATGAGATGTGGTGATGAAAAATAAATAACATCGGTTCATTATGCGGTGGTCCTCTATACACACAATCGACGGTTTTGATTCCCATTTAATGGAAGAGGATATTTATATAGGTTATTATATTAAAAAAATAATATCTAAGTATATGGGATATAATTTTGTTATTATATCAACATAATTTAATAATTTTTTAAGGAGTAGTAAAAATAAGTAAAACAAAATTTCATTGTTAAAAACATTATCTCTTCATCAAAAAACCTCTTTAAGTCTAAACTAAATTCTTCCTATATTTGATTTCTAATATCAACAATGAAACTAAGATGTGGAGAGATATTTAATTAATATAAATTTTTTGTTCATGTATCATCCAAAGTTTTTTTTATGTTTTAATAGGATATGAGAGGGTTTGACCTTTTATAAGTGGGGTAGAGGACACATATGGAATATTTGAAATTAATAAATTATATCCCAATTTTTACATGAAAAAAGGATCTAAAATGATAAATTATCAAACCTCATAGGTTATAAGTTCTACATATCTCCATAAAATAGGTTTTAGACAATTTTCTAGGTTATTTTAACCTTATCTGTTTAGTTTAATTATGGTCAAAGATAAATTTTAAATTTTTAGATAATATAGATTATTATTATTCCAAATATTTAATCCATTTTCCCAAATTTCATTCAAATAATTGGAAAATTTTAGTTTAGAATAAATCTCATTGATGTGATGAAGAAGCAGTTTTCCAAAGAGAAAAGTTTCAAAATTTTAAAAAGTTTTTATATCAAATTTAAATTTAAAAAAGATTGAAATAATTTTAATTATATTAATAGATATATAATTGAACTAATTTTACTCTTTAAACCGTATTAAAAAAATAAACCTCATAAATTCTTTGATTGGAAATGTATTTTTTAATAAAAACTAGTTTTTGCAGTATTCATTGGAAAATTAATTTTTTCAAAAAAATACCAAAAATTCAACCTAATATAATTTTAACATATAAATATAAAAAATTATTTATTTTTTAAAAAGAATTTTTTGAAATTGGTAAAAAAATAATTTTATTATTTTTTCATAAAATGCAATAAAAACATTTTTTGAGAATATAGTTTTTTGAAAAATATAAATAATTTTCAAAAAATTAATTAATTTTTATCAACATGTTTTCTTTATATAAAACCATTATACTAAGTATTTTAAAATTATTCTGCATGATTCATACTGCTAATTTTGACAACTATGTTATAGTGTTCATGATTAAACCATAATATTAATAATATATCTTTGTTTATTAAAACTCAATGTTGCATGTAACACAAGCTATCAAAGAAATTAAATTTATACAAAAAAATATTTCATAAAATTTTAGGGTGTTAAAATTTACCTATATTTATCAAAATATTAGTATTTATGTCTCCCAAAGTAGGTATATAAATGTATGTACCCTCCTAGTATATAGAGTTATCATTTTATTAGCACATATTCCTTGTTTTGATGTGAAATAAGAATGTTGTTATGTTTCCAATATAATGTATCTATATATTATTTCTTATATACACTTAATATTTATGATAGTTAATTAGAGGGTGTGTGGAAATCATCTACTTCTTTCCATACCCATGTCAAACATGAGCCCCTATGGGATGCATACAGACCTTATTCTTAATGATATTGTTAAGGGAAAGGCACTAGAGTACGGGAGAGAGCACCTTATATTCCCTAGGGACTAGGCATACTTTTTCCTTCATCTAGAGGGTGTATATATTTGTTGTAAGGGATATCCCAAGACTTTATACTATGATATTTTTTCTTGGGTGATCTCCATTTTATTCATTTTTCCTCTTTAGGCCTTGTTTTGATAAGCCTTTATGCATAATGTGTTTTTTTGTTTTAGCACATATTTTGTAAATTATAGACTCAATGGACCTATACACAGTATATATACATGTTTATATAGATTTATACCCTCTTTTTGTCTATATTTTTTGATGAACCAGTACTCATGCTGAAAAATAATATGATTTGGGATTGGTTGTTCATCGACCATAAGGGTTATATCAAATTTTTAGAGTAAATTACCCTTTGTTATGTTGAGTTTTCATGGTGGAGGGGAACTATCCCCCATAGCTTCTTTTATAGCCTATATAATTTATACCACCCTCTGGAAACTAGGAGGTGTACTTAAGGTGTATTAGTAATCTAGACTAGTGTTATTTGGGTGATTGGGGCATGATCGTTACACTAACACTATGTAGAGTATATAAGTGTAGTGTTAGGATTTCAAAAGCTATAAATTTAAAAGAAAGTGTGTAACTTGGGAACACATACCTTATTGGGCCAAACCAAATGACTCAATATGTACAAGAGTGCATTCTTAGACCGCCACCTTTGTGGCATTCATGGCATGTAGTTACAGTACATTTTTTGTCTGCACTATACAATACAGACTCAAGTAGTGGTGCCTTCCTAAGATGACCTCTTTGAACCACACACCATGTGTTCATGTATACACTTCATGTATGACATGGTTTACATGAATTGAGACTCAAATCATCATGTGCAGACTAGCCCTTGAGTTATATTCTACATGTATTATGGAAATACACATTGTGTACTTCGAGACAACAGGATCTCATGTATTGGGGATACACACCTCGTAATCCCACACATAGTGTACTCTACATGGGCACTCGATATAAGTTTACTTAATTTCCATGTAAAGGTCATGAAAAGGATTGGAAACTTGCAAGGGACTACACATTATGTATCCCTATATTACACATAATATACTTTTCTTAATAGAGTGATCTTTCAAATTTTTTTGATTTGAACTCAAATTTGGGTATACAAGTAGTACATATTAAGAATTTTCTATGTAAAACATGATAGAACATAATTACTCAAAATAATCAGCAATATGACAGGTAATTTTGGTAGTTTATCATTTTTATCTTTATAGGGATGATGAATGGGTTCAAGTGAGATGATTGGAGAAGATAGGGGGTCAGGTACTCCCCAAGAGAGGTGTACATTACAAGTCACGGGTCTCTGGTATTATTTCAATATTAAATAATCCCTAGTATATATAGTGAATGGGACCTCTATATCAACATAGGGTCAGTACATGATTATCATTTAGAAGGTTTGAGTCCCCCACACAATTCATAAAGTTCAATACTCCCCTACATACTTAGAGCATGAGTCCTCTATCCATTGAGTTAGGTACTCCATCATCTGATGTAAACTAATTCATTAGAAATATATCCTTCATCATTATTTGGTACTCCCTTTACTAAAACATAATTTAGAAAGAAAGAGATCCCATGTTATGATTTATGTGATGTGGTGTTGGGTAGCATACTCGGGATAATTCTTTTATAATTCGGCTATGTGGGGTGAGAATCTCTCTTACATATCTCAAGAAGCCAAATATGTTTTAGATCAAAGACATGGTAATTATTGGTTTATGGTAAATTACCCTCTTGACCGACATGAATACATCAATGAGGAGTTGGTTATCTATTATGGTTTCCATTGGCAATATAGAAGATTGAAATCAAAAATATTTTGGATATTCTAATCCATCTGATTCCTAAAATACCTCTTGGTTTCCTTAGAGATGTGAGTTATATCTATGTTATAAATTTTAGGATTTGTAAAGATTTGAGTACTCCAATCATCCCTAATTACTCGTGAGAAAATATTCTTTATAGAATAAAGTTGATATAACAAAGATATATCTATATATCTAGGGATTATAGTAATAGAGAATATCTATATTTCGTTCTTTATTTTTGTTTCCTTTTTTATTTATAATTCTTGAGATGACATATTATTTTGTATTCCCTTGGTATTTTTGGGGCATCTTACTGAGTATGATTATACTCAACCATTCATCGGCTAAATTCTCAGACATTTTTTTTCTATAAATATGATATGTGGATTGGATTTTGTTTATATGGATTTGAATCTATTTCATCTTTTTAGAAGATGGTTCTTGGTGGTGATTGGTTTTTCTTATTAGTGGTAGTAATCATTGTAGTAGGAGACTGATTTGGGAGTTTGTGTTATGAGGAGGATCTATCTCGTATTCCATGTTTATTAATTAAGGGACCTTGTCTATTTTATAATTTATATAGTGTTTTTTATGTGGTGATATACTTATCTTGTGATGTATCATGCATTTATTTAATACAATTAAATCATTAAAATATATATATTAGTGTTGTTGGTTATTTTATGTATGGGAGATATGTGTTTTTTATGGTTGATATATACTAAGGCCCTTTATATTTTGTTATATGCCTACTCAATACTAGTCTCTAGCCTATTTCTTATTTCAAGAAGGATTAAGGTAAAAACTTTACTTACTATTGGCTTGGGTGGGGCCCTGGTTTTTCGGTCATATTAGTGGATATTTTCATTATCCCATCTTTAGAGTTTTTAATATATTGTTATATGTAATTTATTTATATTTAAATTTCTTATATATGAATTTTATTCCATTGAAGTTTATTTTTGACCACTTAGTTGTTGAATATATATTTCAGGTGATGTTTAAAATCCCATTTTTAATAAGGTTAGGGTCTCATAAGGGTCATGATATGACATTGATGGTGCTTAGAAAAATCCAATTGATTAATCCATACTCACCCTTACACATTCAAGATTTGAATTCCAAAAATGAATCTATATATGTTTTAGATTATGTGGGTTCATTATTATTCTTCAATAGTGGAGTTAAAAATCCAATATCCTATAGAATTTATACAGGCTAGTAAATTGATAGGTATTTCCCATTTTTGTTTTAAAACCATTTCTTTTATTTTGAGTCATCTAGTGGACAAGATTCCTTGGTTATTCTTTTTAAATTAATTATATTCTTTATGTTCAAGTAGTTTTGGTTTTATTTCATTTATATTTAATAATATTTTACTTATTTGTGTATTGAGAATATTTAACACCAAATTATAAGCCCTAAGTTGTAATTTGTAGACATATTCTGGGTATTTCAAACTTAATATTTCATCAATTTTGATTTCTGATAGAAATTTTGTATGTAATATAATGTTTTTAATGTTATTAAAAACAATTTCTAAATGAAAATTATTTATACTCAATAATAAATTTTACCCACTGATGATTAGACAACTCATTAGAGATCAATAAAATTCTAGATTAGGATTTGAGGTATTCTGGTATAGGTTATTATTTATAGTATCAGAGTAGTTATTATTTTAGGATAAATTAATTTAGAGGTGGTGATATGATTTTTATACCTGGGATGTATACTGTGTATATGTTTGGAAAGTGTGGCCATAATAGAAATCTAGGTTACTAGGATTTTCTAGCTATTGAACATAATTTCACTAGGATTGAGTGAGGTGTTAGTCTGGAAATATTTGATAAAATAAGAACTACAATTCAAGGGTTGAGTCAAAGGCCTCTCTAATGATATGAAATTGTATTCGTTCATGCATTATATATTAGTTTGTGAAACTTCTAGACATTTGAGTGTTAATTTATGTTTGTTTAGTAAAAATAGGGATTTTATTAGGCTTTGAAAATTAAAAATTTTAATTTTAGAGGTAATTCATGTTAAGACAACAGGGATTTAAAATTTTGAATTTTTAAAATAATGGTGTGAGAAATTTTTTTGGCCTTTATTTGGGATAGATAAAAAATTTTGATTTTAATGTTTTATTAAATTAGACTTGGAAATTTTAAAAGGAGTTTTGGAATAAATATTTAAAATAGTTTCCAGGATAATTTGATTCTTTTGAAATCGTTTAATCTATAATTTTGAATATTTACAATATAAATAAGTGTTTTAATATAATATATAAATATTTTGGACTTGGATTAAAAATAATGGTATAAAATGGATGAAATTTGTTACATTTTTTAATACAATCAAGTTTGGACAACCCATTAAATTTAAATAGTTTTATTTTGAATAAGACGTGATGAGCCCTATTTGAATTTTATTATTTGAGTTGGGCTCAAGGTTCTATTATGGGTGGATAAACATAATGATAGAACTAATGAGGTAGTTATAAAGTGGGTAATTTCAAGTAGATAACTCTTAATATATTATTCTAAGGGTACTATCTTTTAAATAATGATATGGGAGCTATAAAACTAAGTATTTGGTTCCTTATAGTGGGGAAACCCATAAGGCCTAATGTAAAATAACTATTTGATGAAAAATATGGATTAGGTGAATTCAATGTTGAGGAGTGATTAACAAAAAATTATACTAATTTATGATGGAGAATATTATATTTGATGTGAAATTTGGGGTAAAATAAATAACCTCAATGAAAAGTGATTAGTTTAGAAAATGTAAATCTGACCAAGAGTGGTCAAAGTGAGTATAATATTTATTCTAGGTTACTGAATAAAATTATTATTATGGGGAGATATTAATACTTTATATTTTTAAACTTAATTAATTTTATTGTTTGTATTTTTTAAAGATATTAAAGGGGGGAAATAAAGGAAAATTTAATATTAGGTTTAGATTAAGATGAATCATTATGTAGATAGTGTTTTAATTTTTAAAATTATTAAAATTATCATGGAAATAATGTTATAGGGATTTTTCAAATGATCAATGATTTTGGAGGTGAAATAGAAAAGTATTAGAGGTCTGAGGTAGTTCATTATTAACTTAAATGGTTTGGAAAACTATACTTTTCCCAAATATAGTACTAGTGATTGTGAAAAGTTAAGTTCACAATTATGTCAACCATGAATTATAAGCATGAATTTATTAAAACACATATCATTTTATTATTTTGGATCCCTCTTCTTATTTCCCCCCTTCACCAATGTATATACCACAATATGGTATCTCCCTTCTCCTCCCTGGGTAGATGAAATAATATTTATTTGTTTCTTATGTGGATAAAATGTAAGAGTGATGAATATTCTTCTTTTAAAACTTTACTTTTCATTTTTTAGAGTTACCCTTGGTGTTTATAGATATTTTGGAATAAGTTATTTATTGGATCTTGGAAAATAATTGGATAATCATTAGGATTTTTATTTTAGGTTATTAGGAAAATCTATGTGATTCAAACACATATCTTGGGTAGAGTAATCATAACTACATTATCACTCAATTAAATTATCTTTATTTCTATAAATTTAGGAATATATTAGAAAAACAATAATTTAATTTTATAATTTTTTATTTGGATATTATTATATCATGATTTATATTTAATTTACAAGAATAATAAATTATAAAAGTTAATTAGTGGAAGGTAACCACCTCTCGAAGTAGGATATAATGATAGAAATAAACTTAAATAAATTATGTAGAACCAGTATCTATGAGTTAATATTTGGTTTACTTAGAGGTGATATGAATTAGGCTAAGATGCAATGAATATTTTAGTATTATAATTTTTTGAATGTGTTAAGTCTAAGTGATAGGGATATATCACTATGGGGATAAATGATAATTGGGTGGGTAAGTTTAGGGCTTGAGTTTTAAGGAAATTAGAGTGAGACTAAGAGATTTGGTTTTCTAAGTATGGTTAGATACATGTGTTGTGAATTAGATGTGAATTGATATGCAAGGGAATTTTTTTGAATAATTAAAATAACCATTATGACCATTATGAGAAAGATATATTTCCTTAAATAAGTAAATTTGTAATTGTTAAATAGATTATGAATTATTAAATCCTTTTTTTGATTCATTATATAAGTGTGAACACATCATAAATGTGGATGTGTTTATATTCATAATTTATTTGAGAAGTTAAGGACATGAATTATAAAAATGGGAGGTGAATAGAGGGTTTTTAGAAAATCAAATATTAATACTATATATTTCATGGTTTTATTCTTAATTAATCGTGATTCTATATCTAGTAGCTAGGAATAATTAGATTCATGGTTATGTAAATATGATTCTCTCTATTTGGTGTTTATTGGACTATAATAATTTATAACCACTTGAAGAATAATTATAGACTTAAATGGAATACTTTGGTTATGTTTACAAGAATTTCTTAGCCTTTGAAAGGTTTTGATCATTTATAAAGGTGAGTGATTTAGGGTGTGTTCTTGAATATAATCTTTTCTATTTTTAATTGAGTATATTTACTTGAAAAATTATGTGAGACTGATGAAAAATATTTGGATAACTCATATTCGATTAAAAATATCATGATTTAATTAAATGGTTATAATTTTAGTGAATAATTTTCTAATAACTGACTAACATGGAAATATCTAATTGAAACAATAGAATTTAATATGATTAAATGATAATATGATGGCCACATAAAATAAGATAGCTTGGAAGGATCCAATTTCATGTGAATCAAGTATTTAGACCTATATAATAGTGTATTATGACATGGTATTTATTTAGGTATAAATATAGGCCTTAAAACATATAGGTATAGTAATAAATGGATAAAATGGATGTGATGAATAGTAAATGGTTGAGTGACTGAAAATAATAAAGAATTTATGATATAGGAATGATATGATGAAATCATAAATGAATAATAATTTTTGTGGAAATTCCAAAATAGGTAGTATGGTTCCATGATGGGGTTGTATATAAGATGAGTTAATGAAATGAAGTGCATTAATTACTTAATGGATATGTTACCTATTTGTGTATGTATTTTCCAACCAAGGTCATAGTTACTGTTTGTGATGTGTATTTTCTTCCTGAGGGTGAGGTTATCTACTTATGATAAATATTTGACTTCCAATATGTATATATATATATATATATATTTACGATGCATATTTTTTACATGTGGTTGAGGTTATTTATTTGTGAATCATGTTTTCTACCTGAGGGATAGGTTTTATGTGTAGGATTTTTAATTTTTACCTAAGTATGAGGTTATGTATTAATGATTCATATTTTTTACCTATGGACAATGTTATAAATTTATGATATAGATTTTTCACCTCAAGGTGATGTTACCTTCTAATGATGTACCTTTCCTACGAAGGGTGAAGTTGTCTATTAATGAAAATACACTTATGGAACTACCAAATGAGGTTGTTAGGAATAATAATATCAGTACTAAGTAAGATATTAAAAATGTGTTATTAACAATAATTTAAGTTATTCTTAACTTCTTGGTTTTAGGGAATAGGCTATAGTTTATTTTATTATTGGTTATAATATTAGTGGTTCCATATGATTTTTTTCTAAATTATACAATAACATGTGTTTTTTTATGATATTGATTTGTAATATTAGTATATATATTAATTCATTAGGATTGGTAAATAATATTACATGATAAAAACAATTTAACCCACATCCACCATGTTAATCTCACTCATTTGGGTTTAGGTAACCTGGGTAAAATCATATCGATTCATTTGTACTCACCTCACTACTATACATGAAGCAGTTTTCATGTGTAAATCAAAAAATGTTGTTAACTATATATATTCATTATGAAGTTTAAAGAGTGGAGTTTGAGTTTAAATAATCTATAGGATTCATAAAGGCTAGTATATTATTATAGCGTTCCCTTATTATAGTTAGTGATATTAATTTTATTTTGAGTTATCTAAGTGACCTAGTTTATTTCATGTATATCACTTTTATAGTGAATATATGCGTATGACTATTTGATTTAATTTAGATATAATTAATTTTTATCTATTAATATACTGAGACCATGGGACACATAATATTTGATCTTAGGATTTTTATAGGTTTATTATATATATATATATATATCCTATGGATTTTCCATGTTGGAGTTTTTATATAAATATGGTATGTAATACATGGCCTATAAAATCTTAGGAAATTGATACCTAGTAACTATTATTTATAATCAATGCTCTTCATTGGCCTCTAATAAATAATGATTATATTACAGTTTAGTGATGATCTATTTTATGATTATGGGTATTCTAAGCCGAGTAATTAATTATTTAGTATTGAAAATGCCTATGTAGGGGTGAGTAAAACTATGTAAAATGAAAATATCATGTGATCAAAATGTCACTACTAATATCCTCTAACAAAATAACAATGTCAGAAAAATAAATATTTATATATAATAAAATAGGTCCCAAAATCCAAACACCCAAGTCAAAGGAGATATATATTCAAACAACAACACATTATACAATCATTAATTTTTTATCATCTAAGATGTTTAATACTTTTAAACTATGTTATTTTTCAAGGTTAAAAGTAACAATACTAAAATTATTACCTAAAACTATTTATATATGTAAATATATCCAATCCTATAACATTTTAAACTAAACTCTAAAACTTTATGGATATTCAAAAATTCCAAATTCAATAGATTTTTTAACTCCTGTAAGTATTATAAAAAATAAATGTGGAGTCCTTGATTTTATTGGAAATTTAATTTGAATATTCTAAATATTAGGGGTGATGATATGGAGTTCATAGGTGATTCTAGAAAAAATGGTAGAGTTATGAGTTGAAATTATAGCTGAAAACATTGATTGCATTATAACAAATAGGTGTTTCATCATGACCAGTTTCAAAGGGGAGAAGAGTTTAGAAAGTTTGCGGTGTTGTTCTATATTAACAATTATTTTGTTATGAGGGATTATTTAATGGTGTGGTGCTTATACCATGAAATTTTGGTATTATCCTATCAATATAGGGTAAATTTATTGTTGTGTGGGATATCAAGTTATAGAGTGAAGAGTATTACGATGATTTTGATTTAATCTTAATAATAAATCCTTGTATTGTGATGATGGGATTTTTTATGTAGAGGTTTTGGATGGGGAATCATTAGGTTTTTCCTTTTTAGATACATTAGTTTTTGTTGGTTCATGTTGCACCATGAGTTAGGTATAAGAGTTATCAAGTTTGAGATGCAAGTCCATGGATTGTGTTTTAATTCTCGATTTTTTAGTTATTTTTGTGCGAGGGTAACCTTTGTTCCATGAGCTTCCATAATTCCATTAAATCTATACATATTTAATTTTTATGGTTTTTGGAGGTTCACTCTATGAAATCTTGATCGTACCACTGTTAAGGCAAGAAAAATTCCATCTTTCCATGAAACCTTATTTTCTTGTTATAATCGTAAATTTGGGATTCCTCTTGAATTTAATTATATTTATAAAATTTTCCTTCAACCCAATGAACTATTTAACTTATATTTAGTGTCCTTTTACATCCTTTTATGTATATTTTATCCTTTTATTTGTGTGACTACGATCCTTTGAGTCAAGTTATGTTAATCTCCTTCTTTCCCCTATTTCTTTATTCTTTCCCTTTATTTTTATTTCCATGAGTCTTTGGTAGTATTGTTTTATTTTATTTAGTGATGTTTTCATTATGTTTCTAATTAGGAATATATGTGGTTTGGTATTTGGGAGGATCCCATTAAGTTTGGTCATTTTGATCACTAGTTCCCTCCCTTTATCTCACTATTTTAGTTGAATCACCTATTGAGGTAGGGGATTCAATACTTCTTTTTTTTATTATGTGAAATTGTGGAATTATTAAGCATTCACATTTAGTGGGTGGTTGGTTTGTATTAATTTAATAAGGCTAATGATCCAATTTACGGAATTTTAAAAGGAAATATTATATGCATGTGCTTTATATGTTTATTAAATATGTTAAACTAATTTAAAAGGGGTTTATTTTATGAGTTTTGTTACTAAAATATTCATTGTTTAATATTTGGTTCAATTTTATTTATTTCTATTTAGTTATGTTTTCTTGTATTTTTCAGTTTGGTAATGATTCATTGTTTCTGGTTTGGGGTAACAATGTGTTTTGGCCATTGTAGTTAAAGTTAAGGGTGATGATGTGTTGTTATTAGGGTTGGTTTGGCATAGATAATGTGGGAAGGATGGAATGATGATGCAGTTATCCATTTGGATTTGTAGCGGTGGCTATTGGATGTTTTATTATAGTGATGGATATTATTTTGAGATAGGTTGATGTGGTCTGTCTCATAGTCTCCCAAGAATATGGATTATTGTCGAAGTTAAATTAAAGAATAAATAATTAATTGGAATAAGAACAACTGGATGGGTAGATGTTGCGCTGAAATTAGTGAATAATTAAATGGGATGGTTGAAATAAATTGTTAATGGCTGGAATAAATGTTCCTAATTAATTATTATTTTTAAAATGAAAGTAAATTGAATGAATATAATTTGGATGGTAATAGTAAATATGGAAATTCATAAAAAAGATATAAAATTGGAATTTTATGTTGTTGTGAGGATTTGTTTTAGTAGTGGTGTGGTTGATTTATCTTATGGGTTAGTTGGGATAGTTGTTGTAAGTGTGAGGTGATTTAGTATTTGTGTCTATAGAGAGATATAATAAAAAATTAAAACCAATTTATGAATTAAAACATATATTAGTATTGTTTGTGGTTTATATATATATTTTTTATTTTACATTTTTATTTCATAGGAACCACCACCCAAGTCAGTTGACCTTAGAAATGTCTATAAGGTTTTGGGTTTTTTTTCAATATCCATGTTATAGAGGGAACATATGGCTAACTACTCCCTCTTCCCCACTATATTTGAAATGTGGTATAGTCTATAATGGATTGAGTTTATGATTTAATAGATTTAATGACTTGATATTAGAGTTCCTATGAAGTGATAGTGGTGTGTATACATGGAGGGGGATATGCATAGTAGGAGGGAATTAGGTTGTTGTCCTTTATATTTGCATTAATCTATTATAATGAGTATGTGATGAAAATCTATGATGTTGTAATATGAATGTGGTGTTAGTACATGATATTGATAAAATTTACATTATTTTTCATCTGCATTTCAACGATTTAATCCCTTAAAATGTAACAATTATTGCTTATTTGCATCATTTATGAATTTTTGGTGACTTTTGGGATAAAATGTGAATATTGTTTAATTCTATAATTTTAATAGTTTCTTATCATTTTTTATTTCAAGAATTATTTTTTCAAGTTGATAAAAATTGATTGATTATTTTTTTAGGCTTCCTTTATTTGTGTTATTCAACTTCTTAAACTATACCAAAATATCATGGAACTCCAACAAGACCAAAAAAATCAATCAATTTGATGAATCTTTTTGTCTGATAAAATTGGTCACTCCACTTTAAATGATTAATAGCTTATGATATAGACCTTAAAATGAGTTTATTATCTATATATATAAAATAGGAATCAATGAATCACTTTAACAATAAATTTTATGGGAAATTGACTCATTAAGGCAGTAATTTCATGTTCCAAAGTGGAGGAAGATAAAGGGTCACTTTATCCATAAAAAGTGATCTTAATTAATTTGGAAATAACTTTTTTACACTTGTACTAAATAATTAAAAAATTTATGGTTTAAAGAAAACTTAATTAAGAAAAACTTTTATGAAGTAACCTTGGAAATATTCATCGTTATGGTGAGAAAAAATATATAAAACGTTCATAGAACAGATTTGGGAGAATAAATTTTATGCTCTTCCTTTTATATCTTTTGTTATTATAAGTTTTTTAATGGCTTCCTCTTCCCCCTTATTCTAAGATACCCTTCACTTGGAGGGTTAAGATCCTGATTTATTAGGGAAGTTAAGATTTTATATCTTTAATGCTTAAGTTATTATGCATCAATAAAATAATTTCTCTCTTCTATTAATTTAGTTTCATAATTGTAATAGAATTTTTTATTATAACGTATGATCATATTTGATTTTAGATTCAATTTTTGTTATTTCTTTATTCAATTATAATTTCCCTCCCTCCACTAGGTTTTAGTTTATATACAATTTCATAGACTGGGTATTTTTGGTGAACTAATCAGATATTATCAATATATGTGGGATGGTTAGTGAACACTCTTGATTGTTTCGGATAAAAAACACCTAGTTAGGAGTTGAATAAGTCAATTGAGGGTATTCTCTACAACTATGTCACACCTTTTAAGGAGTATAGACCAATATGAGACTTTAGAATGGTTTATTCTTATTATTACCATTGAACTGAGGGATTGAGAGAAAATGAATATGGAATATCACTTTAATCATCTCAGTAGAAGAGGATGGGATAAATTAGAACTATTATATCATTACAATTGTAAAAATAACATTGACCTGATCACCCTTCTCATATTATAGTTTTTAATCAATTTCTTAATTTATTTATTTTGTTTTTTTATTTCTGTTATTTTTTAAATTAAATAATTTCAAAAACACCCTTTTCCCCACTAATTTAAAGTGAAAAACTTAATTTTTGTGTACTCCTCTCTATAGAAAACCTAGATTGGATACTTTACTACATTTTTTACTTAAGAAATATTTTTTTGACACACACCATGACAAGAATGTGTCAAAACATGTTGTTGTTGCTGGGGAGGTAGTTCCTACAATCTAATTTACAAATTACTTGATAAAAAACACTAAAAATAAGTATTACTGAAAATATATTTTAATTAAAATAACCTTGTTTGATAAACACAGAAACCTTGATTTTTAATCTGAATTTGAGTAAATTTCTCTTGTAGACTCAAGTGAAACTTCAAGTGTTAACTATGAGCATATCATCATGGCTTGAAATCCCAACCAAACCCTTAGGGGCCTCTATGTACTATAATTCCTTAATCAAAACAATCAACTTTCCATGTGAGAGTTACAAAATTATTTTGATATGAAACCTCACATTATCCCATTACTTCCAAAATTTATTGTCTTGGAAAGAGAAGACCCATAAATTATATTAAAGTGTTCACATATGTCTTATTTTCTTTCAGACCCTAATGATTGTCTAGGGAGCAAGTAAAGTGGAAGAAATTCCCATTTTAATTAGAATGAGTTATCAAAGAATGGTTATAATGCCCATAACAAGGATATGTTCATGACTGGAATGAATTAATAAGATGTTTTATGTAATGATTCTTCCCAACTCAAAAAGCATAGTCATTAGAAAAAAGATCTATGATGTCAGATAATCATCTGCAGAGACCCTCTATGAGTACTAAGAGAGGTTTAAGAAGCTATGTGCTAGGTTACAACATCATAAAATTATGGAGAATCATTTCCTTGTTTTCTTTTACCAAGTCTTACTAGACCATGATAAAAAACTTCTAGATGCATCATTAACAGGATCATTGATTTAAAAGTCTCTAGAATAATCCAAGGGCTCGACAAGAAATATTTCTTAGAACTCGAAATAGATTTGTAGTATAGATACTGGAACAATAGGTATTCATGAGATAAGTACTTATCATCCATGACCATAGTTATAAACAATGGTTGAAGAGATAACTAGTTTTTTAATACAGATAGACCTAAAATAAATGAGTGAACCAAAATCATTAGTTAAGGTATATATTTTATTTCAATAACCAATTCATTTCACTGGCCAGTGTGTGGAAGTTTAGGGAATGGAATGTTTTATAGTATACTTTCAGCCATGGAATCATCAATATATAGATCCTAAACAAGTCTAATATGGATTTGGAAATCAGTAGAATAAAGCTAGAACCCCTTACCAAAATGAGTTCCAAAACCATCCCACACCCCTACATTAATTATAAAACCCACCACTATTTCAACAAAATAAATCTTATAACTAACCAACTCAAAAAACCCACTTTCCAGATACCCTATGAGTATCCGTACACCAGTTCATAACCTCATGTGAGACATCTACAATCCATGTTTTAGGGACTAGAATATATGTTTGATAAGATGGAAAACATTGTGGGAGGTCTTTTGGAAATACTATCCAAAAACCCATGTAAAATACCTTCACAAATGGTTCCAAACCCAAAATAAAATATTTCTATGATAAAAAAATAAGTGGAAAAAATTCCCACCACCATCCACCCTTGAACCTGAAACAAGACATCCTATGATGAGGGAGAATGAATTTGGGGATTCTGAAAATTTTGTGAAAATTTACTGAGAAGAAGAAAATAATGAATATTAGAAGAAGGATAGACCAATTAAGAAGAGATAAGAAACATCATTTCAATGAAAATAGAGAAGAACAAATTGTCCTTGACATCTTTATCAAGGATGAAAAAATCATATAAAATACAGGATAAATTAATTCAAAAAATAAATTAAGGACACCTTCTAGTAAGTGGAAATTAACATCTCCCTGCTTGAATTACTCAAAGAAATACCAAGGTATACAAAATTTTTAAAGGATATTTTCACCAAAAAGAGGCAACTTTATTAGAATTATAGGATCAAAATGTGAATAATTTTTTCATCCCTCATCACACCATAGTTTCCAACTAAATGTCACTATCTAGGGATATTTTCCATTCCATCCACCATTGCAAATTTATATGTCACTAATGATTTATATGTTATGGGAACTTCAATTAATGTATTTCATCACTCAATGTACACTTATTTATATATGGGATACTTGAATACCACAAGATTAGTGGTTGAACATGAAAATAGATTTACATTATTCTTATTAGGAGTTTTAAAAGATTTCCTTGTGAAATTCAAAGATCTATTATTCCCAGTAGACTTATATGTTCTAAATATGGAAGAAGACATGATCATATCACTCTCATCTATCATTTCGGGGAGACCTCTCTTAAAGACATCCAAAACAATCATTAATGTCCATGAAGGGACACTCACCATAAAGTTTGTAGATAACACTATCCACTTAGGTATTTTTGACTCCATGAGGCACCAATCAGATTATCACTCACTATTTTCAGTCTAAAACGAATTTTTTATTGATCCTATTTAAAAATCAAATATTTTCCATGAATTTTTATCCTTAAGAGAGGATTTTTCCATTGAAAATATCACTGAACATGTGACTACCCAAAACATTGTAGATTCTTATTTCACATGGGGAGAAGATGTAAAATTTAATTTCTTTGATGGTTTTTTAAATGATGAAGAAGATTATATGATTTATTATACGCATTAGGCCCAAACTTTGGAATTTGACGACATCAATTTAATTTCATCCCATGTGTATCCCCTAGGTCAATAATTATAAACACTCCCCACTAATTTAAAATATGTATACCCCATGGAGGGAGATAAATTATCAATGATAATTTCTAATAATATATCTAAAACCTATGAATAATATTTTATTGATGTTTTTAAAGATAATTACCAACCAAGAGAGTGTATCTTAGGTGATATTCCAAGAATAACCCTGAAAAATATACTCACAGATTATTTAACTTGAGGGAGATTCTAAACCTGTCAGAAATCCCCAAAGAAGGTTAAATCCCACCTTGATGGAGGTTACGAGTAAGGAGATCACGAAGCTCTTACAATAAGGGATCATCTGTCCCATTTTAGATTCAAAATGGGTAATCCCCATCCATGTAGTTCCACAAAACCTAGCCTAACCATTGTAAGGAATGAAAAATAATGAATTAATCCCTATGTGATTTCAAAAGAGTTGGAGATTGTGCATAGATTTTAGTAATTTTAATCAGTTCACTTATAAAGATAAATTTTCCATCCCATTCATTGACCATATGTTGTATATATTGACAAGGAGAACCCATTATTTGTTTTTAAATGGAATTTTAGGTTATTTTCAAGTACTTATTGCTCTAGAGGATCATGTGAAGACTACATTTACTTTTACCTTCATCTCTTTTTCATATAAAAAGACGTCATTTATGTTTTGTAATGATCATGGTACATTTTAGTGGTGTATGGTAAGTATACTTTCTGATAAAATTTAATATTTAATGGAGGTTTCCTTGTATTATTTCTTAGTTTTTGGAAATTCATTGGAACATTCTTTTAAAAATCTGGAAAAAAATTAAAATCGTGGATTGAAAAGAATCTTGTTTTAAATTTTGAGAAGTGTCATTTCATAGGTTAGAAAGATTTTTCCATCAGTAATGTCATTTCACAGAAATTCATTGAAGTAGATAAATCAAAAAATGAATTTATAAATTCCTTTCCATACCCAACTTGTGTGAAACATGTTTGATCATTTATAGGGAATTTGGGATTCTATAGGAGGCTTATCAATGATTTCAGTAAGATTTGTCTCCCTCTCTAAAGATTAATTTTGAAATATATTGTTTTTTATTTTAATTTTGAGTGTTGGTAATCCTTTAATGAATTTAATAGAATATTTATTTCACCACGAGTGATCCAGCCACTAAAATAGGTAGAACCATTCGATCTACTTTGTGATGATTCCAACCCAGAGGTTGGATAAATCCTTTCTTTGTGGACTAAGGGAAGGCCAAAATATATTTTATATGCCTCAAGAACATTATATATAGACTAATTCAATTACAAAACTATATAAAAAAGTTTTATTATTTTTATTCATTTTAGAAAAATCTAAATCATATCTCTTTGGAACTAAAGTTGCTTTGTTTTTTGATCATGCGGAACTCAGGTACTTGATGAAGAAGGATGAAGCTAAACTAATTCTAGTGGGATGGATTTTACTATTTCAAGATTTCAAAAAATAAATCAAATACAAAAAGCATGATGGGAACCAACTGTCAGATCACTTAGGTGGACTTCCCAACTATATTGAAGTAGAAATTCTAGACAAATAACAACTAAATATTCACATTTCAAGAGAGAAGTTGTACTTTATTAAAGAATAAGTTCCTTGTTATGATAAATTGTATACTTTTATGGCAAAATATCTGGTCCCATCTCATTTAAATTCCTACCAAATTCAAAAACTAAAATATGAATCTAGATATTACATTTGGGAAGATCTATTTCTTTGGAATATTTTCAACCATCAAGCGACAATAAGATGATTTCCTAAAAGTTAAATTTAATATGACTTTGAAATTTTTTAAACTTTATCTTATAGAGTAAACTTTTTATATCCAAGGAATAGAAGTAAGTTTTTATAAATTGGAATTTTTTGGCCCATCATTTTTAAATATGCTCGTGAATTTTAAAAAATGTGTGGAAAATGTGAAATGCATGGAAGTATTTAAAAGAGAAAACAAATTCTCTAAATCCAATTTTTTAGATTTATAAAGTCTAGGGGATATATTTTATGGGAAATCTTCCAATTTCATTTTAAAATTCTTATATAATTCTTCCATTTGATTATATTTCAAAATGGGTGTAAAAAAATCCACCAAGACAGAAAATGCTAATTTTTTGTGATTTTTTTAGTGATACCATATTTTGTAGGTTTGGAGTTCCTATATCCATAATCAGTGATCAAGGGAATAGATTTTATAATAGTATAATAGTTTTTTTAGTGACAAATTATGGGGTGTATCATAAAATATCAACTCCCAATCATCCACTGACTAATGATTAAGCTGAAGTGTCTAACAGGGAAATTAAAGGAATTTTGGAAAATAATGTGAAACCAAAGAGGAATTATTGGAGAAAAATGTTATAGTAAAGCTTATGGTATTATAGTATAACCGATAAAACCCTAATAGAAATGATTTTATATAGTTTTATTTATAGTAAAAACCATCACCTACCTTTGAATTAGTGCATAAGGAAAATTACGTTGTGAGAGAGATGAATTTTGATCAAAAGAGTTGGAAAAGAGAGAAGATTATAGTTGAACGATATAGAGTTGGAGAAAATTATAAGGGTGGATTTTAAAAATTATAGTATTTAAATATATAGAATAAGAGTGTCTCGTGATAAGATGTTCCAACTGAAATACTTTCATCCTAGAGATATAATACTGTTATTCAAATCGAGATTCAAGATGATTCTAGTTAAACTTTATTCTATATGGGAAGGTCCATTTGTAGTTAATCAAGTATATAAATTTGGTGTTGTAAATATTATGAAGGATGGATAGCATGATCCATCCACTACTAATGGACACATGCTGAATAAATTTCATGGGACCTTGCTATTAGAGCCCGTGGAGGGTATCACTCTCCTCTAACTCGTTCATCAATAAAAGCCATCACATTAAACCATTAATCAATACGTAGTTTATTTCTATTATTAAATTAAAAACCTTATTATAATTAAAATCAACATGAATTCATTTAGTGCATTTCATAATTTATGTTTGGGGAAGAGAACCTTTGAGTTTTAGGATTTGCATATTTTTTATTTTCCAAAAAAACATGTGTTTTTAAAAATTCTGTTTTTTTCAATTTTTTTGTGTTTTTAAAACATGTGAGATCAAAATATTATATCTTAAATTTTAAACAAACATTTAAATGAGTTAACAAATTAATAAAACTGAACATAAATGAATTCTGAAAATGACTTTGTTTCATGTGTAAAACATTGGGGATTTCATTAAAAGACCTATGATTTTTAAATTCCATGCTATATATCATTGTCTTTACATTTTAAATAATTTTTAATTTAGGATTATGAACCCTTTTTGACATATTAATTATATTCAACTCACTTATTTAGATAACCAATACGTTTTTAACTGAACCAAAATTTGATTTATTCTTATCGAAACTTGATGGTTTGATGTACTTGTGTTTTAAATAATGAAGGAATTTATTTGGTTTTAAACACACTATTGAAGATAATCATCTTTATTATATCCTTACTTGTATATTAAATTATTTTATCCTATATAATCCATGAATATCCTATTAGGTTATCCACAATATAATCTAATTTTCCCTATCCAGCCTGTTCTTGAAGTGAAATTGCATGATCTAGTTGTACTTAAGTGTGGGGGAAAGTTATTTTTCTGCTATTATACACAATTTTAAAATACTTTTTCTGGAAAATAAAATTATTTAGAGATTTTTTTATATTGAAAAACTATATATATCTTGAAATTTGTTCCTTTATAGGTCTTTTAAGGAAACAAATTGGTCATTTCTGGAGATTTTAAAGATAAAAAAATCTGAAAATTTGGGAAGTAGTTGTCATGATAAAGATAATGAATTATTAAATGTGTGGGTTTTCCATGAAACAAATTTTAATATTATTTTTGAGATTATTTTATACTAAGGGGATTGATGAAGAAACCATAGTTGAGTAAAAATTATAATCATGTAATTTTGCTTCAAAAAGAGATAGACTCTATTTGTTCGTCCTTAGAATTTTTTTCATCTAAATCCGACCAACAAAAAACCACTAAACAAAATTGAAAATTCCTCATGATAAAAACATGTAATTGACTCACATCAAGTGGAGATTAAAGAAATTTATCAAGACTTTGGTAACTCTTGTATGGGTTTATATGACAAAATCTTTATTGAAAATTGACATTTATGAGATGATAGAAAATTCAGGGGAGGTAGGTGTTTTTTGTGAATTGTAGGATAAATTAAGTGGAAATTTTTTGAATGATATGAATGGAAACATGAAATAATGATTTTTGAGGATGTATGGTATGTTTTTTTATTGTTTTCAAATTGGTGAATCTAATGGGTATATGTTTTGAATTTTCATTGATTTAGTTTTGAGGCTTACTTGTCTAGGAGTCCAAGTTCTAAGTGTGGATAAATTGAATGATATAATATTTATATTATTTTTCATGTGTATTTCAATGATCTATTCCCTTCCAAATTAATAATTTGATTTAATTTTTTTCATTTTTTGTGTTTTTTTGAATTTTGTACTAAAATGTGAAAATTAATTAATTATATAATTTTAATAGTTTTATGTCACAATTTTATTTTGAGAATAAATTTTTATATATTGATCTAGATGGAGTTATTTTTTTAAGCTTTCTTTATTTGTGGTTATCAACTTCTTTAATTGGACCTAAATCTCATTTGAACTCCAACATGACCAGAAAATCAATCAATTTATAAAATATTTCAAGCCAAAAGAGGTGATTACTCCTCATTAAATGAAAGATATATCTTCTTATAGACCTACAAATGAATTTATTCTAGATTTAAATGAAATAGTACTCAAATAACAACGTTCACATTAAATTTTAGGGGGAACTTATCTTATTAAGTCATCCATTTCATGCACTAAAGTGGAGGGAGATGAAGTTTCACATTATCTAGAAAAAGTGTTCTTAAGTAATTCAAGAGTTTTTTTAACATGTACAAAATCATTGAAATTTTTACTATTGAGATCCAACTCAATTATGAAATAAATTTAAGAAGTAACCTTGGAAATATTCAGCCATTTGTTGGAAAAAATGGATTAAAGGTTTAGAGAACAGGTTCTTTTGAAACAATTTCTAATCATATTTTTCTCTCTTTTGTTCTTCTTAGTTTTGTAACGGATTCCTATTCCCCCTTATTCATGTCTAACCTTCACATGGATGAGTAATATTTTGAGTGATTGGATAATGGGAGGTTTCCTTTTTGTAATGTTTTAGATGTTCCTCTTTATTGAATAAATTTCATTCTCTCTTCTACAAAGTTGGTTTTAATATTATAAAAGCATTTTTTATTATCATATATGATAATATTTGAATTTATATTTTTTTGTTAGTTTCTTGTTTGATGATCATTTTTTCCATCCACATTTTTTGGTTTATATAAAATGTAATATACCAATTATTAGAATTAAATTAATTAGATATTGTTAGTACATGTAGGATGGGTAGTAGAAACTCTTGATAGTTTGGGATCAACAAGACCCAATTAAAATTGACTAATTTAATTGGGGTTATTCTATGCAACTCACTCACACATTAGAAGGAGTTTAGACCAAGATGTGATATTAGAAATTTTTATTCTCACCATCACCATCTTACTAAGGGGTGAGTGGGAATTCTTATGGGATCTCACATCAATTGGCTTATCAAAATAGAATTAGATAACATATAACTAGGATATAATTTAAATTGGAAAACTAATTATTTTTTTCATTGCTTTATTTTTTTTCAAAATAAAACAATTAAAAAATAACCCTTTTCCCCTCTAATTTAACATGACAAACATGATTGTTGTGTGTTCCTCTTTAGAGACAACCTAGGTTAACCACTTTACTACATTTTTAAATTAGTAAATAATTGTTGTTTTCACACCCCATAATAGGAACGTGTCTTTATGAATTAATGTTGATGAGGATTTTATTTTGATATAGTTGGTAGCTTGAATATGTGGTTATTCTATTTTTGTTATAATTTGGTTTTGTGGTTATGCATATATTGAGGGGATGAGAGCATTGTGTTGTATTTTGTAGGGGTGTGAGATAGACTAGATCAATAGGGAATTGGTTTTGGGGTACCTTTATGATATATTATTTTGATATTATATTATTATCATTGGATTTAATATTATGTGAGTAATACTTGGTGAGGATGGGTAGTAGTTAGTCTAGTATATGTGGTAAGTTTATTCAACCATTTATTCACTAATGCAATATTGGGGTTCTTCCATATTTGAACAAGTTGTTTTAGAGTGGTTCTTACTATGTACTCTTGTATACTCACCCATATAAATTTGGTTTCTAAGAGGGTTTTAATTATCAATATGGACTTTAACAACACATGGTGATCATTAGGGTTGGGGGAGTCACCATTATAGAAGTTCCATCTTGATATTTTATTTTTATAGACCTTTGTTATATATGTTATTTACATGAAATATGGATTGAGTTTAATTGTATATTACATAGGGTTGATTAGTGGATTATTTTATATTTATAAGATTTATGAGGTTAATTCCTTCCATATGTGTGATTTTATACCCTCATTGTTAGTATCCAATTTTTGGTCTATTGTGGGAGGGATTCACGGGTTGTTCTCATATTTACTACTGAACCAATGGGATTCAATGTCGGTTTGGGTTATTAGAGAGTGGTATCAAAGCTATTATTGTCAGTTAAGATAAATTTTGTAGTTGTAAACTTGTGATCTATTCATGGGCTTGATTAGTAATTGGTATTAATTAAACTTAGAGTGTAATATAGTAATGGAGGCTAGGAAACAAGCATTTAGGGATCCTTGTGATCTGATATAATGACCTTAAGCTTACTGATTATACTGAGTAATATAGTTTTATTTTGGGGTAGATACCTATATGTGGTATATTTATTACACATTATTTTATCAGTGATTTAATTGAAGTGATTTTAGGAAATTAAAATGTATCGAATTAAATGATATTAAATAAATTAAATGTTTCTAAGCTTAAGAGTTCCCTTGCTCAATGTTTTAGAGATGGATAGTCAGCATAGCTCATAGTTGGTTTATATTGGTTTGGTGTATCATTATTATTCAGTTAATATTATAAGAGTTTACTTAATATAGTAGGATGAGTATTATAAGGGGATATAGAGCTAATTTTGGAATTGGATCTTGGTAAAGCTTGAGGGTACTATCTCCAATACATAGATAGAGTAGTGGTTAAAGGAGCTCAATATTTCTCTTCGTCTAATCCATATGTAGAAGGTGAAATGGATCATATTGTCTATTAGTCAGCTACAAGGTTCTTATACTTAATAGAGGTTTCTATTTCTTAGAAATCACAATGATTATAATATTTTATGGTATGATTCTAGAATTAGTTTTATGTTAGGTTTTTTTATTTGATGTTAAAGGTGATAAGAGGTAGGATTTACTCTTACTTTGGTAAAAAAGATTGAATATACTAAATGTTGGTGTTACTTCAACAATATTTTTTGTTTTCTCCTAATCATCTCTATAATGAGGAGGCTAAATAATGGATTTTTAGGAGGTATTTTTTCTAGAAATTTAGCACTAGATCACCCAATTTACATTGTAGATGTATCCTGAGGTGATATAGAAGGTTGATATGATCAAGAAGATTTATATGTGGACTATAAAATCTCAAGGGGAAGTCATATAAAATATACAAGGACTGCATCCATGGATGGAGTTTCTTAGTTATCTTGTAATTCTATATTTTCTCTGATGGGGTTCCAATCCCATCATTACTTCCCTCACTTCAATAGATTCATAAATTCATGGGATTATATTAGGATTTCCATTCTATTGATCCCTAATTATAATAGTTTTAACTATTTTTATTTTTAGTTCCTAACCATCATTAAAGTCCAATAAGGTCAAGGTGGTTAGTTTCCAATATATCCCTAGTAGTAGTTTCCACAAAGGCCTTATCATTATCCATAGTTGTGTTAACAAGAATTTAATTAATAGATATAAAGTGATGAAGTTAGATGTAAACCTCTTGATATTTATTTCTCTTGGGTATATCAAATTGAGTGTCCTCATGGAGGTGGTCTTCATGAGGGCCATCATGTTAGAGGAGCAGGGTGAAAATAGTTTCATTCCATAGTTGTTTTGAGACAAATTGGTCTAGTGATCATATTAAGAACCATATATTTATCTTTCATCATATATTATGTGTTGTTTGATTTGAGATATTCACACTCTTTCATTGCACCTACCTAGTTCCAAGTTTCAGGAATTATGGTAGAGAGGCTTCCAGTAACCTTATATTTATCCATGCTAGTTAAAGGTCAGTCTAATTTTCATGAGGTGCTTATGGGTTATAAACTAATTATAAGGAAGTATCAATACCAAATAGATATTTTTTTACTTCAGATTTATCCATAAGATGTAATACTTGGCATAAATTAGATTTATTATATATTTATTTCATTATTTATTTCATCAAGATGAAGGTTGTTTTATTTGATATAGTAGGGAAGAACATAGTGTTCATTAGTGATCAGGTTTATCACATAGATCATTAGAATATAAAGACCTTTTCTTCTAAGATAACAAAGTTGGTATTATGTTTGGTAAAATCTTAAGAAATAGTGTTCTGAGATTTATATAGGATTTTCTTGATGTATTACATGAAGAAGTTATATTTCTACCCTCTCAATGTGATATCAAGTTTGGTATAGAGCTTAAGCCTAGTGTCTTTTGTATTTTTATGGAACTTTATCATATATTATCTTATTTTGAGAGATGCATATTCATATTGATGATCTGTTGAAAACAGGTTTCATCTAAACCATTGTTTTATCTTGAGGTGATTTAGTGTTAATCTATGTGAAGGTGAATAACAGTCTATTTTTTCTATATACTAATAGATTTTGAGGTAGGTAATAGTGAAGAACCATTACCCCTCCTAAGAATAGATGATGTTTTTGATCAATTGAAGGGATCTAGTTAGATTTAAATTACTAATATGTGGTCTGTATATCATCAAATATGAGTAAAGGAGGAGGATATCAAGAAGATTTCCTTAAGGTGTTATTATGGTCACTTAGAGTTTTCTTTATGAGAGTAAAAATAATATATTTCCTATTTATTTTCATTTAATTAATGAAATAAATGTTCTATGACTTCTTAGGTTAGTCCATGATAGTGTTCATTTATAAAATCCACATATATTAGTGGGAAGAGTATGCTTTTTTTAGTATCTAAGATTTGTTTTAGAGGTTCTTTAATTAAAACAGATCTATGGGAAGTTCTCTAAGAACATGTTTTAGATATTATAAGGGAATTTCCTCATGAATTTGGTTCCTCAATAGGGTGCAGTGGTAGATCCATCAAAAATAGAGGCAGTTTCTTCTTGGGTAGACACTAAAAATGTGTTTTAGTTTTTGAATTATTAAGTTTTATAATATATTATAAGAGTCTCATGTCCTATTTTAATCATATTTAAATAAATTTTATATCCTTTACTATTAATTAAGATTTCTTTATATGGATAGGACAGTGTTGAGTGACATTCAAGCATTTTAAGAAGAATCTTAATAGCATTCCTTCCCTTTTCTTTTTAGTGGGATGTTTCTTATTTAATGTTTTTTGTGATGTTTCTCATCTCTAATGGGTTGTTTTTTTATGTAAAATAGATCATTAATCTCATATGGGTCGTGTAAATTACATCCCTATGGGTGTAACTATGAAATCCATGATCTTGGCCTGGAAATGGTGATTTTCTTTTTAAATTTGTGGAGTCATTACCTCATTGGTGGGTGATTTTTTGCCTTTACTAATCAAAATATCTTTAGGTATATATTCTCTCATTTAAACATAAATTCATGTCAATGATGGGGGATGTAGTTATTATTTTAATATTACTTTTAGATCTCTTATCAGTGAGGTAAAGGTAATGTGGCTGTTGATGCACTGATTCTGAATTCTTGTTGTGATGTTCAGGAGTCTATAGATTCTTAGAGACTGATGAAAGGGCTTTTTGAGTTATATCTTGATATAAAGGAAGATGTTGGTAGAGGTTTTACATATTATATGATCATATATTCATCCTTGTTGCATTATATTGAGGAGTTTTAGTTAATAAATCATAATTTAGAGGTTTGGCATGATCATATCATTTGTAGTGATTCTTATAAGGTGTGGTAAGAGGATGGTCAATGTTGAGTGTTGTTTTATCGGATGCTCTTTATCGTGATGTAGTGCATGAAGTTTTTTCTCCTTGAGTTTTATATATCATATTTGGTAGTATATTTTGGTATATCCAAGATATACTATTCATTGAGGAGTTAGTTTTGGTGGCCAGGGATGAATAGATTAGTGGTTGGTTTTATGCCTTCACACTAAGTCTATCAGTAGGTGAAAGCATGGTATTGTTTTCTTGGTGGGTTTATATTAATATTGGATGTACCTAAGTGGATGTGATAGGATATTTCAATGTAAATAATCATTTTTTTACATCAAACATAGAGATGATATTATTATATATGGGTGATTTTGGATTGTTTGAAAAAGTCAACTCTTTTTTTGTTAAGGATTTGATCATGGTAGATGATTTAGATATTTTGTTTATGGAGGATGTTATGAGACTTAATATAGTTTTTCTTATAGTCATATATGATCATTATCCTCATTTTACCTCACTATTTTGGATGTATTTTTATATCATTCGGGATCTCAGTTATACCATAACATTGTGTTCCATCCTCCAATAGACATTTAAAAGGGAAAAACTAGCATGCCTATGTTTTCATTTTGAGTTATTACATTGTCTATTTTAAGTATTATATTAATCCCTTGGTTACCCCATGTTTATTTTGTGAAAACAAAGAATTTGGGATTGATGGTAGGTGGTGCATGGATAGTGCATAGTTAGAGGAAATCATGTGCCCTTTCCCAGAAAACTGTGTGGATGATTTTTGTTTTGGATAGTGGAGAGCACACGGTTGGTTCACAGTTTGTAAAACTATGTGGGATAATCTTGTATAATGTACTTATTGAATAGTTAGGGTAACATAGTTGTCTTACTATTTGGAAAACTATGTTCCAATTGTGAGACTTGTCTAAATCATTAAAAGGTGAAAAAAACATATTTCCCTCTTTTATTTTATCCTTAAAATACCTCCCATCCACCCCATTTGAGATTTTTATCCATGGGTTCTCCCTATAAGATTTCATGAAGCCTTTTTGAATCAATATTTAGGTGGTTTTTATGTAGTAACTTCAAGGAATCGTCAAATAATATCTTTTCCTCTTGATTTTTCCCTCTTTCTAGGGTTCTTCTCTTATCTTTCTTGAGTTCCTATTTTTTAGTGGGATGTTTGACCCAAATAGGTTTAAATATTGTGTTATTGGGAAGAATATTGATAATTAGTGATAAATATTGCGTTTGTAGGGTATTTTGGTGGTGTGGTTGAGGTTTTCACTACTTTCTAAAATATTTCAACTGTGATGTAGGTGGTTCCATGCTTTTAAATTATTATATGAGTTTATCCTACTTTCTTGATTAATTATATGTGTTCTATGGATTTTTAATATATTTTATTATATGTTTTTGAAATTTTTTGGATTGCACATGTGGTGTAAGTTGGTTTCTGAAAAGAAAACATATTGTATTTCTTTTGTGCTTCATTATGGTGTTTATTGGAAATGTTCCATGCCTTGTGTAAAAGGTGTGAAATGTGTTTTCAAAGCGATTTAATAGTGTGTATGTGTTCAAAGTTAATTTTACAAGTGAAATTAGGTTCTTTATTTCATGTTGGCTTCTTGTTATGAACCTTAAATGTGTCTTTGAAATGTGAAAGGGATGTGGAGCATGTTATAAAAATGGTTTTGATGTCAATATGAATTTATAAGGGGATTTTTCCATGGAAAATGTTACATTTCATATGTTATATTCTTATTATGTTTTCAAATGGGTTTTATAAATTGTTCAAGTGGTGTTAAGTGTATTTCCAAATGGTTTTTGTGTTCTTTTAAAATGTAATTTGGTTTTTTTTATGGAAAATGGTGGTTTATTTGTGAACCTTTATTCATTAGATAAATGTGAAAATATTAAAGAAGTAATTTTCTTGTGTGCCTGTAATGCTTGTCATTTTTTTATGAAAATGGTGATTTATGTGACATATAAAATGGAATTTGGTCACAAAGAGAATCCCATGTATTGAGGTGGGTGAACTAGAACTAGTATACTAGTTGATTCATAAGTGGCTAAGGACAAAATTCATCTAGCAAGATTGATGTTACAACAATAACTAAACATTTTATATGATCAAGGAATATTAGAACTTCGGATGAGATCCTATATAGTGGTCCTAGCATGATAACGTTGTTGGACCACTAGAAATTTGGATGAGATCCTCTCTAGTGGTTCATGCACAAGAATGATATTGGTAGTTGAGTTGGAGGTTTTTGATCACTGATGTATGAGGTTTCTAGGCTCCCACTTGTGCAAGTTACCTATAGGTATTTTCCCATGGTTATCTCTTATGACATGAAGGTTATGTGATTTAGTACTAGTCATTAGTATATGTCAGACATTATTCACCATTTTTATTTTAAATCAAGCTTATTTGAGAAAAAAAATTCCATAAAAAATTTTCCTTGAGAATGGTTTGTTTTAAATGTTTTATAGAAAATGATTCAAATGATCTATAAAAATTTACATGTAAATTTATTTTCTAATGTTATAGAATGGAATCTTTATTTTATGTGGTGTCCTATTGTAATTTTTCTCACACCTTACATACAAATTGGGGTGTGTGTAGAATTTGTTATGTACAACCTAGGTAATGGAAAGATATATCGTGGTGATGGTGGAACTGGTTTATAGTGTTCCACTTCTTTCAGGTTTTGGAGGTGGTGGCTTGAGGATGATTTCCCTCTTTTTACATAGAGGTTTTTGGGATATTTTTATGTTTCTGATTCTTCTATGAATCGGATAGGGTGTTAGGTTAGATGGAAACCCAATTTGGTTCACAAAAAAAACTATCCAGATATTGGACATGTTTTTTCATGTGTTTTGGATTCTGGAGGTTCACGAGTGAAACATATAACCTTGTTTGAGTTTTCATATAATAATATCTTTCATTATTACATTATTGTGACTTTTTTTAGGAATTTTTTGGGTGGAGATATAGATATCCATTATGTTGGACTAAGTTTTGGGAGTCGTTGTTCCTTGGTCCGGATATGGTTTAGAGCCCAACTAAGAAGGACCAAAATATTTTTTTACAAAATTAAAGCTACTCAGAATTTTTATATGTTTTATGTTGATCATTATAAGATGCCTTTGAATTTTTAGTTTATTAATCATGTGTTCTTTAAAGTTTCATCTCATCATAGGCATTGGATGTTAAGTCATTATAGTAATTCATATCTTTTATTTTTTAAGATTTTTGAAATTTTTTAAGTGTATTGGAAAGGTGGTATATCGATTAGTGATTCCTCTATAGATATATCAGATCCATACCTTCTTACATGAGTCGCATATTCATTATTATCTTCATGAGTATTTCCATTTTTATTAGGGTTAGTGGCATGTTGAGAATGATATGATGTTTGTGTAGTAATATATCAATATTTAGGATCATTGTTATTGGTGTATCTTTCCTTTGGTTCATGTCTTATAGAGTTATGGAAGCTTGGAAGAGTGTACATGGGAGAATGAGTCATAGATACATTATTAGTATCTCAATAAGATTTTAACAATGTTTCATTTTTCTATGTAATTGAAATTATTAATTTTACAACTGAAAAACAGATACTAGTATTGTACATGTGTTTTGATGATGGATAGATTCTTGTTTTAGAGGTTTCTCACAGGGTATTTTTGGTTCATAGTTGTTTCACCTTATTTATGGGTTTTGTTATTATTCTCAAGAATGGAAGTAATTTTATAGGTATCTAATGTAAATTTTATGTGTTTTCTTACCATTAGTTAGTATCTTCTAGATTTTATGGGTATTGAGAGAGATTTTAGAGGTGATTTGGGGATAAAGGGTTGAAGTATCAGTTGAAATTTCATCTAATATCATTGATTGTGTCATGGACAATAGTTTTTTTACAATGACTAATATTCTAAAGAAAAATTGTTACAATATTTTGGAGTGTTGTACTATGATCACCTTAGTTGTGGTGTGAGAGTTTTTTAATAGCATGGGGCCTAGGCTGTGAAATTTTGGTGTTGTTATATCTAGATGGGGGAATTAATTGCAACATGGTGTATAATATTTTGAAATGAATAATATTTTGATGCTTTTTATTTAATATTATTCATGAGACTTTTCACACTGATGATGGACCTTCCAATGTGGAGTTCTTGGATAGGTGAATTCATGGTTTTGACTTTTTAGATACATTGCTCCATAGTGGTGCACACTACATCTTGATTTATTTCTTGGAGTTATATAGTCTGATATGTAGGGTTCGGGTTTACCCTTCTATGATCATGAGAACTGAACCATGAGTAAATAATATAAAAAAATATAAAAGGAAAAATTTATCCCTATATACATAAGGTTTTGTCATAAAAATGTAATCTTTTATACTTATCCACAGAATAAGGGGAAAAGCTTTTATATTGTGACTTAGAAGGACATTACAAAAGTGATTAGAAAAAATGGTTATGACTAAAACATAAAACTAATTTTTTGATAAATAATGGAATGTGCCAAGGGACTAGAATTCATAACATAGCTTTAATTAAAATTAAGGTACATAGGGGTATTTTATACAATAGGGAAGATAAATGTTTCATGTAGTGTATGCATAAGATTCCATCGTGCTCAAGGATGTATGGTTGTTCCATGATGTGCATAATATTGAAATAGTAAAGTGTTGATAAGAATTTTGGAACATATGAGTTTTATAAAATTTACATAAGATTCTTGGATGAAAAGTATGGTTTTATACTTTTCAATTATGTGGAAAAAATATGATCACACTGTAATGTTTTAGTAACATCATGAGGATTATTATGAAATGTTTAATGGTTTGGGTTTTTTTTAAGATGATCACACCATGACATGGTAGTCATGACGTGTGAGGAGAACACAGGGAAAATTAATGTGAATATGGATTTTCTAGTCCAAATAATTACATAGTGGAAGATAATATTCAGAGTATGTCATAAAATATGAATTAAGAGGTCATTTGATGTCCAATTACCTTGGAAAAGTGGTAGGAGAAGTGAATATTCAGCCAAAGCCAATTTAGTAATTCAAATTAAGTGCATTTGTTATGAATAAAAGTGTCACACCATGAGATATTTATGATTAAAAATAGGTTTAATAATCATGTCATGATGTTTAGAGGTAATTAAAAGGAAGATATTTTATGTATTTTTTGATTTTTTATTCGATCGAGCATCACATCATAGTTAATAATATCACACCATGATGTAGTAGGAGACGAGGTTTGTCATATCACATGAGAGGAATCCATGTCATGAATAGGTGGTTTCAAAATTATATGGAAGATATATTTGGAAATTAATATCAAGTAATGGATCAATATTTTAGAAGGATTAACTTGTTTTAATTATAAGTTAATGAATAAATTAAACTATCCGGTACACCTATCATGATTATGGAAAATCAAGAGAATATAGATTCATCTTAACCCTTGAATCACAGTTTTAGTGAACTAAAGGCCTATATAAACTTCTTATAAATGTTTTGGAAAAGGATAGCGTTTATGAACATATTTAAGGTCTGATTTAATAAGAGGAGTAATGAGATCCAAATAGGAGCTCCATTAATCATATATATTTGTCTAAGGTGGAATACTCAAAGAATGCAAAGATTACAGTATTATACATAGCTATATAATTACTAAAAGAAACAAGATTATTCCATATTTTAATTATATTCATCCATAGAAGATTTTTTTTTACTGTAATTTATGGAATATAAAGATTCAACACTTATATAAAGGTATTTATTACATTTGAAATAAAATAAAGAGAGTATTGTAAAGCTTATCATAATAGAACATCTATTTAGAAGAGTACTATTCAAGGTGTATCAGTCACCTATGTTGATTTTTAAGAGACCATCATATCTATAAATAATTACTAAAATACACGTAAGTTCATAAAATGACCTTTTCCTTCATTAAAGTAGTGCATGGATGAAATAAGAGGGATTATCCCTAGTATCTTAATGAATCTTTCCTAAACCATTGTAATAACTATATTGAGTAATATTACATCCGGCTACATCAACATTCCTTTTATGTATGCTACTTGGATTATCCATTTATAGTGAAATAATTAAAATTCACACATTTTGTACATGCTTTACATTTTTACATTAAATTTATTATTTAGTGATATTTATGTGACTGAAAAATAGATTTAATGTATTAAATATAACATAGATACAAGATTCATATGACCAATTGGAATTCATATAAAATAGAGAAAAAATTAATTGGTTTGAACCATGATTCACCCCCCTCCCCAAGGGAACTTAGTGTTAATATTTTCCCGATATTTGGAATCAAATCCAAGAGGTTTTGACTTAAGGTTTAATCTATAAACTGGTTTTTTATTTTCTATTCACATGCATTCAATGGTTAGACCTCAATTTTTCAGGGGAACTAACTATGATAGTTGGAAAAAATGAAATTTTTATGTTCCCGTGGCTTGTGGGAAATAGTTTATAGAGTATATTATTCAAGAAACCAATTTTACCAAGCACAATAAAAGAATTGGTGATTTATGTATATAGAATGTCTTGGATAAATCCTTATCCAAAGGGGTATTAAAGAAAAATATTCATTATTATAGTTTATTAATGATTTGTTAAATTTTTTAAGTTATATTTGAAAAAAAAGTGGAATTAAATGAAAAGGATCTATCATCCTCAAAATCTAGTGAAGACTTCCTTATGTCAAAAGGTATGAAGAATAAAAAATTAAGAAGAATCCCGAGAATATGGAAATTCCCATCAAGGTGATTTATTTTAATTCTATTGTGAAATCTAATTATAATAATGTTTTGGATGTTTATTATAAATAAAAAAATCATATTCACCCCTATAGATTGATAGAATCATGGTAACTAATTATGAAGTAGCAGTTACATCTAGTCATCATTCTTAAGGATCTTCATGTAAAAATCAAGACAAGAAAAAATTATTTTATGAGAAGTTTGATCAACTAGATATTATGAATGAAGTGGACTATTAACTCATTGAATACATGAATAATAAAATTATTATTAGAGTATAAGTTTCCATGAATTAAGGCATAATTAATATCGGTCAAAAGACTAAGGGATAAAGTGATCTACTTGAAGAAATTACATAGGATATAGGTAAAAATAGTAGTATAGAAAGTGTTAAAATAATGTATTGTCCATATCAAGACACAACTTAAAGAGAGTATAATATCTAGAAATAAATCTGGTTCTAGATAAAATGAGATGGTTTCCTAATTGAAAGAGAAAAATGGGAAGATCAATGATCTTGAATCAAATATCATATCCTTAAATAGAAAATAGAACCTTGATATTTTCTCTACATAAGCCTCTATAAGCAGAGTATGCAATGTTTTGAATCAGGAATCAATGAATAAAATAAAGTTACATTATAAGCATGAAATATAATCCTCTCAAAAGAAAATATAAACTAAGTTTTACTTATGGGGAAGATTAAGAAACATCAGAAATATTTTGTAGAATTCCAAGGACTCAAAGGAGGAATAAAATATGATGCATCAATATCTCAACCAATAAATAATACCAATTGGTATTTTTTAATAGTAAATGTTTTAATTTTTCTGACCATGGGAACATGGAAAGGAATTTATATAAGAAAGGGGTTGAATGTTTCATAAATAATTCCTTCATTCCTATGACAAACATGATGAGAATGTATATTGAAATAAAATCTATAAATCTTGAAAAAATATTTATTATGCTTTTGGTGAATCATGGAAATAAGTGAAGGTTTCACCAAGCACCAATTATTTTACACTCACATCTTCCCTCTTGGAAAGAAATAAATAAGGTGTGGGAGAAAAATAAGGAGGTTTATCCAACTATGATAAATAATTAGGCACACTTGAATAAATACTCTCTAAGAAAAAGTAAGTTAGAAGATATTCTATTTTTAAATTGAAGAGGATAGACAATAATCCTTCCTTAGTGGTTTTACAAAATAGACAATAATAAAAGAGGTGAAGGTTAGTGAAGATACCTCCTTTGGTATAGGAAACATATTGTAGGATATAATAAAAATGTATCATTGGTGAAAACTTTAACATGTGAGACTAGTATCACCATAGAGACAGAACACAAGACAGGGAAGATGATCAAACTCAAAGAGATTATCCATAATGAAATTTTAACAATTGTTATTTCGAGAATAACTACTAGCATGACTTGGATGAAAGTGGGGAGAAAATGTTTTTTACACCATGGCACAAGACATTCTTTAGCTTGAAGATTTTAGATGTACTCTTCTCCCCATGTGTTAAATGTTTCTAATATCTGTTGGAAGTGGTGTAGGTTTAAGGGGGAGATACAATCCATGGGGAGGTTTTACTAAAAGAATATGTGTGTGAGTTAAAGGAAAATTTGTTGAGTTGAAAGAATATAAATGTATAAAGTGGAGTCATAATATTTTAGTTACAAATTGATATTAGTTGTGAAAAATTTTAAAATGGTTTTAAGGACCTAATCTGACTCAAAAAGTTGTTCCAAGCTACCACTATGGATTTTAAAGATAAATATGAAGTTACATGAAATAATACGTAAGTATAAATGATGAAGATATTGAATTAAAGTTAAAGTTGTTTAACAGTTTGATATTAAATATACGGTGGTTTGAATCCATATCTAGTGTTCAATAATAAATATCATGATATATCTCAAGTGGTTCTAGACCATTAAAAGAAAGGAGAGTATAGATCAATGAATAAAGTAGTAATGATCACAGATTTTATGTTTATCATATTTTTCCAAAAAATTTGAGGTATCATCTTATTTTTTTACAAGATACCCAAATCTATTGAAAAAAGAATTTTTTATAACTGACAAGTGTAATCCCCATGATAAGGAATATAACACCCCGATCCTAGAATCCCAGAGCTAGGGAATTACCTTGTTAAACTGACATGATTATAAGGAATAAAATGTTTAAGTAAAGATAATTTTAGTAGTCTTGAAAAAACTAGATACATACATGTAACTCATATTACATTGGGAACGGTAACAAAATTCAATACATAATAAAAACTAATAAACTATATCCACAAAAAGTCAATAAATGGTCTCCTCTTTGTAACCTTTTGAAGGTAAAAAAATAAAGGGATGATCTCGAATGCTTAGTAATGGTTACAAATAGAAGAATCATGAATCAACAATATTTTAATCATATTCAAATTGGCATAGTCAATATGTCATGGTGAATAAATAAAAAACACACGCCATTAATAAACTGAGAAAGAAACTGCATCCATAGATTTTATCATAGTGAAACCTCAAGGATAGTAATAACTGAAAATGAATAAATAAAATTACTATTAATTAGAATTCATGTATTTGTCACATGATACAACTATACCATCAAAATGGTTTAAGTATGTGGGTATATACCTATCTGATTTTGTTTTGGAAACAATCTCGAAGGGTTTGTCACCAACTAATTTTTCTCATGAGACATGTTGATGCATCGAGGGGATATAGCGGGACTATCCCATCACTTCAAGTCCCAATAATTCTTTATAAATATATTTAATACAAGTACAATATTAATTCTCAATATTTTTATAGAGTAGAGGATACAGATTCATCAATATCAGCATAGTTAAAACAACAATCCAAATAAACATTGTATGTTAAAGGGTATATGGATTAAGACAATAATCATATCCCTGAAAAGAAATATTGATATTTAATGTATTTACAATTTCAAATGAAAAAATATCCCAAGGGGAAAAAGGTACACCATATAATAATGATTAGGAGCACAATACCAATTAAATAACAGTGAAATGGAAACCAAAACAAAGTCCCTTAGAACATTGTAATCAATAGAGTTAATAATAATCAAGTGAATCACTAAATACCATGAATATAAATATAATAATGATATTATATATAAAATGGTTGTAATCATACACCACATATAAGAAATAAGTGGCGATCAATGGAAATCTCACAAAAATAAAAGTGAGATGAGAATCCTCTTACCTTATGCATGAATGTGTTATTTGATTGATCTTAATAACCTAAATAATCAGATTTTTATTAATTAACTAATAAATATAGAACCTTTTATACATTTAATTGTTTTATTTTAACCTTATTATGTTCATGAATGTCCTTTTTAATGGGTTTAATAGGTTAAATTTTATTGTTTTGGAAGCATTTTCTTCCTTGGATCTCATGATCGGTTTACTTGTATTCATGAATGGATGTTTGTTTGAAATGAGTTTAATCATCCAGAATTTTATCATGTATTATTAGGGACATTACAAAGATATAAATGATCTTATAATGACTCTAGTTATTAACCATGAGGATGAATCATTAGATAAAAGTTAATGTTAAACCCTAGGATTAACTTGGCAGTTTTGTGCACAATGAACTTGTTTTGCATTAATATTTAATATTATGAGTATGTAAAGATTTATAGAAATTTGAATAAGTTAAAGTACATATATTATTATTTTTTCAACCATTAAAAGGGTTTTATGACTAGTATTGAATATAGTAATAGAAATTGAAAACTTTTCATCCTTGAATGTGATAAATTAACACATCTCGGATGGTATTTTCATTTTTAGTGTAAGTGGAGGGGGAAAGAGATATTATGATGAAATATTCCATTAGAATAATAAAATTATAGTTCATGTATGGTACTGGAATTATCATAGCATTTGGATGTGGGTAGGTGAGTAGAGAACAACAAAAAATTGGAACTTGTAAAAGAAGTTGAGAGAAAAGGGGAGAGAGGTTCACCTCGTCAGTACTCCTCCTTAAGAATCTCCTTAAGGCCTTTGTTTTTTCCTTTTAGTGAGACCAGAAGGTCTTGGACATGGAAAGAGGTATTAGGAAGTTTATTTGGTATAAATTAATAAAGGATCAAATCTTGAGTGGTGTGGGAGGAAGATGGGGTGAGGGGTGGTTTATATAGTTGAGGGGAGGAGAGTTTTCTTAATATTTTAATCATTAGTTTATTATTTTTTTATAAGAAAAGAAATAGTGAGGATTCCATGACCAAAAATAGTAATAAGTGCATGTGATTTTGAACAAATGGTTTCTTACATCATCCATGATTCAGGTAATAGTGTATTTATCTCATAATATTTTTATATCGTAATTAATGTATTTTACTATTCACCAAAAATTCAACTATTTCAGAAAAATCCCAAAAATTCACCCTAACCATTTTTCAGTGTGTAGAATAAAAAAATGAAATAAATTTTTAAAAAATAATTTTCTAAATATAGTGAATTTAATTTTTAATTAAAATCATCATTTAATCGGCATATACCAACACTTGAAATATTCATCTTCATTTTTAAGGTGCCTAAAATTTATTGATAATTTCATGAGTAAGGTTACCATTTATAATGGTAATATTAATATTCATAAGGGTAGGTTATTATTCATAAGGTTAAGTTACTATTCGCCACAAATTAAGTTTATTCTATCAGACTCCAAATATCACCCTGATCGCAACTGTGTATGTCCGTTTTTTAAAATTCAAAGCACAGAAGAGGAAAATTTAAGTTTAATTGCTTGGTTATGACTATCTCTTATAAATAAAAACGTGTTTTTTCATAGAGAAATATTACTTCATGAAATATAGTCTATCTAATGAATTTAAAGTATTTTAGATAAACATACCATAAATTATTTGGGGTGTTATCATCTTCCCACCTTCAGAAATTTCATCCTCAAATTTGTTCATGTATAAATCACTTTAAAAAGATGTGGGTGGTTATTATTCATAAAATCCTTTGGTTCCCATGTTGGATCCTCCATTTTTTGGTTTTCTCAAAGAACCTTTACTGGTAAAGTTTTTTGA
The DNA here is from genome assembly GCA_963277665.1 of Viscum album. Lineage (NCBI taxonomy): Eukaryota > Viridiplantae > Streptophyta > Magnoliopsida > Santalales > Viscaceae > Viscum > Viscum album. Next base: position 1,835,967,116 of record OY728129.1, read on the forward strand.
TTTCTCAATACCTGTTCCCTTGTGTCAAGAATCTCGATAGGCTCTTCACAGTATAACAAATCAGGTTCCATCTCTATTTCTTCATAGTTGAGTACATGCATTAGTTACATAATGTATTTCATTAACAATGACCAATGGAACACATTATGAACTTTAGAGAGACTTAGTGTCATTGTTAAAAAGTAATCTAAAGCTCTGACCCTTTCTGGAATTTCAAACGGTCTGATGTACCTGGGGCTCAATTTCCCTTTCTTATCGAACCTTAAGACACCCTTCCATAGAGATACTATTATAAAGACATTATATCCTACTTAAAATTCTAAATAATTTCTCTGTTTGTTAGCATAACTCTTTTTCATACTTTGGGATTCTTTAATATGGTTCTGAATTTTCTTTACCTTTGCAGTTGTCTCTTCGATAAGTTCTAGGACTATAAGTTTCCTCTCTCCAACTTCATCCCAACAAGTTTGAGTTCGACACCTCTTACCATAAAATTCTTTATATAGTTCTATTTGAATGCTAGAATGAAAACTATTATTGTAGTAAAATTCCACCAAAGGCAAGTATTGATTCCACATACCTTGAAAGTCAAGAGAGCATGATCTCAACATGTCTTCTAGTTTTTGAATATTCCTTTCAGATTGTCCTTCGGTTTGGGGTGATAAACAGTACTCATATGAAGCATAGTTTCCAAATACTTATGAATACTTTTCCAAAAAAAATTGATGTAAATCGAGGATATCATAAGCTATGTGTGAGGAAGGAAGATATTATAAAGCCAACATTTCCAACCAGGTATGGGAATTACAAGTTTACAGTAATGATTTATGGACTGACTAATGCACCCTATATTTTCATGGATCTAATGAATAGAGTTTTCAAAGAAATATATTAATGAATTTGTTTTCGTATTTATCGATGATATCCAGGTATACTCCAAAAGCTATGAAGACCATAAGAATTACTTGTGGATTATTCTGAAAAATCTTAGAAGAAATGAATTATATGGGAAGTTTAGAAAGTGTGAATTTTGGCTTCAATTAGTTTCTTTTCTTGGCCACATTGTCTTTAAGGATGGAATATTAGTAATTTCTATTAATACAAAGGAAATATATGAATAGACCACACCAAAAAACATAACCGAGGTATGTATTTTTTTTTATCTTAGCAGGTTACTATTAGCGTTTTGTTCAGAATTTCGCCTGATTGGCTAACCAACTAACCAAGTTCACATGTAAAGGGATTAAGTTTGTATAGATTAAATAATATAAATAATGCATTTAATAATTGAAAATAAGACTGGTCAATGATCTAATTTTGACTCTTCTATCTGGAAATGACAGATTTGTGATATACAGTGATGCATCAAATAATGGACTAGGTTGCGTCCTTATGTAGAATGATAAAGTTATTACTTATAAATCAAGGCAGTTGAAGACTCGTGAGAAAAATTACCCAACTCATGATCTTGATTTAGCAGCTGTAAACTTTTCTATGAATATATAGAGACATTATCTCTATTATGAAATATGTGATATATATATGGATCACAAGAGTTTGAAATACATTTTTACAAATAAAGAACTCAACATGAGGAAAATTAGATGGCTTGAGTTACACAAATATTATGATTTTTCAATACACTACCACCTAATAAAGGAAAATAAGGTGTCAGATGTATTTAGCATGAAAGATCACGGATTTATGACCAAAATGAAGATTGAGAGAGATCCTATATTAATGTATTTACTAAAGATGTATATGGGAATTATTAAGGAAGGGGAAATATCTTTCCTCTTTAAAATGATTTATAAAGCATATTTACTAGATAAGATAAAAATATCTCAATCTAATGATGAAAATCTATAAAAGAAAATTAAAGCTATTAAGGATGAAATATGAGATGACTTCATGTATGAGGATGGAGTTATGAAATTTTGGAAGAGGTTATGCATTCCATTTGTACCTGAGATAAAAAGAGAACTATTAGATGATGCTCAAAGAATAAATTTATCTATACACCCTGGTAGCACTAAAATGAATAGAGATGTGAAGGAACATTTTTTGTGGGATAATATGAAGCAAGAAATTGCTGACTATGTGTCAACGTGTCTAGTTTGTCAACAAGTGAAGGTTGGGAGACAACATCCTAGAGGGGTCATGCAACCTCTACCTATTTATAAGTGGAAGTGGGATGAAATTATGATGTATTCTATCATGGGACTACTGATGACACCTCGAAGGAATGATTCAATATGGGTAATTGTTGATCATCTCATGAAATTAGTACATTTTCTTATTATAAGAGAGGATTTACCACTTGATCACCTGAAAATACTTTATATTAATGAAGTTGTAAGACTTTTTTGTGCACCTCTATCAATTGTGTTTGATTGAGATCCTTGATTTACATCAAATTTTTTGGAAAAGTCTCTAGAAGGATTTGGATACTAAGCTTCATATGAGTACTATTTATCACCCCCAAACCGAAAGACAATCTGAAAGGAATATTCAAAAACTAGAAGACATGTTGAGATCACACTCTCTTGACTTTCAAGGTATGTGGAATCAATACTTGCCTTTGGTGGAATTTTCCTACAATAATAGTTTTCATTATAGAATTCAAATAGCACTATATAAAGAATTTTATGGTAAGAGGTTTCAAACTCCAACTTGTTGGGATGAAGTTGGAGAGAGGAAACTTATAGGCCTAGAACTTATCGAAGAGACAACTGCAAAGGTAAAGAAAATTCAGACCCATATTAAAGCATCCCAAAGTATGAAAAAGAGTTATGCTAACAAACATAGAAATGATTTATAATTTTAAATAGGAGATAATGTCTTTCTAATGATATCTTCATGGAAGGGTGTCTTAAGGTTCGGTAAGAAAGGGAAATTGAGCCCCAGGTACATCAGACTGTTTGAAATTCTGGAAAGGATCAGAGCTGTAGATTTCTTTTTAACAATGCCACCAAGTCTCTATAATGTTCATAATGTTTTATATTGGTCATTGTTAATGAAATACATTATATAACTAATGCATGTACTCAACTATGAAGAAATAGGGATGGAACCTGATTTGTTATACTATGAAGAGCCTATTGAGATTCTTGACACAAGGGAGAAGGTATTGAGAAATCAAACAACTCAACCAGTAAAGGTTATTTGGAAAAACCAAAAAATGGAGGAACCGACATGGGAACCTAAGGATGTTATGAATAAGAACCAACCACATCTTTTTAAAGGGATTTATACATGAAAAAATTTGAGGATGAAATTTCCGAAGGTGGGAAGAAGATAACACCCCAAATATTTTATGGTATGTTTATCTTAAACACTTTCAATTAATTAGATAGCCTGTATTTCATGAATTAATACATCTCTATGAAAAAAAAAGTCTTCATTTATAATAGATAGTCATAAACTATAAATTAAACTTAAATTTTCCTCTTATGTGCTTTGAATTTTGAAAAACAGACATACACAGTTGCGATTAGGGTGATATTTAGAGTCTGATAGAATAAAATTAATTTGTGGTGAATAGTAACTTACCCTTATGAATAGTAACCTACCCTTATTAATAGTAATATGACCATTATGAATGGTAACCTTACTCATGAAATTATCAATAAAATTTAGGCACCTTAAAAATGAAGATGAATATTTTAAGTGTTGGTATATGTCGATTAAATGATTATTTGAATTGAAAATTAAATTCCTTATATTTAGAAAATTATTTTTTTAAAATGTATTTCATTTTTGGATTATACATGTTGAAAAATGGTTAGGGTGAATTTTTGGGATTTTTCTAAAATAGTTGAATTTTTGGTGAATAGTAAAATACGTTAATTACAATATAAATATATTATGAGATAAATACACTATTATCTGAATCATGGATGATGTAAGCAACCATGTTTTCGAACTCACATTCACTTATTACTATTTTTGGTCATGGAATCCTCACTATTTCTTGTCTTAGAAAAAAATAATAAACTAATGATTTAAATATTAAGAAAACTCTCCTCCCCTCAACTATATAAACCACCCCTCACCCCCCTCTTCCTCCCACACCACTCAAGATTTGATCCTTTATTAAGTTATACCAAATAAACATCCTAATAACTCCTTCCACGTCCAAGACCTGCTGGTCTCACTAAAAGGAAAAAAACAAAGGCCTTAAGGAGATTCTTAAGAAGGAGTACTCACGAGGTGAACCTCTCTCCCCTTTTCTCTCAACTTCTTTTACAAGTTCCAATTTTTTGTTGTTCTATCCTCACTTACCCACATCCAAATGCTATGATAATTCCAATACCATACATGAACTATAATTTTATTATGATAATGGAATATTTCATCATAATATCTCTTTCGCCCCTCCTCTTACACTAAAAATGAAAATACCATCCGAGATGTGTTAATTTATCACATTCATGGATGAAATGTTTTCAATTTATATTACTATATTCATGACTTGTCATAAAATCTTTTTGATGGTTGAAAAAAATCATAAAATATTTAATTTAACTTAATCAAATTTCTATAAATCCTTACATACTCATAATATTAAATATTAATGCAAAACAAGTTCATTGTGCACAAAACCGCCAAGTTAATCTAAGGGTTTAACATTAACGTTTATCTAATGATTAATCCCCATGGTTTATAACTAGAATCATTATAAGATCATTTATATCTTTTTAATGTCACTAATAATACATGTTAAAAATTCTGGATGTTTAAACACATTTCAAACAATCTTCCATTCATGAATACAATTAAACCAATCATGAAAACCAAGGAAGAAAATGCGTCCAAAACAATAAAATTGAACCTATTAAACAGATTAAAAAGGAAATTAATGAACATAATAAGGTTAAAATAAAAATATTACATGTAGAGGAGGTTCTGTATTTATTAGTTAATGAATAAAAATTTCATTATTTAGGTTATTAAGATCAATTAAAGAACACATTCAAGCATAAGGTAAGGGGTTTCTCATCTCACTTTTATTTTTGCGAGATTTCCGTTGATCACCACTTATTTCTTGTATGTGGTGTATGATTACTACCATTTGATATATAATATCATTATTCTCTTTATATTCATGTTATTTAGTGTTTCACTTTATTATTATTAACTCGATTGATTACAATGTTCTAAGGGACTTTGTTTTGGTTTCCATTTCACTGTGATTTACTTGGTATTGTGCACCTAATCATTCTTATATGGTATACCTGCTGCCCCTTGGGATAATTTTTCATTTTAAATTGTAAATAAATTATATATCAATATTTATTTTCATGGATATGATTATTTTCTTAAGCCGTATACCCTTTCACATACAGTGTTTATTTGGATTGTTGTTTTAACTATGCTGATATTGATGAATCTGTATCCTCTACTCTATACAGATATTGAGAAGGTATATTGTACTTGTATTAAATCTATTTATAAATAATTATTGGGACTTGAAGTGATTGGAGGGTCCCTCTATAGCCCGTCGATGCATCGACATGTCTCATGAGATAAATTAGTTGGCGATAAACCCTTCAAGATTGTTTCCAAAACAAAATCAGACTGGTATATACCCACATACTTAAACCATTTTGATGGTATAGTTGTATCATGTGACAAATACATGACTTCCAATTAATAGGAATTTTATTTATTCATTTTCAGTTATTACTATCCATGGGGTTTCACTATGAAAGAATCTATGGATGCAGTTTTATTCTCAGTTTATTAATGGCGTGTGTTTTGCAATTATTCACCAAGCCATATTGACTATGCCAATTTGATTATGATTAAATTATTGTTGATTCATGATTCCTCTATTTGTAACCCTTACTAATCATTTGAGATCACCCCTTCCATTTTTTTACCTTCAATGGGTTATGAATAGGAGACCATTTATTGAGTTTTTGTGGATACAGTTTATTAGTTTTTGTTATGTATTGTATTTTGTTATGTTTCCCAAGTTACATATATGTATCTAGTTTCTTCAAGACTACTAAAATTATCAGTACTTAGGAATTTAATTCCTTATAATCATGCCAATTTAATAAGTTAATGCACTAGCTCTGGACTTCTGGGATCGGGGTGTTATATTCTTTATCATGGGGATTACACTTGTCAGTTATAAAAAAAAAATTAATAGATTTGGGTGTCTTGTAAAAAAAAATAAGATGATACCACAAATTTTTTTGTACAAATCCGATAAACTTAAAATATATGATCATTACAGCTTTATTCATTGATCTATACTATCCTTTCTTTTAATTGTCTAGAACCACTTGAGATATATCCTGATATTAATTATTGAACACTAGATATGGATTCAAACCACTGTATATTTAATATCAAACTTTTAAACAACTTTAGATTTAATTCAAGATCTTTATCATTTATACTTATGTATTATTTCATGTAACTTCATATTTATCTTTAAAATCCATAGTGGAAGCTTGGAACCACTTTTTGAGTCAGATCAGGTCCTTAAAACCATTTTATATTTTTTCACAACTAATATAAATTAGTAACTAAAATATTATGACTCCACTTTATACATTTATATTCTTTCAACTCAACAAATTTTCCTTCAACTCACACACATATTATTGTATTAAAACCTCCCCGTGGATTGTATCTCCCCCTTAAACCTACACCACTTCCAACAGATATTAGAAACATTTAACACATGGGGAGAAGAGTACATCTAAAATCCTCAAGCTAAGGAATGTGTTGTACCATGGTGTACAAAACATTTTCTCCCCGATTTTATCCAAGTCATTCTAGTAGTTATTCTCAAAATACCAATTGTAAAAATTTCATTATGGATACTATCTTTGAGTTTGATCATCTTCCCTAGCTTGTGTTCTATCTTTATGGTGATACTAGTCCCAAATGTGAAAGTTTTCACCAATGATACATTTTTATTAAATCCTATAATATGTTTCCTAAACCAAATGAGGTATCTTCACAAACCTTCACCTATTTCCTTATAGTCTATTTTGTAAAACCACTAAGGCGGGATTATTGTCTATCCTCTTCAAATTAAAAATAGAATATCTACTAACTTACTTTTTCTTAGAGATTATTTCTTCAAGTGTGCCTAATTATTTATCATAGTTGGATAAACCTCCTTATTTATCTCCCACACCTTATTTATTTCTTTCCAAGAGGGAAGATGTGAGTGTAAAATAATTTGTTCTTGGTTAAACCTTCACCGATTTCCATGATTCACCAAAAACATAAAAAATATTTTTTCAAGATTTATAGATTTTATTTCAATATACATTCTCATCGTGTTTGTCATAGGAATGAAGGAATTATTTATGAAACATTCGACCCCTTTCTTATAGAAATTACTTTCCAAGTTCCCATGGTCAGAAAAATTAAAACATTTACTATTAAAAAAGACTGATTGTTATTATTTATTGGTTGAGATACTGATGCATCATATTTTATTCCACCTTTGATTCATTGGACTTCTACAAAATATTTCTGATGTTTCCTAATCTTCCACATAAGTAGAACTTATTTTATATTTTCTTTTGAGAGGATTATCCTTCATGCTTATAATGTAACTTTCTTTTATTCATTGATTCCTAATTAAAAACATTGCATACTCTACTTACAGAGGCTTATGTTGAGAAAATATCAAGATTCTATTTTATATTTAAGGATCTGATATTTGATTCAATATCATTGATCTTCCCATTTTTCTCTTTAAATTAGGAAACCATCTCATTATATCTAGAACCAGATTTATTTATAGATATTATCCTCTCTTTTAGTTGTGTCTTGATATGGATAATATTTTCTTTTAACACTTTCTGTACTACTATTTTTACCTATATCCTATATAATTTCTTCAAGTAGATCACTTTATCCCTTATTATTTTGACTAATCTTAATTATGCCTTAATTCATGGAAACTTATACTCTAATAGTAATTTTATTATTCATGTATTCAATGAATTAATAGTCCACTTCATGCATAATATCTAGTTGATCAACCTTCTCATAAAAGAATTGTATCTTGTCTTGATTTTTACATGAAGATTATTAAGAATTATGACTAGATGTAATTGCTATGTCATAATTAGTTACCATGATTCTATCAATCTATAGGGGTGAATATGATTTTTTTTATTTATAATAAACTTCCAAAACATTATTAGAATTATATTTCACAATAAAATTAAAATAAATCACCTTGATGGGAATTTCCATATTCTTAGGAGTCTTCTTAATTTTTCTATTCGTCAGACATTTTGACATAAGGAAGTCTTCACTAGATTTTTAGGATGATAGATCCTTTTCATTTACTTCCACTGTTTTTTCAAATATAACTTACAAAATTTTGCACAACATAAATAAACTAGAATAATGATACTTTTTCTTTAATATCACTTTGGATAAGGATTTATCCAAGACATTTTATATACATTAATCACCAATTCATTTATTTTTCTTGGTAAAATTGGCATCTTGAATAGTATACTCTATGAAATATTTCCCACAAGCCACGGGAACATAAAAATTTCATTTTTTACAACTATCATAGTTAGTTCCATTAAACAATTGAGGTCTAACCATTGAATCCGTGTGAATAGAAAATAAAAATAAGTTTATATATTAAACCTTAAGTTAAAACCACCTGGATTTGATACCACTTATTGGGACAATATTAACACATAGTTCCCTTAGGGAGGGGATGAATCATGGTTCAAACCAATTAATTTTTTCTCTATTTTATATGAAGTCCACTTGGTCATATGAATCTTGTTTCTATGTTATATTTAATACATTAAATCTATTTTTCACTCACATAAATATCACTAAATAATAAATTGAATGTAAAAATGTAAAGCATGTACAAAATGTGTGAGTTTTAATTATTTCACTATAAATAGATAATCCAATTAGCATACATAAATGGAATGTTGATTTACCCGGATGTAATATTACTCAATATAGTTATTACAATGGTTTTGGAAAGATTCATTAAGATACTAGGGATAATCCCTCTTATTCCATCCATGCACTACTTTAGTGAAGGAAATGGTCATTTTATGGACTTATGTGTATTTTATTAATTGTTTATAGACATGTTGGTCTCTTACAAATAAACATAGGTTACTGATACACCTTCAATATTATTCTTCTAAATAGATGTTCTATTATGATCAGCTTTACAATACTCTCTTTATTTTATGTGAAATGTAATAAACACTTTTCTATTAGGGTTGAATCTTCATATTCCATAAATTACAGTAAAAAAACATCTTCTATGGATGAAGATAATTACAAGATGGAATAATCTTGTTTCATTTAGTAATTCTATAGCTAGGTATAATACTGCAATATTGGCACTCTTTGAGTATTCCACCTTACAAAAATAGATATGATTAATTTAACTCCTCTTTGGATCTCATTACTCCCCACAAAATCAGTACATTTTCTTATCATCTATTTGTTTCCTTAGCTCTACTAATTAAACATTTGTCATTCTATAGGGATTCTTTGATATAGGAATTGCACTAGGAATTAAATCAATAGAGAACTCAACTTCCCACTTTGGAGGCTGTCCAGGTAAATCCTATGGAAATACATCAATGCATTCTTGCACAATAGGTATGTATTCAATTTGAAGATTTATTTCCTCACCTATAGATATTGTTTCCTATTCCTCCCCAATAATTGAATTCAGTAGACCTACTGGAGGTGGATCTAGATAAGAATCAGATGGTGAGGTTTATTATCTAAATATAAGGGATTCTATACCATTCTCAAAAATTGTAACTTCCTTATTCTCTGAATAGATCTTAGCATCATAATTTGACAGCCAATTCATACTTAGAATTATATAAAAGTAAATCCTTGGTATGATGATATGTAGGGTCCTGAAAAAAAACCAAGAAAGGAGAATGAGAATTCCCTTTAATCCAAGAGAGTATTCTACCCAATTTCCCTCAAGGGATTAGGAAAAATGTGGAGATGTTGTCACAAGATGAACCGGTTCGCGGACTGGTCCAATATTAATGGTACGCGGCCGGTTCCACGAAGCACCCCCCTCCAGGGACCGCTGTCGTTCACGGAACAGAGGCGGGACCCTCCGTGGGCATGAAGCAGTATGGGTGCCAGGCTGGTCCATCGACACAAACCACCCCAGCCACGAACCGCTTCAGCTGGACCATGCCACGTGCATTGTCATTCGCGGAATAGAGGTGGAACCCTGCGCGGCCGTGAAGCACTCCCCGAACTAGTTTGGTTCACGAGGAAGGTGCGTTCAATGCACCCGTGAGTTGTGGATTGACCAAGTCATCCGCAAACTGGGTTTCTGGTCATGGGCCTCCACAAAAGGTGTTGCATGACCACAAATACATCTCTTTCCCTCACTCTATAAAAGGAGATCGAGTGGGAGGGAAGTTGGATCGATTAGAGACGGGTGGAAAGATTTTGGAGGAAGGATCTTAGGACTTCACAAATAGCGAACTTCCAATTCGTGAACCAGAACTAGTATAAAGCTGGAAACGGATTAATAAGGAATAGAAAATACATAACAATTTGTTGAACCACAAACTTTAAATAATGAAAAAAATAAGATCGCGGACCATGGCCCCTCCGCGGATGCACTCCCTGCGGACGAGAGAGTTTATGCCCATTTTTCAATATGACGTATCGTGTATCACCCTCCTACGTGGGTGAAGCCCTAACTGACAAACCCCGGACCAGCTTCGCCCTTGGCCGACGCTGCCCATGTGGACTCCCCCGCATACCAACCTGGTACGAGGGCTGAACTTGAAGCCGCATACCACCCTTGTATGCGGGATGCCTATCAGTCTGCGTACCACCCTGGTACGCGGACGGCCTCTCCAGCCGCGTAGCACCCCCCTACGCGAAGGGTTCCACTCTTCATACACATGTGTTTCCCACCAAATCCTTCGGTGTTATCATTCCCCGAGTCAGATAAAATCCTTCCAATCCAGCCCGATCCTTTGCAACCCCCTCATTGGCCCATTCATCAGCCCCGAGCCATGGCCTCCACCGAAGCCACCGGACCCGTATGATGCAACCTTCAGGTGCATCAGTGCGCCGCCTTGAGTTCACATACCCATAGTAAGCGAGGGAAAAGTGGTTGCTCTGGCCCTTGAGAGGATCCCTGAAGCGTTCTTGGGTTCACATTCCCACGGTAATACAAGGTCCGAGCCCGGAGTCCCCTTTCTGCCTCTCCACTCACCAGATTGGGGGACCCCGCTTCCATTTACCTTTAACTACCGCAATAAGCACTTCCCCCCTCTTATGGGAGTGAATGGGCAGCCATCCCAATGTAAGCCCCAAGTCCTTCTTGCATGAGGTATCACCCATGCACCTCCATACTTCCCCGGTGCCAAGAACCAAGAGGGGAGATGGACACAAGGGTATCCTTTCCCTCTCCCTCTGGGATTTTTCACCATTGGGCCTCCATCCTGGAGTAAGTACCAATCCCCATTTCCATGGGCCACCCCATGCGTAAGCTCCACTCCGCTTCCCATGGACCCACATTTCGCGACGTGATAGTCTGGTTTTTGTTGCCTCTTATTTCTCACATCGAGCATGACTCACGTGGGCTTAGAGCAAGCACCGACCCTGACACAACCTCCTACAAACTACGAGGACTTTGATCCATGTCAAGGCATGGTACATAGGAAGCCTCCATGAGGTTCAAGCCCATTAACCATTGGACCCTCGGTCCATCTTCACGTCGGTTCTCCGATACCACCTCTTGCAAACAACGAGGACTTTGATCCATGTCAAGGCATGGTATGTAGGAAGCCTCCACGAGGTTCAATCCCATTACCCATCGGACCCTCGGTCCATCCTCACATCGGTTCTCCGACACCACCTCCTGCGAACTATGAGGACTTTGATCCATGTCAAGGCATGGTACATAGGAAGCCTCCATGAGGTTCAATCCCATTACCCATCAGACCCCCTGTCCATATTCACGTCGGTTCTCCAACACCACCTCCTACGAACTACGAGGACTTTGATCCATCTCAAGGCATAGTACGTAAGAATCCTCCATGAGGTTCAAGCCCATTACCCATCGGACCCCCGGTCCATCTTCACGTCGGTTGTCGGACACCACCTCTGGCGAACTATGAGGAATTTGATCCATGTCAAGGCATGGTACATACGAAGACTCCATGAGGTTCAAGCCCACTACATGGTTGTTCCGACCCTTTTACATCAGTTCACCAACTCTATTGGATGCCTCAGAGTGTAATCCCCATCCACCATCTCACCAGGCCACCTCAGAGTGTAAGCCTCGGTCCTTTGTCCCGCATGATGTTAAACTGCATTACTGAACTACATGGACTCTGACTCCTCTCATGAGGATGTGTAGGAAGCCCATATCACGGGTTTGATCCAAACACTCAAGTCGTTATCTGTCCCCCCTGGATGACAATAAACTTCAGAGCACCCAGTTATAAGGCTTTAAACTAGTTTTGTTTCAATGAGTCTAGCCTCTTCTTGGTCATTAATTCCATGAGGGATGGTAAACCTCGGGTCTAAATGATTCTGAACCCCTGCATTCAGCTTAGCATTACCATCCATGAGTAATCAGTGGATACTATGCTCGGGTATAAACCAAATATTCATGAACATATGAGTACGTCTTAAATCTATAAGAAAGTCTCGGAATAGGCAATAATTCCCCCCAAAAGGGTGTGATGAGCACAACTTCCCATCCTCTCAACCAATGCGAGTTCTTAAGCATCGCTAGCCAAATCACCCAGTGAATGCCTACCTTTCGAAAGCAGGTCCATGTATCATCAGATACGGAACCGTTGGGTGTTTCGAACCGATTCAAAACAAAAATCGTGAACCCGACATGAATCTTTAACCTAGAATGACGGATTCAACCTAAACCCACTCTGTTCCCCCTTATACTTACAAGGAGGGAAAAGCAAGGTCATTAATTACGCATGGGATCATGAGATGCTAATTTGAAAGGTTTGCAATTTTTATTTGTTAAAATACTTTACAGGTACCACTCAGAACTCCCTTTGATCCAATGGAATCACGAAGGAACTCACAGATGCGTACTTCAAGCAACACAATTACTGGGCATCCTCACCAACAAAGGACCTTGTCACCTACTCAGCGTCTTCAATGCTAGGTCTCGGACGTGTTGATCTAAGAGTACCACTTGAACGGTACTCTCCCAAAAGTGGAGGCGGACATGCTTGCCCTCCAATCTGCCAAGACCCGCCGGTCGCCTTCCCAGCAGTGGCCGCGAAAGTAGATCCAGAAGGCTTCGGTTGCTTTCTCAAACCGTTTCAAGAGTCTATCCCCGGAACGAGACAGCACGTACCTCCCTTATCTTAGAGAGGCGGATGACGTCAACACCAAGGACTTCATCCCCACTGAACAGGGGTTCCGATATAAGGCCCCAATCGGAATATGTCATCACGGTTATGTCGTGACTCAATATTCTCACGCTAAGGAAGATGTCACCCCGAGGATCCAGGCCCATGCTCCCTGAGCTCCGACCCCTCGTACCACCCAACGAGGGAGGAAAACGTACAAACAGGGACTGGTCATCACCCTTGTCCCTAAGGAGGAGCTTTGCTGCCCAGTCACGGAGATGTATTGTGAGCAGGCACATACACCTGTCTGCTCCCCCAAAGCTAGCCATCTAGACATGGAGGCATCATACGAGCAGGTGCGCATCCCCCTGAGCTCTGTCAAGCCTGTCACTCACACAAGATGACACCTACCTGGTAGGCACTTCTCCCTGACCAGGGTTGTGAATCCCACCAACCAGAAGTGGTGGAGACCCAGCGCCTGCAGGACCAGCTCCTGGCAGATGCTCCTGACACCTACCATCTAGATATGGTGGCGATCAACAAAGCCCTCCATCTAGATGTGGCAGAAATTAATAGGCTGGCACGTCTCCCTGCCAGCAAAGGCCACCGACTCGATACGGTGGGAAACCAACATATGCAGGGTTAGCTACCTGTGGATGTAAGTAAAGTCTGCCATCTTGATGTGGTGGCAAACAGAGAGATAAACCGGTATATCCCGACAAAGGGGCAGATTCGTTCACCTGCCTCGACACAAGAGAATTGTCAGTACCCACTGACCTCCGGAGGACCGGAGAAAGATATTCCTACTCTGATACAGGAATGGTCCTTCATACTCATTCTAGCCAAAGATGTCTTTCTGTATATCTTGGAAATGATGGAGGATCAGGTATTGATCCTAGATCATATCTTGCAGACTTGTCAGAATGTAATTGCATCAACAGAAACAACAAGGACTCAGGCCTATGAGCTTGTATCCCCAATTGAGTAAACTCATATAAGAGATGAGATAGACACCTCGAAGCAGATATGCATCCCTAAGTCCACCCAGGAGGGTCATCGGCCATATTATGCGATGCAAGGGCAACCGGATCGAGCAGCTTCACTCATTCCAACTAGGGGACACCCGTCCATCATGGTGGATGCTTCAGAGCAGGCATATATCCCTTTTAAAAGTCAAGATGTTTTTCGGCATATCTTAGTAGTATCACGGGACCCAATTAGATAGGGACCCAAAGGTGAAGGCCATTATCAACTGCAGACGGTCCCCGCTACCCACAAAAAAGCACCTCGAACGCGCTGAAGGCAGCCGTAAAATAAAGAGCGGGTTCATGACTCCGCTCTACTGGAAGCTGGGATTCCCAATACTTCTAAGAACATATCGAAGGCTCAGAACCCTTCCCACCCATTACCATATTATGGGAGTGGCATTAGCATTTGCGAAGGTCCTCCCCACAATATCACTTCAAGCAGCTCTAAAGGTCCTCCCCAGAGCACCCGTGGGGGCCTCCCCCACAGTCATATAACGGTCGATCGCGAGAGATTCTATTTTGATGTGAGTCACAGTAGCCCTCCATGTGACCAGAATATCAAGCAACAATAAGGCTCCCCACTTTCTACTGTCCACCCTGAAGGTCCTCCCTAGGGTATACACTACAAACACTCTCCGTGCAGTGGGACCATATATTATGATAGTAGTCATCACTATCGTAATCGCAACTATGGAGGCCATCCTCAAAGTGACGTATCATCATGACAAGAAGGTCCTACCCTTGTCGTGTCTTTCCCTGAAGTTCCTCCCCTGGGGTTACATTGCAACGACACTTCACACATTCAGGCATCATATCACGGTGGTAGTCCTCGCCACCCTGATAACAGAGGTCCTCCCCATAGAGACGTTAAGAAACAAGAAGGCCCTCCCCTCATTGCAGTACATTACGAAGTCCCTCCCTAGGGTGTACCCCACATATATTCTCCCTATGGAAGATGTGATGGTATTCCTCACCATTGCGGCTGCCATTGTGAAGGTCCTCCCCGCAAAAACCCCAAGCAACAAGAAGGTCCTCCCCTTGTTGTAGTGTGTCTTGAAGGTCCTCCCCAGGATACACATAGAACATAAAACCATGATGGTCATCCTCACCATGATGGCAGTTGTTGCGAAGGCCCTCCCCGTAACAATGCTACGCAGCCCGAAGGCCCTCCCCTCGCTGCGATACGCCTTGGAGGTCCTCCCCAGGGTATGCAATGCAAAAGTCCTCTATGCAGTGAGGCATAAAGTAGTAATGGTAGCCCTCTCCATTACAACACGGATAGCGGACGCCCTACCCACCTAGATTTCGATAAACGAGAAGGCCCTCCCCTCGTTATGGTGCATTCTGAAAGCCCTCCTCAGGGTGTACCCCAAAGGTTCTCTCCCTGTGACAGCTGTAATGGTAGTCCTCGCCATTACGGCCACCATTGCGAAGGCCCTCCCCGCAATGACATGTCATATCGACAGGAAGGTCCTACCCCTTCCAAATCAAGCACAAAAAAGCCATCATATGCCGAGGCACTGAGAAGGATGGGATCAAGCATGTCAGATTCCCAGCTAGTCACCAACGACACCCATCTTCGATCAGGAGACGGTTTAGGGCCTCGTTCATCTTCTGATCTACCTCAGAATCTCCCACATGATAATTCAACACCTACCGACCCCACTACCTACAACCACACTATCGGTGAGCGCCTCAGTTGGGATGACCAGGTAGAGGAATCACTAGCATAGGAGTATGCCGACATGTTGCACCTGAGGAAACGACTGGCCAGAGATGATATCCCAGTTATGTTTTGGCCCACGACCACCTATCAATTCGATATACCCAGAAAGTTGTCAAAAGAATGTGTGCACGACATCCTCTCCAATATACAGAAAACCCTCCACTGGCTGAAATAAATATTCCTACCCTACGATGGGTATATAGACCATGTCAAGAAAGTAGGAGACCTCCTGCATCACATCGACCTAGAAGCTCTTCCTCCAGCGCAGCAACCGCGACCTGAAAGGTGTAAAGGAAACATGGAGTTAACCTGCCTCCATGCACTGCACCAGCTGTGCCTCCTCATTGGTGACGCTCTGATGGGAGTCCATATCAGAGGATGGGGAGAACATGGAGCTCTGCATTTCACTCCACTCCCCACCCAGAAGAACCCGTTCGGCGTAGTATCTTGCAACGTCATTAGGTAAAGACAACGATCGAGTGGTCTCCCTGTTCGGGAAAGGCGACACACCAAGCAGAGGCAGGTCTTGAGTAAGTCCCAGAAGCGTTAGGACCAATGGGAACAAGCCATTTAAGAACTCCTGAATCAGTCCACCGAAATCATACAACATGCCTCTCGCCTAAGAGAGGCCAATAAACAATCATTGCTTGCCTCCCAAGAGGGGATTGATTCATAGGTGAACTCAGTATCAGATCCAGTTCACCCCTATATGGGGGCACGCAAGATCAGGCTGGTAGCGATAGCAGAAACTGCTGCTACAATCCAGGGTCAGCTCTAACCTATAGGGCTGGGGGAATTTTTAACAACAAATGCCCCCATAAGACCAATAAAAATGAGAAGAGACTCAATGTCCAGGGAATGGAGCCAACCTCAGCCCTCAGGGCTGGGGGCATTTTTACCACCTCAACAACAACCTCCCCCATGAGAATTAGTATTTTCTCGTCTAACGAGTAAAATAAAAAGAGGAGGTTCCTGACCTATCCCATATTTTGAGTCACCATCCCCTTCAAAAGGGGGGTGTACCGTGAGGTCACATCAAGGAACTCTCCACGTCACCCTTCGTCAAGGAGTCCGAAAGAAATCTAGGGACAGGAAGGGGAGGACCAGTAAAAGGCGCGAGAGATCCCCTTCCTATTTCAAAGATGACATATCCTCCGCCCCACGATATGTATCCATCAACTCCATAGAGGATAACCCCACGGGTGACACCAGAAATGATGCAAATCCGGATGGATTCGGAGATGATGGTTCTAGTCGGGCTGTGAATCACAATGAACCATTAGGTGTGCACACTTGGAACCAGAGGGCCGCCCTTAATATGGCCACCCTTACATCTAAACCTCCTATGCTTGCCCTAAGAGCTTCCAACAAGGATAAGAATAAAGGACCAGTTACTCTTAACCTGCCTCCTTCTATCGATAAAAACGATCCACTTACGCTCGAAGATATATTTGCTCGACAGGAGGAGGAAATGAAAGAATTGAGGTGGCTTAATGTTGATCTACTCCAGAGGAACCATCTTATTGATAGCGCTTCCCAAGAATACCTACACCTTGCACTCCCAGAAGGTGCACCTCAAGGACCAAGGTTTGCCCCGGCAGACGAAGCACGGTCAGGGCCCCCTCCCATTGAGGCATCTGTTCCGTCCAACTACCTGAACATGGATTCAGGTGAATACCAAGACTTCCCTCCACTCAGGAAGAAACCAGAGTGAGTACGTCTGAACCCTACGAAGGTGTCACAAATGGCATACGCACCCTTGGTACTTTCCAAGCTGGATCCTCAGGAAATGCCTCAGGAAACACCTGCCCTGGACTGGGCCCAACAGGATGTAAACCAGGGACTCACCAACACCATCGAGGCACTGAAAGCTCGATTGGAAGAAATGGAAGGTCGACGCGCTCTGATACAACCAAAGCAGAATCCCTACCCAGAATGGGTGAGCAACACGCCTCCTCCACCCAATTTTGGGATCCCAGTATTCCCTATTTTTAATGGATCAGGCGATCTAGAACAGAATTTGATGCACTACGCGTCTTATTGTGATCCTATGATGGGAACTCTAGAACAACAAGAAGTAGTGAAACTCAGATGCTTCATACGGACCTTGCAAGGATCTGCCTTCGTCTGGTATACGAGTCTTCCAGCTCAGTTAATAAAAAGCTGGTAAGACCTTCAACAGTAGTTCCTATTCCACTTCAGCTTGAAGTTTCCTAAAACAAAGATCAGCGACCTCATGAATTACAAACCAAGGGAGAATGAGAGGGTCTCAGATTTCATCACTAGATGGAAAGGTCTGAATGAATCTCTAACCAGGCTAATGCCTCAAGATTAGATGCTTTCCATATGCATCAATAATCTTCAAGACGAGCTGCAAACACCACTCATACCAGTGGAGTGCACCACTAGCTTCCTCCATCTCTCGTCCATCACTCAGAGAATTGAGGAATCCCTGCAGTGGACTAATCTGAAGTCCCTAATAGCCTCACAGGATCCTACAAAGAGAGCAGATAGAGCTGAAGCATCCTCTGTCATGCTCAAGCCAGCCCCTGCGCCTGCTCCACCGCTCAGGCCTCCACCAAATCGTCAACGGCCCCATGTATATCAGCGGCTAGCTCCGCCCAAGTGGTATGATCAGAGGGGATCGATGTAGAACCAGTTCAAGGAACGAATACACAAATAATACTCGTTCCGAGAGGACCAAGTCCGTGGCTATTTCATCATCTCCATGAATTGCAACTTGCTCTGCCTCCTGGAACCAAGGAAGCCCGAAGAAGTCGTCCACGATGAAAGGCCGGATTATTATACCTACCATCGAATGTTAGGGCACAATATCCAGGAATGCTTCTTCTTTAAAGACCTCCAGAGAAGGATGGTAGACTCCAGGCAAGTCAAACTGGGACCACCCCCAGTACATGTGACGTATATTTCTACCACCAACTCCGACAGGGGGGGGGGGGGGGTTGGCAGGAAGTCACGAGCAATAAGGGGTATAAATTTGATAGCTTGATGACTTGGAAGACTGTCAACCGAGCTCAAGGAAAACTCTGAGCTCAATTACAGCAGCCGTTGTTGTCGCCAACAGCCCCTAATGCCGCACATCCGACAATATTGGTCTCAAAACCCTCCATGAGCCGGTCATCCAAGCTTAATAAAAAAGGGAGGAGAAAAGCGCAAGACGAACAGTCTGCAACGAGGCCAAAGTTAGCCCCGACACTGTCGGATTTTATGCCCTCAAACTTGGCACTACGGGCACCGACCCACTAAACGGCACCATCAAGGACAACCGACCAGGTTGACCTATCATAGGACAAGGAACTAATATTTGGTTCCATCAAAGTCATCCATTTAATGGAATAGTTCCCTGATGAAGGGTATGGTGACGAACCCGAGTTCCCAACACAGGGGGCCGGGAGGAGGAATCACAGAAGCAGGGGATACCGGGGAAGGCGCAGTCACGGCCGAAACCAACCCTATGGTTTTATCCCAGCCCAAACCATTAATATAGAAGAATCCTATGGGAGACCCCTTAAACGGATTCAGCAGGAGAAAGAATATCCCTCCACCTCCACAAGAGGCCACTCTGGCCCTGTCATTCTGTGGTACCCATGAAAGGAGGAACAAGTGTCTAGCCGCTTAGTGCGCACAAACAGACCGGCCAGGATGAGACCCCAGAACGTGGGAACACTATCAACCTTCAACCTTATGTCCAGTCCTTCCTCGTTACATACTCCAGCTCCCAAGAGGCCTGCTAAAACAATCCCACCAATAGAGAAGCGTCGGCCACTAGAGCGAAAATATGATATCCTTAAGCAGCTGGCATCAGGACCAGCCAAGCTGTCAATTCTGGATGCCCTGATTTTGTCAGCAGATCTCAGGGAGGCACTTAGTGAAGCCTTTCTCAGCCCCTAGGAGTTTCAAGATGAGGTAGCTACTACCGAGATTTACCATACGGAGAATGGCCCAGCTGAATGAAATGCGGTAATTTCCTTCACCGATCAGGATGAAGATGCCATCATGAAAGGACATATCAAACCACTCTATGTGCCCGACACACTAAGTGATGTTGGGATCCACGAAGTCTTTATTGACAACGGATCTGGAGTTAACCTCATTTCCCTACGAACACTCCACAAGTTGGGATACAGTTAGGATGACCTAATCCCCTTAGCCACTAATATGTTGAGTTATGACAAGAGTGAATAGAATCCAATGGGAAAAATCAAGCTGAAAACTTATTTTGGCGACCTTGTGGCCTACATAGAATTCCTGGTGGTCCGGCAGAACACAACATTCAATGCCCTTCTTGGAAGGTCGTGTCTCCATAAGCACATGGTCATTCCTTCATCCTACCACCAGTGTATCAAATATTGTGTCAATGGACAAAGTGGGACACTGCACTCTAGCAAGGCCCCTTTTGAGATCTCCGAGTCACACTACATTGACGTCGGGTTTTATGAGCAAAAGAAAAAGACGACTTCGCTCAATGGTATTGAATGGATCCCTGCTCCAAATGGTCTGGAAATGGTTCCTGATGACCCCCTCAGGAAGCTTGGTAGAGACTACGTAATTCCCATCAACCATGTTGATAGAAGGGGTTCAATACTGGACACACACTCAGCTGTCCTCATGAATTCATCTATAACGGTCGAGTGTGAAAATGTGGAAATGACCACTGACCCTCAATTTGGGGGTGTATACATGAGTGAGGACACCTATAATTCCTTGCATCTGGACTCCCAAGATCCCATGTCGGGAACTCTCCCCTCGTCGGATCAATATGATGAGAATGTGGGGGAAGAGGAGGAGGAAGATCTCAGGGATGCACCTCCCACATTTTTGGAAGGTATCTCCACCATTGTGGATGAGCTCAGGGAAATAAACTTGGGTACTGAGGAAGACCCGAGGCCCACCCTCATTAGTAAATCCATGTCTCTTGAAGATCACAAGGTGTATACCTCCTTACTAAAGAAACATCAGGAATTTTTCGCTTGGAATTACACAGAAATGTCGGGACTCGATCCTGAAGTGCCAACCCACCACTTAGGTTTTCCAAAAGACCATCGGGGCTATAAACAAGCCTCCAAAAGAACGCACCCCTCACATGCTACCAAAATAGAGTCTGAATTCGATGATATTATAAAAGAATTCTTCATTCGGGAGGTCCAGTACCCCTTATGGTTGCCCAACATTTTCCTCATCAAGAAAAAGAATGGATAAATCTGCATCTGCATTGATTTCAGAGATCTCAATCGGCACTGCCCGAAAGATGATTTCTCTGTCCCGGTTACCAAGTTATTAATCAACGCAATGGCCAAGTATGAGGCTCTATCCTTCATGGATTCTTATTCTGGGAATAATCAAATCTGGATGTCCTGAGAAGATGAAGATTCCACTGCCTTCAGAGCCCCTCAAGGAATATTTTGTTATAGGGTCATTCCCTTTGGTCTCAAGAACGCTGGCGTCACATATCAACATGCCACGCATCGTATCTTTAATCCATTCCTAGGGAGATTCGTCAAATGATACATGGATGACTTGGTGGTCAAATCAAGACAGTGCTCAGATCACCCGTCAGACCTTGAAACGGTCTTCAACAAACTTCGGCAACATAGCCTAAAGATGAATCCCTTGAAATGCATCTTCAGGGTTACCTCAGGGAAATTCCTTGGCTTCATCGTACGCCATCATGGAATTGAATTAGACCCTGAAAAGACAAAGGATATACTTGGCCTACCACCTCCCCACAATCTATCTGAGTTTGAGAGTATTCCATGTACACCTGTCCTACATTAGGTGGTTCATATCCAACTTGGCAGGAAAATGTCTACCCATTACCAAGTTAATGAAAAAGGGGGTTACGTACCAATGGACATATGATTTCTAAGAGGCGTTCAATAGCCTAAATAGGTACCTCTTGAGCCCACCAGTTCTCATACCCCCGGTTGAATGAAGACCTCTCATCCTATACGTAATGGCCCTAGAGCAGTCATTGGGAGCCTTCCTCGCACAGAAAAATGATGTCGGCAGTGAAAACAGTCTCTACTACCTCATCTGAACCATGATCGTTGCTAAAACTCGATACTCAAACATCGAGAAGAGTTGTTTGGCCTTGGTCTTCACAGTTCAAAAATTGTGACATTATCTGCAGCATCATGAATTCCACTTGGTCTCGCATAGTAACCCACTCAAGTACATCCTCAGCCGCCCAATGCTGACCGAGCACCTATCCCGATGGGCAGTCATCCTGAAACAGTTTGACATCTGGTTTGTGCCTCAAAAATCCATCAAAGGCCAGGCGTTAGCAGATTTTCGGGCAGAGAACCCCTCGGCATGGACCACCGTATCATACGTTGAGTTACCTGATGAATACATATTATCGGTTCTAGAGGAGCTCCCAACATGGGAAATGTACTTCAATGGCGCATCCCGAAGCCCGACAGGGAAAAGCATGGAGTATACCAAATTTAACAAGGTGGGTTTGGGGATAATACTCATGTCCCCAGAAAAGGAAGTCTTGTCATATTCCTTCCTTCTATCAGAAGGATGTACGAACAATGAGGCAGAATATCAAGCCCTCATTGCAGGCCTGGAGCTCACACTCCAGGCGCAACTACATCACCTTAAGGTAAAAGGTGACTCAGAACTGGTCATCAAGCAAGTCAATGGTGACTATGCTATCAAAAAGGAGGGTTTGATTCCCCTATTTGACCATGTATGAGGGTTAATGGAGGAATTCTCCACAGAACCGACATTGACCTATATTCTCTGGTCTCAGAATGCTCAGACTGATGCATTAGCTAATGTAGCCACAACCCTAGCTGACCCAGATCGGGATGAAACAATTATCAGTATTACTCATTGCCGAATGGTATTTTCATTTGTTCAGACTAAGGCAAAAGAAATCAACGAAGTTTGTCTTGTCCCTGAGCCATATGTTACTACCACCGACTAGATGACCCCCATTGAAAAATATCTTCAAAGGGGAGAACTCCCATCAGACAGGGCTGAATGAGAGAAAATATGGAGAAGGGAAATCAACTTTGTCCTATATGGTGGCACGGGTCAGCAAGAGGTCCTATACAGACAAGGCCTCAATGGAGTTCTCCTCAGATGCATTGATGGAGAAGAAATCACTGTTGTCATGACTGAAGTTCATGCTGGAGTATGTGGGGCACACTAGTCAGGGTCTAAGCTTTCCCACCAGGTTCGAAGGCTTTGGTACTATTGGCCCACTATGGCATGAGATTGCGAGAACTTTACCGCAAAATTCCACTCATTCCAAATTCATGCCAACTTCATACACCAACCCCCAGAGTTACTTCATCAGGCTAAGTACTCCTGGCCATTCTCCATCTGGGGAATGGATGTCATGGGACCATATCTTCCCACCACGGCCAAACAATTGAAGTATATCCTCGCAGTAACCGACTTCTTTTCCAAATGGTCAGAATCTGTACCCCTTAAGGAATTCGGGGCAAGAAACATTGTCAGCTTTGTGAAAACCAATATCATCACCAGATTTGGAATCCCTCATACCATACTGACGGATAACGGCACCAATTTTTTCTCTCCTGAATTAGAGAAACTATACCAAGAATATGGTATCAAGGCTAACCACTCATCCCGCTGCCATACAGTGCCCAATGCCCAGATAGAGGCTTTCAACAAGACCTTGTCCAACATTCTCCAAAAAATAGTGGAAAAGACAAGAAATCATGGCCGGATAAACTTTTTCATGCATTGTGGGCTTAACGAATCACAATTCGCACTGCTACTCGGGCTACTCTATACTCATTAGTATACGGAAAAAAAGTGGTCCTACCCATTGAGCTTCAATTTCCTTCACTCCGTGTAGCCATTTATGATCAGTTATCCAACGATGATCAATAGAAAAAATGGCTAGGTGAATTGGAACAGCTGGATGAGAATTGGTTGCACACTTTGCACCATCTGAAAGTATATCAGAACTGGATCGCATGAGCCTTCAATAAAAAGGTTCATCTTCGGTCTTTCTTAGAAGGAGAATTGGTGTTGGTCCTCCGGACCCCAATTATACCCAGAAAGAAGCCTCCAAAACTGGATTCCAAGTGGGAGGGACCATATGTTATACACAAGGTCTACTCCAATGGAGTGTATTCCCTGATCTCCATGGACGAACAGTTCACTACCGCTCCTACAAATGTGATATTTTTGAAGAATTATTTTGCATAATCAAAAGAAATTTTTGTCCGAGCTGCAGGATGTTAAACTTACAATGACCAACGGCCCAAACTCTATGACCCTAAACTAAGATTACTTCGTCCTCACCGCACGACGTTAAACTACACGGATTTTTGAAGAACTGCGTATGGCTTGATTCCAGCCCTCACAGGATACGTAGTGACACCAGGATCCCCCATCACAGCTCAGCCATCCCCAAATGAAGCTAAAAATTCCCTTTCCCCCCCCCCGTGTACAGACCAACCCTACATGGGGTGTATTCCTCATCCTTACTGCATGGCGTTAATCTGCATGGATAAGGATTAAAAATTCCCTTTTCCCCCCGTGTATGGACCAACACTGCACAAGGTGTACCCATTTCAGATAACTATGTATGGCTTGATTTCTGCCCTTGCAGGATACGTAGTGACGCCAGGACCCCCCATCCTGGCCCAGCCACCCCCGAATGAATATTTAAAAATTCCATTTTCCCCCGTGTATGGACCAGACCTTCATGGGGTATATTATCTTCTAAAGAACTATGTACTTCTTGATTCATACCCTCACAGGATACGTAGTGACGCCAGGATCCCCCATCCTGGCCCAGCTATCCCCAAATGAAGATAAAAATTCCATTTTCCCCCAGTGTACGCACCATCCCTACACAGGGTGTATTCCTCATCCTTACAGCACAACATTAAACTACATGGATAAGGATTAAAAATGCCCTTTTCCCCCTATGTACGGACCAACCCTGCACGAGATGTACCCATTTCAAAGAACTAAGTACGGCTTGATTCCTACTCTTGTAGGATACGTAGTGATTCCAGGACCCCCCATCCTGGCCCAGCCACCCTCGAATGAAGATTTAAAAATGCCCTTTTCCCCCGTGTACAGACCAGACCTAGAAGGGGTGTATTATCTTCTAAAAAACTATGTACGGCTTGATTCCTACCTTCGCAGGATATGTAGTGATGTCAGGATCCCCCATCCTGGCCCAGCCATCCCCAAATGAAGCTAAAATACCCTCCTTTTCCCCCATGTAAGGACCAGACCTACACGGGGTGTGTTCCTCGTCCTTGCTGCATGACGTTAAACTACACAGATAAGAAGAAGAAATATGCCCCCTTCTCCCCGTGTAAGGATCAGGCCTGCATGGGGTGTACTCCAAAAAGAACTACGTGTGGCTTGATTCCTGCTCTCGCAGGATACGTAGCGATGTCTGAATCTTATCTCCTAGACCAATCACCGATTAAAGAAAACATAGGTATATATACCTCTAATCCTTACCACATGACATTAAACTGCACGAAATCCCCTTTTCACGTCATTTCACCTTCATCCTCACCGCACGACGTTAAACAACACAGACTTCATCCTTACCGCATGACGTTAAACTGCACGGACTTTATCGCGACCCACCCAAGATATATGGAAAAACGAGATGGTAATACTCCTTGCACGTTTGGATGCATCCTCTCCATACATCAGACTCCACGACCTGAATAATTGCGGATTTTTATATCCATTCATGGCCATCGGAAGTGGAAAGTTATCGACCCATGGAAAACTTTGCATGACTATGCATACCATGCCCTCAATGGATCTGCATATTGATAGCCCCTGGCCTGTCTACCAAAGGCAAGATTTCCTCAGGCGGTACTCTTCCTATCTCTGTACACTTACCAGCCTCTGGGCCCCCATATCATATCTCTTGATCCAAAAATTTATAGAGCAGTGGTTTACAAGTTCATTCCCCTCTCACATCCAAATGTTTCCAGGGTATCCCTACCTGGTCAGCCTATGTATCTGCCCATGGTTAACATGACGATCTACATCTACAAACAACAAGTCAGGGCTAGGCTACTTTGACTCGATGGGAAATTGTGATGAAGATGTTTCTTGTATGCTTGGACACCATTATCCCCATATGTTGAACTCTGTACTACGAGAAATCCCAGATTTTCATAATCATCCATGGCCATCAGATGTGAAAAGTTATCGACCCGGGGACACCTTTGTATGACTATGCATACCAAGCCCTCAGCAGCTCTACATATTGATAGCCCCTGGCCCGTCTACCAAAGGCAAGCTTACCTCGGGCGACACTCTTCCTAGCCCGGTGTACTTATCGGCCTCAGAGCCCCCATACCATACCTCTTGATCTGGGAAACCCCAGAGTTACAGTTTACACCCTCATTCCCTCACACTTGTTCAAATTATACCAGAGCCTCCTAACTCAATTTCCTTCTGGGTAATTGTAGCAATAGTCACCCAATAGTCTGAACTATACGACCATTAAACTAAGAGTACTTCATCCCTTCCGCATGACGTTAAACTGCATGGAGTAAAGGTATACCCCATACACAAGATAAATCGGCGCTGTGAACTCTTCAAGTTTTAACAGCAACCAGGTAAGAACATCCCCAAAATGTCCAGATATCTCCTTACCAAACAACAGACTTCATGGGTCGGACAATCACGGATCCTCATAATCATTGATGGCCATCGGAAGTGGAAATTTATCGACCCAGGGACACCTTTTTATGACTTTGAATACCATTCCCTCTGTGGATCTTCATATTGATATCCCTTGTCTCTTCTACCAAAGGCATGATTTCCTCAGGTGATACTCTTCCTAGCCCTATACGTTTACCGGCCTTAGATCCCCCATATCATCTCTTTTGATCCAAGAAGCCCTGGAACCACGGTTTACACCATCAACCCATCCCCATGTCTTGGACATGCCGAGATATTCAAGCCCAGTTAAATTCTAATCAAGAGTGGCCTTTTCAACTACGTCCTTACCACATGATGATTGGAACTGCACGGAACATATCTTGATCTCTTGGCATGAACTGAAAAGACCATGCATTAAACATCCAGGGAAATGCCTCCAACCACAAGCATTTTCACAGGTTTAAAAATTCCCCCTTTCCTCATTGCACGACGTTAAACTACACAACATCTTAAAAAATTCTCCTCGTCCTCATCGCATGACATTAAACTATATGGAATTTAATATGCCCTCCGTCCTCGCCGCATGACGTTAAACTGCACGGTCGAAACCTGTAATGGGTTCAATCAGGAACGGAAGATTTCCGTCATCCCTCAGTGCATGGCCTAGACCTGCACAAACCAACATCTCACACCAGCGTGAGAAGGGATGACTTCACCCATTCCTGGGAAATTTATCCCAGATGTTTCTCCCATATCCAAGCACCCTCTCCTCATAAACGATACTTTGTACTCAGAAAGAGCCAAACCCTTGTAAGCCACCCCTGGTGGTCTCGAATCTCAACTTCCTTGAAATTACATGACTATTAGGAGAATGAAATCATTGACCTAAGGACACCCTTGAATGACTATGTATAACATTCTTTTAGTTGCTCTAAATATTTATTTCCCTTGTCCCGTCTACCAAAGGCATGATTTCCTTAGGCAATACTTTTCTTCGTACGCCTCTTGGCCTCTGAGCCCCCCATATCCATCCCGGGATTTGGAAAACCCTCTGAGCTGCAGTTTACCAACCTCTTTCACATCCTTTACTGAATATGGTGGAATATCTCTGACGAGATTACCGAGAAATAGGAGAAGTCGTTCCATTTTGAAGAATGTCCCAGCTGTATGACTTTAAACTGCGTCAAGATCCAACTGTCCTTCACACTAACTAAATGCATAGGAAAGTGGCCTCCTGACCATACTCCTGATTAGTACAGATGTTCCCAAAACCTTTCAGACATCACACACCCTTTCCGAACCACCCCTGTAGGTTTTCATAATTCTCCAAGCCATCCATGGTGGTTTCCATAAGCCGTACTTCCATGAAGTCCTCAGGCCATTGGAAATGGACAGTTATTAACTTAAGGACACCCTTTCCTGACTATGCATACCATTCCCTTAGAGGCTCTGCATATTAATAGCCCCTGGACCATCTACCAAAGGCAAGTCTTCTTTAGGTGGCGGTTTTCCTACCTCTGCACACAGATATGGCTCACATGCCTTGATACATGCCCTACATGTCGTTCAAATCTAAACATGTTCCCCCCACATGCGTTTGAAGGGTATTGAGACATCTTTTAATCATCCAAACCTCGTTGGGGCCCTTACCCCACCATATCTGGTAAAATATGTTTGACCTAAAACATCAGTAATGATAGTCTTGTCAGCAGGACTTTAAACTGCTATCAAAAAGAGGCACAAATCCCGTTAGGTCAAAAACCCAAAAAGGGTGACCTAATAAAAAGACGAGCCATACCCACTGGGTCCACACCAAATGGGGCCAGGAAAAATTAGGGTATTAACAGAAAAGACAAAAAGTTTGTGGGGTTTTTCTACAAAACCCCAACAATAGTCAAACTATGCTCGCTGGATCCCAGGGTCCAGACAAAAATTAGAGACCATTTCTATTTTTATCATTTTACTGAATTATGATGAATTCTAATTTAGTAAGTTTTTATTTATGCAATAGTTGTTCCGGTAACAATCAAATTTTACAGCAAGGGGAGATCAAAAACATGGGGGGAGGATGTCCACAAGCCGGAGTCTCTCCTTTTCCGCAATAAAAGAGGTAGAACAGAATACAAAAATAGCTCTGATGATCACAAAGGAGCCTAGATCGCTCTCTCCATCAGATCGGAAACTGTGCAGCGAAGGTTTTTGCAGTTTTGCTCCAGCACGGCCTTCTCCCTGGCCTTAACTTCGGCCACCGAATGAGTATGTCTCACCATATTTTTAAGATCCTTGATCCCTTCCCTAGTATCTTCAAGGTCACCAGTCAGAGATGACAACTAATCCATCAGCATCGCTGCTCGAGCTTCACATTCATGCAGCTGTATAGATAGGGCAGTATCCTGGTCTTGCGAGCTCACCTCCAGTGCTATCGGCTGATGGAGTTTCGTCATACCTTCCTCAAAATCTCGGGTTCCACAATGAGAGGCAGTGAGGTGAGCAAGTTTTTGTTCACTAGCAGCAAATTCCCCACAGGCGATGATGACCTGGAAGGTGAGAAAATGAAACTGCCGATAGTCAAAGCCACCTGACCCCAAACCCAAGAAGAGTTGTCAAAGGGCTTCAGTTTTAGTCGCCATCTCAGTCAGAGGAGTTTCGGAAAAAATATCACAGGTCCGGGTCCAGGCCCACCATCACACTGCTTTGTGGTCAACCATGACACGGGGATCTTTGGTATCCTCACTAGATAGCACGAGAATGAGTCTGGCATCGTAGTCAGTGCGGACACGTATGCACTAGAAGACGGTTCCGGAGCTGTAAGGTCTGAAGCTTCTAACCCTGGTTCAGGCTTGGGAATCAAGTTGCTAAGTCTGGTATCGGTCGAGAAAGCTTCAGGAGTTGTCTCTTTGGGACCCGAAGCCACAGGTTCATCCTCATCCACATCCAAGAAGGTTGGGTCTGTTTGAACTTCGGCCGTAGAGGGGTTGGAAAAAGAAAGTCCCCTGAGTCACATTGACCTATGATCCATTAGTTGGTCCTCCCTCAGAGAAAATGAGGAAGGTGCGGTAGGCATAGTAACCACAATTACTCCTAATTTGGGAACCTTTCGGACAGCCTTCCCAAGGATCCCATTGGTATAATGCTTTATCCACATTCTTTCATACTCTGAGGATAGGCCGGCAGCGGCTCCTATGCGAAAGGGAATGCTTGTGTCTGATCCCACCCGCATCAACATCAACCACCATTGACGGAGAGTGGTCGGGTACAGTCCTTGGGCCTGAGGATGGGGAAGGGAAACTTGGAGTTTCATACATCCAAACTTGCGAGAAAAATGATATAGGGCATACAACTCGCACAAAGAAACCCCATCAATCCGCATAGACAAAAACCCGTCCTGTAGTGAAATCATGTAAGAACGCTCCACTAGGATCCCCCTACGGTTGTTAACCATGACGCCGAAAAGGGTGGGGTAGGGAGTGAAATAAAACTGGGAGAAGTCACTCAGAAGCTTGACGACTTCATCAGAGTTGAGGGACTTCAAGCGAACCCCAGCTACATCGAGCAGGGTAGGCTAAAAGGTAGGAAGTGGGATGACTGTGTTATGACGATACTCATAACATTGGAAATGATCCGCTACCCAGCCATATAAGAATTGAAATGGACCACTCAGATGGTAGGGTGACCCGCCCTCTTGCATGTTACTCGGTAATTCATAAAGGAAAGCAAAAGTGGGCATGGCCCGATTCACCGGGCAGCCTCCCGCCAGCTCAACTTCCATCATCAGGGTGCAAGCTCTGACACCTAGGTTGATATCCTGAGATGGGAATAGCCACCCGCTCAAAAAATGGTGAAAAGACCTGCTAGCCTGAGCATAGGAGGCACACCAGGGCACACCTCAAAACACTATGAAAGACATTCGTCCGCCTCCAGAACTGCCCAGTAGGAACCTGGGATAGTTTGTGATTTTTGAGAAGGATGAGTCCTGGGGAGCTTGATCTTCGATACAAGACCAGTGGTTTTCAGAAATAACCCTATCCAGGAACTATAAGGAATAAGAGAGCTAGCCCGCAAGGGGTGACCCAGTGACCTCTCTGCCATAACCAGCAGATCCCTCGCCAATGAAGGAACCTATTCGGCATCATCCCATGCATCAGGGGTGGGAAAAAACTCTTCATACATCTCACCGATGATCGGAATCCCTCCCAGTTGGTATATGTCACATAAACTAATACCAACTTCACCATGGGCAATGTGGAAAGTGTTAATGCTTGAACACCAGTGACTGAGAAAGTCAGGAAGGATCGAAGATGGTGGGTAAACGGAAAATTGGGAAGCCCAAACTATGGAGTACAGATTGACCGCTTCCAGTGAATCGAGGAATTATCGACAATGATAATGGACCCAGAAGTCCCAAGACCATTCATTTGAGAAAATCCCACCAGACCGAAGATCCCACCTAGGAATCCATCTTGCATTAGGGTCCACTCGGGCAAGGTTGATCAAGGAGGGGTAACTCTTGAGAATGGATTCTTGGGAGAATTCATGAGTGTACCGATATCTTTGAGTCCAAATTAAGCCTCTTAAAATAAAAGCGTCTTTTGGGTTGGAATCATAAAGCATCTCTCCTTACTGGGCAAGGTTCACTTGAGTTCACTTCGGCAACACTTCTAAGCAAGGGGACGGAAGACCTGAGAAGACAGGGGGGGATAGGGATGTTGTCTTGAAGGCCAAAACCATAAAGTGGAAGATGATTCGATAGAGGCAATACCAGAAGTCTGGGGGAGAGTAAGTACTTCAAAACACCATTGTCGAGAATGATTGGATGGATGGGGTCCTCTTTGATGCTCTCAGCTCTATGAATCATAGCTCGAAGTCTCTCTTGACCGATTGGGAGAGGCTCGGCAGCAGGCCTGGGTGCAGGCCAAGGAGGAACCATATTTTCTCCCTACATTATAAAAACCAGGAAAATGGTTAGTCTGGACTAATAAAATCTGGAAAACAATATCAAGTATATGGAAAAGAACTCTGTCAAGGGGCCTTCATGACGAGTTCCGCGAGCTGGCCACTAAAGGTGGTTCGCGACGACTGCATCTTGCGAACCAACCCTATGCAGAAGAAGTCTGCGGTGCTCTATCCCGCAGAGCATTGGCTAGAAAACCGTGAACCGGGATGCTCCATAGAATCTCAGTCCCGGATTTAAAAGTTTAAGTTGGGATGACTTAAGAAATTTTCAGAGTCTATAATATTTTAGTTCACAGACCATCAAAACCACGTAGCGAGTTCCTACACGGCCCGTTGTAACATAATTTTTAATAAATTAAAAGTGTTAGTTCACGGCTGGGAGGTTGGTCCGCGCGTAAAGGTAGGCGCGAATGAGTAATGGTTCGCGGAAATGGAATATGGTTCACGTATGAGGAGTTTCGCGAAGGACCAATCACGCGGAGACGAAAAGCAAAATCTCCATGTTCGCGAGGGATCCGGTGAAAGAAAAAGGGTAGGGGCCTCTATATTTATAGGCGTGGTCCCCTACTAGGTCCACCCCTCTACTGAAAACCACCCAAGTTTCAGGACCACTCTACATCGGAATAGTCTCCTCTTCATTCCGATTAGACCCCATTCCGATGGGGGGAATTTGTAGGGTCCTGAAAAAAATTGGCAAAGGAGAATGCGAATTCCATTTAATCCAAGAGAAGATTCTACCTAATTTCCATCAAGGGACTGGGAAACAATGTGGAGAAGTTGGCTCAAGATGAACTGGTCCACGGACCGGTCCAATATTAACGGTACGCGGGCGGTTCCGCGAAGTGCCCCCCTCCGCGGACCGCTGTCTTTCTCGGAACAGAGGCAGGGACCCTCCACAGGCGCAAAGCAGGATGGGCGCCAGGCTGGTACACTGAAAAAAACTACCCCATCCGCGAACCTCTTCAGCCGACCCATGCCACGTGCACTGTCGTTCGCGGAATAGAGGCGGAACCCTACGCGGCTGTGAAGCACTCCCCGAACTAGTTTGGTTCGAGAGGAAGGTGCATTTAATGCCCCCTGTGAGTTTCGGATTGAACAAGTCATCCGTAAACTGGGTTTCCAGTCATGGGACTCTACAAAAGGTGCTGCATGACCATAGATACATCTCTTTTCCCCACTCTATAAAAGGAGATCGAGTGGGAGGAGAGGTGGATCGATCAGAGACAGGTGGAATGATTTTGAAGGAAGGAGCTTAGGATTTTGCAAACAGCGAAGTTCCAATTCGCGAACAAGAACAAGTATGAAGCCGTAAATTGATTAATAAGGTACAGAAAATGCATAAAAATTTGGTGAACCACGAACATAAAATAACAAAAAAAATAAGACCACGGACCATGGCCCCTCCGTGGATGCACTACCCGCGAACTAGGGAGTTTATGCCCCTTTTTCGATCCGACGTACCATGTAGCACCCTCCTACGTGGGAAAAGCCCTGACCGACGATCCCCCAACCGGCGTCATCCTTGGCCACTACTACTCGCGTGGACTCCCCCATGTACCAACTTGGTACACGGGCTAAACCTGAAGCTGCATACCGCCCTGGTACGCGGGATTCATATCAATCTGCATACCACCCTGGTATGCGGACGGCCTCTACAGCCACGTAACATCCCCCTATGCGAAGGGTGACACTCCTCATACACCCGTGTGGCCCACCAAATCCTTCAGTGTTCCCATTCCCTGAGTGAGATAAAATCCTTCCCATCCGGCCTGATCCTTCGCAACCCCCTCATTGGCCCATTCATCGGCCCTGAGCCAAGGCCTCCACCGAAGCCACCAGACCCTTATGATGCAACCTTCAGGCGCATCAGTACGCCGCCTTGAGTTTACATACCCACGGTAAGCAAGGGAAAAGGGGTTTCTCCGGCCCTTGAGTGGATCCCCAAAGCGTTTCTAGGTTCACATTCCCACTGTAATGCAGGGTCTGAGCCTGGAGTCCCCTTTCTACCTCTCTACTCGCCAGATTGGGGGACCTCGCTTCCATTTCCCTTCAACTTCGGCGGTGAGCACTTCCCCCCTCTTCAGGGAGTGAACGGGCATCCATCCCAGTGTAAGCCCTGAGTCTTTATTGCACGAGGTAGCACCCATGCACCTTCGTACTCCCCCGTTCCAAGAACCAAGAGGGGAGATGGACACAGGGGTATCATTTTCCTCTCCCTCAGGGATTTTTCACCATTAGGCATCCATCCTGGAGTAAGTCCCAATCCCCATTTTCATGGGTTTCCCCATGCGTAAGCCCCACTCTTCTTCCCACGGACGCACCTTTCACGACGTGATAGTCAGGTCTTTGCTTCATCTTGTTTCTCACACTGAGCATGACTCACGTGGGCTTAGAGCAAGAACCGACCCTAAAACCACCTCCTGCGAACTATGAGGACTTTGATCCATGTCAAGTCAAGGTACGTAGGAAGCCTCCACAAGGTTCAATCCCATTACCCAATGGACCCCCAGTCCATCTTCACGTCGGTTCTCCAACACCACCTTTTGTGAACTACGAGGACTTCGTTCCATGTCAAGGCATGGTACATAGGAAGCCTCCACGAGGTTCAAGCCCATTACCCATCGGACCCCCGGTCCATCTTCACGTCGTTTCTCCGACACCACCTCCTGTGAACTATGAGGACTTTGATCCATGTCAAGGCATGGTACGTAGGAATCCTCCAAGAGGTTCAATCCCATTACCCATCAGACCCCCCGTCCATCTTCACGTTGGTTCTATGACACCACCTCCTGCAAACTATGAGGACTTTGATCCATGTCAAGGCATAGTACATAGGAAGCCTCCATTAGGTTCAAGCCCCTTACCCATCGGACCCCCGGTCCATCTTCACGTCAGTTCTCCAACACCACCTCCTGCAAACTATGAGGACTTTGATCCATATCAAGGCATGGTACATAGGAAGCATCCATGAGGTTCAAGCCCACTATATGTTCGTTTCGACCCCTTTACGTCAGTTCAATAACTCTATGGGCTTCCTCAGAGTGTAACACCCATCCACCATCTCACCGGGCCACCTCAGAGTGTAAGCCCTAATCCTTAGCCCAGCATGATGTTAAACTGCATTACTAAACTACGTGGACTCTGACACCTCTCACGAGGATACGTATGAAGCCCATATCATGGGTTCGATTCAAACGCTCAAGTCGTTATCTATCTCCCCTGGATGACAATAAACTCCATAGAGCCAAGTTATAAGGCTTTAAACTAGTGTTGTTTCAATGAGTCCAGCCTCTTCAGGGTTATTAATTCCATGAGGGATGATAAACCTCAGGCCTAAATGATTCTGAACCCCTGCGTTCAGCTAATCATTTCCAACTAGGAGTAATCTGTGGATACAATTCTTGGGTATAAACCAAAGATTCACAAACATATGAATACATATTAAATCTATAAGAGAGTCCCAAAAGAGGCAATAATTTCCACCAAAAGGGTGTGATGAGCCCGACTTCCCATCCTCTCGACCAAGGAAAGTTCTTAAGCATCACTGGTCAAATCACCCAGCAAACGCCTGCCTTTGGAAAGTAGGTCCATGTATCATCGGATACAGAACCATTGGCCGTTTTGAACCGATTTGAAACATGATAAGTTTAGAAACTAAATTTCATCTATATCTTATGAGGAGGACTGATCGACACATATTTGTTGCAATGATACATCCACTAGGATTTTTGATTGTAAATTCCATTATTAAAACAAATTGGACATGTCTAATTTTCTTGGAAAACATGGAAGGTATAAATTAATGAGATGGTCTATAATCAAATAAAGCATTGGTTAATTTTGAGGAAGAAATTAAAGTAATTGCCACCACATCATAAAGAACTTCAACCTCCATAGTTGTAATCACATAATCATTCCATTTCTCTTGTGTCCTTTTATAAGGAAAGTTTCCTTGGTTCTTAGGACACTCATTTTAATAGTTTACCATCTCTCTAAATTTGTATCATTAAACATTATTT
Source organism: Viscum album (assembly GCA_963277665.1). NCBI lineage: Eukaryota > Viridiplantae > Streptophyta > Magnoliopsida > Santalales > Viscaceae > Viscum > Viscum album. Next base: position 1,836,002,868 of record OY728129.1, read on the forward strand.
ACTAGTATCTTCCCCTTGCATTCACTAGATTGATGAACCTTTTCTCAACACTTGCAGAAAACTTCCATGACTTTCAATAATTTCCTAGGATAATTCCTTCCAAAGTTCTCGCATAATGTAAATTTCTTCATTCCCTTCTTCTTCATTGGAACTTCATATTTTCCATGGTTATTAGAATGGATCTTATTATCTTGATTTCCCATGAAAAAATTTGATCTATAAAATTCTTTCTCTTTTTTATGAAACTTAATACAATTTCATCTTATGATAAAAATGTTTAGGAAGCCAATGACCTTTAAAGACTAGGATTAACACCTTCAAAGAAATGATCAATCTTGTCTTCCAAATCACATATGTAATATATAGCATACCTAGATAATCTTGTAAAGGTAGCCTCATACTATGCAACACTATCTTGTTCCCCTTTATTTAGGATAAGTAATTTCCTCTTTATTTCAATTCGTTGTTCACAATGGAAATATATGTCTAATAATATTTTATTAAAAGTTCTCCATTCCATGTTTTCTATTTCTTATTCCTCTATGGTATTTTGGATTATGGACCACCATTTATCAGCATAACCCTTGAGGCAATATAATGTTTGTACTACCATTTCATTTTCATTTCATCTTAATGCTAGAAATATATTTTTAAGGGACTTGATCCACTACTCTGCTAACACCAAATTAGTAGTCCCACTAAAATATGGGGGTTATACCATATAAAATGATCCATTATAGGTTTATCATGGTTATATTTTACAGCCTAAGTTGTCCCAATAAGTTCATGATCTGTTCTTAGCCAATAATGATTGTGTTGACTTGATCAGTAGGGAAATCCCTAAATTTTTCATGGGTATTGATTCCACTTCTTCCATTAGGATCCATCACTAAAAAATGGAATACACTAAATTAGGTCATAGATCATAATTTCTAACTATCAAACACTTAAGATAATCTAAAAATTTATGCACAACTAATCACATAATCATAAACATTGTTTATAATTACTTTTAAATCCTTCATAATTGTTTTAAATAAAACTTGAATTATCCTAAGAATATCCACTAGGATTGTAAAAATAGGTGCACAGTAGGGACCATTTTCATGTACCAGGATACACTAGGTGAAGTCTGAAACTCCTTGTTAAAGTTGTTACTCCTAGGTACATATTTTCCAGAACCACGTCCACTTATAGTATCCAGACAGTGATGTATTTTCTTGGAAGACCAACATAATCTCTAATTTACCAAAATTTGTAGATGTTATTTTATGATCATCCACAATTTCTAGATTAGGGTTATATCCTTTAAAATATGTTTCCTAAATCGAGTTTCCTAGGTTGCTTCTAAACATACTTTGATGCCAACTGTAACACCCCGACCCCAAAAACACAGACCTGGTGCATTACTTTGTTACATTGGCATGATTATAAGGAATCAAATCCAGAAGGATAGATCAGTTTAGTTTTATTTAAGAAAATAGATACATATATGTAACTCATATTACATTTGTAAAGGTAACAAAATACAATACATAACAAAAACTAATGAACTACATCCACGAGAATTTAATAAATGGTCTCCTCTTTATAACATGTTGAAGGTAAACAAATGAAAGGGGTGAGAACAAATTCTCAGTAAGGGTTAAAAATAGTAGAATCATGAATCAAGAATAATTTAATTATAATCAAATTTTCATAGTCAATATGTCATGGTGAATAAATGAAAAACACATTCCATTAATAAACTGAGAGTGAAACTCCCTCCATAGATTTTGTCAAAATGAAAACCTCAAGGTTATTAATACCTAAAAATGAATAAATATAATGCCTATAAATTTGATGTCATGTATCGGGCACATGATACCACTATATTGCCGAAATGGTTTAATTTTTTGGGTGGATACTTATCTAATTATGTTTTGGAAATACACTCGAAGGGTTTGTCGCCAACTGATTTGTCTCGTGAGACCTGTCGATGCATCAAGGGGCTATAGAGGCCCCCACCTGTCACTGCAAGTCCAAATCATTATTTATATATAGATATAATACATGTACAATATTCCTTATCAATGTTCATATAGAGTAGAGTACACATATTCATCAATATTTTCATAGTTAAAACAATATTCAAAATAAACAATGTATGTAAAAGGGTATACGGCATTAGAAAATAATCATATCCATGAAACCAAAATATGGATATATGATATATTTAAATTTTTATATGTAAAATGATACCAAGGGGTAGTATTTATTCCACATAAGAATGATTAGGTGCACAATACCAAGTAAATCACAATGAAATAGAAACTGAAACAATGTTTTTTACAACATTGCAATCAATCGAGTTAATAATTATCAAGTGAGTCACTAAATACCATGAATATAAAGAGAACCATGATATTATATATAAAATTTCAGTAAACATACACCACATACAAGAAATAAGTGGCAAACAATGTAAATCTCATGAAAATAAAATTGAGATGAGAAACCCCTTACCTTATGCACAAATTTATTCTTTGATTGATCTTAATAACCTGAATAATCAAATTTAGATTCATTAAATAATAATTAAATAACCTAATATACAATTAATTGATTTATTTTTACCTTATTATGTTCATTCATGGCTTTTTTGATGGGTTTGATAGGTTCAATTTTATTGTTGTGTAAGCATTTTCTTATGTGGTTTTCATGAATGGTTTACTTGCATTCATGAATGGAAGTTCGTTCAAAATGTGGTTAAACATAAAGATTTGTAAACATATATTATTAGTGAAGTTGAAAAGATATAAATGATCTTATAATTATTCTAGTTGTATACCATGAGGATGACTCATTGGATAAAAGTTAATGATAAATGCTTGGATTAACTTGGCGGTTTTATGCACAATGAACTTCTTTTGTATTTATATTTTACATTATGAGTGTGTAAGGATTTAAAGAACATTTAATAAGGAAAAATAAATATATTATGATATGGTTCAACCATTAAAAAGATTTCATGACCAGTCTTGAAGATTGTACTAGAAATTTAAAACTTATCTTCCTTGAATATGATAAATTAACACATCTCAGGTGGAATTTTCATTTTAGTGTAAGAGGAAGGGTAAAATAGAGATGATGGTGAAATATTCCATTAGCATAATAAAAATATAGTTAATTTAAGGTAATATAATTATCATAGTATTTGGATGTGGGTAGGTGAGGAGAGAGAAACAAAATAATGGAACTTGTAAAAGAAGTTTAAAGAAAATGGGGGAGAGGTTAACCTCTTGAGTACTCCTCCTTGATAATATCATTAAGGCCTTTGTTTTTAAAATTTTGCTGAGACCAGAGGTTCTTGGATCTGGGGGAGGGCTTGGGAAGAATATTTGGAAAAAATTAGGCAACGATTAAAGCTTGAGTGGTGTGGTGTGGGAGGAAGAGGGGGTGAGGGTGGTTTATAAAATATATGGGGGAGGGTTTTCTTAATATTTTAATCATTAGTTTATTATTTTTTCCTAAGATAAGAAATATTTATGATTCTATGAAGAAAAAAAGTAATAATTTTATGTAATTTTGAACTAATTTTTTATTAAATCATCCATGATGTAGGGAATAGAGTATTTATCTCATAATTTATTTATACCGTAATTACTATATTTTACTATCCACTAAAAATTCATGTATTTCAGAAAAATCTCAAAAAATAACCCTAACAATTTTTTAACATGTTGAATCCAAAAATAAAATCCATTTTTAGAAAATAACTTTCTGAATATAATAAATTTAATTTTTAATTAAAATATTCATTTAATAGACATGTACCGACACTTAAAATATTCATCTTCATTTTAAAGGTGCCTAAATTTTATTTATACTTTCATGTGTAAGGTTACCATTAATAAGGGTCATATTAATATTCATAAGGGTATGTTACTATTAATAAGTTTAAGTTACTATTCATCAAAAATTAATTTGATTTTATCAGACTCCAAATATCACCCTGATCGCAACTATGTATGTCTATTTTTCAAAATTCAAAGCATAGAAGTGGGAAATTTAAGGTTAATGGCTAGGTTATGACTATATCCTATAAAAAACCAAGTTTTATGTCATTTAGACTCAATTATTCATATAATATATGCTATCTAATGAATTTAAATTATTTAAGAGAAACTTACCATAAAATATTTGGGGTGTTATAAAGAATATACGATTACATTGATTTAATAACTAAGGGCGTTTAGGGGTAATTGGTGATGAATGTTCAAAGGAAGTTTATACTCATTATAACAAAATGATATTCCCTACAATTAAATAAAGAATCATAAATGTCAAGTGGCATCATAAATTTATCATAAACTAGTGGTATCAGTTGTTTCAACATATAGTATATCTTACACACTTTTTACTTTTTTATCTACTAATGGTTTTGTGTATGTGTGATTGAGATAATAGGATTTGTTTTTAAAATATAGTGAAATTATCAAGATACTAACATTTATAGAATAAAGTGAGTAATATGCATATATTCTATGTTTTAAAATTAAACTAGTGTTTCTTAGATTTAGTTCCTTCTGATTAGGATTAAAGGACATTTCAATGACTTGTTATTGATTGGTAAAATTACTCATTAAAAACAATTGAGTTGATTTTATATAGAAAGAAGATAAAATATCTTAGATATTTTTAAATGAAAAATATGTAATTAGTTTATCTAGAAAAAGGTATCAATAATAGTAAAAGTTTCAAATGATCAATCAACAGTTGGTTGGGGGAACATAAATTATTGAAGGAGGTAAATGGAGTCAAAATATCATAAGAAAAGGATGATTTATAAGTGATTAAGATATCCAAAAGTGTGTGAATATTTTTTTTAAATGGATTCTATGTATAAGATTAATTCAAATGTCAACTAGTGATATAAATTGTGTATATAAGGAGTGTATGATAATGGAGGAGGAACTAAATATATAAATCTATATTTTAGTTGAGGAGAATCAAATTACCCCAATAAGATCTTTTTGGAGATTATTGCGTATATGGAGTAAGGGGGACTGGAGGTGGGGAGGTACCACCATGGAGTTTTCAGATATAGGGGGTGATAAAGTAAAGGAAAAACTAGATAAATATAAAGGGAGGGGAGAAAATGAAAATTATGTATCCAACATTATTAAACGATTTTAACTTTATTAACAAGGAGTAGTGAATAGATAGAAACTTAAATATTTATCTTGTTTTGAAGAATTGGGAGTTATAAGGATAAGTAGGATTTAAGGAAGTATTGTCAAAAAAACACAAAGGTATATAATATTCAAACTATGAGGTTGTGTATTGGATTATCGAAAATAGTTATTATATTTTTATATAATATCTATTGAATTTATTGATAGTTTGATTTTAAAAATTATGGTTATAGTTTTATTAGGAATTGAAGATTTGGTGATTTAAGGATTTTCATCAAATATTTAAAAAAAATTGTATATGGATGTACTATAGGAGAAATGAAATATGTAACCTTGATATATATGTATATCAAGGTCAAGGATTGAGATGTAGTATGTAGCGGTTTAAATAAGGTTAAAAGGTAAAAATTAGAAGGCTAAGTTATGTTATGAAGGGCACAAGAAGATACCAAACTGTGATCATGATCACCATTCAATGGACAAAGGGAATCAAGAAATAGAAATGGAAAATTTTCACCTTGTATACATAAGGTTTTTTTAATGTATGATTTTATACATGGACACAAAATAAGGGTAAGAGCTATCATAATGTGACCTAAAATTACACACTGCAACTAATTGGAAAAAATGGTTATGTTCGAAACAGAAATATAACTTTTAGGTTAAGAGAAAAAATGTGATAAAAATATAGAATTCCTAAAAGTTCTTGAATATAAATAGATTATATCTTGAAATATTTCATGCCATGATGAAATATCTATGTTGTGGATTGAAAGTATAATATTATATCATTCCATGAGAGATATGGTCATGTTATGATGTGAACAATGGAAAATGGTAAAGTGTTGATGTTCAATATGATATGTAAGAGTATTTAAAATATTATATAAGAGTACTGAATGAAATGTAAGGTTTTTTAATTTTCTATTCTATGTGGAAAATATTATATCAACCTAATATTTTAGTTACACTACAAGGATTCTTGGGTGAAGTTTTATCGTTATAGATTTTTGAAGATACTCAGGTCATTACATGGAGGTCATACCATATGAGAAGAATGTTAGTAATATTGATGAGAAGATGAAATTATTGATCAATTATATCATGTCATGGAATAAAAGATTCATAATATGTCATAAAATATGATTAAAGGGTTTATAGGGTGTTATCTAGCCATGGAACAGTAGTTGGATCCATAAATATTCAGCCTAAATATATTTAGAAATAAAAATAAAGTCTATATATCATAAAGAAAAGTTTCATTTCAGGATCAGTTTATAAAAAAGATGTATCACCCCATGATTTTAGAATATATTTATCTTTAAAGAAATTTCAAGTAGTTGATAAATTGATTGACACACAGTAGAGATCTTAAAACGAATCGCAATTTATTATAATCTGGTCGTTAAATTAGTGGCATGAATATGAATAACCAAATTATGAAAACTATGTATAATGGTTTAATATAATGAAAATATATTAAATAATTCATAATAAATAAATACTCATTTTTTAGTAAATTCATTCTATTTTTAAAAAATATTCTTTCTTCAAAAACAGTTTCAATTCACATTGTGCATGGACATCATAATTAATTTCTAATTTTTTAGAAACTTTATTTTAGGAAATGAATATTGTTTTAGAAATCATTATTATAATATTATAATAGGGTTTATTTTTTGTGTTTTTCTAAAAAAATAATTTTTTGGTAAATAGTGAAAAATACTATTTTTTATAAAACTGTCATTTCTTTTCATTAAATGAAGTAATTTGAATGTAATATTATGGTTTTAATTTTATATTAATAAAAATAATTATCCTTTAATTATATAAAATCTAATTAATTACATCCGAATCAACATTATACATTATTTTTATATAAGTAAATTTTTAGGCCTAAAAATATATTTTTTCTAAAAACTATTTTTCAATGCGTTTTAAGAATTTATGTTAAATTATATTTATTCATTTTATATAAATTGAATATTAAAAACTAGATTCCATAATTTGAATTAGTAGATTCAAATTTGGTAAATATTCCTCATTTATTTTTTATCATTATGAATAGTAAATGTGTTGAATATTTGTCACCTCAGTAGTGTAAAACATGTAAAACGGGGTTAAAACTATGGTATAAGGCCTATAAATATCCAAATTACTTTCCTTTATTTTATTTTATATGTTCTTTTAGTCCTTAAATATATTCTCTTTTATGTTTTGGATGTTTATTCCCACTTTCCTTTGATAATAACTTCAATATTATTTTAACTAAAGAATTAGTACAAAATGTCTCTATCTTTATTTTAATATCTATAATATCTTTTCATAGATGTGAAAATTTTTTATGTTTGATTAGAAATTATTATTGGAAATATTAATGAATTTTTTATCATTATATATTATTTTTTATTTTTATTGATGGATTAATTACCTTAAATGTTTATGCAATGTCGACACTGTGATTGTTCATGTAGTAGAACAGTGAAATAAATTATTTAAAAATAGTATAGTTAATAATGTTTAAATGAATTTTTGTGTTTAATTAATTAATTATATAAAAATTACATATTATTTATGTTTTAAAATTTTATATTCAAATTTCCTTTTTATATTTTTTTCATTAAAGTTAATCTATGTGAAGAGTCCTGAAAGCAACTTTAATCGTATCTTATATTAAATTAGATGTTATTAAATGATTTAAAAAATGAAAAATATAATATTTAGATAATTTAATTATATATGGTCTAGAATATCATCCATTTTTCACTTATGTTTTGGTTTTCTTTTTATAATAAAATTCTTCATCCCTAAAGAGTTTAAAAACATTGATATCATGATAATCATCAAAAGGGTTTACGGAAGGTTAAAACTAAGAGATAACGGTTAAAACATCACCTAAACCTGCCTAAATTTAATTTTGTGATATTTTTTTTACTCATGCTTATCCTATATTTTAAATATATCAACTTGGTTCCACTTTTATGTGAAAATAATTTATTAAATTTAAATATTTTATGTAATTATAAGTGATTCTTTTCTTTCACTATAAAAGGACACCACCCCTACCCTATACCTCACACCATATTGAGCCACTTTTATCTACCAAAAACTGAAAAAAAAACTCCTATTAACATCCATATCCATGTTTTATAGGTTATAGTCTCTTCAAAATACCATCTATAGGGTCCTTAAGAAGAAATCAAAAGGAGGTCTCACAAAGTGGAGGTGGTCATTTTAACTGGTCACTTTCATTTTGCTTATTATTTTACCTCCTAAAATTCCATCATAACCATTTCTATATCATAAAAAACTATCTCAAATATACTATGATATTATTATGTTTATTTAATAACCTTTATCTACCTCATTTTCATCAAATGGGAAATGAAATTATCACTCATGTATATGTGTGGACTACCACCTCCACATAGTGATATGATTCATTTTTCATCACCATATTTAATGGTTGGATAATTTGGTGGAATTAATATTTATATATTATATTTATGAAATAATTATTCTTTTTTAATTATAATATCTAATCTACCTTCTTACCTTACCATTTTTTGGAAAATGATAACATCGCTCATGCATACGTGTGGGCTATCACCACCACAAAGTAATGTGATTAATTTTTCATTTTCAATTTACATGGATTGTAAGGACATATTTAGTGAATATATAATATATTTATAATATAATAATTATTTTTTAAAGTTGAATTATTTTTTAAATTTATTTTTTATATCCATTAAAAAGTGGAAACATCATTCATGTGTACGTACAGACTACCTTCTCCACAAAGTGATGCAATTTATTTTTCATCATCGTTTTATATGAATGATTATGAAAACGTAAATGATGAATAAATATAATATTTATTTCATTATTAATATTATGTATATTATGAAACCATATCCAAATTGAAAGTACTTGAACCATCGAACTGAAACATACATGGAAAATAGACCAGTTTTCACCTAAATGCTCACTCTAATGAAGAAATTTTTAATAAAAGGACAGTTGTAAATTATAACCAAATTATACATATTAAGTTATGTATGAATATGTTTTTTTGATATATGTATAATAAATATATATTTATTATATATGATAGTTTAAAATGTATGAAAAAAATACAAGATGTGAGGGTTTTACATTACAATATTTGTTTTACTAGGATTCTTTATTCTTAAATTTTTGGATGATGAAAGTATATCATATATCTCTCAAAATTTTCAAAAATTTTATTATCATATGGTTATATCTAGTGAATAAATGTTTTCATTATATTTTCCACTCTTTAAGTTCTCAAGTGACCGAAAGAATATTTTTAATGAATACCAACTTTGTTTTGTATTCTGTTGAGAATATTTTCTTCAATGTCCATATTTTCTTCAAAAAAATTTAAAGAATGTTTTTATTATTATCAAAATATTTTTTAAAGTAATTTTTACCCATGTTTTACATTTTATCAAAAGTTTTAAAAAGAATCTTATTGTCATATTCTGAATGAGGTAATTTTTATCGAAGTTGTGAATGGAATCTTTGTTTTTAATGATCACAACATGAATGAAATTTTCCACCATCATGACCACTCAATTATTTTAAGATTAAAAGTTTTCATGATTATTTTTAAATAAATGTTTTTCCAAAATATTCCAAAAATTATATTTTTTAAATAAGCAATTTCAAAATTAATAGTGTATTTTTCTTAAGAAATATTCCAATGATATTTTAAAGGAATTTTTCATCAATGATAACATTATATAATGTTACTGGGGATATGATCCTATAACACTATCCTTATTACATATCTAGATGTTTTAATATTATGACAATAAAAGATCAATGAAAAACATTTTATTTTATATAGGTTAAAGTATGATGAAATGATAACTGTTTTCATGATATTGCAATATACCTAAGAATGGATTATGATTATGTGATTGGTCATTCCATTATATCCCTCCAATTAATTGAGTAAATATTAATGTTTTATAAGATACAAGGGTACATGGGAATTTATCCCAAGCCTAAAATAGGGTACACTAGAGATTATACAAAGCTTGAAGCAGTTACACAGGTGGTTATCCTGTGCCTAACAAGTGATGAATGTCTTGGTGGGTATCCCTAACATAGGATTTCTGTGATTATGATTGTTACACAATTTATTCCACTATTTAAAGACATGAAATTATTCCAATGTTATGATATCATGGATAATTTTATTTGATTATTTTATGATTCATATCTTATGAACTGCCATGATTTATTCTATGACTCGTGATTATGATCTATTAATTTTTGGGTATGATTTTCTTATGTCAAGATCGTGTTCTAGTCTATTATTCTCATTTTATGATAAAAATTATCATTGATATACATCTCCCTTATTTAACCTTACTGATAATATAACATCACCCTTTATTATTCTTCCTTTTTATTAGGATATAAAAAGTTTTTTAAGTTTGATAAGTCTAAGAAGGGTGATGGTTGTGAATAACTTAGTAGGAGTTGATATAAATATTTTATGTACCAGTTTCTTATGTATCTATGTTTCTATATAAACTAAACCTTTATGGGTTTGGAGTGAATTGTAATGACATTTAATGATTTTTAATCTAATAATATGTAATGTTTATGTATGAAATTCTTGTATCACCTCAATTGGTATCAGAGAAAGGTTTAGTTATTTTTAGAAACTAGGATGAGAAAAATTTTGTAAGAACCCTTAGGATGAGCCTAAGTATAAGAGAACATCCTAAGCTATGATAAGTAAAGCTATATTGCTTCCCTAGAAACTGCATCCTTGTCTGTATACTAGAAAGTACATGTGGTTGTGGAATAGATTCACCTAAGGCTAAAAAATGTGAAAGGGGTTTATTATTTATTAACACTATTATAAATGGTGTACAATGAGTGGGCCTAATACTGGACACATATCTAGACACTCTTGGGAGATATGATTGGGTTAATTTACATTTTATTTATGAAACATTATAAAGAATTTGAATATATGATAACTGACCTAGGTTAAACCCAAGGAGTAATATATTGAAATGAAGGTGTTATGATTAAGACATTCTATGCATGATTCTCAAGATTATATAATTGTAAAATCTAATTATTGTTTCCAAAATTATTCATTTTAGTTTTATTAAAAATTCATAACAAATAGGATTTAAGTTAACAATGGGTGTAAAAGACACTATAATGGTTTTTCTGAATAAGAAACCAGTTAGGATAGACGCTAAAGTAAAAAATCATGTTTTCATTCCTAAATTTCTATCTAAATTTATGACTAACATCTTTAACCAAGGTAATTTTCCCAAAACACCTAGTAAGATAAAAAATAATTTTTATTAACATTCATATGATAAAGACTATAGGGTAATGAAGATTTAATTTCATCCATATCTAAAATTTGGAAAAAACACTCAAGGGAATGTCTCAAATGAATAACAAAAAAAGTTGTGTTTAAAACAAGGGAATAAATAGGTGAATTGATGAGTAAAAATGAAAATTTTGTTTAACACAATGTATGGGATTAGTTTTTTCAATAAGGTATCATATATGGTTGATTATTTTAAATGTGGAATGTATGGGCATTATGAAAATAAATTTTTTGGGGAGGAAATATCAAAAAGAGTATTGGAACGGTTTTTTAAGTAATAGTTTTTCTATTGATGATGAAGATACTATGAATTAAATTTGAAAGGAAGGAAGAATTAAGTAAAATTTTGAAAATTCCTAGTTAATATTTTAAGAAGTAAGTGGAATGATTGATGTGTTTCTGTATTTGGATTTGAGAATTTTGTTGTATAATTGTTTTATCAATGATATTCTAGTTATAAGAATCATAAGTCATATAAGTATTATTCTATAGTAGTTTTCTTTAAGGATTAGAAAACATATGTTGAATGGTACTCATAAACTTGAAAATTAATTTAATTATAAGGTGATATTTTTGGAAAAACACATGATTGAAGGATAGATAACCCTTCAAATATTCTTGATGTTGAGATAATAATGTTTAATTGAGATAAAAGTTGATTTATATGGCTAATATAAATTGGATTGTATTTATGGCCTTGAAAATGATTAGTGATTTGATGAAAAGGTGATTTACGATGAGGTTTACTGTTTTTTATATTTTTGGAATATAATGGATAATTGGTGAATAGTGAATTTTTTACAATCATATACAATTTTATTATAGATTTTTGGTGATGCAGGATGCTTATGGGAAATATTGGAATATTTTCAGGAGTATTTGATTAGGTATATACATTTTTGGTATATGGCCTTATGATCAATTTCTATTTTTTGGAAATAATTATTAATTTGATCATGGAAGAATATGTGACTGAATCATTCTAATATTTGGGTTTCATTTTTGGTCTAGAATATTATGAAGAGTCTTAAGGTTATTTATTTATGAAATGATTTAATTTAAACAATTTGTGTTATTATAGAGATTTTGGAGATTATTTTATGAAGACTTAATCATATTGGATAATTTTTTCTAACCATTTTTTGGTAAATATCTAGAGACAGGAGGAATGACATGTCAATATTTTATGGATCTTATGATATATTAAAAGTTAATTTTAGTTCTTCATGCATGAAAACAATCATTATAGTTATTTATCATATAAAATATGAGATGAAGAAGGGAAGGAAAATTTCTCTAATCGTAATCAAATATTGGAACTATACTTAGGATACAAAAAGAAATCAAGTAAGTATGTTATCTTTTATTCTCTACCTTGATGGTAATTGATTTTCTCAAATCAAATAATAAGAAGATAAATATATCAAGTTTTATATGAAAATTATCATTTAACTATTAAGGTATTATTTTTGGAAACTCGTGAGTCATATACTTATATATATATATATGGTCTTAGAAATACTTAATTAAGAAATAATATGTTTCCTAATAGTGACATATAAATTAGTAATCATGATAGAATCTACATAAAAATTTATTATTATTTCATGATGTACTAAATATAGTAAGTGATAATTAAAATTGTGATTGAAAATTTTATTTAATGGGGGTATAATATAACACCCTGATATTTTAAAATATATTTATCTTTAAATAAATTATAAGTTTTTGATAACTTTCTTAACACACAACATAGAGCTTAAAACCAACCGTAATATATTATAAACTAGATATTAAATTTAAAGAATAAATTGGAATAAAAAAATTATGAAAAATATTTATAAATGTTTTATATAATGAAAATGTATTTATTAATTCAAAATAAATAATTACTCAATTTTCATTAATGTCATTTTATGGTTCAAAAATATGTTTTCTTCCAAAATGGTTTTATTAAATTTTATGTGGAGACATTATAATTAATTTCTAATATTTTTAGAAATTATATTTAAGGAAATTAATATCATTTTTAAAATTATTATTTCAATATTATCTTAGTGATTATTTTTTGTATTTTTTTAAAATGATTTATTTTTTAATGAATGGTGAAAATACATATTCTATAAAAATTATCATTTATTTTCATTAAACTAAGTTATTTAAAAGAGTCATTATATTTTTATTTGGATATTAAATTAACAAAATAATTATTTAATAATATAAAATCTAATTATTTATATAGTAATCAATATTATACTTTATTTTGATATAAGTAAATTTTTATGCTTAAATCATATTTTTCATAAAAATGTTTTCCGTAGCATTTTATGGATTTATTTTGAAATTTATTTCTTACACTTATATAAATTGAATTTTTAAAAATGGGCTGTATATATGTAATCATGAGGTTAAATTTTTTTAAATTTCCCCCTTTTTATTTTTTATCATTATGAATTTTAAATGTTGTAACTATTTGTCAATATAGTAAGGGTAAAATGGGTAAAAACATGGTTAAAACTATGGGATAACTCTCATACATCTCCATAAAACATTCACTTATTTAATTTTATAGGTTAATTTTTAATTTAATCATCTTATATTTTAAGGTTTTGGGATTTATTTCCACTTACCTTTGATAATGACCATAATATTGTTTTTAGTAAATAATAAATAAAAAATGTCACACTCTTTGTATTAATCTATATAATAGTTTTTCATATGGATAAAAAGAGGCTATTTTTTATAAAAGTTTATTTAAAATATTAATTAATATATTTATCATGGTAATTTATTTTTAATTTTTAGTGATGTAATATTTACCTCAAATATTTACACAATGTTGATAGAGTGCTTGTTCAAGTGGTAGAAAAATCAAATAAATGATTTTAAAATTATTAAGAGTAATAAAATTTGAATGTATTATTGTATAAAATGATTTTATTATATAAATAAAATATATTTTTTAAAGTTTATATAAAATTTTTGTTTCTACATTGTTGTCTTTAAATTCAAACTATGTAAATAGTCCTGAAAATGATTTTAATGGTATCTTAAGTTGAATAATATTTTATTAAATAGTTTAAAATTTCAAAAAAAATTATATTTATCCAATTTAATGGGATAAGGTTAATCATATCATCCATTTTCCAATTTTAAGTTACTTTTCTTTTTATAGTTTATTTCTTGATCCATAAATAGTACAAAAACATTGATATGGAAGTAACCATCAAAAGGGATAAGGGGTGATAAAACTGAGAGGTGATAGTAAAACATCTCTAAAACTTGTATAAATTTTATTGTATGAGAGTATTTATACTGTTAATTGTCTTATATTATAAATATATCAACTAATTTATACTTTCACATGAAAAATAATTTATTATATTTAAATATTTTAAGTAATTCCAAGTGTGTCTTTTACTTAATTATAAAAGGACACCACCCCACCTCTATTATTCATACCAAATTGAGGCACATATCTCAATAAACCCATTTAAAAAAATCCTACTAAAATCATTATAATATTATTATAGGTTCTTTTCTCTTAAAAATACAATCCCTGGGATACTTAAGAAGAAATCTAATGGAGTTCTCTCAAGGAGGAGGTAATCATTTTGACTAATCTCTTTCATTTTACTTCTTCTTTTTCCTACCACAATTGTTTCCTAACAATTAAAATATAATAACATAAGTATATAACATATAATAATTTGTTATTTTTAATGAAAAAACATTTATCCACCTCCCTTCCACAAAATAGGAAATGATAGTATCGCTCATGTGTAAATGAGGACTACCGCCACCACAAAGCAATATGATTCATTTTACATTACCATCTTTCGTAGTTGGTTTTTATGATTGATTTATTTTTTATATGATATCTATGAAATATTTATGCTTCTAATATTATAATATATAATCAAAAAATTTACCTTCACATCTGTTGTAAAAAAATAATGATGCTTTTGTGTATATGTGGACTACCACCTCCACAAAATAATTTGATTCATTTTTCATATTAAATTTAAAAGGAAGGTGATAAAGATATATTTAATGAATATATTTGATATTGTTTATATAATAAGTATTCCATAATGGTGAATTATTATTTATATTTCTTTTATTCCATCCATTGAAAAGTGAAAATGTCACTCATGCATTCATACAGACTATTGTCTCGAGGAAGGGATGTAATTCATTTTTCATCACCAATTTATATAAACAAATATAAAAGTGTATATTTTGAATTAATATGATATTTATTTAATGATCAATATTAATTATATGATTAAAACATGACCAAGCTACATGTATTGGAACCATCAAACTAAAACATGCCTGAAAAACAGACTAATTTGCATCGGAATATTCATTTTAATGAATAAATTATTAATATTATGATAATTTGAAATTATAAAGGAATGATACATATTAATTTATGTATGAATACAGTTTTATAATACATTTTTAATAAATATATATTTATTATACAGTTTATTTTAACACATTAGAAGAAAAATATGACTTAAGGTAAGGGTTTTACGTTGCAATCTCATTTTTACTAGGATTGTTTATACTTAATTTGTTATGATGAATGTATATAATATATCACTAAAAAATATCATGAATTTTTATCTCTTATGTTTATCTATATAAAATTCATTTTTTCATTTATTTTTCCTCTTTTTAAGTACTCAAGATATTGAAATAATGTTTTTAAGGAAAACTGACTTTTTTAAGGAAAAATGAATTTTTCTATTCGTCGCTTGATGCTTAGACAGGGATACCCTAGTTGGAGATGGATACAATATCATTTTCTCCCCCACTATAGGGGGAGGGAATCCTTCCATTTGTAGTATCTAGGACTTCCCTCTCCCCATTTTCTAACCTGGACTCTCTTCCTCCTTTCTCATCCATAGATCTTATCCCTAAATTCCATGATCTTCATGGCGAATTCCCTAATCTATCACTATATCCTTTGGAATTCAACAAAGATTTTTCCTGTTTACACCTGACCCTGTTGGCTCACTTTAGGAATCATCTTCCTTCAGATGACGGCTTTGACAGGTTCGTTTTCTCTACCTAGGGTTTACAGGACAGAGCAGTTGTTGGGATTCTTGACAAGCAGCACATAATGGTTCATTTTTTGTCAGAGGATGACTTGATCCTAGAATGGTCTAGAGCTCCTCACATTTTCAATGGATCTTTATTCTATCTTTCTCTTTGGTCTTATGATTTATACATGAATCATGAAGTTCTGTCGATATCTATTTGGGTTAGTTTTCCTGAACTCGTCATTCCCTTCCAAAATCCTATAATTATTTGTATGCTTAAAAATATGGTTGGATGCTACTTGTGTTCAGATAGTAGAACTGAATCGATTTTTCATCCCATCTCCCTACACATCTATTTTTAGGTTTATTTTTCTAAACCTCATATCGACTATCTTTAGATCACATTTTGGGAGGAATTCTGGTGAAAAAAAACGGTGATTTTTGAATCTTAGACTGACTTCTGCTCTTCATATCATCGTTTGGGGAACTTATAGAATGTATGTCAGCGTGGCTACTCTATTCACCTAGGGGAAACAAATGAAGTTCCACATAATGGGTCTATATCTACTAAGGATCTGGATGTTGAAACACTAGGTGTCAAGGACTCAGAGATGGTTTATAATCCCCTAAAATCAAAGGATTCTGATGACCTGAAGGTATTTGAAATTTTTTGATATATTGAAGCATGACCTGGGTTTCAACCAAGAAGGACGAGTTATGGAGGGACCTTGTACTTCAGGAGTGGCTCATCTCCTGCATTGTCCTTCTACGGTGCCTCTAGTTGTAGTAAAGAGCATTAAGTCTAAGGATTCAAGGCCACTGGTCATGGATGTCTTCACCCACTTGAGGTACGATTTCGGTATCAACCCCTTACTGCAAGGAAGGCTAGGGGAGGTAGTGCAGGTTGGTGGAGTGGAATGGGAGGCATCCTTGGATGTGGATATTATGAGAAATATGGTTTCAAGTAGATCTATTGATGAAGTGGAGGTGAACCTGAAAGTCTATGGAGACCAAGGTCTTGGTGGACCTCAAGGTAGGGACTGGGAAGACACTAACAAGAAAACTCAATTTAAGGGATGTGTATACGATCATACAATTGGTCCATATATTCTGATACAAGTATTGTAAGCAAGACCATCATATAATGACATAGTTAATTCATGAGGCAGGGTTATACATTCCCAAAACTGGTATTCAGTGATGGGAGTTAAATAAGGACATATGTTTGAGGAAGGGAATGATATGGAGTCTTCCCATTATGTGAACCTCCCTAAGATTTTGGTGGCTTCCAATGAGAATAGGGATTCTGATTTGGACGTGCCTATTAAGTCCAAGGAGGTGGTCATTATAGAGGAATGTATTAGATCCTCTTTAAGGAAGGTAAAAACACTCTAATTGATTCAGAAGGGTTTATCCAACACTCTCAGAGGCCCTGTAGGAAGAAATATTTCTCTTCCTTACCTAGCTATCATGTTACTCCATCCTCAAGCAAATGTAAGATACCTTAGAAGGTTTCTAAGAAGGCGGAGGAAAACTCTACTGAAGGTATTGACTCTTCATCAGGGGATTCTTTTATCTCTAAAATAGTGCATGATGTTAAGGAGGTTTATGAATCTGATATCCCCCATTATGGTAAGGAATTTATTTAATGTGATGAGTGGAAAGCATCATAAATAGTAATGAATATTTTTCAGACAAGTGCCTTCAGGTCATTACTATACAAGAGGAATTTGATATTCTAGTGAGGATGCATATTAAGGATAGTTACTCCATGGAGCAAGGATATTGGATTCAAAAACATCTTGGCATATTCACATGTGGATTCAACAGGAAGAATATTTTTGTGGAAGAGCTCATCCAATATTGGGATAGGATAGCATATAATACTGAGATCTTCCTCAATAATGATCCAGACGAGAAGGATTTTTCTATGAAATAGATTCTCCTCAGAGGTAAGATCTCTAATAAGCTTAAATTAAAATTCAGTGGTTCATTTATTTCATATCAGGTTGGGTGATATCCTTTTTTAATCATGACTAGTTTTCCACTTTTCCTTAAAAGTGATTCTTCATAATAATATATATATATATATAATTAGTATCCTATTTTCTTTAAAAAAATCAATAATGTATTTAATATACTCCAATGATTTTTAAATTAATTTTTATGCATGTTTTACTTTATATTAAAAGTTTTCAATATAATATTCTTGTCATTATCTGAATGATGTACTTTTTACTGAATGAGTGAGCATAATATTTTTTTAATGGTTAGGACATCAACTAATTTTACAATTTTCATGATCATTAAATGATTTGATAATTCCTTTATAATTTTGCATGGTTATTTTAAAATAATTGTTTTCCAAAATATTCTCTAAATTTTAATATTTTAAATAATTTTTTGGAAAATGAATATGGTATTTTTCTCAAGAATTATTTAAGTGAAAGTTGAAAATAATTTTTTATCTATAATAACATCCTATATGTTTTTAGGTATATGATCCTATGATACCATACTTATTAATTATTTATATTATTTATTATTATAATGATGAAATATTTATGAAAACCATTTTATTTTCCATGGGTTATGCTATGATGAAATGATCGGTCTTTTCATGATCTTCTGGCATAAGTATGAATGGATTAGGATTTTATGATGGTTGGGTCTGTTATATCCCTCTAATGAATTGGGTAAAGATAAATATTTTATGATATTTAAGGGTATATGGGAGGTTATCCCAATCCCAAAATAGGATACATAGGAGGTTATCCCAAGACCAAAAGAGGGTACACATGAGGTTATCTCAATCCTGAAGCTTGTACATGGGTAGTTAGCCCAATCCTAACATGTGATGATTGTATTAGTGGGTATAATTGATATAATATTTATATTATTATGATTATTATTCTATTTATTGCACAATTTTATGACATAAAATTATGCCAATATTATGATTTCATGGATCATGTTTTTTGATTACTTTATGATTTATGTCTTATGAACTGCCAAGATTTTATCCATGAATCAAGATTTCAAGAGGATTAACTCAGTTTAATTGGTATTTAATTACCATACTAAAACCATGTGGCACACCTGAATGTTAATCTAATAATATGTAATATTTATCTATGAAATTGTTTGGTAGACTCAAAAAAAGAGTTTAATGAATCATGTCACAATATTCAAGGGAACTAAAAGGAAGATATTTAGTATATTTTGTGGATATTTTATTTAACCAAGAATCACATTCTAGTGAATAAAATCATTCCATGATGATGTAAGAAGTTAGGAATGTAATTTCATGTGAGAGTAATTAATTCTATAAAAAAATGGTGTCTATATTATCTGGTAGATATAGTTGTAATTTAATATTAGTTAATGGATTTAGAATTCAGGGGTATTAACTCAGTTTAATTGGTAGTTAATTACCATAATAAAACCATGTGACATACCTAAAATGATTATGTAAAATCAAGAGAGTTTGGATTTATCCTAACCCTAAAATAAATGGTTTGGTATATGTAAAACCTCTATAAACTAGTTATAGTAGTTTGGGAAAAATAGAGTGTTTTTATGAAAAAAAAATTAAGATCTAATTTCTTGATAGGAAGAAGGAGATCCATAGTGAAGTTTCATTGATCAAATTTGTTTACTGGTGGTGGAAGGGTCAAAGGGTGTAAGGATTATATTCTTACACATATATATATAAGGATAAGAATTAATAATGTAATTCTATCTTGAAATTATCTTCATCTTGAGAAGAAGTAATACTACATTAATTTATGGAAGACAAATATTAAACCCCCACATCAAGGAGTGTATTTCATCCATCATTTAAAATACGAATCATAGAAAAGTGAATCATAAATGAGCAATAATTTTTGATATGAATATATAAGGTGTATAATCAACATATGTGGACCTAGAAGAGACCATTATGTCTATAAACTATTGAAAAATACCCTCAAGTCTATAAAATGACTATTACCATCACTAAAGCACTGTATATATGGATGAAGAGGGAGTATCTCTGGGATAAATAGTGTGTCTTTTCTAAAACATTATAATATAATGATTAGTATTACCTCCTGATAGATCAACATATAATCAGTGTATCCTCCTTGAATTTTTCCATTTTATTTAACAAAGAAAAGTTACTAAGTTATTTTAATTCATTATATTTTGTAATTCACTTTACTATTTAGTGAAATTGGTGTGAGAGAACAAAAGATTGAATGAGTTCCTTCTAACATAAGAATAAGATATATGTGGTTGATAGGACCTTATAGAAAATAGAAAAAAAAATTAATTGGAATGAACCTTGATTCACCCTCCCCCCCCCTATTAGGGTGATTTGAGCCAATTTGGTACCAACACACCATGATTTTTAGGCTTTCAAGCATTTGGATGTGACACAAACCTTTATATAGTAACATTATTTGGTTATATTAATTCTTGAATATTTGAAACCTTGGGTTTTTTAGTGGTTAATGCTATGAAATCTAGATTGGTCCACCATTTTTGTGTGACCAAAGTTAACACATTTTTAATCTCTATATTCTAGTTTTAATTATAAATTGTGTATTCATCTTGATTTATCTTAAATCATGCCAATTTCCATTGAACCTTAATCACACTTTTATTAATCTTAAGTTCCCTTTGGTTCTTATTTGGTGGATCTTTGATCCTTATCTTGGTGTTATTGATATCCTTTGATCTGATATGTGTTTCTATCCCCATTTTCCTCTCTTTCTATATTCCCCCCCCATGTTCTTGTTTCTAATAAGCTATAACAGTGGGTTTTTCTTTGGTTTGGTGATGTCTTGATCACGTTTTTTATGTGAAATGAATGTGGTTAGATATTTTTTTAGATATCTTTGAGTTTGGTGTGGTTTGATCTCCAGTTCCCTTCCATTATTACATTGTGTTGGTTAAATCATTGGTTGATATAAGGGATTCATGACTTCTTAATTTTATTATGTGTGATTATGGAATTAACATGACTTTAATTTAAATTGGTGAATGTTTTGGATTAACTGAATAAAGATAATGAATCGATTTAAGTAAATTGAAAAATGAAATTTGATTCATATATACTTTGTGTGTTTTCGTTGTTATTAACTTATAATTTTCTTGTTCATTGATATGATTTTCGAAGAATATTTAATTATTAGTGTTGTTATGAATCCTTTCACCATTTTCAATTGGTTAATCATGTAAATATGGTAATAAAATGGAAAGATGACATTACTAAATTGATATTATTGTTACTTATTCTTGATTTTATATTAAATGTGTAATAATTATTAAAAAAAATTATTTTTAATGATTTTTTCTACTAAAAAAGATATTGTTACTGTTGATTAAAATATTGGTTGTTTCTAGTAAGTTGTTTTTATCTTATTGTATTACTTAGTAATGAGTAGTGGTGTTTAGTTTGGGGTGATTATGTGTTTTTCATACTATGGTGAAGTTGGGAGTCATGATGTGTTATTATTAGGGCTAGTTTGGTATGGTCGATATGGGAAAGATGGAATGATTATGTGGCAATCAGTTTGTCGTTGTAGTGTCATATTTTGTCTAGGTTTGTGTAGCGGTGGATGTATTTATGGAAGAGTCTGATGTCATTTGTGTCTAAGTTTCCTAGGAATATGTTTTGAAACTGAAATTAAATGAAAAATAATTAAATAATTAGAATAGGAGGAGGAGTATATGAAAATGTTCTGTTGGAATTAGTGAATGACGAAAAGGGATAGTTGAAATAAATTGTTACGGGTAAGTGTATATATTGTTAAAAAATTAAGATGGATGAAGTGAAAATAAACTAATTGAATATAGTGTGGTTTGTAATGTTAAATTTAAAAATTGATAATGATGAAATAAAATGGGAAGTTGATATTGATTTCTGTCTATTTTGTGACAATGGTGTGGTCAGTTTATGTTATGGATTAGTAGTGGCAGAGATGTTTTGTGTGTGGTGGTTGGGTTATTGTGGATATGGAAGTTTATAAAAATAAATGAAATCATGTTTTTTTATTGACCCTTTGATTATACTTTTTTGTAGTTTATATATATATATATATATATATATATATATATATATATTATTTTCATTTTTATTTATTACACACCACTTGAGTTGGGTGACCTTACTGACTCCCATGTGGTTTTGGGTCTCAAGTGTTTTCTTCAACATTTAGGTTGTAGAGGGGGAAAATGGGTAACCACTCAATCTTCCCCATTCTCTTTGCAAGATTTAGTATGACCTAATATTTCCTAATGATCTATTACATGTTTCATAATGACTTTAGGTTAGAGTTCCCACAATATGATAATGGTGTGGATATATGGTGGGTATGTGCATGGTAAGAGTAGGAAACAAATGGATAACTACTCTCACTTCCTCATTCTTGCTTCCAAATACGGTATAGCCTATAATTTCATGAGTTTGTGATGCGCGATCTATAATTATATTTAGAGTTCCTAAAATTTTATAATGGTGTGGATACATGGTGGGGGATTTCATGTAATAATAAGGGAATGATGTTGATCCCCTTTATATTCATGTTACCCTACTAAGATGAGGATGTGATGTGATACTTTGATTTAGTGATATGGAATGTGTATATGGTATAAAATGATGTTCATTAGGATTTAATTTTTATGTGATATGTGGCTAGTGGTTGTGGTTATATGGTTATGGATATGATGTGGCTATGTGGTTACATGGATATAAAGGGGATGGGAGTACCATAATGTATTCCAATGGGGTGTAAGAGGAATTAAATCATTAAAGAAGTGGTTTTGGGGTACCTTGATAATGTATTATTTTAATATTATGTTTTTATACTTGAATACAATATTGGGTGAGTATTCTTTGGTGAGGATTGGGGGTAGTTGTATTAGTAAAGGTGATAAGTAGTTTCAACTATTTATTCACTAAGGTGTTATTATACATATGTCACATTTTCATGGGAGGTTATAGAGAGGAACATATTGAGTATACTCACATACTCACCCCTATATATGTATAATGTTTCCAGGAGAAATTAAGTGATAGAGTTAAACCTTTCTAGATCTTAGTGATCATTGGTATTGGTGGAGTTGCTTCCATTGGAGTTGTATCTTAGAATTTTATTTTTAGAGACCTTTTTTCTATATGAAATTTACATGAATTTTATATTGGTTTTTATTTTATATAACATGATGTTGGGTAGTTTATTATTTTATATTCTTGTGATTTATGTGGGTAATTCCTCCTATATGTATTCTTTTATACCGTCAATTTTAGTTTCTAACCCATGATCTATTAGAGGCCACATTCAGGGGTCACTCTCATATTCACTGTCACCCTAAGAGGGGTTCTAGTGGGGGTGGGTCTTGATAATAATATTAAAGTAAAAAATGAATAAAAAACTATATAAAATTATAATAAAGAAAAAATAAACATAAACTTTAAATTAGTAGATCTTAAAAGGGGGATATTTATAAAGAATAAAATAGGATCATAATGAAGTAATTATTGTCCACTAATGTACATAATGATCAATCCATAGCCCCTAATTTAGTTTTCCCAAGACTTTAATGTTTCAATTTTATCCCCTTCAAGTATATTGGTTAGTTAAATAAATTTGGCAGTGAACCCTAATTATCCAAATCATTCCAAAATTTAATTCATGTTTAAAAATTTCATTATATAACCCTTATAATATTTTATATATTTAGTATAAATTATAAATATATTTAATTATTATAAAATACAAAATAAAATTATTTTCATTGTCTAGTATCTAATGTGTATACAAAATTATGTTCCATTTGTCCATAAAGTTACATATAATAACTGGACATGGATACAATAAACCTCATATATCTAATCTCAATAATTTGTTGATTCTCTAATCAGAATAATGAAATATATAATTAATATTAACTATTCATATATTCATGGTTATTTATATAATAATTTTTTATTTATCATAGAAAAATGGTGTCAAACCCTTCCCACCACTGGAAAAAAATCTAACATTAGCTTTGACTAATGTCCCATCAATGATGAGTGAATTAATCAGAATATTGATAGATGTAACACTGAGAGGGGGGTTAAATCATAGTTACCTCACTTTTTATGATTCTATCAATTAACCTTGATTATCCAGTTATATTAAAAGGTTTATTTTCATCCCTTTAATCACTCCCTCATCCATATATAAATAAATAAAGGAAACCCGATATCGAAAAGTTTTTTCCAAATTTTGGTAACTATATCATTATTGTTATTGGAATTAACCATGCTATAGATAATATAATCCTATCGAAAATGAATTGTATTAAATTATGGGAAGGTATCATCATTTATCCACTATAATGTAATCCCATAAGTTTTAAACCCTTGATGCTTAATTACAATGTGATTATCACTTAATGAAAATTGTGACACCATAATTTTGGGTACATATATTAATATTTTTTATTTAATTTTGGAATAAAATTGAAAATTTTGAAAATTTATGGTTTTGAATGGTTAAATTGATCAATTTATAGAACATACACAATAACACTACCAATACTATATTTTGGGACATTTGATCATGCATAGAAAAACTAAATGATTTATAAATTATTCATAGTAATCATGGTTCACTAAAGCATTTTAATATTTTATAATTTAAACTCAAACACTCTCTTTCCTCTCTAATTTCAAAATCGAAATGTTACATTGACCTCTTAGGGTAATTTTAGGTCTTTTTCTTTAATTTTAATCCATATCACTTCCCTTTTTAGTCATCAGGAACCAAATCTAAGGTGAAAGAGTGTTATTCTCTCTCTACTATTTATTATTACTTATTTACCCTTATATAAGACCCTATATTACATTATTTCAATGAGTTTTCAATAGGTTTTATGTAATAAATTTTGGAAATTTTTGGATTTATACTTAGAAGTCATATTCCCAATAGATTGGGTGAAAATATTTGATAGGGTTGAGTTAGGCGTCACCACCTTTTACAATAACTTCTTATACAATAATCCCATGTGAATGGTTAAGATCTGATCTAATCAAGATAAATACTAAAAGTTGGAAAATGAAAGTATAAAATAAAATAACATAGAGCACACATGATTTTTCATAAGGTTTGGCCTTAGTGCGAGATCCTTCCCCCAACTATGTCAGGTTGTTATCACAGTCCATATATTTTTCTACTATAATTATAAAATCAATCCATAATGGGTAATTAGGTATCATCCTTCACCTATAGTACATCATCAACCCATAGGATACAATTTTAGACTCACTCCCACCAGTTACAGTGAAAACAAATGAAACCAATTTTTGAAGGACTTTTAATAAATCTTAGTTTCTTTAATAACATATATAAATATTCATCATCAGGACTTCATAGATATTCATAAGGATTCAAATTACCTCTTTAAGAACAAAAACCAAAACTGATCCTAGTTGTGAATAAATTTATACTTCTATCCTATTTGTGTTCACAACACTAAATACTTGTTCGAGATGTGTTTTTAAGCTCTCTATAGAATACCAGCTTCAATATTAGACTTTTATTCTTCATAGTGAGTCAAACTTGTCATCACCCACATATTCTACATATTCATATCCTATCATACTTGTTATATCATTATTTTTCTCAAAAATGAACACACTTTTCTAGATTTATAGAGTATCTTATATGTTAGGTTTATTTCACAACATATTCCCGAAATAGAAAAAACTTCAAGTATTTTCATGTCACACTAATAAAATTAATTTTCCTAGAATGGTCTATACCCAAATTACCACCATGTAAATTACCAATAATACGAGTATATCCCCATATTCTCATACAATTCCATAAATTTAATTTTCTTCTTCCCAACTAATAAATAAAAACTTTGACATGTAGTAGCTTTGATATTTATTTTAAAATAATTAGAAAATTTTAAATATTAATTCTCAAATAACCAGAAGTGTTTTAATTTTCATTTCATTGAATTATACTCGATTCTTGGATCTATCACTATGCTCTTGGTGTAACACATCTCTTTGTGATGAAACCATATATAGATTCTTATATAGTATTCTTCAAAAAACAATGATAATTTTTATATAAAATATCTTAAATCAAAAAGAATATTTTGTGTTTATAATGATTAAAAATTAAAATTATATGAATTTTATCCTACCTTGGTCAGCATATATGTTTTTCAAATAAATAAATTAGAAAAACTTCAAATAGTTGGAAGAGATTATCATCCTTTTTCATTTCTCATAAGTCAACTTGAATCACATATTAAATGTTATTTTTTAAACCATAAAAAATAGATTGGACATTATTTTATATAATTAATTTCGAATTTCAAATTACATGAAACTCATATTTTTCACCAAGGAAAATATATTACATACTACCTTTGGTTATAATATGTTTCATACATATGATATTGATCATTTTCTGCTTTCTACTCAAACTAAATATCTTATATACCATAATGATATCTTCTATATGGATGAAATATATTTCATATTAAAACGATATATTCTATATCACTTAAATATCTTCTACATCAAATAATTTTCTTCTATATGGGTAAAGTACCTTATATATTAGTTGAATATCTTTTATATTATCCAACTATCATCTGTATCAATTTCCTTTTTTAAATTTTAGTTCTCTTAATTTGAAATATCTTATTTATAGACTAAAATTCATAATGATCATATCTTATTTTTCCGAAACTATATAAAAACTATTATATTATATGTTCTAAGAAATATAATACCTGTCAAATAGAGTTAGGCAAAATCATTTCAAAAAATATAATATATCCATTAATATCAAAATCAATTCTAATCATCCCAAATCAACTTCAAACTATTTAGAGCTAATGAAAATAGATTTAAATTTTATCAAACACACTTTTAAAGAATTATTTAATCTATCCATTCATGGTTGAAAAAAAATATAAAACATCAATAATTCCTTAGGGTTATCCAATATACACCTTTAGATTTTTTTTCAACAACTCTGAACTCTTTCATGTTTACTTAATTCTTTTATAGAACTCTCAAATCATTGCCTTTATCCTATGAGAAATATCATGAAACCATACTACCAGATAAGGTAATGTTTTTTAGATAATTATGTCTCTTGGTGACAAGAATTTTTTTTTCAAGTGATGAGATATTATCCTCTTTCAATTATTTCTCCCCTATTTGGAAATATCCATCACTTCACATTCAAAAATAGAACACACTTACCCTTTAAAAAACCCCATTTAAAAATATTTAATTATTGTTTGTGTAATTATTCTCTCTATTTGATAATAGAATCCAAATACGTGTAAGTGATACTTTCCATACTTCCTAAATTGAGAGGAGTGGAATGAAAATTAAGTTTTATACTTAGTTATTCAAACCACTCCCCTAACATTTATAAATATATATATAATTTGATCTTTAGTGAAAATATATTCAAGTTTCACATCCCCATGGGACACTTTATCTTTGATAAAATGATATATTATATCAATATTATTTGATCTTGAGTGTTTTAAGGGATTATTTCAGATATCAATAATGCTCATATTATCAAAAGTAATGTTGAGGGGATTCTCAATATCAACCTTCAAACCTACCAGCTAAACTTATATATATAAATCTTGTTTATAATCATGTGTTTCTAAAATATATTCTACCATATATATGATCAATTCTATTGTATTGTACTTATTTATATTGAAACTTACACATATCTCACAAATAAAGAATGCTCCACTAGATGTGGATTTATTTTTAATGCATCCATCTTCCCAATTTGAAGCTATAAATAAATAAAAAGTAAGTTCATGCTTGTTTTTGTATAACAGGTTGAATTTTAGAGTTCTTTTTATATATTTTAGTATTCTTTTAGCTACCGACATATGATAATCCTTTGGATATATCTTAAATATTTGACAAATAAAAATACATATACTATATATAGTCTTGAATACATTAAGTAGAGTAATCTATGAATAATATTTCTAATATTTTTGGGTACACTGTGTGTATAACCTCATCCTTTTACAATTTTTTTCCAAAAAACTAAGTGTATATATTTATTTGAACTATATTATTCCAAACATAAAAAATAATTCCCTATAATATTACTCTTGAGAGAGAAAGATATAATATGTTCCCTAAACAATTTTTAATCCTAGAAAATAATTCAACTCACCAAATATAGAAATCTCATAATGTAATTTCATATCCTTAGAAAATTCCTCATAATTATACACTTTTCAAAAGTAAAAAATATGTCATCAACATATATATTCATTATAATAGTACCCATGGACAACTCCTTCATATAAAATTTTGTTATCAACCTTTCCTTTTGAGAATATTATATCCCTCCAACATCCATCCATCATGTCTTACCATGGTTTAGCAGACTATTTAAATCCATATAAAGCATTCTTAAGTCCATATATAATGATTTTATATTTTTTATAAAACAATCCTCTCAGGTTATTTAAAAATAAGGTCTTATTCAATATCACCATTTAAGAAGGCATATTTCACATTCATTTGATATATCATTTAATGTATATGTGTTACCACTACTAAGAACACTATAATGGTATCAATTATTTCTACTAGTTTGAATATTTATTCGAAATCAATTCCTCCCATTCCTAAAAATCCCTTTTAAAATAGTATTACCTAATTTATTATAATTTATCCCTTTATATTCAAATTGTTTCTAAAACCCCATTGGTGCCAATCAAATTTTTATTTTATGGTAGTTTCACAAGATATAATGTTTATTTCTTCTAAATATAATAAATATTCTCATGAATATCCTCAGTCGATTATTCGTGCTCAAATACCTCTGAAATAGTTTTTGGTTCAACCTATGAAATGAGTATAGTTTCATTTTCTTGTATCAATATCCTCTTTGTGTGAATTTGTTCCTCTTAGTTACCAACTATTTTTTTAGAGTAAACGTGATTCTTCAATATTTGATTTATTACCCTATGATTTATATAATTATCATTATCATCACTAGTATGTTCAAAATCAACTTCAAGTACAATCTACTCATTTCCAGTGTCGTCAACAATGTTTCTTAGAAAACTATGTGAATACAACTTCATCATTCTCATATTCAGCCTCAATTAACACCTCTTATTTTGTTTTATTTTCAATAATTTTAACATCATAAAACCCAATATTTTTTTGAAATCTTTTTTATATCATTTTTCTTCCACATACATTTGAAAGGTAACCTATTAAGAAGCTTTCTTCAATATTTTCTTCAAACATACTGAGATTTTTTTCTTTGATCTTCATGAAACAAGGGATTCCAAATACTTAAAAGTATTTTACAGTTGGATTCTTCTTGTACAACGTCTTATAAGGTTTCAAATGGGTTTAAGGTCTTAATAAAAACCAATTTTTAATGTGTTTAGTAGTGAAAAAAAGTATCTTTAGAAAAATTTGGAAATTTTATGCTCGACTATCATAGTTCCTTACCATCTCAACAATAATCATGTTTTCTTATCAAATATACCATTTTTTGGGAGTGTATGGTGTGAAATATTAATTATTTGTTCCATTTTTAGAAATATAACATTAATAGATGTTTTATGTGTATTATTTACCATTATCTAACTAATTTTATGATATATACACCATGATCCTCCTCAACCTATCTTTTAATGATATATTTCATGAATATTGCATTATTCATATAGTTGTAATCACCAATGAATGTAATAAATTATTAATCACCCTTGGTTAAATTTGGTCTCATTAGACCATGCACTTATGAATTTATAAGTTATTGATTTCTATTATACTATATTTTCACTCTCCTTTGTGTCCTTTAAACTATATTACCCTTTTAACAAGTTTTATAAATATATTATCTTTCTATTTTGATTTAGGGAAGGTCTCTCACCACATCATGTTAAGAAATTATGTTCATGTTTCTTTGGGAAATGTGTTCAAGTCACTCATTTCATAAATTATTCTGATCTTTTGAGTTTAAGTTGCATGTGTTGGATGAGTCACCAATTTGTAAAAAATTCCCACTTATTTTTTTGCCTCCAGTGATGACCCTTACATATTTGTATTTATTGATGATAAATGAATTATTTTAAAAGATAAGTTTATTCTTATCATCACACAATTAGATAACACTCCATATATTTTGTTTTATCACTTCCATAAAAATCACATTCATGAATTATAGCTTCTTTGACTCAATTTGAGAAGTTTCAACACATATGATTTTCAAGAAATAGTCATTACTAAATTCCACTACTCTTCCTGCATGATCTTATAAGTTATTCATGATTTTAGTTCCTCTACTCATTTTTTGAGGAATAACCACTATCAAGTATACATGGACATCCACTCTTACTGTCTTTTAAAGTAACCCCAACAATAAAACATTATTATTTATAATTTTTATTTAAAATTATTTCCCTTTTTCATTGTATTAATGTTTCCATAGAAGAATCTATATACACTTCTCATCATAGTGTCACTATTTCTAAAATCTAACATAAATTTATTTTAAACAACAAAATCTCTCTTTAGTGTATAGATTGAGTTATTTCTTATTTAGTGATTATTTTTTTGTGATTCTTTATTTTTTATCTTAGAATTTATCCTCTTCAATTCATACCTTCTTATTGGAAAAGACATGTTGTACCAATAAGACTATTATTTATAACCAAATATCCCACAAAACCATCAATAACCATTGAATCTAAATTTCCTATTATAATTGAAATTCTATTTTGAAAACTATTTTCAAGAATTCTGATTCTGATATACAGTTTTTATTTGAACCTACTTCTTTTGAGGAAAGGAATTTTTTATCGGACTTCTCATTTATTCAAATAATATGGGAGGAGGTTTTTCCTTAATTTTATTGGTCCAAAATTGTTAAAATTTTGAATTAATAATATCCATATTACATAAAATAGATTTACAATAAGATTTTTCATGTATATATTTGACCTAATTTTTAGTGGTTGGTTTCATTACTACTTTAGATGTTTTATATTTAACCGTAATAAATTTATTTTAATATTATTTTATCTTATTGTTTTTATTTTTATCTAAAATATATTTTTATTTTATGTTACCCAATTCTTCTTATTTTATAAGGGGTTTAACCTTAACATCCTTCCCAATATTTTCATTTTCTACAGATTTCAGCTTATATTTCTTAAGATGGTCAATAAATTTAGTTTCTATTTTGAGAAACACTTATTCAGAACCATATTTATATACATATATTTTATTCATTAGTTTAATATTCTTCTTTATTTTTTTGTTCTGATCAAGATAGGATTCCAGTTAAGATCTGATCATATATTACATATATGTTTCTTTATTACCAACCCCATCACTACTTGAGGAACTTTAATGCTTCTTAACATATTCCAAGAAATTTGTGAATTTATCAAAAGTTTCATACTCTTAGTACCTAGGAAATTAAGTAACTTATTCTTCCTATTTACTCATCAAATTTCTTCTCTTTCTTCTTGGGAATTTCCTCTTGGGTAACCAGATTTATTTAATCCTTTTTAGATTTTACCCATTTCTTCATTTAAGGTTTTTCATCATGTTCATCAGCCTCAAACTTATAACTCTTCTTCATTGGATAGTTAACTAAAAAGTTTCCAAAACTTCCACATTTAAATCATTTCATGGTAAGTTAAACCTTTTTTATCTTTTATTTTTCTAAACCTTATAGAGATAAGATACATTATTCTCTTGCAATCCTCATCTGTATC
This sequence comes from Viscum album, assembly GCA_963277665.1. Lineage (NCBI taxonomy): Eukaryota > Viridiplantae > Streptophyta > Magnoliopsida > Santalales > Viscaceae > Viscum > Viscum album. The sequence goes on from OY728129.1 coordinate 1,836,035,303, forward strand.
ATAATTATCATATTCTCAAGATGCATCAGGATCATCATCTTTCAACTTGAGTTTCCTCATGGATTCAAGAAATATTTACTATTTCACTTATTTTTAAATTTATATTCCTTTATCATTTTATAAACAATGAGAATATTGTGTATCTCATCCAATGTAAGATCCTCTCTATCCTCCAAATTAATTTTTTTTAGAGAAACGTATCAAAAAAATTTCTCATGATATTATTCAAAATAGTGGATCTTTTGAACTTTTATTCATAGCCTATGATCTTGCATATAATTTCATTGACTCTAGTGATGCAGTCCCAAATAGTTTATTACTCTCCCATTTTAACATCCTCAAATTGGTTTCTCTAGATTTTTAACTTTTCTTCTTTAACATTGAAAATTTCTTCTTAAATAATTTCAATCATATTCCAAAATTCTTCATTAGTTTGAATTCAAATTACTACTATGAAAATTTTCTCTGAATCATACATAAGAATAGAATTTATAGTTTTTCAATCAATATCAATATATCTTTTCTCAGTGAATTACATATTATATCCTCTTTCAATGTGTGAAAAAAAAACCCACTTTCATTACATCCAACACTTCAAGACTAAGAGAATAAATGTAAGGAAGCATTCCATTTTTTAATATGAAAATTATTTTCATAAAATGTGGGTATAAATATACTATTTAATGAGTTTATATTATCCATATTATATTTCAAGAGGATATAGTATAGGGAATTTATTGTTATGATACTAATGATATTCCTTGTGTATTGGCTATAGAAACCTATGAGGTGGGTGAATTTGGTGTCACAGAATTTTATAATTTATTATTTTGAAATAAACTCTTATTAATGGTTAAGATCTAATCATCTCAATATAAAAAGAAGACCTTGTTTTATGAAAGAATAAAATAAAAGAACATAATAAATTCTTGCATTTTTATATAGTTTGGCCTTAGTTCGAGAGCCAACTCCTTGCCAGGTTTGGTTGTTATCTTGATCTACAAATTATTCCAATATAATTATAAAATTAAATCATAGTGGTTAGGGAGGTAACATAATTCACCTATAGTATGTCAGTAACCTATTGGTTATAGTTTCATATTCACCCATGTCCATTTTATTGAAAATAAAATAGAACCACTTTGAGAAAGAATATCAATATCTCTGATTTTATTTATCAATAGAAACAAATTTTCCTCTTTGAACACTCAAAAATATTCAAAAGAATATAGCTCACCTATTTATAAATAATTTCTAAAAATGATTCCAATTGTATATGGAGTGAGACTTCTAGTCTCATCTTACTCATAGTACTAAATACTTAACACAGATGCATTTTTCAACTCTCTATAGCAAACCAACTATAGTCTAAACTTATTCTTCTTCTTCTTCATGTAGAGTAAAACTTCTCATTTTCCACTTATTCTCTAGAGTCATAACCTCTATTCCTTAGGATCTCAATATTTTTCTCATCAATGTACACGGATTTTTTATACATAAATCCCATTTGATATATCATGTTTTTTTCATTATATATTCTTAAAATACAAAAACTTCAATGATTTTTATATTACATAAATAAATATTTTTTTCAATAAATAGAATATAACCCCATACTCCTCTATAAAAAATTTCTCTTAGATACTCATGTGGGTCTATCCACCACATTCTCTTGAATTTTTAAAATTCCATTTTATTCTTCCAAGATGATAAATAAAACATATAGAACACAAAAGCTTCAATTATTATTTGGAAACACTAAATAAAATTTATTTTTGGATTCCAAAAATACATAGAAATTATTTCCTTTTTATTTATATAAATCAGTCTCAATTCTTATCTCTATCTTTCTACTCACGGCATGATACAACTTCTCATAGTACAACCATTTTCAAATTATCAAATGATGTTCTTATTTAAAAATGGATATCATTTTTCAGTAAACCATCATAAATAATAAACATTTATCTATATATTTCATTATTAAAAAAATGAAGAACAACACAACCATTATACCATTAAAATTCTGTAAATTTCATCCAATATTGTTCTCCATAAAAAATTTTCAAAAAATTAAATTTTAAAAACATCAAACAGTTGGAAAAATAAATCAAGATTTTTTATTTCTCATCAAATAGTTTGAATCGCATATTAAATGGTGTGTTTTAAACCATAAAACCATCTCAAGAATCATATAATATAATTTATAAAGAAATATAAAATTCTAGAAAGCTTTAACTTTTCAATAAAATATCTTACATACTACCTTTGAATGCCATATTTTTCATATATATGATATTGAACTTTTCTAATTTTCTACTCAAACATAATATCTGAAATACCCACACAATATATTTTTTATGCATAAAATAACTTTTTTGTTGAATAAATACATTTTTAGGACCTCTATATCTTTTATATCAAACAAGTTTATTCAGTATCGGAATAATATCTTTCTTATCTGATGAACATATTCTATATTAGAAAAATATCAATTTTATCAATTTAATTTATGAGATTTTTGTACTCTCAATTTATAATATCTTATTTATAAATGAAATTCATATTTATCATATTTTCCTTTAGAAAACTCTAAAATACTAACATATCATACATACTAAGAAATATCATATATATCAAATAGAGTTAGGTAGATTCATTTTTAAAAATTCATAATAATTCCAGAAAGATTAAAATCACATTCAATCATTCCAAATCAACTTCAAACTCTTCAAGACTATTCTCATTAGATTCATATCTTCTCAAAAACATTTTCAAATAATAATTCAATCTATCCATTCATGGCTGAAAAAAATATAAACCTTCAAAAAACTTTTTGCATGGTTAGGGACTTTAGGATGATCATGTAAGGACTTTATATATTCCTCAAGTAAGGATAATTTTTCTCTAGAAACTCCGGATTAGTGGAAGGATCCATGTTTTCCACATTTATATTATGAAACCATTATTTATTTAGTGAATATGTTTGGGTAATACCTATTATAATCCATTAGGCTTCACAACACCTCATTTTAGTTTTTTTATTTTGGATAATCATTTTTTCATTTTCAAAATATAGTTTATGTTTTCCCAATACCCCACTACATGATTCCAATACAACCACTTTCACTATTACACAAAAACATAATAAACCAAATTTAAATTTCCAAGAAGCTGGTTTAATTTTTATATCTTTATTTTTCCACCATGAGTTTGCACATGTGGTTTCATTTGGTTGTGAAACTAATTTCCAACGACAGGTGGTCACTAGGTTAAGCTGATTGGACTTCAAATTATGTGTAGGGGTTAAGAGGATAGAAGGTTGGTTCAAACCATTAAGGGTACTATTTACTAGTTTGGGACTCTCTTATAGATTCTATAAGTATTCATGAAATCATTCATAATAACAATACTTGTTACCATTATTATGAAAGTAATCGATTTACACCATGTATCAATGTGAACATTTTTATGTATCTGAGATTCTACATATATATGTATATGTGTTTATCTATCTTCTCCCTAACTGTTTTATTACACTATGGTTTAATTCCACACAAATGGGTACTATGGTGTTTATCACCATCAAAGGGTGTTATGTGTGTTGTGTATTTGGGATCAGGACCATGAATAGTGCATCCTATATATCCCTATAAAGGGAACTAGGTTCCACTTTATATGAAAAATTTTACCTTTTATGTTCATGTGAAAAGGACCATTATGGTGCCATTTTAAGTCATTCATCGTTGATCAATGAATTTCCCATTAAATTTGTGTGTATAGGACCAATATGTCATATAGTTTAAGTTCATATGACAACAACCAATTCTAAGTATTTTAAATTCATGAAGAATGAATCACTTGGTGAAGTGTATCTAGATATGGTTTGTGTCGTACTTATACATGAGTGACCCATTATTTTTTATCATTTTTATTGGTGACTAAAAAGAAGAGGGTTCAGTTGGGGATTGCACCTAATAAGATGCCCAAGATTTTCATGGGTCTCATTGATTAGGTATGGGGATGAGATCCTTAATGAGAACATGGTCAAGGATTACACCTAATATGAGGCCCATCTATGATTTATCAAATATTGTTTTATAATTACTACATATGGAAGGAATACTAGAATCATAAGTGATGTGGCCTAATAAGGAATATTTGGTAGTTACAATAGATCAAAAGCTTGATCATGCCTCCAGGTCATTGATTCAACACAAGTGAGTCTAATTCAAGATTATTCAGGAGCCTAGTGTAATCAGAAGTGATCCAAACTATCAAAAAGAGAGGATATATAAAATCTGGCCTATGAAGAGTTCAGGTAGATCCCATCAAGCTGACACATGAGGGTTGACCAAGTATATAAGAATTATAGGAGGTTAACATAAATCAGTCAAGATGAGTGTCATGGAAAAATCATAATTATAATGGATGTGTAAGGATATGAATCCCCATTATCAAGGTAATACATGATTATAAATACCCTAAGGACCCTATTAGTTAGGGTGTAAAACTGAAAGATATGTTATATAAAGTGTTATATTCCCATTATAAAAGGTATATATGATCGAATATGAGAACATGAATGTGCTTAAGGACCCAGTCATGTAAGTTTGATTGATTGGGAGGAGGCCATGATGGAATAGTATTTTTTAGAGTTTTTACCTTGGTGAAAGGAGGCCAATAATGTTGTTCAGATGATCGATTCAACTAGGTAAGTGACTTGGGTGAAAGAAGGTCCATTAAGGAGGCCCAAATAAGCACAACAGGAATCCATTGTAAACTAGTTGGAAATAGAAGAAATTATCTCAGTGGTGGAATATTAGAAATAGGTCAATATATACCTCCTAAAGTAATTATTTCATATATATGATTAGGTATCTTTGATAATTGGTAATATCAAGGAAAAAACGGGTATTTTGGTTATCCACCACATAATATTCACATGTTGAGAACCCCTCTACAAATTAATCATGCAGGGGTCTTTTTAAATGGATCTTATTTAGGTAATGTCATAGATATTTTATGTAGAGGAAGTATCACAACAAAGAATACATGAATCATCATGTAACATCCTGGATTTTCTCCAAGGTATGAACCATATTTTTGATTTAAATTTCTTTTTTGTCCCTAATAATATTACCTAAGGGAGTAAAGGAGATATCAGGGGTGTCTAGGGTTAAATCAAAGCCTGGAGCCCCAAAATTGGAAGAGGCAAAATGGTTCATGTGGTTATTTGAAATCGTGTCACCCAGCCCACATAGTTTCTCTAAACCATACAGCTTCAGAAAGTGGGGTGCTAGGGGCCGCACATTTTTTCTCAAACTGTGTGAACCCAAGAACATGATAATGTGATCCACCTATAGTTTTTAGTAGAGTCCTTTTTCACTGGCTTCACATGACTAACCAAACTGTGCACATAGCCTATGCAAGGGTCCTCTTTATAGTGGCATGGAACATGATTGGTGCATGGTTTTCCCAATCATGTGTTCAAACCATGAAACCCTACCTATGTGGGTGAATTTATGGTTGTTCCCTTAAAATTTTTAAATTCTAAAATCCATCTTCCTCCTCTTTCATTCTAGAGGACTCTTCCCCTCTTAGCTCTACTTCTATAAAACCTAGGGATCAATAGATATCCTCCACCCGAGATCCAAATCGCTCGTTATTGGATCCATCGAAAATCTAGAGGTTAGTTCTTCAATCCTCTCCTTTATATTTCAAGTTCATATTACTCTCTGTTTCACTATATTAGTGCAATAAAAATTTCCCTATTTTAAAGGTTTTTATACTTTCTTGGATATATTATGTTCTAGCTTGAATCTAAGGTCAGTGTTCGGTGAGTAAAGCACTGCGAGGATATGTTGGGTGGTATAGTTTATTTCCCCTTGTTTATTTTCATTTTATAATATTCATTTCCATTCCATGTGTTAGACCTTTTTGGTGACACCATTAATTTGATAATTAAATTAAATGGAAATACTTAAAATGATAATTCCAACCCAAGATAGTGGTGAATCAACCCATTGGTTTGATCACCTTTATTTATGGTACCCTAATAGTTGTTCTAGACCTTAGAGGTCTAATTTCCCCTTGTTTTAAATTTACTAACACCCCTTGAGTGGTATTTTTCTATCCTAAATCCCTTGAATTAATTAATTTTAATGGTCTATAATGGTTAACTATGAGTTCCTTCCTACCTTCATGCCATATGTGGAATTGTTAAACTAATTTAATTGTCCAATATACAATGTGATGTTCCTTATACCTTATTCTATAAATGGATTTTTAGATGAATTTTTTTTGACCAATATTCCTTTCATGTTGTAAATTCTTTTTCATTAAATAGTATGTATTTTCAAACCAAGTCTTATCCTTACCTTATGATGAGGTCAATATAATGGGTTCTGAATTAAGAACCCATTGGATGGGTTCATCATTCCATAGTTATAATTGGTTAATGACTTGTATACATGTTGGGGGAGACAATATCTATATCTGGGATGGGCTTGTAATGTGTTTTTTTATTTTACCTCTATAAAAGTTCCATCGGTTCCCTATAGAAGAACTCATGGGTGGGCTCAGTGGAATGATGGTTGTACCACTCCATGATAGTGAAACATGACCCTACATGTGATACTAGGGACAGACTCAGAGGTTAGTTCTTGATGTCATCACACCATTCCTGGAGTGACACTTGGGATCTCATTATTAAGTCACCATGGATGGAATCCCTTGGAATTAAACCTATACTGATCCCCAAGATAGATACTTGGAATTATTTTTGAATTTCCATGTAAGGTATTAGGGTGACTCTTAATATTTTATAAAGAGGTTAAATTGAACTAAAACGTTAGTGAACATTTTCAAATAGTAAATTAACTGTTGGAATTGGAAGACTTAGGGATGTATCTACCAATCCTAATAAAAATATTAGAGATAGTCCATATTCTTATTCTTATATAACTCACTTTACCTTAATAGGATTCCTTGGTTCAGACTCACTATCTTAAGTCAAAGCATGTAGATTTGTATGGGTTTCCTATTGGAAACTAGTTCGATTATTTATTTACTTATTAATTTCATTTATTAATTTTGGCACAATGTTCATTTTATATTTCATGAGATAGATTGAGTCAGACACCATTGGTGGTGGTCTGATGATATTTTACTTCACATCATACTCAGGTCACCTTTGGTACCTGAGTAGACTTCATGACTTTAGGTATAGATCTAGGGACACATCCAGCTTTTGTTGCAATATTGATAGTTCTAGGATGGAGTTTGGGAGCAGAGGACTGAGCCTATACTCTGGATGCTCATAGTATCTTTTCTTACCATTTTATTTATTTTGTTAGCATGTGGTATATGCTTGTATCCCATAACTCACAATCATACTTTTGTATACCTACATCACCATGATCATCATCATATTGTATCTACTTATAATTTAGATTATGCCAATTTATTTATTTATCTTGCACGATTATGTATTTTTTCTGCAGATATTTGTCTGTTGATATTACTTCCACTACTACGGGTTATTGGTTTGGTCAAAAAGTGTCTCTTTTTATTGTGTCTCATATATAAAGGTATATTTATATTATTTCACTTCACTCAAATCAATGAGGGAAAATTCTCCCCCACAAATACTCTCAAACCCCTCACTGCTAGTAAGCATCCTTTGGTATTCTGGGAGATGTTCTTGAGGTCTTGTGGACCACTATATCGGGGCACCATTAAGTGGAATCTGTGGTGGGATGTGATAAAGTGGTATTAGATATCTTTTTCATTTTTGTATAAATGTTCTGGTTAGACTAGAGACTAGGAACAAATGGAATTTGGTATTGAGCCTATTTTGGGGGGTATCTAACCCACGTATAGGGGAAACCCAAATTTCTTGGGATGGGAAAAGGCTATTATTTCTTATATTTTTCATGTTTCATGTATTTCACAATTGGTTGAATCACTTCTTTTTTGTTGTTATTGTTGTTGATTTTAGTAAAAACGGGTTTTTTATCCTTAGCCTTATGATATGAGGGAAAACCAAAAACATGCATAATACTAGGCACCTTAGGATTCAAATTCCATGCATTATTCCATTCCATATTTACTTTTCTGTATGCATTTCATGTATTGCATGTGATTTTTATGGTGCCTTATTTATTATTCCTTACAATGTGATAGTATTATCCATGATGAAATAATTATTTTAAATGACTAATAATGTCACATTATTTGTTTTAGTTGGTGAGTTCCAATGGTAGATCATCTAATCAAAACATTACATGTGAACTGTTACACCCAATTGTTTGGTGTAAAGGTCAAGATATAGTTACTTGATGTACGAATTTCAATTTATAAAGATTATTGGCCTTTATAAATTGGAATTTGTGAGGCAACTAACTGGATTAGGATACTAATACCTAAATAAATAATAATAAAGTTAAATTAATTAAATTTTATAATAAAAAGGTAAACACTAGATGAAGATCCAAATGCAAAGTAAAGGGTTTTTTCCTTTATACCTTGAATTTGAAACTCTATATATCAAAGCCTCTATTTTGCCATGTGTGACCTTAACCTGGCCTAACCTTAGTAGTGGAAATTATATCGTGTCTCTTGTGATATTTTGTGAACTCTTTTGATCACCTAGACCTGACTTCTAGAGCAGGTTGAGGGTTATGTCATGATATAGGAAGGATTTATTCCTATCCTTATTTATCGCTTTCCCTATCTGTTATAAATCCTATCTGAGGCATGCGCTTGGAGATTTTGGATTGATTCTACTATGATGAACTCTTTATGTATGAAAAAAGAGTAGCAATGAGAAGACTCCTAAGGTAGTGGGCCCTGAGTCACCCATGGTACCTCCTATAGTGCCACCTAAGGCACCTCCTGTAGTGCCACCTAAGGCACCTCCTGCATATCTTCCACTCAGTTCTAATGCTCAGTTCTAGGACAGCTTCTTTGTGTTCATATAATCTTTGTTGGGTGATCCTTGACCTACACCTATTATAGAAAATTTGACTAAGGGGTTATAGAAGTAGTAGCATCCTCCCACCTTCTTGGGGGATGGTGGACCTTAGGATCCGGAGTCAAAACTAGATTCCATGTTGTCTATCTTCAATAATATCAACATTCCTATAGAGTGGAGGGTCAAGCTTGCAACCTATATGCTACATGATTCTTCCAGTATTGGTGGGACGTTCTTACTCAGGCTGGATGACATCAATGTATGGTCTGGGCGGACTTATAGATAGACATATTTCACTAATTCGTTCCATGGACCTTGAGAATAGACCATTCTTTTTAATTCATGCACCTTCAACAAGGTCAAAATTAGTGATGGAATACTCTTCTCACTTCACTAAATTACGGTGTTTTGCAGCAACTTTTTCTGGTGACGAGCTTATTACTTAGAGGAGATTCAAGGATGGTATTTCATATTCCATCTGCTATCATGTGAACATATTCTAGTTGGAAACTTTTTTAGAGATAGTGAACCAAGCCCTCATCGCTAAGAAGCACCTAAGGGATTCAAGAGACATGAAACATGGTAGTTTACCTTCTAGACAGAGTAGTGGTTTATTCAGCAGAAGTAAGTTAAGTTTTGAGGTTACACATAGGGACATTAATAGTCATGTAGAGTGCACCAACAACTTTATGGTATGTCACCAGTGCGGCAAGACCGGCCATAAAAACCACCATGTATGAGAACTCAGTCGAGTGCTCGTCTTGTAGCGGGATGGGTCACCTCCATCATTTATACAAATCCTTTTCACTAGTTCCAAGTTAGTGGGTTTCTGTGATAGCATCACCTTCAGGTGCAATATCAACGACTCCTCGCCAATCAGGGATTTGGTCTTTTATAGGTCTTTTAGGAAGAGCATGTGGTTGTGGCTGAGGTAGTCAGGCCTTAGGGTTGTAATGTCAGTAGAGTTAACCTGTTTAGGATACTCTGTTTGCATCTCAGGATCGGAATTTAGGCCATATTTATATAGTACAACCTACTCCATATGAGTATATTATGGGGCCATCTATAGTTAGAGATACTATTCTAGTACCCTCCACTCTAGATTTATCCATTCTTTATACAGGTGCATCACACACTTTTCTATCTACTATAGCCATGGGAAGTATAGACCAAGTGATAGAACACTCCAGTGGTGTTATGAATCTAGAAAACCATTAGGAGTTTGAGATAAGGATATATTCTAGTGTAAGGAGTCCCCCTTAAGATAAGTGGGTACCACTTTCTATGGAATTTCTTTTTCCTCAAGATGACTAGCTTCAACGTCATTCTTGGTTTAGACTGGCTTATAACTTATTGAGCCCATGTGGATTGTTATCACCATCGATTATCTTTTAGATCACCTAAGGGTAGAAATTATATCCATAATGGATAATGGGATATATATTAAAAGTCAAGATAAAATCAATCCTACAAGGATTGGTAGAGTAATAGGCCATATGGACAGTCTCTTTATAAGCAATCAGTTAATGCAGCTTGTGGAATTTAATCCTCTTAGGGATCATTTCAAGGAAATATTCCCTAACAATTTCTTCATATTACCTCTTGAGAGATATTTCTAGTTCACCATTGAGCTTGTGTTAGGTGCGTCACATGTGTCCATTCCTCCATATAGGAAGGCACCTATAGAACTTTCATAACTCAAGAATCAATTTCAAGATATAGAGGCTAAGGGTTTTATTTTACCCAACATATTTCCATGGATTTTGTCTATCCTTTTCACCAAGAAGTTTGATGGTACCCTTATATTGTGTATGGATTACCAACGAATGATCCAACTTATAGTAAAAAATGGTATCCACTTCCTCATATAGAATACCTCTTTGAGAAACTTTGAGGAGCAACAATTTTCTCTAAGATCAAATTGAGGTTTGTCTACCATCAGATTCATGAAAGATAGTCAGACATACCATATACATTGTTTCAAAATTGGTATGGATTTTATGAGTATTTGGTCATGTCATTCGGTCTAACGAACATATCGGCAGTCTTCATGGATCTGATGAATTGAGTTTTCCACCCATATCTTGATTGCTTTGTGGTGGTCTTCATAGAAGACATATTAGTGTATTCACACACCATGAAAAATAATACCAATCATTTTCATATTCTACTGAGTAAATTAAGGGAGGTCTAACTATATGTGAAGATCAGAAATTTCTACTTTGTTATCAGTAAGTTTCACTTATTAGGTCATATCATATCTAAGGTAGGTGTATTAGTTAACCTAGATATGGCGATCTTCATGGTTTCTTGGGAGAATCTCAAGAATGTATTCGATATACATATCTTGTTAGGGTTGGTTGGATATTACAGGTGATTCATCTAAGAATTATCACTTCTATAAACACTTCTTAAGGGATTGACCAAGAAGGGTGTGAAATTTGACTGGACGAAATCTTTTGAGACATCTTTTTAGGATTTATAGGTAATATTAACTTCATCACTAATCCTAATTCTTCTTGATGACCTCATGAGCTAAATTATTCTATGGATGAACTCGAGATAATTTTCATGGATATGCTCTATGATGTTGGAGGCAGTACTTATTGGGTGAGTGATTTGTAATTTATATAGATTACAAAAGTCTCAAATATATATATTCTCATCAATACCTAAATCTGAGGAAGAGAAATTGGGTGGAAAACCTAAAATCATTTGACTTATATCTAACTTTAATACCTAGAAAATGAAATTCTGTAGTTGATTCCTTGTACTGAAAGAATTAGATGCAAGCCATCAAGGAGGCCAAGAGTGAGTGGCAATTGATGGATCTATTCTCTGAGATGCACTTGGATGTCCTGGAATAGTAAGGGAAACCAATCATATTAGCTTTACCAATGAAATTCTTTCCTAGAGAGTAGGTCCAGATGAGGTAGTTATCTGATTCAAAGGGCCTCTTCTTGAGGGAGAGCATCACAGGAGAGAACCTGCCTCCTAGTTGGGTTTTCAATAGATATGAGACCTTACTTTTTTTGTTCATGTATGGGTGCCTTATGATATATGGGAAGATTTGATAAAGTAATATCATGCCTCTATTTTGGAAGTTTATCTTGGGATTACAAATATGTATAGAGAAGTACATTTTCAGTATTGGTGGCCGGGTATGAAGAGGCAGATAGTGGTTTTCATCACTCGGTGCTCCACCTATCAGCAGGTGAAGGCAGAGCATTGGTGACTTGAAAGACTTCTATATCCTCTCTCCATTATTTAGTGGAAATTAAATAATGTCACCTTGGATTTTTTTTATGGTCTTGTCGAGATCCTCTTGAGGTAGTGATGTAGTTTGGATAATCATTGATAGGCTGACCAAGGTTTCACACTTCTTACCGATATGATATACCTCCTCTATTGATGAGTTGGGAAGGATTCATATTTTAGAGATAGTGCACCTTCATGGTTTTCCTAGATCCATCATTTCGAATCGAGATTCTAGCTTTACATCGCAGTTCTAGAAAGGGTTAAAAAAGTCACTAGGTTTACAGGTGCTCATGGGTATATTATATCACCCTCAGATCAACGGGAAGTCCGAGAAAATGATATGGGTTTTAGAGGATATTCTTCGAGCCTGCATACTTGATTTTTTAGGTTTATAGGAAAATCATATACCTATGGTTTATTTTTCCTTCAAAAATAGTTTTCAGATAATGATTGAGATGGCTCTATAAGAGTCCCTCTGCAGAAGGACATACTATTTGTAAGGGATGGTGTCCTAAAACCAACTGGTTTTACTTTGATTACATGTATATTTAATGTATTTAATTATTAAGCATATTATTACATATTTTTTATTATTCTGCATTACTATGATGTAATAATGTCCTAGAGTATTTGTTGCATTGATAAGGTCATGGAAGTTCCCTACTATGATGAGAACCTTGAAATGATATAAAAAAATTCTTAAATATAGTTCTACAGTTGGACGACATACTATGATGGGAAACATAGCATGCAGACCATCAGGTGTGAGTACTCGTAAGCAAATTAGACTTCCTCTCATGAAGTTTGCACTTGGTAATCTCTAAGATGGGAGATTATGAGAACAAACCCGCTAGTAGTAATTCTACTTGTTTTGGCGCCATCAGATATTTCTATCTACGAGCATGTGTAATGATCCTTATAGTTTAATATTATCATTAATATGTTTCATCACTTGTACACTTTGATTTACTGACAAAAACCATCACGCAGACAATTGGAAGGAAGTAGGGTACGTTGGTTGTGTCACGAGTTTCATGTTATTAATGGATAAGTTGAGGAAGGATTTATCCCTTCTATTTATGGAAGTTGGTATCTCAACCCCTTGATTTAAATGGAACCGTCGATTGAAATTCCATGGCCATGGTGTAATAATGAGTTTATTTTAGGTAGAAAAATAATGATGTATCAGGCATAAAAGTTTATGACACTATAATGAAACATACTTGATGAGATATTACGACAAAGGGGTTATATTAAACAGTGAGAATTTGAATGTGAAGTCATTTTTGCAACTTTATGTTTATTATCTTGGGTTCCTTGACCCATTTCTAGATAGTACTCTTGGACTTTAGGTGAGCCCGCCTAATGCCAACGAGGAAGAATCCTAGGAGGTCACACACTAAGTGTTTTTAGTGGTCTCAGTTAAATTCTATTTGAATTTAATTAATAAATATCATTCTCAAGATAGTGGAATAATTTTATTCAAGTTAAAATGATTGCATAAATTAAATAAATATTTATTCACTGGATTTTGGGTAAATTATGTTTATTTATTTTATTGAACATTTAATAAATATTTATTTACTATTTTGTAAATAAAATATTTATTTAAGAGAATAAATTATTTATTTATTTATTCGGGTGTTCAATAAATGGAATTGGAGTTTGAGTAGATCAAGGTCGGTCTAGTAGTAAAATAATTATTTTAAAAATGATAAATAATTATTTAACTAGTTGGAAAAAATTAAAATAACACATCTATTATTTTGTGATGCGGAATTTTATTTATAATTCTATTTTTTGTAAGTTTTCTCACCATAAATAATGACGCGGTATTATTATTAATATCATGGGTTTTATATAAGGTTTTTAATTTATTTAATTGTTACATAATTAAATATTATAACTGAATCCCCAAGTTAATAAATAGACACATCAATCTATTGTTCCATATACCAAACTGCACACCTGGTGAATTGATAATTATTGAGATAAACAATTTCTCTATCGAATCCTCTGCACTCCTCTCTCAAGAATGTGATTCATTCTTCAAGGCTGAAGAACAAGAAATCAAGAACGACTGACACAAGACACATTCTTAATTGTGCTAGCACCTGTAGAATGACTGGTGTCGATCGGAGGCCATTAGAGCATGTGTGGATCACCGCTACAGGGATTATAGTTTGGATCCTTAAAAGCACAACAAGGTAATATAAAATGGTCATTCCAGACAATTAATATCATCAATAAAGAAAATAACTAAGATCCAGGTATTATTTTCTTTATGAAATTAATTAAATTAATTATAAACATGATGTGCAAGATCCTCTCTAAAGGTTTTGAGACTCTTCCTTCTTTTTCTAAATCATTGATTATATTCTTTGGAGACTGGTGTTCATCATTGTATTGATCCTTGAATAATCATTAATCATGGTAAAAATTAAAGTTGGGTGTCGGCCCAACTGTGCTTCCACTATGCCAGAAACCTACAAGTGGTATCAGAGCAGTTGCATCATAGTTTATAATTATTTAAATAATTTGTTGATGATTTACAGTTTAATAATTTAGTTTGTCAATTCAAGATTAATCATTCTTCTAATATGGATTTCAAGATCTATTCTCCCTATTTTCATTTCTTATTTGCCTTATGGAAATGATATTTTCTTTTAATTTTGATTAAAATAAAATAGAGGATCTCATCTAGAGGGGACAAAGGTTCCTGGTCGTAAAACACCACAATACACGGCGTTTAGTTGGATTCACAGGTCGTGTATCAAGGTTAAATTCATCAAGACTGGTCTTCCAAACCAAGTCGTGTCATTGGATTTTGTCAAAGTCTTGAAGACTCTGTGTGTTGACCAATAACATGTGGCATACAGTTTCCGGATTACACACTGTGTGGCCCACTAGACACGGCATGTAGTCCCTTCAGGTTAGGGTTGGACCGTGTACCCCATACACAACTTTCCTGGCTAGAGACCATGTAATGTGGATACTACACTGCGTGAGGCCCACACGACACGCCATGTACTCTGAAGATTTCTAAAGTACATTTTCATATCATATACCCAAGCATGTACTTTGTATGGACAGTGAATGATAGTACATGATATGTAGTTGGAACTTCACACCATGTACTCATCCAAATTATGTTGTTTTATTAAAATGTATTATTATATTATAAAAACCCTTGAGACATGTACCATGGTGCAGGGGTAAAGTTGAGGCACAACACATGATATGTGTTTTATGTATATGTTTTTAATTTAATATCTATGTAATGTTCATTTCTACGCATTGGGTAGTTATGAACAAGAATTCACCGAGTTTCCCCCAAGGTACAAGTTAGATACAAAGATAGTTTTAAATGAATTTATTAGTTTAAAATTATTATGGATAAGAATATCAAGGAAATTCAATAAAGGTATTAAGATAAAACGATTGATTAATTAAACATAATAATTAATCTTTTTGAGTACAATTTATCATAATAAGAATGATTAAAAAATTGAAAAATAGTTTTATTAAATGTGTAACTCGTTGCATGCATGTGGGTGATCGTGAGCTAGACTAAGACCTTTGTATGTGATTGGTTTCGTTTTAATTTATTTATTAAGTTAATTTTTGGACTATGAGCCATAACTCCACATTAATATGTAGGTCCTGCATGACCATGGTTTCTTTTATGTAAACTCCCATTTTACCCCTCACCTATGTTTATGTTTAAAAGAATATGTAATGTATGGAACTCCCAAGCTAGAGGAGGTGGTTCAAGCTAGATCCAAGATGAAACCAATCCCAGGAGATACATAAGTGGACAGGTGGAAAGCTGTAAGCATGAACCCAAAAGGTTCAAGGTGTTTCTCCCCTAGGTTAGGGTTAGTTTATCAACTACTATATAAACTAACTGTTGGAAAATCTCATGATCATACCCTTTTCTTTATTTTATTTCTGTCAATTGCATGTTTTATCATTATGGATGTGTTGTCGCGATCACATAATTAATTTATTAAACAATCATGCAAGATGTAACTAAAATAAACCAGGTTTATGTGTAAATATTATCAATATGTGGTTAATCACTTAAGTAAGTTCCACTTAATATAAAAAATAATTTTATAATGGTAATAATCGGTTCACTCATAAGAGATAAAAATCCCTTAAATAAAATATTAAGTCAGCCTAAGCTTTTTGTTAATTGATTAAGGGAAAAACTCAATATAAGTATGTGTTTGAACAACCCTTGTTGGGACACTTAATTTTATACAGGAACCCCTTATGAAAGGTTTCGGGTTGACTTAACCATATTACATCAGGAAGAGTATCCCTTTCTAGACTTTGTGTAATATTTGAGTTAAGAGTTGAGGAAATCCAAAGTAAATATTTTAGGATTGGGGATTCCACTCAATAGATCAAGGAGCTGCAGGCCCACAGTTGGCAAAGAACTGCTTACCTAAATACCTTCAAATATCTTGACCAACCCTCATTGGGGTTATGAGAAGGGGAATACGGATCCTTTACACTAGTATGTCATGACAACTGGACATTCTGAGTTCAATGCTGAGGGCCATTGGGACTTGATAAAACAGTGGGAGACTTAACAAAATAAATTTATTATTTATCATAAAAATCAAGAAAGTACTAATGATCTTCTCTTTTAATTATAGAATAAAAATGATAAGCTCGTCAACCAAACTATCCATGTGATCAATTTTGGATAAAGACGACATCCTCACTGGAAGTAACTTCCAATAATGTTTTAGACACCTCTGGGTTATCCTACACCATGAACGGAAGTCTAACTTGTTGGAGTCAGCATTACCTGATCCACCTTCCAAAGAGGTGAGTCGTGGGGATTTCCTGGTCTATGAGAAATATGTAAACAATGCGTTCGACATTCAATGTTTGATGCTATCATCATTTTCTAGTGAGCTCACGAGGTCTCGTGAAAATATGGATTCTTATAGCATACTTGGAAACCTCTAAGGTATTTAGTAGGAGAGAGAAAGATAGAAAAGGTTTGAGATCTCCTAGGCACTCTTTTAGAGTATAATTGGAGGGGATTCCCCATCTGGGCCACATATAGTCAAGCTCATTGGCTACATTGAGCGCATAGAGGTTCTAGGGTTTAAACTCCCTGAATAATTGGGAACCGATCTCATTATCACATCACTCCCTCAGAGCTTCTCTAACTTTGTTGTTAATTTCAACATAAAAATTATTGAGAAGTCTCTATCTAATATTATTATCCTCATTTTCCAAGTGGAAAAAAGAATGAATCATGAAAATCCTTGTATCCTTATGGTTAATAAGAGGAAAGGGAAGGATAAGAGATTTAAGACCAAAGATTCTTCATGGCCTTCCAAGAAAAGGAAGATCAAAGGGGAGGCAAGGGAATAGGAGGTTGTTTGTTTCACATGTGGAAAGAAATACCACTAGAAGAAGAACTGAACCCAGCCTAAGAAGCAAGGATAAGATTTAGGTGCATTTTTTATCAAACGAAATCTATTTTTTTATAAATTGGGTATTAGATACATCTTTTGGTGCTCACATATGTATCCAAATATAGGAACCAAGTAAATTCAGGAATATTTATTGAGGGGAGATAGATATGCAAGAAGCCAATGGATCCAGACTTGTTGATGTAGCTTTCGGGGACTACCACCTCACGTTTCCAATTGGGATGATCTTGGTGTTAAAGGGTTGTTATTATGTGTTGTCTATTAATAAAAACATTATTTCTATATCCAAATTACATACAGATGGATTTTTTTTCATGTTTGGAAATGAATGTTTCTTTTTTCATAGAGATATAATTTGTTTTTGTAAGGAACATTTATACAACAGTCTTTACATGTTAGATTACACAAACCAAGTAATGGAAATTGATAACAATGATACTTCACATGACTCATACCACACCAAACTTTGGCATCACTAGCTAGGTCATGTAAAAGAGAAATGCTTGAAAAAGTCACATCAAGATGGATATTTATATTCTTTTGAACTAAAACCACTTGGTGTATGTCATGCATGTTTACAAGGAAAAATGACCAAATCCCCATTTAGTGGTAAAGGTGAAAGGGATAAAGAAACTATTGAATTGGTTCATACCGATGTGTGTGGACCATTTCCAGTTGAAGCAAGGGGAGGGTAATCATACTCCATAACTTTTACTAATGGTTTTAGTAGATATGGATATATCTACTTAATGAGGTATAAGTTTGATTCTTTTGATAAGTTCAAAGAATACAATAATGAAGTTGAGAACCAGTTGGGTAAGAAGATTAAGAAAATATACTTAGACTGAGGTGGATAATATCTTAATAAAGACTTCATTGATTACATACGAGAGTTTGGGATCCTATCCCAACTCACTCCTCCTTACACTCCCTACTGTAATGGTGTAAGCAAAAGGTGGAACTGCACCCTATTCGGCATAGTGAGATCAATGATGAGTCATGAAAGTCTTCTATTATCCTTTTGGGGATATGCATTACAAAAAATGGTTCACATGCCAAACCAAGTACCAATTAAATCGATAAATGGTATTCTATATAAGTTTTGGAGTGGAAAGAAAGCCATGTTATTGAATTTACATGTGTGGGGAAATGATGTGTTTGTTAAGGCCTCTTCAGGTAATAAAATTGCACCTCGAGGCACAAAGTGTTCCTTTAAAGGATAACCTAAGGAAACAAGGGGATATTACCTATACAACCCCTCAGACAAAAAGGTTATAGTGGAAATACACGCTATATTCTTTGAGAAGGAGCACATCTCCAAAAGAGATAGTGGGAGAGATATGGACTTCAATGAAGTTGAGGCTCAAGGTACACAAGAGTTGTTACAGGAGAAGATTCCATAAAGCCCCATGGAATAAAGAATTACTCCAAAGACACAAGAACTATGTAGGAGTACAAGAGAGTTTAGAGAACCAAAATGGTATGGTTTTCTAGTTACTGAGGGTGGTGACTCATTATTAGTTGATAATAATGATCCTCTAACCTACAAGGAAGCATTAAGTGGAACAGATGTTGACAAGTGGAAAGAATCCATGAATTCTAAAATAGATTCCATATACCAAAACCAAGTATGGATTTTAGTAGATCCTCCAGTTGATGTAAATCCTTTTGGTTGAAAATGGGAATTCAAAAATAAATTGGAAATATAATGAAATGGCAGTACTTATAAGGTGCGATTGGTTTCAAAAGGGTTCAAACAATGTCAAGTCATTGAATATGATGAAACCATTTCACCAGTTTCAATACTGAAATCCATCATAATTCTATTGGACATTACTACTTACCATGACTATGAGATTTGGAAAATTGATGTCAAAAAATTCTACCTTAATAGGAACCTTCAGGAAGATTTCTAAATGACATAACTTGAAGGGTTTATGACTCCAAAGGATTATAATAAGGTATGCAAGTTGCAAAAATCCTTTTATGGATTAAAGAAAGCATCCAAGTCATGGAACATTCGTTTTGATGAATCCCTAATGAAATTTGGTTTTATCAAGAATGAATGTGATTCTTGTGTCTACAAATTGTTCCATGGGAGTGAATTCATTTTCCTAATAGTATATGTTGATAACATATTATTTATTGGAAATGAGATACCAGTCTTACAATCTGTTAAGGCATGGTTGAATCAATGCTTCTCTATGAAGGAATTAGGTGAGGTAGCATATATTCTTGGGATCAAGATCCATCTTGATAGATCCAAGATATTTCTATGCCTAAGTTAAAGTACATACATTGATAAGATACTGAAGAGATTCAGTATGGAACAATCCAAGAGGGTATTATTGCCAGCATCACATTTTATTCATCTTTCTAAGAAAATGTGTCCTTTGACACATGAGGAAAGAAAGATAATGGAAAATACTCCATACTCCTCAGTAATTGGGTCATTCATGTATGACATGCTATATACTAGGCTGGATGTTTCCTACACATTGAGTGTGGTAAGAAGATATCAATATAACCCATGTGACCATCATTGGATGGAATTCAAGACTATCCTAAAGTATCTAAGGCATACTAAGGATATGTTCCTAGTTTATGGAGGAGATGAAGAACTAGTCATCAGAGGATATGAAAATTCTTGTTTATAGACTGATCAAGATGACATGAAGTCAGAAACGGGATATATCTTCACTTCGAATGGAGGTGTAGTGAGCTAGAAGAGCACAAATCAGATTTTGGTCATAGATTCTACCACATAGTACAAGTATAATGCAACTTAACATGTATATAAAGAAGCAGTTTGGATGTGAAGCTTCATCCAGGAGTTGGATCTGATACCTAGTAGTAAAGATCTTATCACACTGTACTATGATAATATTGCAGTGGTGGATCTTGCAAAAGACCCAGGGTCACATCAATGCAGGAAGAACATACTTTAGAAGTATCATCTCTTGATGGATTTTTCAGAAGTAGGTGAAGTTGTAGTGAGTAGTATTTCCACGGAAGACAATGTGGTGGACCCCTTGAAAATGCCTTAAATCAGTAGAAACTTGATGACCATGTGAGGTCTAGTAGACTAAAAGTAGTAGGCAGCTAACTCTAGTCCAAGTGGGATTTTGTAAGAGTTGGTGTCCTAGAACCAAATGGTTTTACTTTTATTACATGGATATTTAATGTATTTAAATATTAAATATCATATAACATATTTTTCATTATTCTGCATGACTATGATGTAATAATGATCTATAGTATTTATTGCATTGATAAGGTCATGGAAGTTCCCCGCTATGATGAGAACCTTGAAATGCTATAACAATATTCTTAAATATAGTTCTACATTTGGATGACATGCTATGATGGAAAACATAGAATGCAGACCATCATGTGCGAGTACAAGTAATCATATGAGACTTCCTCCCATGAAATTTTCACTTGGTAATCTCTAAGACAAAGGATTTTGAGAACAGACATTCCAGTAGGAATTCTACATGTTTTTTTGTCAGCAGATATTTTTAATCTTCAATCATGTGTAATGATAATTATACTCTAAGATTATCATTAATACATCTCATGACTCGCGCACTTTTATTTACTAAGTAAAATCATCATGAAGACAGTTGGTGGGATGTAGGTTCTGTTGGTTGCATCAATAATGGCATGTTATTAATGGATAAGTCGATGAAGGATTTGTACCTTCCATTTATAGAAGTTGATATCTCATCCCTTTGATTGAAAGAGAACAGTCTCATGAAATTCCATGGCCATGGTGTAGCAATAATTTTATTTCAGGTAGTCAAAGAATGACGTATCAAGCATAAAAGTTGATAACACTATCATGAAACCTGCTTGATGAGATATTGTGACAAATGTATTATATTACACAGTGAGAATTCATGTGTATTCCATTGTTGTGACTTTATATTCTTTAGTTTTGTTTGTTTGACCCATTGCTAGATAGTACTCTAGGACTTTAGGTAAGTCTGCCTAATGCCAATGAGAAATAATCCTAAAGGGTCACATACTAATTGTTTTTGGTGGTCTTGGTTAAATTATATTTGAATTTAATTAATAAATATTATTCTCAAGATAGTGGAATAATTTTATTCAAGTTAAAATGATTTCATAAATTAAATAAATATTTATTCACCAGATTATGGGTAAAATTTATTTATTTATTTTATTAATCATTTAATAAATATTTATTAACCAGTTTGTAAATAAAATATTTATTTAATAGAATAATTTATTTATTTATTTATTCAGGTGTTCAATAAATGGATGTGGAGTTTGATCAGACCAATGACGGTCTGGTAGTAAAATAATTATTTTCAAGATGATTAAAAATTATTTAACTAGCTGGCACAAATTAAAATAACACTCCAATTATTTTATGATGTGGAATTTTGTTTATAATTGGTTTTTTCACAAGTTGGTGCACCATAAATAATGACACGGTATTATTATAAATATCATAGGTATTTTCAAAGGTTATGAATGTATTTAATTACTGTTACACAACTAAATATTGTAATTAAACCCTCATGTCAATAAATAGACACATACTTCTATTGTTCCATGTACCAAACCACACACCTGATGAATTGAGAATTATTTAGCTAAACAATTTCTCTCTTGAATACTCTTCTCTCTCCTATCAAGAATGAGAGACATTCATCAAGGCCAAAGAACAAGCGATCAAGAATGATCAACACAAGACACTCTCTTCATCGTGCTAGCACCTGAAGAACGAGCGGTGTCTATTGGAGGTCATCAGAGCACGAGTGGATCATTACTAGAGGGATTCTAGTTTCTATCCTTGAAAGTGATACAAGATAATCCAAAAGGGTCATTCTAGATGATCAATATAATCAATGAAGAAAATACCGAAGATCTAGGTATTATTTTCTCTATGAAACTAATTAAATTAATTATAAACATGATGTGAAAGATTATCTATAAAGGTTTCGGGCCTCTTCCATCTTTATCTAAATATTTGATTATATTTTTTGGATATTGGTGTTCATCGTTGTATTGATGCCGAAATAATCATTGATCATTTTAAAAATTAAAGTTGGGTGTCGGCCCAACTACGCTTCCTCTGCGCCCAGAACCTACACCATTCACCTTTGGACTTGTTATAGGTACGTGAGGCAACTCCATTGGGTCCTCATCTCATTCAGGTGACTTTAGAGAAATTCTAGCCGATTAAAAATCATATGGATGCATCTCACTCTATAAAAAATTCATATACTGATCGTCTTCATCAACCTATAAAGTTTAAGGTGGGACATCGGGTCTTTATGTGTGTATCACCTAGATTTTTTTCATAAATGAATCAGGAGATAGGAAAATTTATAACCTTTTTATGTTGGTACCTTCTTGATAGTAGAGAGAGTTGGGTCAATAACCTATTAGTTTCAGATAACTTATAGGTACAGTACCATGAATGACAAATTACATGTATCATAGCTTCTACAGTATCATCATATCCCATCTCATTTATATGATCCCAAGGATATTGAGATGGAGTTGGATGCATCCTTTAAGGAGTATCTGATATGTATAGTTGATTAGAGAATGAAGTCTCTTTAAGGTAATTCAATTCATCTAGTCTGGGTTCTATGGTATCAAAGATGCATACCGGACAATACATGTGAGTGAGAGGTCGATGTACATGCACAATGGCCATAACTTTTCTTAGAAGATCTTTTACCACCCTCGGAAGGGAAACTCGGGGATGAGTTATCTTAAGGAGGGGAGGTTATAACTCTCTGACTTTTCTCTAAGGTACTAACAATTTTTTTAGATTAACTTCCTTTTTTGGCCTTAATAATGTTTCCTAAGGGATTCAAGGAGGTCTTGAGGGTGGCTGGGGCTCGTTCAGAGCCCAAATCCCTAAAATTGAAAGAGGCGGTCTGGGTCGCATAGTTAGTATAAATCATGCATCCCAACCCATACTGTTTCCATAAACCATGCGGTTGTAGATAGTGGAGTGATGGGGGCTATGTGATTTGTCTAAAATCATTAAACACTAAGTTCACACCCATATAGGCCACCAGTAGTTTCTAAGAGTGGTGTTTTTCATGGGTTGTGCACATTTAACCTAACCATAACCAAGCTTGTGATAGGGTCCTATTAATTAGTGGCTTGGAACATGGTTGGTGCATGGTTTGTCCAACCATGGGGCCAAACCCTACACCTCTTCCTATGTGTGTGAATTTACAATTTTTCTATTAAAATGTTTAAATCCTCAAATCCATCTTCCTCCTCTTTAATTCCTACAGACTACTCCTCCTATAGATCTCCTTCTACAATACATATGGATCAAGAGATCTCCCTCTGGAATCCAAATCTCCCATTGTCAAATCAATCATAAATATATAGGTAATCTCTTCAATCCTCTCCCTTTAATTTTATGTTCATATTCCTCTCTATTTATTTATCTTGGTGAGAGATCATTTTCTCCATTTTCAGGTCTTTTGATGATTTCTATGATATCTTCTATTCTAGCTCAAATCAAATATTGATTCTAGATGAGGGAATCACTACAGGATTAAGGTACGTGGTCTAGGATTTTTCCCTTATTTCATTTAATTTTATAATATGTGTCGACATGCCGCGAGCCAGACCTTTCTAGAGATGTCTTTAATTTTATAATTAAATTAAATGGAAATCCTTACCTTTCCAATTGTGTCTAGTGCTAGTAGATAATAAACCCCTTGGGTTGATCACCTTTACTTATGCCACCCCAATGGGTGTGATCCACCTTAGAGGCCTAATTTCCACTTGTTCTAAATTTCCTAACACCCTTTGAGAGGTATTTTCTTATCGTAAATACCTTGAATAAATTAACATGAATGGTCTAGGAGGTTGCACCATGAGTTCGACCCTACCATCATTCCATAGATGGAATTTTTGAACTAATTGAATTAGACAAAAGATTAGGCCATGTTTCATATGCCTTATGCCATTTATGGATTTATCGATGGAAATACATTGACCAATATGTCTTTCATTTTGTAAATTATTTTTTGTTAAATGGTATGGCTTTGCGAAACAAGTCACATCCTTACCTTACACTAAGGTCAATGCAACGGGTTCAGAATTAATAACCCATTAGATGGGATCATTGTACCTTAATTATAATTGATTAATTTCTATTATACATGTTGGTGGAGACAATAAATATGTTTGGGATGGGCTCTCTACAGGTTTGTTTTATTTTACCTCCAGATGAGTGACACTGGTTCCCTGGGGGAGACCCCGTGGGTGGGATCAGTGGTGCGATGGTTGTACCATACCATGAGAGAGATATGATCCCCTATGTGTGATACCAAGGATGGAATTGAAGGTTAGTTCTTATTTTCATCACACCATGCCTAGAGTGAAACTTGGGATCTCATTATTGGGTCACCTTGGATAGACTCCCATGGAATTGGACCTATACTGATCCCCTAGGGTTATACTTGGAATTGTTTTAGAATTTACATGGATAAGATTAGGGTGACTCTAAATATTTTATAAATAGGTTAAATTGAATTAAAATGTAATTGAATGTTTTTAAATAAAAAATAAACTTTTAGAATTTGAAAACTTAGGGAAGTGCCCGCCAATCCCTATAACAAGCTTGGGGATAGTCCATATTCTTATGCATTATATCACTCAATTCAACTTTATAGGATCCCTTGGTTCAGAATCACTAGATTAGGCTAAATAAGGCATATTTGGATGGGTGTCCTATTGTAACCCAGTCTAATTATTTATTTACTTCTTCTTATATTTAGTCATTATTGAACATTATTAATTTTATATTATACGAGATGGATTGAGCTTGATACCATTGGTGGTGCTCTGCTGGGATTTTATCTCACACCATACTCAATCCACCTTTGGTACCTGAGTAGACTTCATAATTGTAGGTATAGATAAAGGAAATTGGTCCAATTTCGTTGCTTTATTAACAGTTATATGATAGAGTTTAGGAGTAGAGGACCAAGCTTATGCTTGAGATGCTAGTAGTTGTTGTTTTTGACTTTTTTATGTTTTGTTAGCATGTGGTATAAGATTGTATCCCCTAAATCCTATGAAAAATTTTGTATAGCTACATCACCCTAATCCTTGTCATTTTGTATCTACTTGTTATTTATCTTCCACCAGATTATTTATTTATCTTGCATGATTATATATTTTGTTTCTACTACTATCTATCAATTGATACTGCTTCTGCTAATGTGGGTTATTGGTCCAGTCATATAATTTATTCTTTTTCTGTGTCTCATATATATAGGTATATTAATATTACTTCACTTCACTTTGATTAATAAGGTCATAGTATCCCCATAGACACTCCTAAGCCCCTCACTGTTAGTCGGTAGCCTCTGAAATTTGGGGAGATTCTCTTGAGGTATCGTGGCCCACTATCTTGGGGAACCATTAAGTTTAATCTAGGGATGGATGGTAGAAATACTTTCCCCTCTCTAAATAATATATTAGATATCATACTGAATGAATTATATGAAACATTACACTAAGAAAAATCTCACAAGCAATGTGATTTCTCTTAGACTTCGTGTCATGTAAAAAATTAATCTCCCTTGAAAAGTGTGTCTGGGGAAGTATTTATAAGTAGACCACATAATTTCTCACCCAATACCTATGGAACTGTAGACACATTGGAAGTGTGTGACTTCCATGGAGATCTACGACATTGTCATAAATGAAACCTAGATAAAAGTTTTTTATATGACTATAAAGGAATTATGCCACTCTGGTACTATAGTAGGTATTGTAGAAAGTATTGTTTGGCACTGTAGAAACTAGTAATATTCCCCCATTTGGGACTTTGGGCCACGGATTTGGTCCTTGAGTCCTTTAAGGCCTTCGGGCCACCCAGGCCTTTGGGTCAGTAAGGCCTTCGAGCCACCTCAAGGCCTTCGGGCCACCTTAAGTGCAGATGTAAACCAGACAACCTATAAGGAACAAGCTCCATAAGGAGGATGAGAAAGGATATTTCACCATAGAAAAGGCTAAATGGATTTAAAGAATGAGAGGGTATGGCACTTACCATCGGGACAAGCCTATGCATGCACGGGAAATCCTAGACGAACAGCCAAGAAAATGTGGAGAGTTGATTTCATGATGAAGGTGCTGGGGTGGAGAAGTTCCAAGTAGTTAGTTTGGGTTGTATGTGATGTTTGAATCCTACGGGCAATGAATTCCTCTAAGGTCTATGGGCCATGTAATAATTATGCCTATGGTCCTTGTAAGGATCCCACCACACCCCTTGAAAGGTGGATTATCAAAATCAATAAAAAATGAAGTACTTAGAGCCATTAGAGGTAGAGTAAGAGATAAATTGAAAATTGATCAAGGCACAACCAATGGAAGAGATTGTACCCAAACAATTTAATGAAATCAAGTAAGTATGTCTTCTTAAGAAAATTATTCAAATTTACAAAAATAATCTCAAAACAAAAATGGTATCCTAGAACTTTCATTTATGATGAATCAAATTATCCCTTATATCATCACATATTTATCATAACTTTATAATGACCATGTTCTCTATCACTCTACATCAAAACTAGATAGTTGGAATTCTCTTCCAAGTCCACATTTTCACATTCCACTAATGTTATCCTAATCAAAATCCTAGTTATGTGGGGATCTTGTCTTTTTTTACTTTCCCTCTTTTTAAGAGGATTTTTTATTGACCCTTTTTATAATGTAGGTTTCCCACAATGAAATTATCAAACATCCTCCTTTTATTTTCTAAGTGCAATTTCAAATTTCAAGGACGTGATTTCATTTTTAAAATTCTTCATCATATCATAATGGTAGCTTATTGATTAGTGATTACACTAAATATCTATCAAGTTAATGATGCGTTCCATGTATATATTTTGATGAGGTAAATACCTGATCCTTTACAAGTACTAAACTCAGAGTTTATATCGTTGGATCATGATCTTTCTTATAAAGAGAAACTGGTATAAAATCTATATCATAGAGATAAATTTCTAAAAAACAAGGCCACTCACCTAGTTAAAGTTTTGTAGAGAAATCACTAATTTTAATAAGCTACATGGTAACTTGGGGATATAATGAGGTAGTGGTAAACTCATTTTTTTATTAGAGTGATGAATTTTGAGGTCAAAATTCATTTTAAGGGGGTATAATGTAACACCACGGGTTTTTTTGAATTATTTTTTAAAAATAAATTAAAATTATTTAAGGGATTTTGTTGCATGAAACAAAATTAAATCTTGATTTATACACAAGATTGTGTTACACACAACAAAAATTTTGGATTTCAGTACATGCAATACTAAATTTGTCTTGTGTAACACACAACAACATGTTCCTTTGATAGCTTATCTTACATGAAAAACTATGTTTTACCAAACAATAATATAGTATTTAGTATGACAGTTATCACCTAGCCATTGGAATGGTGGGAATGTATAGGATAAATTGAATTATGAAAATATGGATTACACATGTTTATAAAATGAATTCTTTGGTGACCAATTAATAAAAAATGAAGATAAAACCCAATTGAAAATAAAGGATGTGTTTTTATGAAATACTATTTATATTCCCAAAAATTCATTTTATCATAATAAATTAAATTAATCACTACAAATGAATGATATTAATTAAATTTATATGTTATAAATTCAATTAAATGTTTTATAATTAATCCAATATATTTAATAGGCATAAAATAAGAAAAAAATCCAATTTGAAGAAAAAAAGGTTGTATTTCTCTAAAAGGTTGTTTTACTGCATTTTCATGGAAGAATTTTTTAAAAACTAAACTTTGAAAATTTTATAAATTTTATTTCAAAAAATAGACTTATTTTTTGAAATAGTAATCTCAAAATTATCTTAGGGTAAATTTTTGGGTTTTTCTGAAAATTTTCATCTTTTGCTGATTTTTGAAAATGTTCTTTTGTTATAAATAATTTATAATATTAAATTATATTTTAAATTGGTTTTAAAATAAAAATAGTTCAATTACACATTAATTAATAAAATTATATTCATTAGAAAAAATTTCATATTTAATTTTGATATAAAATTGTAGTGAACTTCCAAACATTTTCACTTTAAAAACTCGCTTTCTCACCCCTTATATGGGATTAATTTTTAATTAATTTTAGCCACTTCTAGGTTTTGAACCTTTAAGAATTGATTCCATATTTTTAATCACATGTTTCAAATTTATTAAATATATCCCTTTTATTTTTGTACAATATGAGCAGGGAACTTAGTAATTTATATTACCACAGTTAAGGGTGAATCGGGTAATTAAGGGTAAAAATAATATTATAAATACTATAAAATGACCCTAAAAGTTGCTCCAATTTTATTTGATGATTATTTTTCATCCATAGTAATTAAAGGATCTGTTATGTGACCATTTATTTCCATTTTTATGAGATTATAAAATTTATAATATTTTATTCAAAGAAAAGTCAAACTTGTCGTACTCTTGTTTTTAACAAGTGAAATATTTTTAATGTGGTGTCATCTAGGGGATATGTTTGAATATAAATAGTAATTTTAAATCTAAAACATTTATATTTTTCATTTAATTATATTTTTTATTTTCAGTGAAGAAATATTTATAATAAATAATCACACAATGATGATGTAGAAATTATTCAATTAATGAAAAAAACAATTAAATGATATTAAAAATATTAAAATATATATTTTTTCAATTAATTAAGATTGTCCATGAATTTTTTGGGTTATTATTACATGTTATTGGTGTATTAAATGTTTTTCTTAATATATCGTTTTTCTTGATTTTCTTAAATTAATAGTAATGAATAGTATCAAAATTGACACTAATTATATTTTATGAAAATATTAATTTATTAAATTATTTAAAAATCATATAAATATTAAATAATGAAAACAGGATGATATATGGTCTAAAATATCATAAATTTCCCATTTATAGTTCGAGTAACACTTTATAAGTAAAAAATACATCCTCTTAATATTTAATACTTTTTCATCATAGTTAAATTTAAAATGGGTTAATTGAGGTTCAATCCAAATGATAAGGTTAAAAATAACACCAAAACTTGTCTAAAGTATATTCATTTATTATATTAAAAAAGTATAATATCTTATCTTTGAGTCAAGTTCATTTTTAGGTATTTGGAATGATATTAAATTTATTAAAAATTAATATTTTCATAAATTCCAAAAGTAAAACTCCCCTCTCTTATAAAAAGGAACCTCTTCTTCTCTTTTATTAACATTTAAAAACATATTTGGGTTGGACAAAACCCATCCAAATATCTTCCAAAATTCCCTAAATTCATTCTATTATCCTTCCTTTGGGTATTAATCCAACCAAGTAAGTCCCTTGGTGCAAACCAAAAGAAGATACCCAAACAATAGGTAATGTTCCTCGACAAACATTTTTGTATTATTTATTCCTTAAACCCATTAAATTATTTTTATTTAATCATTATATAATAAAATTATTATTTAAATATACTTCAGTTTTGTTATGTTACATTTTTTACCTAAACCTTTACACACTTCCATTAAATAGGATATGCAATCATCGTTCATGTGTACGGCGGACTACCGCCTTGTGAACTGATATCATTTGTTCTTCCATTACATCCTTTAATGGATTATATTAATCATTTATTTATATTTTATATATTATATATATTATTTTTAAAATATTATTATGATTCCATAATTTTTATACCACACATACCTTCATGCTTTCCATTTTGTGGGAATACGGTAACTTTGTTCGTGTGTCCAGAGAACTACCGCCTCGTGAACCGATGTGATTTATTCACGCTTTACATGGAATGTATTAAGGGTGGTTTTAATAAAAATATTTTATATATATTAAATAAAAATTATTCTATAATGATAATTTATCTTATACTTTTATTTCTTTTAATAGGGTAGGAAAATGAAAATAGTGTTTAAGTGTATGTACGGCCTACCGTCTCCATGAACGATGTATTTTATTTTCTACATATAACTTTTATGAATAACAATAAAAATATTTATATATATATATATAATGAATATATAGGATATTCATATCATTTTTATAATTCTAAAAATGATGAAATCAGGATCTAAGTATGAGTACCAAGAATAACAAGTCCAAACATGTACGAGAAACAAAACAGGTATTACCTGAAACAAAACTTCACCAAGTAACAGTTAATAAAATAATAATATAAATTCATAAGTAGATAATATATGGTATGATATATATGAATATGTTTATGTGTTAGATTTATGATAAACTTATATTTACAGGATATTTGAATGTGTACAAAGGAAATCAAGACTTAAGGTAAGGGATTTTGGTCTCATTTTTATTTCTATGGGATGCACATCTTATACACTACTAAATTTTTTTTATAGTATATATATTACCCATGAATTTAATATATGGTAATTATCCTTAAATTTATTGGTATTTACATATCTATTTGATGATATCTCTTTCATGGTGTTTACGGTTCAAAAGTTACCAAATCAGTGATGTAATTTTGTCTCAATTTTCCTTATTTGAAACACAAGTTATGTTATGAACCTATATTCTTTTATGAGGTGTATATATTACCTTTTTGTATGTTTTATAATGAATATTATTATTTTCATGATATTATAAGTTCATGTAATGTTATTCTCTCTTCGGTTGGGAATTTGTTTTATTCAAAAACCATGTTTTCTAAAAATATTTTCAAAAATGATATTTTAATAATTTTCATGTAAAAGGATTTCAAAGATGTTTAAAATAGTTTTCAATTTTTCTTTTATATTTTTTCAATTTTATTTTAAATTAAAAAATTTTTATAAATTGTTTATTATTTAAAAAAAAATTTTTGAAGCGGAAAAGATATTTTCCTTGAGAAATGTTTTAAAAAGATATTTCAAAATTATTTTTCATCTTAGATGACATATATTGGTGTTAATCATGCATTAATGGGGATATTATCTAAGGATACCATTATTATTCTTTAAATTAATGGTTTATGTTTTTATGGAATGATGTTTTTAAATCCCGTTACTTTACAATGATATATTCTAAGATGAAATTTTTATGAAACCCATTTCTTTTTATGATTTCTAATATGATGAATGATTTATGATATTGTGGAACATATATGTATGACTTCATTATGTGATGGGTTTGACCTATATCTCCATCAAATTTATTAGGTAAGGCTAGATAACTCATGAGGTTTATATGTAATGTGTGAACCTGATTTCATGTTTATAATTATATGCATGGACCGGGTTTTCATGTCCATAATTTTATGCATGAACCTGGGTTTCATTTCCATATATGTATGCAAGGTCTTGATTTCATGTCCTTTACTTAATGAGTGAACCTATTTTTATTTATACATGTTCAAAAAGTTACAAGTTTATGTGTATACCACAATTTCATGTCTTATGTCAATGTTATGATCTCAAATATTATGTTCTTGGATTCCCATATGATTCATGTCTCATGAACTTCCAATATTTATTTCATAACTCTTTTATATGAACTTTAACATGTAGGGTATGATCGTTAAGTGTTTTTCTTATGTTCTCATACACTTAGGTTCATGTTATTCTTATGTATCTTCTTTGTTTACCCTTACTAAGAATTTGAGATCAGCCTTTCTTATGTTTATTTTACCCAGGATATAAAAAAAAATTATTAAGTATGATATGTCAAAAAGGGTTCTAGTTATGAATAAATAAGCAGTAGAAGATGTAGATTTATTATGAACCGGTTTTTATTTTTACAAGTTTCCAAAGGCACTAAAATAATATGGTATTTGGGAATGTGTTTTTTTTATGTATGAAATATTTTGTAAAAATGATGTGTTGCCTATGTACATTAATCTTGGGTTATTATAAACCCCAAATTCGTAATTTTATATTATTATTATATGAAACCTCAATTCTCTATATTCAACCTTAAAAAACTATCTGGATTAGTTTTAAATATTTTAGATGTAACTACCCAAACTTTTTAATGATTTTTTGTTTCCTAATTTTGTGTGTTATTTTATTTTATACTCAATAAAAATATTTCATTTGATGAAATGAGTATAATTAAAATGAGACCGTTGGGTTTCAACATTTATATGGCCGTTGGTCAATATGACCGTTGGAAACTAAATGTTGTGATTATTGTCTATAAATACAAGTGATCTTGGTTAATTAATACAGAAAAAGGATTTGATGGCCTCATCCAGTAGTCTCGGGTTGATCGAAGCCCATCTGACGAAACTTGAGAAGGAGATAGTACCACTGGGATTTTCTCTGGACCAAACCCAAGCCGAACTTCATCATGTGAAGCTGGAACAGAATCACCTTTGGGATAAGTTCAAGATAATAGAAATCACCACTCGAGAAATGTTGGCTGAGCTGCCCCAATATTCTATCACCTTAGCACACCTTACACTTAGGTCCTATGCTGGTGTTATAAGGGGCTATGTAATGAGACCGTAACTACTTTCTGTATTCCTTTGAAATAAATAAAATTTTGATTTCTTCTTATGGTAAAGTTTGTGAATTTTTCAAATGACTAGATAAATATCAGATGTATATTATTGATGAATTTTGGAAAAAACATATTTTAAAATATTTATGTAAACCTTAAATAATTAAAAAAGTGTAATGATTTTCAAAAAATGGTCTTCTACAGTTGTGTTCAGTATGAAATTTAGAGTCTAATAAGATCAACATAATTTTTGGTCAATAGTAAATTATGAATAGAGATTTTACGCTTATGATTAGTAATGTAGCTAAATATATTAAGTAACCACACTTAATAAAGTATTAATATAATTTAGGAACCTTGATTAAGTGATGTGATTCAATAAAATAGGTAAATAACTGTTTTAAAAATTATTGGTTAGGTATTAGTTTTTTCAGGTGAATAGTGTTTTTTATTTAAAAATAAAATTAAAAATATTTAAGAAAATATTTTCATAAAATGGAGTTCATTTTTGAGATCAGAACATCGATATTTGGTTAAGGTGATTTTTTTGGGATTTTTCTAAAACAGTTGAATTTTCAGTGAATGGTGTTTTTATTTAAAAATTAAATTAAAAATATTTAGAATTTTTTTTCATAAAATGGAGTTCATTTTTGAAATCATATCATCGATATTTTGTTAAGGTGGATTTTTTGGGATTTTTCTGAAATAGTTGAATTTTCGGTGAATAATAAAAATACAGTTTTGTGTTTCGGGTGTTTAATGACATCATTAAGGATGTAATAAATATGAAATCATTCTGGTTGAAATATGAATAGTAAGATATGGTATGAGGTGTCCCAAGTGGCCAATACCATGGGAAAATACGATGGGAAAGTCCATGGTTTTTCCAATACCACCGATGAGGTGTCCCTTGGCAATTAATGCTTTGTTCGCTCACTTCTCCTATAAATACCAAGCCATTCCCTCATTCATTTCATTTCCAAATACTCCCCAATGAAGTTCTGGTCTCTTTACCTCACAAGTAGTCCTCCTAAGGTTCCATAAAGCCTCCCAAGGTCCTGACCTTCAAGCTTTCGAAGTTACTCTTCAAGGTAAGGGACTCTTTCACCCTCCTCTTTTAAGTCATTACTTCCTTTATGTGTGTCTTTTAGTTTCCATCTATTTTTGTTAAGGTTATGTTCATATATGTTCTAATTAATATCCATTTAGTTTCAAATTTTTGAGATACCCTTTCTGCTCTCATCAATTTTTTTTCTGAATTTTTATGTGACGCCGTTAGGCTGCCAATTTTTTTCGTAAAAGGAATCACGTCTTCTCTTTTCTTTCATGTTTCCTTTTCATGTGGTATGTCATTAAAATTTATATACCATGTTATTATCTCCATTTTATTATGTATTTATACTGTATTATAAGTTATTTATGAGTGGGTTACTCTTGTACCTTCTCTTTTCAAATTTTTCTAAAACCATGTTATATAGTCGTTATGCTGTAGAAATTTCAACTCAAAATTTCTATCTCTTTTCTCCAGAAATTATCTTGTTTTATTAATGTGAATACCCAGACCAATTTCGTTTCTTTGGGTGTTCATAAATTTATAATGATGATGTATTTGATTCTGTAATTGAAAAACATATAACCCTCACTCCCTTTCCATGGGTTATAAATGACATAAAGATCTTATTTTTGTAATAACTTTAAAATGTCACGATCTTGAAATGAAACCCATTTCTTTTATTCTCTATGGGTTATTTATGAAATGTTTGATTATGATCTATGTGGATCACATGAAAGTAAAGACATATTAAGGTTTTTCCCTAATAGCACTCCAATTCATTGGGTAAAGAATTAATCTCTAGAGATGACAAGTTTCACGATACCTTGGTGAATAACCTTGGTAATTTTTATGACACCTTGGGGATGAACCTTGGTGATATGTTCATGAATGTCTAAATGAAATGTTGTAGCCACATATTCAAGTTATGTTTCAAGTTATTTTCATTATGATATGCCTATAATTCCATTTCTTATGTCTTCATGTTTTTATTCAAGTTCTTATTGATATCACAAGTAAACTAATTCCCTTGTTTACCATTATTGGGCCTTATGCTCACCCTTTCCTTTGATGTATGTCTCCAGGATATGAGATTTAGTAATTGTACATAGTATTATCCTATGATTAATCCTTACAAGTGGTTTAGAAGAATGTTTTATGTTGTTTTCATGTATTATGTTCCTGATTTCCAAGACAGTAGACTTTAAAGATCCTCTGTTTGTAAAATGTAATGAAAAGTTATGTAATAAAAAGGAGGAATGCCATAGTTTGTATCAAATGATAGTTTAGTTATTTATGGAAATTAGGATATTAAAACTTTTGGAAGAACCCTATAGAAAATTTTAAATATAGGAAAACTTCCTGGTATTTTGGTGAGTATAGAGTTAGTGGTTTGTCAAACAAATACATCCCTGTCTAGATACGAGCAGGTAGAGGCAGCTCTAGCACAAATGTACATAGGGGTAAAAACCAAAAACAATGCTTTGAGCTAGACTCGAATGGGAACTGGTGCATGAAAATAGGGCTTGCTTCACTCTTGGTTGCGACACTCTTGATGGATATTTATGGTTAATATCAAGCTTTTTATGAATCATTATGAAGGAATTATAGAGAAATATAATTGTTTAAGAATGATGTTTTAAGACATAAAATCTTTTGTAGTTAAAATATTTGTAAATTAAATAAGTTTCTCATGAAGGATTTATTCTTTTAGAAAATGGCGGACAATAGGAGGCACCATGCAAATGGTGACCGCAGTGGACCATGCACTGATGGCCCTCCGATGGAAGTCGGAATGGAAACATTCATGCGAATGAAGAACCAACTGACTCAAGTTATGACTAATAACTTGAATCAATCTAAGAGGATGATCTCACCTTAAAGGGAACAACATTCTGTTGAGTCCTTTATGCGCCAACAACCACCAACCTTCAATGGATCGACCGACCCATTGATAGCTTGACAATTGATCAGCTCTATAGAGAAGATCTTTTCTGTGCTATGTTGTTCAGAGCAAGAGAAGGTCACTCTGGCTATCTATCACTTAGAGGGAGAATATGATAAGTGGTGGGAACTGATCAAAAACACGAGGTAAGGAGTGGAAGTTGAAGCTATGGAGTGGGAAGAGTTCAGAGGGGTATTTTTCATTATGTATTTCCCTTGTTCCATGAGAACAAGAATGGAGAAGGAGTTTCTCGAGCTGAAGCAGGAGAATGAATCTGTGGCAAGATACGAGATGAACTTCACAAGGCTTTCACGATATACCTCTAGCTTTGTCATGGATCCAAATGTTAAGGTTGATAGATTATTCGGTGGACTGAGACCTCATTTGTGGATGAATCTAGCCAACCGAGACTATGATAGCTACGAGCTGATCGTGTGGAGTGAAATGAAAGTTGAGCTTGATTTTGGTGATACACCATGGTCTCATAAATCAAACGATAAGAATAGATCATTGGATCCAAGCTTAGGGAGGAGCTTCGATCAAGGAAGAGGAGGAAAACAATTACAACTTTCCATGTGTAATAAATGTGGGAAGAAGCATTCAGGGAACTGCCTGCTCGGGAGTGGGAAGTGCTACAGGTGTGGTAGAGATGGCCACATTGTGAAGAATTGTCATGGTGAGGTGAAACCTCAACTCCCAAACACAAACGACAATGGGAATATGGTATAGGACCTACCTAATGTCCAGTGCTTTAAGTGTGGACAATGTGGGCACTTTTCTAATCACTGTCCAAATTTGAGGGCAGTGGAGGGGAACCACCATCAGCCTCAGCAAAGGCCAAGGGATCAAGGCCATCCTTTTTCTATCCCGACAGCTGAAATTAAAGCTCCGAATGATATGGTAGCAGGTACTCTTGTTGTCCTATCAAAGCTAGGAAGTACTTTGTTTGATTCCGGTTCTACGCATTCCTTTATTTCCTACAGGTTTGCAGAGAATTCAGAATCAACCCCCAATTTTCTAAAAATAGAGTTATCAGTCAAGACTCCTGGTGGGACTATCCAAGAATCGTTAGTGTTTAGAAACTATAGTATTTACTTTATTGAGCACAATATTATCGCAAATATAGTAGTCATTCCCATGATGGAATTCGACATTATACGAGGGATAGACTGGCTCTCAAAGTATAATGCTAAGATCAATTATAGAAGCAAGGAAATATTAGTAGTCTTGAATAGAAAACCTACTGTTATCTTCCAAGAAGAGATATCCTAACCTGATCTTTGTCTAGAAGAACCCCCTATATCCTTCTTTATGGAGTTGATCCGTGAAGAAGAAGAATGACATGAGATTTTAAGGATAGAAAGTGTCCCCATAATCCAAGAATACGTTGATGTATTTCCCGAGGAGTTGCATGGACCTCCTCCAAAAAGAGAGGTAGAGTTCTCTATTGAACTCATACCTGGATCTCATTGAATATCAAAGACCCTATATAGTATAGAAAATATGGAGCTAGAGGAATTAAAGAAACAACTCCAAGATCTTTTGGAGAAGGGGTTTATCCAACCAAGTGTGTCTCCTTGAGGAGCACTAGTTCTCTTTGTGAAGAATAAGGATGGATCAATGTGGCTATGAATTGATTATAGAGAACAGAATGGGATGATAGTGAAGAAAAAATACCCTCTTCCAAGAATTGATGACTTATTTGACCAAATTCGTCGGGCTCAATTCTTCTCTAAGATTGATCTTTGATCTGGTTATCATCAATTGAGAGTGAAGAAAGAAGATATTCCAAAAACTTATTTTCGATCAAGATATGGGCATTATGAGTTTGTTGTTATGCTCTTCAGACTGGCTAATTCACCTACTATTTTTATGGATCTGATGAATAGAGTCTTTAAAGAAATACCTTGATAACTTTGTGGTAGTTTTTATTGATGATATTTTGATATAATATAAAAGTCACAAGGAGCATGAAGATAATCTAAGGGTTATTTTTCAAACTCTATGGAAGGAGAGTCTTTTTGGAAAGTTCATAAAATGTGAATTTTGGTTACAATAGGTTGCTTTCTTGGGGAAAATTGTGACCAATTAAGGAATCGCAGTTGACCCTACAAAGACAAAAGTTATAGAGGAGTGTCCTTACCCTAAAACAATAACTGAGATTCGAAGTTTCCTTGGATTAGTAGGATATTATAGGAGGTTTTTGAAAAACTTTTCATGACTTTCTAATATATTAACCAAGTTAACTCGAAAAGTGGTCAAGTTCATCTGGACAAAGGAGTGTGATGAAAGTTTTCAAGAGCTGAATAAGAGATTGTTTACTGCACCTATGTTAACTCTTCCCTCAAGTGGATAAGGATTCATTATTTT
Organism: Viscum album; assembly: GCA_963277665.1. NCBI lineage: Eukaryota > Viridiplantae > Streptophyta > Magnoliopsida > Santalales > Viscaceae > Viscum > Viscum album. The sequence goes on from OY728129.1 coordinate 1,836,073,886, forward strand.
TAGCGATGCATCTCTGAATGGGAATGGGTGAATCCTCATACAAAATGAAAAGGTCATTGCTTATGCATCTCGACAGTTGAAGACTCATGATCAGAATTATCCTATGCGTGATCTGGAGTTGGATGCGGTTGTTTTTTCTATGAAGATATGGAGACACTATATATATGGGGAGAAATGTGATACATACCTAGACCATTAGAGTTTGAAGTATATTTTCACACCAAGGAATTGAACATGAGACAAATTATACGGTTGGAACTTCTCAAAGACTATGATTGTTCAATTCATTATCATCCCGGAAGAGAAAACAAAGTTGCTGATGCATTAAGCAAGAAAGACCCAGTTGTTTTTTCCATGATGAGGATTCAAATAGATCCTTTGATCAATGGCCTAGTAAAGCTGGACATGGGAATTATAAGGGAAGGGACATCAGCAACCCTAACCCAAATGATTTCTCAACCATTATTACTAGAGAAGATCAATATAGCTCAGAAATAAGATCCTTTGTTACAGAAGAAGTTTGAGGGTATAAAGGATGGGAAGTTTCCTGAGTTCAATATTGATCAAGAAGGTGTACTGAAATTTCACACAAGACTATGTGTTCCTTCTATTCCGGAAATAAAGAAGGAGTTGATGGATGAAGCTCATAGCTCTAATTTCTCTATACATCCTGGAAGAACAAAAAATGTATAGGGACCTTCGTGATCATTTTTGGTGGGATAATATGAAAAGAGATATTTCTTACAACACTTCAAGGTGCCTAGTATGTCATCACGTGAAGGCAGAGTGAAAACTTACTAAAGGGGTATTGAAAACACTATCCATACCAATAGGGAAGTGGGACAATATCACTATGGAATTCGTCACTGGTCTCCCAAGAACATCCGAAAGAAACAATGCGATATGGGTTATTGTGTACCATCTCACCAAGACTTCCCATTTTATCTCTATCCGAGAATATTTCTATCTTGATCAACTTTCCAGGATTTACGTGAAGGAAGTGGTAAGGTTTCTTGGAGTTCCACTTTCTATTGTATCTGATCATGATCCAATGTTCAAATCAAAATTATAGAGAAGTCTTCAACATGATATGTGCACTAAATTTAATTTCAGTACGGCCTATCACCCCCAAACTGATGGCCAATCTGAAAGGACTATTCAAACACTCGAGGACATGCTGAGAACATTCTCAATGGAATTTAAAGGTGGATGGGATCAACATCTCCCATTAGTTGAGTTCTCTTACAACAATAGCTTCCACTCGATCATTCAAATGGCAACCTATGAAGATCTATATGGGAAGATATGTATAACTCCTACTTGTTGGGATAAATCTAGTGAGACAAAGCTTATTGGGCCTGATCTTGTTCAAGAGATGACAGAAAAAGTCCATGCCAACCAACAACACATTAAGGCTGCTCAGAGTCGGCAAAAGAGATATGCCGACAACCGTCGAAGAGACTTGGAGTTTGATGTTGGGGACAAGTTATTTCTTCAAATATCACCTTAGAATATATTCATGAGTTTGGGAAGAAAGGGAAGCTCAGTCCTAGGTACATTGGCCCTTTTGAAATCCTTGATTGTGTGGGAGCAGTGGCCTATCAGCTTGCACTTCCTCCAAATCTAGCATAAGTTCATGATTTCTTCCATGTATCCCTCTTGAGGAAGTACATACCTGACCCTTCACATGTACTAAACCCAGAGGTGGTATAAGTGGAACATGACCACTCTTATAAGGAGCATCCGGTGGAGATCTTGGATTATAAAGATAAGGTTCTACGAAACAAGACTACCCACCTTGTTAAGGTGTTTTGGAGGAACCACAAATCTAAAGAAGCCATGTGGGAACCAGATGAGTCTATGAGGAATAATTACCCACATATTGTCTCTTCTGAGGGTATGAGTTAAAAATTTTGGGGACAAAATTTCTTAAGGGGGGAAGAATGTAACGACCCAAACTTTTTAATAATTTTTGTTTCCTAATTTTGTGTGTTATTTTATTTTATAATCAACAAAACTATTTCATTTGATGAAATGAGTATAATTAAAATGAGACAGTTGGGTTTTGACGGTTATATGACCATTGGTAAATATGACCATTGGAAACTAAATGTTGTGATTGTTGTCTATAAATACAAGTGATTTTGGTTAATTAATACAGAAAGAGGATTTGATGGCCTCATCCAGTAGTCACGGGCTGATCGAAGCCCATATGATGGAATTTGGGAAGGAGGTAGCACACTGGGCTTTGCTCTGGACCAAACCCAAGCTGAACTTCATCGTGTGAAGCTGGAATGGAATTTCCTTCAGAAGAAGTTCAAGCTAATAGAAATCACCACTCAGGAAATGTTGGTCGAGCCGCCCCAAGATTTTATCACCTTATCACACCTTACACTTAGATCCAATGCTAGTGTTATAAGGTTCTATATAAAAATACCATAACTGCCTTGTGTAATCCTTTGAGATAAATAAAATTGTGATTTCTTCTTATGGTGAAGTTTGAATTTTTCAAACGACCAGATAAATATAGGATGTATATTATTGATGAATTTTGGAAAAAAGATATTTTAAAATATTTATTTAAACCGTAAATAATTAAAAATGTGTAATGAATTTTAAAAAATTGTCTTCTACAGTTGTGTTCAGTATGAAATTTAGATTCTAATAAGATCAACTTAATTTTTAGTGAATAGTAAATTATGAATAGTGATTTTACAATTATGATTAGTAATGTGACCAAATGGATTAAGAAACAACACTTGAGAAAGTATTAATATAATTTAGGCACCTTGATTAAGTAATGTGATTTGATAAAATAGGTAAATAACTATTTCAGAAATTATTGGTTAAGTATTCGTTTTTTGGGGTGAATAGTGTTTTTTATTTAAAAATTAAATTTAAAATATTTAGAAATTTATTTTTATAAAATGGAGTTCATTTTTGAAATTAGAGCATCGATATTTGGTTAAGGTGAATTTTTGGGATTTTTCTGAAATAGTTGAATTTTCAGTGAATAGTGTTTTTATTTAAAAACTAAATTAAAAATATTTAGGAATTTTTTTTCATAAAATGGAGTTTATTTTTGAAATCAGAGCATCAATATTTTGTTAAGGTGAATTTTTGGGATTTTTCTGAAAAAGTTGAATTTTCGGTGAATGGTGAAAATGCAGTTTTGAGTTTTGGGTGTTTAATGACATCATTAAGGATGTAATAATTATGAAATCATTCTGGTATAATTATTAATATTAAGATAAGGTATTGGGTGTCCTAAGTGTCTAATACCATGGGAACATACCATGGGAAAGCCCATGGTTTTGCCAATACCACTAATGAGGTGTCCCTTGGCAATTAATGCTTTTTTCCCTCACTTCTCCTATAAATACCAAGTCATTCCCTCATTAATTTCATTTCCAGACCCTCCCCAATGAATTTTTGGTCTCTTTACCTCCCAAGGAGTCCTCCCAAGGTTCCCTCAAGCATCCCAAGGTCCCGACCTCCATGCTTTCGAAGTTACTCTTCAAGGTAAGGAACTCTTTCACCCTCCTCTTTTAAGCCATTACTTCTTTTATGTGTGTCTTCTAGTTTCCATCCCTTTTTGTGAGGGTATGTTCATATATGTTATAATTATTTTCCATTTCATGTCTAATTTTTTAGATACCCTTTCTGCTCTCATCAATTTGTTTTCTGAATTTTTATGTGATGCTGTTAGGCTGCCGATTTTTTCATAAAAGGAATCATGTCTTCTCTTTTCTTTCATGTTTCCTTTTCATGTGGTATGTCATTAAAATTTCCATACCATGTTCTTATCTCCATTTTATTCTGTATTTATACTGTATTATAAGTTATTTATGATTGTTTTACTCTTGTTCCCTCTCTTTTCAATGTTTTCTAAAACCATGTTATATAGTCGTTATGTTGTAGAAATTTCACCTCAAAATTTCTATATCTTTCTCTCCAAAAATTATCTTATTTTATTTATGTGAATACCCAGACCTATTTAGTTTCTTTGTGTGTTCATAAATTTATAATTATTATTTATTTGATTCTATAATTGACATACATATAACCCTCACTCCCTTTCCATGGGTTATAAATGACATAATGATCTTATTTTTTAAGAACTTTTAAAACATCACGATCTTGAAATGAAACCCATTTCTTTTATTTTCCATGGGTTATTTATGAAATGTTTGATTATGATCTATGTGGATCACATGAAATTAATTACATATTAAGGGTGCACCTTGATAGCGCTCCAATTCATTGGGTAAATAATTAATCTCTAGATATGACAAGTTTCACGATACCATGGTGAATAGCCTTAGCAATTTTTATAACACCATGGGGATGGACCTTGGTGATATTTTCATGGATGTCTAAATGAAATTTTATATCCACATATTCAAGTTATGTTTCATGTCCTTTTCATTATGATATTTATATACTTCTATTTCTCATGTCTTCATGTTTTTATTCAAGTTCTTATTGATATCACAAGTAAATGGATTCCCTTGTTTACCCTTATTGGGTCTTTTTCTCACCCTTTCCTTTGATGAATGTCTCTAGGATATGAGATTCTGTAATTGTACATAGGATGAACCTATTATGAAGCCTTAAAAGTGGTTTAGAAGAATGTTTTATGTTTTTTTCATGTATTATGTTCCTGATTTCCAAGACACTAGACTTTAAAGATCCTCTATTTGTAAAATGTAATGAAAAGTTATGTAATAAAAAGGAGTGATGCCATATTAGAATCCTTTATAGGGGTCCCATTATTCTTGGATTCTTTTATCAATCCATTACAATTCAAGGAACCTCATTTTTTTATATCCTTCTATAAATTATTCTATCTTGGATATTTTTAATGTTGTGTTGTTATGGTGATTAATGAAAAGATGATGGGGTTTACATTGTTAAGGATTCTGGTGTGAGTGTGTGAGTTTGATCCCTCATAGATCATCTTTTGGTGGTTTGTCATGGTAGGGGATTTTAACTTTAATTTTTAGGTTTGTTTATTAAATTGATATAATTGTGCTAATATGATGATTGGTGGTTAATATGTTTTATAAAGGTGAAATAATGATAATATCAACATGAAATAAAAGGCAATAACATGAAGTGAATAACACAGGATAATAAAAATCCATTTTTGATAATAAAAAATAGGGATAAATGTTTGGATAGGTGGGAAGAATGGAATACTATTTTTTTGGGTTATACTATATAATTAAAATGTGTTCTAAATATCATATTTGTTCTTATTAATGATTATTTTGAGCCTTTTTGAAAATAATTCTACATTAGATATTGAGTAGGTGAAAAGTAGTTAAATTAAATTGTTTGTAATGTGGATAATTAGTGTTATTTTTTACTTGTTATGAAATTGTTTCGTTGTTATATTGAACACCCACTTCTATAAGTTCCCAATGTGATGTAACACATTACGTGGTGTTTCCCTAGACCATTTTATAGAGAAAAAATAAATTAATTCATGGTTAGAGTTCATATATGATTAGTATGAAATGTAATATATTTTATGTGTTTCTATCATGTAAGGGATTAATTGATAGAAGTAACTAAAATATAGGAGAAACTAATCTGAGAGAAGATAACAATAATATAAATGAATTTGGATTAATTAATCAAGGATGGGAAAGTGAGGGTGTTAGTATTGTTTTCATTTATTTATATTGTATGCTTAAGTTCATCATTTCATAACTTATACAACTACTCTATATTCTATGTGTTATCTCAATGACCTCCTCAAGTCATTAATTTAAATCCATGTACACATAATTTTTCCTATGCTAACTGCACATAGGGACTTTAGTTATTAGTCTATGATATGTATGTGCCTTATCCTCTTATGAGACTATCATTCATCAAATGTAAAATCATTTTTCTTAAATGAACAGGTTAAACTTAAACTCTTATTCCATCACTCAACCCCTTAGTTCAATCATTAATTTACCAAGCTCATTAATCATTACAAGTATAATAAAAAAATAGAAATAGGAACAAATTAATTCAATATTTGATAAATTTTGCAAATTTACCTCACATGAACCCAACTATGAGTTTAGATACACATGATCATACTAAAACAAAATAAAAATAAAAGGAAAAAATTATCTCAATAATGAAAAACTAATGAATCCTCACTCATATTGTCTTGATCTCCAATCTCTATAACTTTAGAATATAAACCCATGAACTCAAATGTGATAACCCCCCCCCCCCCCCATGCATGGGATCTTTTTCATTTATATCTTATTCCTTTCCATAATCAATCCATGTGGATAAAAAGCGTTCATATATTTACATATAGATAAAAAATTTCATTCCTTTGGTTAATCTCTACATCCCTTTCCCCATGGATTGGTTTCTCTATCCCTTTTATTGGGTTCTATATATCCATCTTTCTAATGATTTACCCTATTCAATTAGATAAGAAAGTATAAGGATTTCTGTGGTTCTCGTAAGCTATGTGTGCTTCTTATGGATCCTTCATCAATAAATAGCACCCAATTATTATTTCATGCTATTTACTTCCTATTTAATCATGTAATATAATTATACACTACTTTGGGACCATATGAAAACTTTTGAAATAATGTTGGTTCCAAACTAGTTGAATTTTATATTTTTCAGAAATTAGATCTCTAAGCGTATGTTGGCAGTAACGGATCTTGGGTTAGAACCTAATATGGTTTTAGTATAGTTTTTTACTCTAAATATAGATTCCCTCATATTATATTATACCACTAATATATTATATGTTCCATCATAACATTATGTTGGGTTGCAGACATAATCTCAGGTACCAACATAAGAAGTGTTGGTGTTGGTGTAGTCTTGGGGCCTCATGCTTAAAGCATTGGTCTAGTAACATAATCAAAAATTAAAAAAAAATCAAATTCAATAAAAATAGAGTGTTTAAATTCTTGTTATATTCTATTGAGAATGAATTCAAAATATCTAAGATCAACTTCTATTGAGTTGAGAATTTAATCTCAAGAGGCATCACATATCACATTATCACAATTGTATTCTCAAGATTTTCCACCATGCTAAATTATATCTTGAATATTTATAAAAATATAACATGAGTTCTATTGATGATTTAATGTATTATCATGGTGATGACCATGGTACTATGTTGAATATGAAACATGCTCTCGGGACTAGATGTCGGGTTCTTTTGGCACTAACATATTCTCAAGATTGGTAATGACACTATGTAGGCATGTTGAGACCTTCTCAAGTACTTGGTACAAAATATATTGACCAATGTGTGTATCCTTGAGATCTTACTTCATGTTACATTATTCCTTCAACATAGTTTGAACCCATAAATGTTAAACCTACATCGTTTTTTAAATTTTTTTACAATTCTTTGAAAACCTTATTCATTACATAAAATCATATCCAAGCATCATTAAATCACCCCAAATGAAAAATATTTTAATTTATATATTTAACTAATTATAATCAAAGAATAAATGTATCAATATTCAATTATTATTCGCAGATCACCCAAAAGTAATAAAATTAACAAAAAACTACTAAAAAGATATAAAACACAAAAAATAGAAATGTAAAGAAAAGGAAATATAATGATAAAATTATATAATGAACATTCCCCTACTCTTGATTGATTATATATTCTCAAATAATTTCTATAAATGTGTTTTGGAAAGATAACATATCATCTCAAGATTGATTTTTAGTTTATTAAAGGTTATAAGAAAAGACATTAGTTGAATCAATATACCAACATGAAACAACTTCAAACACCCCTCTCCTTCATTTTATTTTTCAACTATTTGGTTTCTCACTTCCTTAATATAACTTAAATAACAATATTATAAGTTAATTTCCACTTCTTCATATAATTTTAGTCTTCCACCCACTAATTGTTTCCTTCAACAACTAGTAACATGCACTATTTTTATAGTTTCCCAATCCATTTTTTCTGATTTTCATATATTCATTAATAATAAATAATTTGTAACTAAACTATCTCTTGTTACAGGAATCCCTTAGGGTCATTTTTTATAGCCATGTCATGAAATAATGCTCAGGGCAGTTGAACCTATAATTTACTCTTATTAATGGATTTAATTTTTCAGTTACACACCAAATACAAAATTATCTAAGAAAATTCAAGTGGGTTTATAATTTACCATTTTACTCAAGTTCAAAGGAATTATCTGATCGTCTTTTAAGTTGGATCCCTGAGTTGTTATTATCTTAAAGAAGACAATTTACCTGAATTCAAGTTCTAAATTTCTATGTGTTCATATCAGATTATGATACACCTAAAAACTTTTATTTTAAAATTAATTGACCCATTTATTAAAAAGATATTATATATTCTTTAAGTGATATGCATCCTAGTTAACTAATGGAAATAATTCTCAAGTATTCTTTCCTTTGCAATATACACACCAATTTCTCCCGTGCACTTTTTTTTACTGAATACTCTATATGTATAGATGAATGGTGATAATTAAATGATATGATAATGAGTACAGATTAAAATATAGGTAAATTAGAATCCTACCCTTTATGGATATTTTTACATTTGTGTTTTTTTATTCCCTTGATCTTCAATTTATATCTTCTATCCATTCTGTAAATATATAAGAAATACACATAGTGTGTGATATTATTTTTATTGAAAACTAAACTTACAAAATAAAAAGTGATTGGTCTAACTCCAATGCTTTTTTTGTATTCATAAACCAGACTATTTAGATTATTTAGTTATTAAATCATATAGTATTGAATTTATCTGAGGAAAACTGAGTATAAGATACATAAATATTCTATCATTTTAGATAAAAACACAATACATCTCATAATAACTCATGTGTGAAAACCATAAAGGTTTAGTGTATTTTAAGAAAATATATATAATCAAATTATTTCCTAAAAAATATTTAACATCTCCCATAAAGTTCTTCTAACATGGTACCTCTTATAAACTAATCACACTTAATACATTTATTGATAACTTGGGAGAGTGGAAACATAGTAAGGGATAAGATCATATACCTAATTGAGGTTTCACATTGTAGAAAACATTTAAAGTTCATAAGTGAGAATAATATATGCATAGGTTTATGAGAATATTATCATACTTACAAAAATAAATCCTTAATTAGTCATAGTTTATAAGTCATGAGCCATCGCATAAAGTTTTTCATAACAAAAGATGTGATTCATAAGAGTATGGAATCATCATTATTTAAACATGATCCCTTAGTTCATATCATAATAATAATAATATTTAATAATAGTGTGTCATGAAATTCTATCACAAACATAATAATGTAAATCATATACCAAGTCTATCCACCAAGACGTTCATTAAATACTGGGGTTAGAATAACCATCCATGTTCCTTCTCGAGCTTAGGTTAGCAACTCGTGTAACCTCATGTTCTTGGGATAAATTCACATGTAACCTTTTATATCATGAGATATAAACCATTTCCTAATTAATTTTATGTCTATAAAATACCCACCCATCATATAATAATTATCTATTCATATGTATGCCACAAAAAAATAATATCATTCATCATTCCTTCATAGCTTAATTAACTCATGCAAAAGAAATTATTTTTCATGAAAATTTATCCAAAACATCATTATATTCCATAAAAATAAATAATATTTATGGTATCATTTGAACATATTCCTAGTGAATCATAATAATTATTAAAGGATATTGACATAGATGAAAACCCATTTTTATAAAAGAATTTAAAATTTAATTTGAAAAACAAAAATGAAATATCCTTTTCTTTTGGTAACTTTTAAAAGTAATAAATAAAAATAATAATAGGAATTGTTTTTCTTTTTAAAACCATGGAAACTTGGATAGGAGTATTAATATCAAAAAACATTCATGGCGGTGGGGAATTCCATTCAAATGGTATGAATTAAAAACACTCTTCTAACACTTTTGTAAATAAGTAAAAATTAACCCATATAAAAAAGTTAAAATGATTCCTTTTTATAACATGGTAAAGAAAGTAAAAATGGTTAAAATGAACATAATACTTCATTTTGAGTATAAATGATAAAATACTTAAAAATATAAATATATTTATATGGAATAAAATGATTTCTAACTAAATAGAAGATATAAGGTTGACTTTTCTTAAAAATATTATTTCAGAGTTATAGAGTACCATAGAGGGGGAGAATGGAAGTAATACTTAAAACCCCTTATAAATAAATATAAGAGAATAAAATAGATGGTTTTATGATAGGCATAATATAATATTCCTCCAATGAAAATTGAAACATAAACAACCTCATTAAAAAGTGAGATTGTAACATAAACTCTTACCTCAAGTCCAAAATTTCTTTACACATGTTCTAACCTTCTGTATAATAAATTTATAATTATTATAAATCTGTACTAGAACTATATTCATACATATATTAACATATATAATTCCCTTATAATTTATAATTACCCATTCATTAATAATATCCACTAAATCTAATATTCTGGGTGTTAATTGTTTTGTTTTTCATGCATGTTTTGGTTTGGAAATTCTAGTAATTATACCTTTGTCATGGTTTCATTGTATCCATAATATTAATCATATCATAAATTTAATATTAATTAATTATATACAATTTTAGAGTCATTTATTAAAAGTGGTGATGAATAATGAAATACATCATTCATGGAGGTGGTAGTTTTCATGTACACCTGAAATATTTTTTCATTTTCCAACTGATAGGAGGGAAGTAAATTAAATATTTTTTTATTCTAAGAATCATAATTATATTATAAAAACCATATATAATCATTAAATACAACAATATAACCATTCATGAGATACAGTAATGAAAGATAAAATACATAACTTCATGGAGGTGGTAGTCTCCACGTACGCATGAGTTATGATTTCATTTTCCATTAGATAGAAAGGAGGTAGATAATGATTGTTACATAAACATAATAAAATTTCATTATATTTCTGATATTTATTTCACTATATTATGATTTATAAAATATATTTTGGGGAAATAGAAGAATAAATAAACATGAAAGAACTTGGTTAAGTCGATTAACTCTTCTTTGGATAACTTCCTTTTTTTCTTGAACCTTAATCCTTATTAGGATGGTATTATGGTGAGAAAAAACCTATAATATGTGTATAGGATGGTTTTTAAGTTATTTTCGAAGATTTTTGTCAATATAAGGTGCTAAAAGTGTGTGAAAAAGTGAGGATATAAGTTTCTATTTTATAAGTTAGAGGAGTGGGACTCTTGTAAATATTAAAAGTCTTAAAATAATATAAAGTTATTTTCTTAGGAAAGTGATAATAAATGGATAAATTTTAAATTATCAGAAAATTTGTGGTTGAAATCCAATTAAAAAATAAATTTAGACATGTTTTAGAGATATTATAATTAATATCTCTTAGTTTAACCCCTTTATTAACCCTTTTAACCATTATCGTGGTGCCAACAATTTTTTGATGATAACTTTTCATTATGAATAAAAAAAAATTAATATTATAATGAAATTTGGACATTATAATTTTAAATATGGATAAAATTTTATTATATTTAATTTCAAAAGTTGTCAAAAATCAATGCTAATATTTATGCATAAAACACGTAAAACTATTTTTAGAAGAGAAAAAAATGAATCTTGAATCATAAAAATTATTTTATTATTATTTATTAACTAGTAAAAACCATTTTATGGATGTTAATATGTTTTATTTAATTATTTATCAACAAATTTCACTAAGATAAATCCTCAAGAGTGGTTAATTTAATTTATTAAGATATAAATTCACTATGCACATAAAAAAATTCTAAAAAATATATCTTTTTACCTCGAAATGGTTTTATCTTCCACCATAATGACCTGAAGGCCTTCTTTTTATTGATTTCTGATAACTTCCCTTTCAAGGAGTGAGGGGGAACCCTTAAAAGAACCATAGGCTTAGTGGATTACATGATCCAAAAGCCTTAGAGGAATTCATCCAAGACATGACTACTTCGAAATACCTCTTCCCAACATCTAGATCGTGAAGTTATCTTCCCACCTTTGAATTGCTCATTTGGCTAGCAATACCTATTTAGAGGTGCATAGGCCTAGTCCTAATGGCAATTGTCATACCATCTCATTCTTACATATCTGTATAGCTTTTTTCTGGTGAAATCACATGCTCTGAGTCCTCATTTGGAGCTAGTTCCTTTGGTCATCCTGGTTGCATCTCCACTGCATGATCTGAATGAGGTGGTCTAAAGGCCTTGAGGTGGCCTGAAATCCTTAACTAGTCTCAAGCCCTTGGGTGGCCTGAAGTTCTTAAGGACTCCAAGACCAAAACGGTGGCCCGAAGGTGAATAGTTCTGACTATTACGGTACCAAACAGTATCTTTTATAGTACCTGCTACAGTAACCTAGAAATATACCTATACTCGGATTCGAACCTGGGTCCCGTTGATGCACTTGGAGAGTCCTCACCAACTAGGATGAGGTTCATGTGTGGTAGAAATGGTTTTATCTTAATTTTTAACCATTTTATAATCAATTTATGAATGATCATTCATTTTTATACATGTATAAAAATAATTTTTCATAATTTTAATACTCTATATAATATAAATTAACCTTTTTAATGAAACTCACATATATAATAAAACAATTTTTTTGAACAAACCATTTCTATTTAGCTGAATATTATTAGACTAATACTTCTTACCATTACTTAACCATTAAATGGATGTTATTAATTAATTTTGTTATTTATTATATCGATTTTAATAATAAATTTATTTGATATCATTCATCAAAAAGTATTAATTCTAAAAAAATTATAATTCAACTAAACAATTCAAAATTGTCTCTTATATTTTCCTAAGATTATTTAAACCCTTTTATTTTATAAAATAATTTATTTTATTTTTTTCATAATTTATATCATTATTCATGTAATTTTAGTGTTTCATAAAACCCAAGATATCAAAAAAAAATATTTATTTTAGTGGAATATATATATAACAAAATCATAGGGTGTTACATTCTACCCCTTTATAAGAATTTTTCCCTCAAAATTCTATTACTCTAATGAAAAACAATTATACTTATTCCTCAATAAATATTTTGGTTCCCATATATATTCTTCAAATTTATAGTGTCACAAAAAAAATACTCGAGTAATGGTATTGTTTCATATAACTTAATCCCTTAGGTATAAATCCTCACTGTGTTCTCCTCATAAGAAATATCATAGTCTAATGATACAACCTCTAAGTTCAGTATATGTAAAGGATCAGGTATGTACTTCCTCAAAATTGATACATGGAACATATCATGAATTTTTAATTGGTTTGGTGGAAGCACAAGTAATAAGATACCATCCCTATATAGTCATAAATCTTATAGGGATTGATATGTATGGGGATCAAGTTCCCCTTCTTTCTAAATCTCATAACCTTATTCTATTAAGATATTCAAAGGAGTTCCTTAAAACTAACTTCAAAATATAAATCTCACTGGGTATTTTCATCATAAACTTTTTTTGACTAAGATCTTCCCTTATGTGATACTGAATGGATCTTACTTTCTCTACCATTTTCTCAACTAGCTCAGATCCTAATAGCTTTCTTTCTCCAACTTCATCCCAACATGTCAGAGTTTTGCACTTATTTCCATAGAGGTATTCATAAATATCCATATTAATACACAATTGAAAGATATTATTGTAAGAAAATTCAATTAAAGGAAGGTGTTGATCCCAACCAATTTTTAAATTTTTAGATAAAGATCTTAATACATATTCTAGGGTCTAAATAGTCCTCTCAGACCAACCATCTATCTGAGGATGATATGAAGTGCTAAAGTTCAACTTTGTATTAAATTATTGTTGAAGAATTATCTATAAATTTGAGAAAAATATCATATTTTAATTAGATACGATTGATAGTTTTACTCCATGAAACCTTACCACTACTTTAATGTATATCCTGATAGTTGGTCAAGTAATAAATCTTATCTAATTATAATGAAGTTTGTTAACTTCATAAGGTGATATACTACGACCCAAATGGCATTATAGCCTTTAAATATCTTGGGTATTCCTATGTAGAAATCCATGGTGATGTTTTCAGATTTCAATATAGGTGTGGGTAATGATTGCATCATCCCTTTTGACTTATGATGTTCAGTTATAACTTGTTTATGTACTAAGCATCGAGATACCTACTTTGCAACATCCATCTTAATATTGTACCACTAGAAATTATCTTTGAGATCTCAATACATATTTTTACTTTGAGGATGGATAAATAATTATGAGTTATGTTCATTATCTAATAGATCCTTATAAAATTTTTGTATTGATAGTAGACATATATGTTTCCTAAATATTATCATTTTATCGTGGTCAAGGTTGAACTATGGAACAGTCCTTACCTTATTTTTCATCTTTAAATCCTCCTTTTGTAACTATTTAAACTTCAAATGGATGTATGGTTAAAGATTAATTTAAGTAAGATAGGATTTATTCCATTGCATCATGGTTTCCAGGTCTATATTCTATGAATCTATAAGTATTGAATCTTTTACAATCCTTATCATGGGTAATCTAACATGATCCTTTTGACTCAAAGCATCTTCCACCTTGTTTTCTTTCCTGGGTTGGTAATGTACTGAGAAATCAAAATCTTTAATCAACTCCAACCATATCTCTTGGATCATATTCAACTCCTTTGGTGTGAATATATAAATTTAGATTTTATTATCATTATATATATTACACATTTCACTATAAATAAAATGCCTTCATATCTTCAATGAAAAAATTAACATTTCCAATTAAAAATCATGAGTCATTTATTTTTTCTCGTGAACCTTCAACTAGAATGAGGCATCAGCTACACCCATGAAATTATACATGTGAAAACATACCATTATATTCTTTGATGCATTACTATATATCATAAACCGTTCTCTGTTAAAGGGTAATGTGAGTATAGGTGTACTGACCAACCTTCTCTTCAGTTCCTTGCAATTTTCTTCACATTCTTTGATCCAAATAAACTTGTCTACCTTCAGTATCAACTTGGTTAGTGGATTTGATAATAATGTTAAATTTATAAAAATAATATCAAAAGTATCTATACAATATAGGAAAACTATGTATCTCAGACACTATGGTTGGTATGGGCTATTTTTTAATAACCTCCATCTTTGAAGGATCCATCAATATTATCTCTCCAATAATTACCTGACCAAAGAATAACACATTCTATATCCAAAATTCACATTTACTAGAATTTGTGTACATATTCTCCTTTATAAAGGTCATAAACACTATCCTTAAATGATTTACATGATCTTACTTGATCTTGAGTATATAATAATATCATCTTTAAAGACTAATATAAACAGATTAAGGTAATATTTAAATACACTATTTATTAGATCCATGAAGATATCAGGGGAATTAGTAAGTCCAAATGTAATAACTATAAATTCATTGTGTTTATACCTTATACGTAAGGTTTTCTTGGATGTATCCTCCTTTTTTACCCTTAATTAATGATATACTGATCAAAGATAAATCTTTGATAAGTATTGATATCCACACAATTGATCAAACTAGTCATCAATATGGGGTAAAGGATACTTATTCTTGATTGTGATCTTGTAAAGATCTCAATAATCAATGAAAATACACATTAACCTGTATTTATTCTTAATAAAAAGAATAGGTATACTCCATGGTGATTCAGTTAGATAGATGAATCCCTTATCAAAATTTTCCTAGAGTTACTACTTTAATTCCTACAACTTAATTGGGGACATTCTATAAGGAATATTTGAAATACGGATAAAAATAGTTATGATTTATATTGAAAACTCAACTCCATGGTTAGGGGGACACTAGGGAACTATTTAACAAATACATCATTATATTCCAGCAAAATAGGCATGTGTTCAAGGTTGAGTTTCTCCTAGAACATTTGTTTTATATACCCATCATGAGTAGGTATTAAAACTCATATAATGAATCTAATTTCCATTGGAAGTTCATATTCATCCTTGTATAGATAGACAATCATAGGTTGATTATATATATAAAATATAATTTCCTTCCTTAGAAATTGATATTGGCTATATATAGAGTGAGCCAATCTATGCCCAAAATTGCGTTAAGTCTAACTATAGGGAGAATAATAGAACTTATAAGATGCATATTCCCATAAACTTATATTAGAGGGGATTTTTTATACTTGAGATAAAATCATCATTTATAACATCCCATTGGGATTCGTTAAATTCTATGGGTCTAACAAAATTTAGTAATTTATACAGACTCGGACAACCTAAATAAATGTGTATTACTTGGTAAGTCTAAGTATCAAACCCACAGGGATAGATTATATGCTTTAAATTAATTTAGGAACTAAGATTTAAATTGTTTGGTTTAATTAGAGAAAAGAAACATATAGCAGCAAGTATTGGGTTGAAATTAAAATGAGAGGCATGATAGGTTCAATGATTTTGGGTTCCTATTCTATGGATTTAATTTGAAATTGTGTTTATTCAGTTTTGGCATTGGAATTGGGTTAGTAGAGATCCTTGGTCTTGGTATCTTGCCCTAATCCTATGATTGCACCTTTTCAATGGTCATACACTTGGTTCAATTACAATAATAGGCGACCCAAAACAATATTTGAACATAACTAACCTATGTTTAATAATTATCATACACAAAATAGATTAATTAATTGATGCAATTAAAATATACAACTACAAAATGCAGTAATGTTCATACAATACGAAAAGAGAGTTAATTGGAATTGATAAAAAAAATCCCTTAAATCCAAAACATGAATAATAAATAAAACAATCCCTAAAAACAAATCCCCCTAAAATCAAATCACCCAACACTAATAGGACTACTTGCTCATGCTAGGAATGATGCGAACAAGTAGCATGGGTAACCGAAGAGGAAAGGTGGAAAATCCTGTCTTTGAATTGTCACTCTATTGACCAGCAGTCATCCCTTGGTGTTGCCTAGCCTCCATTAGTCCTATAGTTTCTTAGAAGAGCAGTCATAAGGATCCTTTTATATCCAAACTTGTCCAACCCTTGACCCACATCATCTTTAATTATTTTTTTCATGTCAACCAATTCATGACGTGTAAATTGGTTACACATCGTGTAATCCAAATTTGTTTTCTCCTCTGCATTACATGAATCTCGTACACTAATTTGACTATTTGAATCACTTCACAACTTGAATTGGAGACTCACAACATGTAACTACTTTTCATGTTGTGTGTTGTCACTATTACTTTTCAAGTTCAGTTATTTTCCTTTGAACATGTCACAACGTGTAAGCTCATTACATGACGTGTAATCATGTTTCTCTGGTTTTCTAGCACTGATTCCTTCTAAAAAATATGATGTCACACCATGATTTTTTTATCATATTTTCTTCTCTTTTCATTCCTTTTTCAATTATCTATTATTTCCTACCATAAAACATAAAACAATTCATATAATTCCATATTTGGAAAGATTATCAATAAAATAAAAAATATGTACATAAAAATACTCGAAAACATATGTATGAAATAGACTTATCATATACCATTAGGTAATTTCACTCATATTTCAATATATAATATTTGAGGTGGTCATATGACAGCCTTAATGAATTCTCCAGATATAAATGAGTGGGTAGAACCAGAATCAAATAAGAAATTTTTAATTATTGAATGGATGATAAGTGTACCTTTCACCACTACATTAGCATGAACCACTTCAGTAGTTATGATCTCATAGGCCTTGCATTTTTCCATTAGATTAGTTGGTAGTTAATTTTTATTTCCATCATTATCCTTTGGTTTAGAATAGTTGTTATAATAGTTCCCACACTCCTTACAGTTTAAGTATTGGAGTATGGGTGGTTGATTTGGCTAGGATTTCTCTTCAACCATATTTCTCTGATGTTTATGTGTTTGATGACCTTCTATTCTACACTTGAAGCATATACCATTCCATTTGAGACAATTTCCCCCATGAGTCTTCATAAATTTTTTGAATAAAGAAAGATTAATTTTCTTTCCTTTATGGTTTTATTCTTTGATTTTCCTTAAAACACCAACTTTCTCATATTATATCCAAAACAATGAGAACAATGAGTGTGTTTAATCTCCATCTCTAGATTTAGATCACATTTAATTATTTCTTCATATATACTAAAGTATCTTATATTCAATGCCTTTAAGAGGAATTTTTTTAATCCACTAAAGAACTAATCAATTTTTCTTTTAGGATTGATGATAAAAATAGAACCGTTCCTTTCAAGTATTATGAAAACTGCCTCATAAGTACCAATAGATTAATAACTATTTTATTTCAATTCAAGAAGTTCACTATCTATTTTAGTGTTAATGATTGAGGAAAAATACTTATTGAAGAATATCTTCTTAAACTCTTCCCATATCATGGAGTGATTTTCTTTTTTTTCCTTGTATTCCTAATAAGAGTCCACCATTGATTAGATTCACATTACAAACTATACTCAATCAAAACAACCTTCTCATAGTTAAATAATTGTAGACTGGAAAATATCATTTCAATAGAATTGATTGGTTGTTCAATAATTGGTGGATTAGAGGACCCGTTAAAGGAAGGTAAAATTTTCAACATAAAATCATCAATGGTGAGTTTATCCTTTCATTGTTTATTTGTATGGTTAGTATGATTCATTTTATTACTTTTATCTGGAGATATTTGATTGAGAATAGCATCAATATTTCACATCCCATCTCGTATTTCATTTGGTTTCTCATGAGGATAGTCATTTTATTGGCCATCACATTCATTTTTCACATGATTCTTATTAGTTCCCACTATTGAATAAAACTGAAAAGAATACTTTTAGTATCAAGCATCATTAATCAGAGTGATCAATCACATAATCATGAAAATCATTCCCAATATATCCTAAATTATAAAACCTTTTTATCAACTAATGACACTCTAGGTTCATTCTACATCACTTTTAAATTTTCTTAGGATATAGTATCTTATTATTCATAACCTAATACCCAAAAATAATTAAACCCTTTTAGATACCAATTGAGGTTACGTGATCATAACACATATATATATATTACACCATTTTTTGATGAAAACATAATATATCTCATAATAATTCATGCCAAAGAACCTTAAATGTTTATTATATTTAAATACTAGTTATATAATCAACTTATTTCATTAAATATTTTCAATATATCTCACAATTATCTTCTCACATGGTTACCCTTCAAAACTTATCATCCTTAATAACTTTCTTCATAACATGGGAATGTGGAAACATAATAAAGGGTGATCTTAAATTCTCTGTAATGGTTAGCATGGCATATAACATTTAAATATTGTAAATGAGAATAATATAAGCATAAAATTATAATAATGTGATTATACTTATGAAAATAATGTCCTAACAAGTAATAGTTCATAAATCATGATTCATGGCATAAAATGTTATCGAAACAAAAGACATGATTCATAAGAGTACAGAATCATCTTTAATCAATCATGAGACACTAGATCATATCATAGGAATATAAATATAAAATAAGATTATGTCCTGAAATTTTTTCATAAACATAAGAATTTAAAACATATTTCATGCATATCCACTAATATTTTCATTATATGGCTTGTACTAACCACCCATGTACCTTCTCAAGCTTGGGCTAACTGTCTGTGTAACTTCTTAGGCTTGGGTGAACCATCCATTTACCCTTTGATCTCATGAGATATAAAAAATTACCCAATTAAATTGGAGTTATATAATAGACCTAAATATCATATAATCATAATTCATTCTTATGTATTCTACAAGAACATAAGATCATTCATCATTCATTCATAGGTTAATTATCACATGGAAAAGAAATGATTTTTCATGACAATTTTCCCAAAACATCATCATAATACATATATATAAAGGAAATTGATGGTAACATTATAAAATTTCTCTAATTAAGAATAATAATAATTAATTTACATTGGCATAGGTGAAAAAAACTTTTATAAAATCATTTGAAATTTTCTTTGAAAAACAAAAGGAAAATATATATTTCTTTTGGTAACTTTTAAAAAAGAAAAGATCAAAGAATAATGGTTATATTATTTAATTTAAAAACATTTCAATATTTTAAAGGAATATTTATAATGAATAATGGTTATATAGGGAAAATTATTTCAATCGGTAAATGTTAAAAAAACATTCTTTTCACACTTTTGTAAAGAAGTAAAAATTGACCCATATAGAAAATGTTAAAAATATTCTAGGTTAAAAAATTGTAAATATAGTCAAAAAATTATAAAATGAACTTAATAATTCATTTTTATTATAAATTATAACTTTATTTAAATAATATAAAAATATATATGTGGAAGAAAATTATTTCTGACCAAAGAAGAGAAATATGATCTATTTTTGTTATAAACATTCTTTTGGTATTTTTGAGTACCAAAGAGGGATAGAATGGAAATAATAATTACAAATCCCCATAAATAATTATATTATAAAAAAACAAATAGGTTTTATGAGGGAATAAATATGAAATTTCCCCAATTTAAATTGAAATATAAATAATCTTGATAAAAAGTGAGATTGTAACATAAACACTACCACAAGTCCCGACTTTCTTTGTATACACTCTAACATACTATATAATAAATTTAGATTTATTATATATATATATATATATATAATACCCATATTAAAAATTATATTACTATATATGATTTACTTATAATTTCTAGTTTCCAATTCATTAATAATTCTCCACTAGAATCAATATTTGTTTTGTTAATTTTTTTTCTTCATGCATGTTTCGGTTTGGAGATTCCGATCCTTACACATTGTTCATGGTTTCATCATATATAAAATCTTAAAAATGTCATAAATTTCATATTTATTAATTATATAATCTTTTATAACCATCCATTAAATTTGGATATGGATAATAAAATACATTATTCATGGTGGCAGTAGTCTCTACATATACATGAACGATGGTTCCATTTTCCAATAGATGATAGGGAAGAGAATTAGATAAAAAAAATTAAAAAATAATTATTATGTCATAAATATAATATATAATCATTAAATAAATCTATATGACCATCCATGATAGGTTTTGATAAAAAATAAAATACATCGCTTCTTGGAGGCAGTAGTCTTCTCATACGCATGAGTAATATTTTCATTTTATATTTGCCTGAAAGGTGGTAGATAGTGATTGTTCCAAAAATATAATAATATTTCAGTATATATATGATACTTATTTAATTATATTATAGTGTATACAATATATTTTAAGGATTTATAATAATAAATAAACATTAACGAACTCAATTAAGATGATTACCACTTATTTAGATATTCTCATTTTTCATACACCTCAAGCCTTCTTAAGATTGTATTTTGATGATAAAAAAACATTTAGAATGTGGGTATGATATTTTGGAAGTTATTTGGATGTATATTGTTTAATATAAGGTAATAAAATTATGTGAATAAGTGAGGATAGTAGGTTCCCTTTTATAAGTGAGAGGAGTGGCTCTCTTTTAAATATTTAAATTTTTAAAATATTAAAAAGTTATTTTCTTGGGAAAAATAAAACAAATGGAAAAATTTTGAATATATAATAATTTATGGTATAAATACACTCATAAAATAAAATTTAGTAAAGTTATAGTTGTATTATAAGCCTTATCATGTATTTTAATCCCTATGTTAACTCATTTAACCCTTACCATGGTGACAAACTTTTTACTATGGTAACTAATTATTATGAATAAAATTAAGATTAAAATTATAACCAAATTTTTACATGATGATTCAAAATGTGAAATTAATTTTATCAAATTCAATTTCTAACGGTTCAAGAAATTAATTCTAATATTCGCACAAAACTTGTAAAAACCTTTTAAAAAAAATATATCTTTAAGAATAAAAATGTTTATTATTCTTATTACTTGATTAGTAACAACCATTAGATGAAATTTTATTTATTTTATTAAACATATTATCTAAAAATTTCATTAAAATCATTCATATATAGTGATTAATTTAATTTTCTAAGATAAAAATACATTACATACATAAAAATGATTTTCTGAAAAATATTTTTTTTTACCCTTAAATGATTTTATCTTTATTTATGACAATTTTTTATCAATGTATGAATGATATATTATTTTTATACATTTATAAACAATAATTTATCATAATTTTAATACTCTAAATAATATAAATTAACTTTCTAAATAAAACACAAATATATAATAATAAAATGTTTATAAATGAAATATTTCTATTTGTCCAAAAATTATTAAACTTGTATTTTGTTAACATTACTTAACCATTAAATGGATGTAATTAATAGATTTTATTATTTATTAATTCCATTATATCAATAAATTTATTGATATCAATATATAAAATTAACAGTTTAAACAAAAAATCATAATTCAATAAAACAGTTTCGTGTATTTTTTAAGTGAATTTGACACCTTGTAAGATCCTAACATTTTTTGGGTTTGTCTTGGAATTTTTTACAGGTACTCTTTGGTATAATTTTGAGTAATTTTCATTTGGTTTCTACTGTATGGTGTGTTTGGGTGATTTTTGAGAAAAATGGAAGAAAAAGTAGATGTGTGTAGTTGGCACGTGGTTAGAGTAAATCGTGCACCTAAGCTCGGAAAAATGTGCAACCCTAGACAGTAGGGAATCACATAACTAGCACATGGTTTTCCAAACCATGCACCCTAAAAATGGAAAATTTGCACCCCAAAAACAATCGGTGCACAGTTAGTGTATGGTAAGGGAAAACTGTACACCCCTTCTTGGGAAACTATGCGTGACATTTTTAATTTCCCTAAAATTGGTTTTAAATTCACCCAAACCCCCTAAAAGTCCTCACATTGAATAAAAACTCAGACCAACTCAATGTTTTACAATTTTAGAGCTTTACAAATGGATTCCAAGCTCATTCAACCTCCGTTATTCATGATTCAAAGCATGAATCAAATATGTTCTCCTCTCTCATTATGTGGACCATATCCCATTGTTTTCCTATTCACATTCCTGCCTTCTCTCATTATTTTGGTGGGAATTTATCTTCTATATTTAAAAATCTAGATCTATATTTGGTGAATCTAGATCTAGGATTTCAGATCTATATCTAGATTAAATATATGTTGATTTTTTTAATCTTTATTTATGGTTTTATATCTGGACTCTGATCTACATCATTATATGATCGATTTTGGGGAATTCCATTGCGAAACAATTCATCAACGAATCAAGGTAGGTGGTCTAAAATTAAAATCCCATAGTTTCTATTTTTTTACATATATTCAAGATGTTGAATTTCTATATATTTTAGCAACCAAAATCCCTATCTAAATTAATTAATGTGGTAAATTAATTAATTAAGATAATTGTGAAATTATGAGTTTTAGGGATTGTTTGAATGTGATAATTAATTGGAGGATTAATGATAAGATTTGGGGTTCATGGTTTGAGATCATTAATTGGGAAATAAATTATGAGATATTAATGTGATGGTTTGAGATAATTAATTAGAGAATTAATTATGAGAGTTAGGATTTATGATTTTTGATAATTAATTAGGGAATTAATTGTGGGATATTGATATCTTGATTTGAGATAATTAATTAGGGAATAAATTATGGGATAGTGATACTATGAATTGAATAATTAATTGGATAATTAATTATGATATTTTGAATTTGTTTGTTTGAATAATTAATTGGTGAATTAATTATTGGATGATGGTATTGTGAAAATATTAATTAATTGTCAAATTAATTAATGGACTTGGGTTAATTAATTTATGAATTAATTACTGGAAGTTGTGATGGTTACCTATGATAACAGGATTAATGTTTTTTAATCTTAGTTGGTGTGATAATGAGGAACATGTGGAATTGTGATAAGTAATTATATATGGATATGTATAGTTGATAAATGGGGTGCTAGACATGATGATCTACACCAATGATATATATGCATGATTGTGAATTGGGGTGCTAGACATGATGATCTAAGCCAATGTTATATATGCATGATTGAGAATCTTGGTGATAGAAATGATGATATATGTCAATGATATTTATGCATGATTGAGAATTGGGGTTCTAGATAGGATTATTTATTCCAATGTTATATATACATGATTTAGAATTGGGGTTCCAAACATGATGTTCTACACCCATGGTACATATGCATGGTTGATAAACGGGGTACTAGAAATGATGTTCTACACCTAGAACTTTGGCATTGGAATATGTTTCCAAGTGTCCATAATTAATTAAATGTGAATTGAATATGTAACATTTTTCAGACCCAGAATAGTCGAGAACAGGTATTGAGGTACGGGTGTCCTCAGGAACGTTGTGGTCTATATGGTTTAAAAAGGTTAATTGATATTGTGATAACTGTTTACTTATTCATTGTAATTATTTCTTTATACAACTATATACACTTTTTATTGACTGGATTTATTTTAGACACTATTGGTGGTGGAATCTTGATTTGAACTCACACCCTACTTGGGTTTCTTGATCAGGATCCGAGTAGACTTTATTAATGTCGGATAGGTTAAGGGAAAAGGCCTTATATTAGATGGCTGATTTGGGGGTGGAGCTTGGATGAGGTAATCGGGAATGGTTCAAGACCTGCTTGGGAGTTATCAGTGTATTTATTTTTATTTTACATTTTATAAACTTGACACTTACATTAGCATAGCATTTTTTATACTTTCATTGGATATTTTATTTTATACCTTGATTATCTTAATATGTTGGTACTATTTATTATTATATATTCTTTTGCTATTGTTTATTTATTTATACTAGTGTTTTACTCTGATAGAAGAGGGTATAGTCTCCCCATGATTGACTTATCAGACCCTCACTTCCAGTCGGAAGACTCTAGCATATGGGGAGGTGTGCTTGAGGTCATGTGACCGACCGACTTGGGGCACCAGTGTGTGGAACCTGGGTCGGGATGTTTCAAAATGGTATAAAAAACCAATTTTCTTTTCTTGTTCGTTTATCTTACTATTTGAGAAAGGTAGATAGGATACTAGGAAGAGTCTGGGCTTAGTTGTGAGCTCATGCATGGGAGTAGCTACCCCATGTATAGGGGAGAACACAAGTACCCATGATGGGATTGTTGTTATTGTTTTTTATTGTTATAGTTGAATATTATTTCACCTTGGTTGATGCACTTGTTGTGTGATGTGATTATTATTTCAAATATTTTTTGAGATTTGAATCGTGACCTAGTAAGGCACAATATTTGTGTCAACATGAATCACTATAGGCAGTCGTGATTATTTTTTCACATGCATACTTCTAGGCATGCATGGGAAAATTGGTTTTGGGTAAGTTTCTCATCTTGAACTATTTTACCTTTTATGTGAAATTAAACTCAAAATGTGCCTAAAATAAAATTGAGAAAGATTTTAAAATGATGAAAGATGATAAAAATAGGTGTCTAATGTAAAAACATGAATAATGAGAATGTTTTTACCCTTTTTAACCAAGACCTAGGTGTAGAATGGTGAAGGTTAGTGATAGAACCTCGGTTTTAATCCTGTGGAAAGACTTGGGGGAAAAGATTTCTGGACACCTGTTGTGATTTTCCTTTTTATTAAATGTATTAATGTTGACAAATGTGTTCTAAGATGCATGTTTTTTGTTTTAGAGTTATGCCTCCATAATGATGCTTGTTTATAGGATAACCAGAGGACATGGTGGTGGATAAACCTATGGTGGTGGAACCTATAGCACTTATAGTTCCATTTGAGGATGCAAGGAAGTAGTTTTGAGACAACTTTGATCGCTTCGTGAAATTCATTGAAAGAGGCCTAGGGCAAGTTGAGAATAGCATGTCTGGCCTAATGAGGTAGTTTCATTGCAGTACCATCTATTCTTTACAAGAGATGGTGTACCTAAGGGATCTGTATTATGGGTTGATTCTATAGAGACAATACTTGGCCATTTGGATACTCTTACTGGGAATAGGGTCGAGTTGGCCACCTATATGATATGAGGATCAGCGAATCATTGGTGGTACATTCATGTGTGTACTATACGGGTTAAAGGTATACTATAGAAGGACTTATTGGAAAGTTTCTTGGAACACTTCTACTGAGAGACACTGAGATAGGACAAAGAAACAAATTTCATGTAGCTAACTCAAGGGAGCATGTCTATGATGGACTATCTTGGATGCTTTACAGTTTTTTAGTTCTTTTCTCCATCATTGGTGGAAGATGAAGATAATTCAGAAAAATGTTTTCGAGATGTAATTAAATGTGAAATTAAGTTCCAGGTGAATATATTCAGGCTAAAGAAGTTTTTAGAAGTGTTGAATCAAGATCTCATCTCAAATGAGAACTTGAAGGAAGATTCCAGTGGATGACAGGTCATTTCTTCTAGACGGTCTGAAGGTATGACTTCTGATAGAAGGAATCATCATTATGAAAACTTTATCTAGAGTAGTTGGAAGTAGAGTGTCTTGTTAGGGGGATCAGTTAATTAGGATCTTACTCAATTTCTTTGACATCAGTATGTTAAGTCAAGACACTTTTTTAAACATTTTTCCTAACCACTAGTGCAATGTCAAGACAACTACAATATGGGGAATCTAAATAGGTTCTGTAGGAACCTAAGATAGACAGTAGTTATGGAATATCTATATAAAGATAGAGTGTGGGAAGAGGGTCTTCTACACCATATCAGTTAGGTATATAGAGTTTTACTAGTTAAGGCAGTATAGGTTGTGGACATGGTTCTTTTGGGTAAGAGTGCCAATGTTAACAGAGTGGTCCAACTAAAGGAAGTTAGAAGACATCATAGGGAAGAGTGGTAGTACAGTTGCAGGTGGTACAGCCTACAATTGTGTATATAAAGGTTGGACTATCAATTGTGATAGGTAATATTATGGTATCTTCTATATTAGCTAATTTCTTATTTGATATTGGTTCCTTTGATTCCTTTATATATGAAAAACTTGTTAATGGTTTGAGCCTGGAGGTGGAGTTTTTGAGTGAGGTTGTAACTATAGATACATTATTGGGAACATAGTCTAGGGACATCTATTTGTGAAAGGGATGTTCTATTGACATCAGTGAGTATCGTTTTTTTCTGGGATCTCTATATTTTTAACATGTAAGGTTTGGACCTAATCATGGGTATGGACTGGCTAGTCTCATACCAGACCCACATTGAATATTACCAGAGGAGAGTGACATTTTCATCTCTTAAGGGTGACAACTGTATTCACCATTAAGAGTTAGTTATTCATACAGGCCGAGCAGCTCCAATTACACAGCAACTGGGAGTTCTCACAACCCTGGTTGCTAGTCCTTTACTAGATGATGAAGGTGTAAAGAAAGATGACTTTCCACTAGTAGTGGAACTATTTCAGGATGTCTTTCCTAAATACTTCTTAGAGATTCCACCTGAGAGAGATGTGAAATTCACTATTGAGATCATATCAAGGGCTGATCCTATATCTATTCCACCATACAAAAATGGATCTGATATAGCTTTGAGAGATCAATACTCAGAAGAAGGATTTGGAGGATAAAGGGTTTATTTGTCTTAGTGTGTTTCCTTGGGGATCACCTATATTGTTTCCAAATAAGGATGACTATAGTTTTCACTTGTGTGTCAATTACTAGAATTTGAATAAGATGACTATAAATAAATGGTATCCTCTTCCATGTATTGGTGATCTTTTTGTCCAGTTGATGGGTTCTTATGTGTTCTCAAAAATAGACTTGAGATCAGAGTATCATCAGTTGAGAGTTTGGACTTATAAGATCCAAGAAATGATTTTTGAAGTAGGTATGGACTATACGAGTTCATCGTAATGTCATTTGGGTTGAAAAATGAACCAAAAGTGTTTATGGCCTTAATGAACAGAATCTTCCATCCATACCAAGATCATTTTATGGTGGTGTTTTTGGATGACATCTTGGGGTACTCCAAGACTCAGGACAATCATGGCCAACATCTTAACATCATATTGAGTACACTGAGAGAGCATCAGTTATACATCAAGATGTCTAAGTCTTAGTTTTGGATCGATCAGGTGCACTTTTTAAGACACATCATCTCAGAGGAAGGTGTGTCAATATACCTAGAGAAGGTTCAGGCAGTTTTGTCTTGGGATTATCCCAATAACATTTTTTATATTCGTAGCTTTCTAGGGTTAGTTGGATATTATCATAGATTCATCTAGGACTTTTCCCATTTGAAAGTACCACTTTTAGGCTTGACCAAAAATGGGATAAATTTTGTTTGATCATAATCATGTGAGAATCCCTTCTAGGAGTTGAATAAGTGTTTTAAATAGGTGTCGATCTTGATATTACCTAAGTCCAATGAGAAGTATATGGTGTATTGTGATCCTTCTAGGATTGGACTCATAGATATGTTGTTTTAGGAAAATTGAGTTGTAGCTTATGGTTCTTAGAAGTTCATGCCACATGAAAAGAACTACCCTATGCAGGACCTCGATCAAGTAGTAGTTTATTCCCTAAAGTGTTTGTAGCACTATATTTTGGGAAAGAAGTTTTCAGTGTATATAGACCACAAGATCTTAAGTAATATCTTATCAAAAGGATATTTTAATATTTTTGAGTGGAGATGGGTTGAGTATATGAAATCTTTTGATTTTGAGATAGCATATATTATTGGTGAGGGAAATGGAGTGGCTGATTCTTTGAGTAGGAAAACTCAGAATTAGGTGGTTCAAAAGTCTAGTGATGAGGAGAAGATTATGGCTTTGCTGGATGAAATGCATGTGGTGGTTCAGGAAAGATAGGAAAAATGATTCTGGTATTAGTTTCTATGGAGTGTACACTTTTGAGACAGATCCAAGATAGTCTGTATGAGGATCTGGAGTGTTTGACCTTGAGGGAAATCTTTGAAGGTAGGGATACACCTTCAGATTGAAGTATAGATAAGGATGTGATAATTTTTGTTTGGAATTGGGTAGTTGTACCCACAAGAATACGAGAGGAGATAGTGTGGTAATTTCATGCCTTGAAGTGAGCGGTACATCTAGGTGTGACAAAAAATACCTATTTATCATGTTCTTTCTCCAAGCCCTACTAAAAGTGTGAAGTAAAATGTGATTCATGATATGAAACTATAGTTCATGGCACCCTGTGCACCCCAGCCCAAAAAACTATGCAACCCTGGATAGTGGGGAATTGCACGGTTGGTGCATGGTTTTCAAAACCATGAACCCTAGAAAAGGAAACTATGCACCCCAAAAATAACGAGCACAAGGTTGGTGCATAGTTAGAGAAAACTTTGTGCCTCATACTAGGAAACTGTGTGAGACATATTTAATTGTCCAACAATTAGTTTTAAATTCACCCAAACCCCGGAAACTCCTCCCATTAGGCCCGAACTCAAACCAACTCATTTTTTGAAAATTTTAGAGCTTTTTGGAGGAATTCCAAGGTCTTAAGGGCTCATTTATTCATGATTTAATTACTGATTTGAAGATCTTATCCTCTTCTGGTATGTGGATCATATCCCATTGTTTTCCCATTCACCTTCATTCATTATCTCACTCTTTTGGTAGGATGTTATCTTCTATTTTTCTAGATCTGGATCTATATTTGGGGAATCTAGATCTAGATAAAACTTATATTGATTTTTTTAATCTTGATTTAAGGTTTTGGATATGGACTACAATATGCGTCATTGTGCTGCTCGATTTTGGGGAATTCCATTAGGTGAATGTTCTTCAATGAAAATGTCACGACTGAGCCCATACTGAGGCCCGGGCCATAACTACCCCAATCCCATCTCCATAATCCAAGGGGTGGAGACTAGAACAGAAGCCTCAAAAACATGGGGAGACCTTTTCCTAAGTACTTGTACACACACACGCAGCTAACTCAATGAAAAAGTGCAGAGGGAAAAGAAAATTAAAATATGAAACTTTTTTTAAAGATAAATAAACCATACATTTATGGACCACCAACATAGTATGAGTTCATTAATGTAATTAAAAATGAAAAAAGGTTCAAAATACATGCCCAACTAGAATAGTTTCCCAACCTATTTGAAAACTAGAAGTAAAGATGTTGAGGAAACTCTGCTCTGGGAACCCAACTGTGACCACCACATGTGGCCCAGACACCTGTGATCCTGACCTCCATGACTTCCCAATCAGACCTATCTTTCATATTTATAATGAATGATACGTGAAGGAAAATCCCATGCAGTTGTGAGTATAAATATACTCATTAGGATGCCCCAAAGAGGAGGGGGAGCAGTAATAGATACAAAGTAAAGGAAGTACAGTAGATAGAACAATAGTATAGTAAATGAGTGTAACTCAACCCAACAAAGAAGATAAGTAAGATCATCCAAATAGAAGGAGCTAGAAATGATGATATGATAAAATTCTTGTTTGATCTTTACTACCTCTAGTAGGAGAGTAGACTAATCTAATCATGAAAAACGAGACATGGAAAGTATGTGGCATACCTCGTGTGTCTTTGCCTCTCTTAGAAGGAGAGTAACTATAACCCAAGGAGTGGGTGCTCCAATATGGTGTAGAAATATATATATATATATACTCAAACCAAAAGAATCCTAAATGAGAGAGAGTGAGAGTAAGGGGATATCCTTCTCAAATATCATTGTAGGTAAAGAGTCACTAACAATTCTAGGAGTAACCTTTCATGACCCAACCCAAGCCAGGCTCGAGCCGCAACTACCCCAAGCCCACCTCCATAATCCATGGGTTGGTGAATATCACTGAAGGCATAACAACTTGGGGTGGCCTTTTCCTAAACACTTGTACACACACACGTATCCAAATATATGCAAAAGTTCATAGGGAAACGAAATAAAATATGAAACTACTATAAAGTAAAGTAAACATGTATGAACCTCTAGACTATACAAAGTACGGTAGTGAAAAATACATGGTAAAAAGGGAAAAAACGTACGCCCAACCCAAGAATAAGTCCAACCTAAAAACGATTGGTAAAAGAGTCTATTGAGAGAGCCTAGCTTCTAAATCCCAACCCTGATCACCGTATGCGGTTCATGCAGCCCATATCCCTATGCACCTTTATAGTCATGATCAACCTATCTGTCATCTACAAAAGACACAACCAGTGTTGGGAAAATCCCATGAAGTGGTGAGTACAAACATACCTAGTAGAACGCCTTGAAAAGGTGAATGGGAAGCAGTAAGTGATACAATTGTAAAGAAGTAGTGTAGGAACAAGGTACAGTAAAAGTGAATAGAAGAGTATAGTTCCACCCAAAAATAGATATTCTCATTCAAAGAAACCCAAACGAGATAGTAAGGGGATCTCCATCTCATAGAACATCCCAAGAAAAGTGAGTAGCCATTAGTTCCAAGTTAACAACCATATATGATTTCTCACACCTCATCATAACTGATTATGAGGCACAAGTCAAAGGGGATCAGATCAAAAGAACTCAATACTATCTGCTTTTGGCAGTGCTGACTTTCCCGCACGGTTTTGGATTGCGTCATAAGGACATGTCTTAGTGGGCAAATCTATTCTCTTTTTAGTGAGCCCCTAGGTAAGTTAAAATGTACCTCATGACTGTGACACATAGTCAAGGGTCATGATCTTGTGGTCACTGAGGAACACCACTTCCAAGCCCCACTGGAGGGAAACTCAGAAAGATCATTAGGGAACGCCACTACCCATCCCCACTAGAGGGTAAGCCTAGAAATATCATCAGGGAATGCCACTTCCTAGCCCCACTAGAGGGTAATCCCAAAACTCTCGTCGGGGAATGCCACCTCCTATCCCCACTAGAGGGTAACCCCAAAAGGTTAATCAGGGAACGCCACTTCCCAACATGGCTAGAGGGTAACTCAAAACTACTCGGGTGAGCCTGTATGTCCACTAATACCATTAGGTGTCATCTCCACATGTTCTAACTTGAAACATTAACATCATATCTTGAAAGCCTCTTTAGAGGGAACCATCTTTTTCTGTGTAGAAAAACACTCAGGATAGGAATCTCATAGGCCAAAATCTAAGTTCAAACAAAAGAGATATGGAGGTTTGACAATCGCTCAGTTGAGCTCAAGAAGTACACAACGTGTTAGGGGACTCACACGGCGTGTGGCCCCTCTTAGCCACCTGGTCATATCTCTATCTAGACATGGGATCCAGCCCATATAGGGGAACATACCATCTATGGGGACTACACGGTGTGCCTTCTTTATCTAAGGGTTGAGCCGTGTCAGCTGGTCATGTTTGTGTACTCAAACTCTATGTCTTTATACTTTGATACATGACATGTTGGTCAATATAGGATGTTGTCCATGTGGCCAACCTGTGTCTGTGTGCTCGACACATGGCCATGTGCTCCTCTACATAGTTCACCTCACATGGAAAGGTAAAAAATGATGTGTCAGAGGAATACATTCCATGTTATCGCTAATTTTTTCCAAACCCTAGCATCGCTACTGAGGGAGGGTTACACACCGTGTGTTATTTGTTTAACACAACGTGTAGTCGAGTTTTTTTGTAGAAAATCTAGATCTGCATCGAAATGTTTACCATGATTCGAATCAACCTTTTCCTTGGTCAACATCACTTGGATTGGCTCTGAAATCATCGTATTTAGCCTAATAATAGGGAACTGATTTGTCGTTTGTCGTGAATCAACCTCAGCTGAAACCAAGGGTTTGGATGGATCTTCCAAGCACTGTCGCAGGTTTGTTTCTCCTAAGATCATCATGAAACCACCAGATTCTTCATCTTCATTCCATTCCATTCACCAATCTATGCCTCGCTCACAATTATGTCACCATTTGAAAAATGTGATGTGATTCTACCTCATTCTGAGTGCCCAAACGAGCTCAGTTCACCTGGTAATCATTGAACCGGGATTTGAGGGAATTCCATGGTGAATAACACATATAAATTTAGTGGGGAAGGCACCCAAACAAGTATTTGGATCATTGGACAAGAATTCATGGCCAAATGATCATAGTAGTGAAAATTGGGTTAGAATAACCAAAAGAGAATTGAAAACTGGTACTCGGGATCATGAAAAGTTTGAATCCAAATGTGAAAGTCAAAGAAATGAGATACAACATGATCAAATTTTAATTCAAAGAATAAAACAAATATAACGAGTCCTGCCTAGATTCAGTTTTTCATTATTGATGTAGAACGTATTCCTTGACAAAGGGTAAATATCTATCTTGCCTTGATCTGCCTAAGTCTGAAGGTTTGTCATCGTTCTATGTTGTCATTCGTCAAAGAGATGAAGTAGAGAGGGGAGGATCAATACTCCATTGGAAAAATTGAATTTATAATCCCTGATTAGGGTTAAGGATATAATTTTATTTAATTAATTAGTTTAATTAATTAAATCACTTAAAAGAAATCATTTCCAATGAGTGAGGGGTCCAAACTCCCCATGCTGACTAACTTTATGTCACACTTATGGTAAATACCACATTCCATAACCAACTGTGGTCTCATATATATGATCTGAGGAACCATTTAAGAGTTATCCTATTTTATTTATTTGACTGTACAAGCGTAATATAAAATTTTATTCTGGGAACCCTAGGCCTCGGAATCGAATGCCGCTTCAGTACCCGGCTCTGGAATAATATTCCAAAATATTTTAAAGTCTTATTAGAAAAAGAATTGATTCTCAAAAAAACCACCATATATTCCCATAGTCCACACGTCTACCTTAAACTGTAAGTCAAAGGGGCACAAACACCACACCTTGATACTATCCACTTTGGACAGGTCTGTCTCACCAATACAGTTTTAGGTCGCATCACCAGGACGCCACTTAGTGGGGAAAGCACCCCTCTTACTTAATATCCCAAGATGGTGTCAAGACGTGACTCGTCACTTATTCATTAGAGAACACCACTACCCAACCCTGCTGAATGGTGATACATTGGAGGGTAGTCCCTAAAGAGTAAACAAAAAACCTCACTACCCATCCCCACTAGAGGGTAAGTCCTTGAATGGAAAACGGTGAACCTCGATGCCCAGCCTCACTAGAGGGTAAGCTCAGAAGAGTAAATGATGAAACTCACTGCCCATCCATGCTAGAGGGTGATCCCAAAAGAGTAAATGATGAACCTCACTTCCCAGCCCCACTATAGGGTAAGTCCTGAAAGGAAAATGACGAACCTCACTGCCTAGCTCTACTGGAG
Source organism: Viscum album (assembly GCA_963277665.1). Classification (NCBI taxonomy): domain Eukaryota; kingdom Viridiplantae; phylum Streptophyta; class Magnoliopsida; order Santalales; family Viscaceae; genus Viscum; species Viscum album. The sequence continues at coordinate 1,836,108,237 of OY728129.1, forward strand.
GGTAAACCGATATTAATTCGGTGATTCCTAAAACATAAATTCCATCATCAAACACCTCTAGATGATTGATGTGTTTGAAACACCATGCTTCATAACCCAGATGTCAAAATTGGGGTCACCATCACATTCTATGCAAAAAAACACACAGGATAGACTATTTATTTTCCCAAAAAGGAAAACTAATGAAAATGGTTCAAAACACCGGAACGGGTCAAAGAGGGTCCCATATCCTGACCCCAAACTTCCAATTCTAAAATTATCACAAAAGATCTATCTTGAAGAGAAGAACATGTTTCCATAGACAGTGCATCAAACGGATGCCTAGTTCAAAATATACAGGCATTTGAAGATTCCAGAAGGGGATCCCAGGGCCATTGAACCAACTCGCGGTCAGTCCACCTACAGCAGTGGTTGACTACTATAGTCTGTCTGATCCATGGTTGACCGACTAACTATGTAGTTCGACTGGTGGTCGATTCGGGTTGACCTGATCTACGACCCAAGTCTATCCCGATCCATTGGACCCAACCCGATATCCGACTGGGGTTGCTGGATCCGACCCAACCCGACATGTCATATCTGACCCAGCATGGCCCGGTCCATGGTCTAGTTATCAGTCACAGGTAATGATGCACTGGTCACCACCTAGGTTCATGTAGTGCAGCCCCGCCTAGCCGACTACCGAGCGACATGGCCCAGAACGATGCAACACCGACATTGTCATGGTGTCGCTGTGAATCAGCGGTCCGCCTGTGAGCGGCCCACCACCAGAAGACATCATGCTGGAGGCGCCCAGGAAGTCCCTTCCATAGACTATCGAGCTCGATCTATTCACTTGACTGTGAAACTTTTATTAAATTTTGGAACATTTCAATGACACCTTCCTTGTAGTGTATTTGGATTGTCAATCTAATGGTAACGTTACATGCCCAAAAGTCTTTGGAGAAACCCCGTGAAGAACTGACTCATCAACAAGGTTTTAAACATAGATAGGTGGTCATGTTCATGAGAACATTGATGATTGAGGGTTATAAATTACAAAATAGGAGGTTACGGATGAAATCTCATCAAAAAATGGAATCATAACTCAAAACGTGACAAATCTTACCTCGTAATGGGCGTTCGTTATAGGCGATGCATCCATGATGCTCCTGCTTTGATATCTCCTAGTTGGGACTCTCTCACCTAGTCAAGGAGCAAAGGTGTTAGCACCATCAACTATAAAAATCCATACCCTCATGCTCCACTAGGGATAGCTACAAGGAAGATAACTACTTTGAAGCTTCCTACACTAGGAAATCCTGGGACTTTCTGCTAATTGAATATGCTACAACATTTCCCTTTCTCAATGTATAGACAATTTCAATGTTGTAGTCCTATAGGAAATATAACCCACATCACTGCCTCAGGCTCAAATATCTCTGAGTGAAGATGTACCTCAGGCTCTTGTGGTCTGAGTAAACTACAAATCACTCCCCGAGGTGGTAGTGTCTTCACATCCTTATGGAAAAAACTACCACTACAAGCACCAAGTCATGAGTCATGTAGTTCTTCTCATGGGGTCTTAACTGCCTCAACCCTTATATGATAACTTCCCATTGTTTCATCAAGATGCAACTGAGCCCAACTCCTGAGGCATCACAGTAAACTACAAACTCAACATCGTCCTCAGGTAGCCTTAGAACTGGAGTGGTCATCAGCATATTCCTAAACACAACAAAGGCCTCCTATCACTACTCAGACCAAGAAAAATATTATCCCTTCCATGTCAAAGTAGTTAAAGGGGCTACAATCTGGGATAAGTCTTCCACAAATCTTTGGTAGTACCTAGCCAAACCAAGAAATCTTTGAACCTCTAACTCATTCTTGGGTGGATCCCAAGAAATCACCACCTTGATCTTTATGGGATCCACAAATAAAACCTCTTCAGAGATAACATGCCCCAAAAATTTAACCTTGTGTATCCATAACTAACACTTCGAGAGCTTCCCATAAAGCTGGTGCTCTAGAAGCAAATCAAGAACCATCCTCATATGCTTTGTGTGCTCCTCATCTGACACTGAGTAAACGAGTATGTCATCTATAAAGACAAAAAAGAACCTTTCCTAGTAAGGCTGGAATACCTAGTTCATAAAATCCATGAAAATGATAGGGGTTTCTATCACACCAAAGGGAATCACTAGGAACTCGTAATTCCTATAGCGACATCAGAAGGAAAAATTCGTAATATCAGCCTCGCATGACCATAGATGGTGGTATCCGGATCTCAAATAAATCTTGGAGAACCACTTTTCACCTCAAAACTGGTTGAAGAGGTCATCAATCCTTGATAAGGGGTACTGGTTCTTTATCATGGCCTGGTTCAGGCAACGATAATCTGCAAAAATCCACAAACTCCCATATACCTTCTTCACAAATAGAATTGGATCTACCCAGGGGGACACACTGGGCCTGATAAAACCCTTCTCACGAAGGTCTTCCAACTGAAAATGTAGCTCCCAGATCTCATTGGGTTCCATCCGATAGACCATAGAATATATCAGGGTTGTCCCAGGTTGCAAATCAATGAAAAACTATAACTATCACCTCATAGGTAGTCTCAGGACATATTCAGGGAATACATCCATGTAATCTTCCACAACTGAAGGAACCCATGTTTCTAAATAGTCTGTTGCACCAAGGGTCGTTATCTCTAATTTATGGGAAAAAGGATGCAGTCCCTTATTCACCGCACTTTCCTTACCTACTACAAGGAATCATTCACAAAGAAATCTGAATCCCTTCCCATCAGTGTACAGACATATGACTAACCTATGGTGACAATTAATCTGCGTTCGAACCATGGAAAGTCAGTCCATGCCAATGATAACGTCATAAGGATCCATCATGATGACAAATAACTACATGGGAACATTTATCCTCTAAATAAAACCTCTCACTACTAGCAAATAAAAGAAACAGAAGAGAAACGTCCCATAGGAACCTCGAGACTAATATGGTGCAATAGCGCCTCTACTGGGAGCTCCAACTCTCATGTTAAGAGTAATGAGATAAAAGAGTGGCTAGCCCCTATGTCTTCTAATACTTATGAAATAGTAGAATAAACACATAGTGTACCTTGGATCATCTTGTGTAGTGGAGGATCATGGAAATCCATCACTTGAAGTTGTTTATGGCCCCGACTACTAGCTCCCTGAGCCTGACATGGGCCTCCTAGTGGTGGTGGTGCGGGAAACTCATAACTCCATCCCCTAACACCTCGTTCTTCTGATCTTACTCCTCTTTCAACACTACCTCCCTAGGGACCACCATAATCACGGCATTTTATCTGTTGTGTTGGTCCACCTGTTGCCTGCCCGGGATGATCAGCTCGTCTGGTCAAGCAGTCTCGTGCTAAGTGACCTCACATGTAACATGTGTATCATCAGTCCTCTCTGGCCTGACATGGAGCCCTGTTATTCCCTACTATTTTCTGAACACATGGTCGAGTCTGATCTTGGAAAGGTCCCCTGTGCTGCAGTCTTTCTACCTGATGCATGTCACCTACCGCAAACGTCTCTACCCTAAAAAAACTACTTCTAGTCCCAGCCAGCCGATGCACCTCTGCTAGGAAACTCTTTTTCATGAGCACTTTTTCCAGCACCCCAGCATAAGTAGGGATGCACAGGGGCACTAATCTCACACAGATCTCTCTACGAATCTCCTACTTTAACTTTCATGCTCAAAAGTAACTATCACAAACCATATCCAGGGATTAACTGGAAAGATTAGTAAACCTAGCCACATACTCATCTATTTTCATGGTTCCCTAATATAGTTTTAGAAGCTCATAAATCCTGATGGCACATAATCTTGAGGGAAAGTACTCCTCACAAAATAGTTACTGAAACTTTTCCCATGAGAGAGTCGTATCTTCATACATCTAGGTAACCAAATCCCATCAATGCCCATTTGTCCTGAGGAAAAGGTTGGATACCAAGGCTACCATATGGTATGTCATTGTTCACAATAGCCTAAAAATGCATATCACTAACTCCATCCATTCCTCTACTGCTCGAGGGTCTAGGTCACCAAGAAACCCCAATGATCTCTGCCGCTAGAACTCATGAAGCATGCTCAGCATACGCTCATCCTCAGCCTGCGCTTCTATTACTAACTAATGATCTACAGGTGAAGGTACTACTTATTGTACACCTAGAGGAAGGATTATCACATGATTTCCCCTAGACTGAGGCCCCATCGCTCATGAAGTCATCATCACAGGTCAGAGCGAGTAACCTGGCTGGTTGTCTGCACAGAGGCATCTTAAAAATTTATCAAGGAGTACTATGGTTACATGAGAATACATATATATAATAATAACAATAAAAATAGGGGGTCTGACTCGACCAGTATAGTCAAATAATTGATCCTATATGTTTTATGTACTATTAATCCCTACGAGGCATGCCGAGTTAACAAGTGGGTAATCAGGGTCCTGGTGTATGACTATGTTGGTTGTCGCACATTCACTGGAATCTCAGGCCTGAGAGACACTCTTGAGATGCATCGAAACTATTTCCCTATACCCAACCAAGACCTTTTTAGGGAAATGTCTGAAAAATGTCCCAAGGGTTGAACCACCTTTGATACCACTTTTCCATGACCTGACCCGAACTGGGGAACAAGTCGCAACAACCCCAAGCCTACCTCCATAGGCCAGGGGTGGCGACTAGTGTCGAAGGCTTAATAAACATGGGGCGGCCCTTGCCTAAGTACCTGTGCACACACATGTAGCCAACTCGATGCAAGGGAAAATAAAATAAAACTATGAAACCTACTGTAAGGATAAATAAACCATACATGAATGGACCACTAACATAGTATGAGTACATTAATATAAATAGAAAGGAAATGGTAAAATACATGCCCAACCAATACAGTGTCCCAACTTGACTGAAAACACAAAGTAAGGATGCAGAGGAAGCTCTGATCCGGGAACCCAACTGTGACCACCACACGCGGCCCAGACACTTATGATCATGAGCTCCCTAATGTCCCAATCATACCTATCTATCATCTGCATAAATCACTATATGTATGGACAAAGCCCGTGCAAGGGTGAGTATAAACATACTCAGTAGGATTCTCTGAATAGGAGGGGAGAAGTAAGAGATACAAAGGAAATGAAGTACAACAGATAGAAAAATAGTACAATAAACGATTGCAAATCAACCCAAAAAATAAGTGAAGTAATATCATCTAAACACAAGTAGGTATAAATGGTGAGAATATAAACTTCTCTTTGGGTATTTTCTACCTCTAGGGGGAGGGTAGACTTGTCCAACCACAAGAATCTAGACACAGAAAGCACGTGGCATACCCCATGATTATTTGCCTCTCCTCAAAGGAGAGTAACCATAACCCAAGGAGTGGGTTCCGCAATAGGGTATAAAAATATATATGTATGCTCAAACCAAAGAAACCCAAATGAGAGAGAGTAAGGGGATATCCTTCTCAAATATCAGTGTAGTTAAAGAGTCACCAAGATTTCTAGGAGTAACCACCATTGATGCCCATAGTCCACTCATCTGCCCTGAGCTGCAAGTTGAAGGGGCTCAAAGACCACACCTTGATACTATCCTCTTTGGATGGGTCTACCTTGTCTACACAATTTTAGGTCATGTCACTAGGATAAATCTTGGTGGGGAAGTCAACCCCCTTACTTGAGATCCCAATATAGTGTCTAGGCATGCCTCGTCACATATTAATCAACAAAAACCACTACCTAGCCCAGCTAAAAGTTGATACATTAGAGGGTAAGACCTAAAGAGTAAATGACGAACCTCAATACCCATCCACGTTGGAGGGTAAGACATTAAAGGAAAAATGGTGAACCTCACTACCCATCCTCACTAGAGGGTAAGACCAGAAGAGTAAACGATGAACCTTACTTCCCATCCTCATTGTAGAGTAAGCTCAGAAGGGTAAATAACGAACCTCACTACCCATCCCTATTGGAAGCTATGTCCTGAAGGGAAAATAGAGAACCTCAATCCCCATCCCCACTGGAGGGTAATCCGGTATTGCTCCAGTGATTCCAAAAACATCACTACCATCATTTTCATCATCGAACACCACTAGATGAGTTATAATTTTGGAACACCTCACTTCGTAACCCATATGTCTGAATTGAGGTCACTTCCACATTATACATGGAAAAACTCACAGGATAGACTACTTATTTCCCCAAAAAGGAAAATTTGTGAAAAGGGTTATTTTCACCGCAAAACACCCAAACGGTTCAAAGTGAGGCCCTCATTTTGACCATGAACTTAATATTCTCAAATTATCTTGAAAGGTCTATCTTAAAGAGAGGAACATGTTGCAATAGAAAGCGCGTCAAACGGATGCCCATTTTAAAAGATACGGGCATTTGAAGATCCCAGAAGGGGGTCCCGGGGCCGGTGGACCGATTCATGGTCAGTCCAACTACCGAGGTGGTTGAGCACCACATTTTACTAACACGGTCAGTTCGGTCCACATTTGACCGACTTACCATCATTTCTGTCATGGCGGCCGACCGCCACAGTCGACCGATGGCTGATCCAGTTCAACCCGAGGTCCAAGATGATCCACTGGACCCGAACTAAGATCTGACCTAGGATCCGACCCAACATGGTCCAGCCAATTTGTCAATGCGGGTCCGACCCACAGTCTGGTCGCCAGTCGCATCAACGCGACTGACCAGCCGTGGGTTTTACAGTACTGGTCGCCGTCTGGGGTTGTGCGGTGCAACCCCGCCCAGCTAACCGCCAGGGCACATGGCCTGGAATGATGTGACACTTCCATTTTTGCAGTTTCACCACTGCTCTGCGGTCCGCCGATAGAGTAGCTCTCCACCGGAAGCCGCTGCCAGTCGTCACACCAGTGGCACCCCGATAGTCCCTTCTGTGGACTGCTAGGCTCAATCCGTTCACCTCATTACAAAACTATCATCTAATCAGGGAACCTTGCAACAACTCCTTCCCTACAATGGATTTGGATTATCAATCTAATGGTAAAGTTACACACCCAAAAGTTGTCGGCAAAACCACGCGAAAGAACAGACCCAAAAACAAGGTTTTAAACATAGATCGGTGGTTCTGTTTGTGCAGACATCGATGAATGAGTATTAGAAATGACAAAATAGGATGCTACAAATAAAAACTCAACAAAAACTAGAATATAAACCCAAAATTCAAAAAATCCTACCTCGTAACAGGTGTTCTTCATAGTCAATGCATCCATGGCGCTCCTGCTTCAATCTTCCAATGATTTGGTAGAGTTTGGCCTTCGATCTGTTGAAGAATGAAGAAGAAGGCCTTTAAGAGGATAGAGGGATAGCTTCTTGAGAGAGAAATGTATTAGGGATAATCCTAATCCCATATTCTTAAATTCTATTTATAGGGGATCCAAAATAGCATGGAATATGAAACTGCCATACCCCCTCATTTTATAACTCTCCTAGGTAAAACATCTCATTCCAAACTCAATGATGGTCTCATATTTCTAATCTAATCCTCCATTATAAAGTTATTTAGATTGGCCCCATGGGTAAAGTAATTATTTTTAATTATCGTTTTACCCATGGATATTGTTTTTCACAGGAGTCCCACATCGATGAATGTAAGGCCCCTTCTAGGGTAAACACCATGTTTCGAACTCAACTGTGGCCTTAGATTTCTGATCCTAGCTACCATTTAAGATTTATCCTATTTTCATTGCATGTATAGTATAAAATATACTTAAATTTTATATAATTTATTTCAAGCACACCAAACCTTAGAATTGCACACTTTTTGAATGCCTAACTCTGAAAACATATATATAAATATTTCAAAGTGTTACAAGGTGAAAATCGAGTCTCTATAGAATCAATGTAGGTTGTCTAAAATTCAAATCCCATAATTGTGATTTTGTTTACATATATGAAAGCTGTAAAATTTCTATAGTTTTTTTGAAATAGAAATCCCTAATTTAATTAATTAAGGTGGTGAATTAGTTAATTGAGATAATTGTGAAATTGTGAGTTTTAGGGATCATTTGAATGTGATAATTAATTGGAGGATTAATTATAAGATTTGGGATTTATGGTTTGAGATGATTAATTAGAAAATTTATTATGATATGTTGATATAATTGTTTGAGATAATTAATTGGAGAATTAATTATGAGAGTTGGTATCTATGGTTTGAGATAATCAATTGGGGAATTAATTATGGGATATTGATATCATGATTTGGGATAATTAATTGGGGAATTGATTATGGGATATTGATGCTATGAATTGAATAATTAATTGGTGAATTAATTATGAGATGATGAATTTGTGTGTTTGAATTATTAATTGGTGAATTAATTATTGGATGATGATATTATGAAAAGATTAATTAATTATAAAATTAATTAATGGACTTGTATTAATTAATTTATGAATTAATTAATGGAATCTATGATGGTTACTTGTGATAAGAGGATTAACATTGTTTAATCTTAGTTGATGTGATAATGAGGTACATGTGGAATTGTGATAAGTAATAATATATTGATATGTGTAGTTAATAAATGGGATGCTAGAGATGAAAATCTATTCCAATGATATATATGCATGATTGAGAATTAGAGTGCTAGACACGGTGATCTATGACAATGTTATATATGCATGATTGATGATTGGGTTGCTAGACATGAAAATTTATGCCAATTTTATGTATTCATGATTAAGAATTGGGATTTTAGACATGACTATCTATGCCAATGTTATATATGCATGATTGAGAATTGGGGTGTCGTACATGATGTTCTATGCCATGGTATATATGCATGATTGATAAACGGGGGTACTAGACATGATGTTCTACACCTAGAACAGTGTAAATGGAATATATTTCCAAGTGGCTGTAATTAATTAAATTTTAATTGAATATGTAACGTGATTCAGACCCAACACATGTCAGAATAGGTATTTAGGAATGGGTGTCCTTGGGAACCCAGTGGTCTATGTGGTTTAATAAAGATTAGTTGATATTGTGATAAATATTTACTTATTCATTGTAATTATTTATTTATACAACTGCATACACTTATTATTGGTTGTATTTGTTTTAGACACTGTTGGTGGTGGCCTAATGAGTTTTTCACACACCTTACTCGGGCTTCCAGATTGGTACCTGAATAGACTTTATTGATGGAAGATAGGTTAAGGGAAAATGCCCTATGTTAGATGGATTATATGGGGATATAGATTTGATGAGGGAAATAGATGTGGTTCTGGACCCACTTGGGAGTCTTCGATATCTTTATTTTTAATTTTCATTTTAAACACTTGACACTTACATTATCATAGCATGTTTTCTTCTTTCATTGGATATTGTATTTCCTAATTTGATTATCTTAAGATGTTGGTATCATTTATGGTTATATATGTGTCTGCTATTGTTTATTAATTTTTTTTTGGTGTTTTATTCTAATAAAATATGGTATAGTCTCCCCATGGTAGACTTATTAGAACCTTGATACTAGTTGGTAGTCTTTGGTATATTGGGAGGTGTGCTTGAGGTCATGTGACCAACCGGCTTGAGACACTGGTGTGTGTCACCTAGGATGAGACATTACACACCTTTTATTTTATAAAATCATTTATTTTATCATTTTCATAGTGTATTTCATTTTTCAATGAATTTAGGTGTTGTTCATATTATAATAAATTGAAAACATTTATTTATTTTAGATGAAAGTATATATACTGAAATTGTGGGTTAATTCATTATCCACCATATTCATTTCATATTAAATCTTCAAGTATTGTCTATTAATAGGTAATGATTCTTCATATTCAATAGCTAACTTCATCACACCAATTGGGTTCACTTCAAGCACCTTGAATGGTCCAAACCACCTAGAATTTATTTTTAATAGAAATAACTTCATCTTTGAATTGAATAAAAGGGACAGTTGTCCTTCATTGAACTTATTATTTTTAATCATCATATCATAAAGCAATTTGTCCTTCTATTTTATAATATTAACATTCATATATGATTCTATTCTTATTTATTTATATTCATTCAGATCAAACCTCGTATTCTCTATAGTACTCAAGTAATCCATATTCATTATCTTTAGATCCTAAAAGTATTTATGATCAATCTCCCTAGGTATATGACATTATTTTCCGAAAAACTAATCAAAATGGAGAAATCCCAATAGATTCCTTCATATAGTTCTATATTATCATAATGTATCTTCTTGTTTTTTACGCTAATAATTATTTTATAAGTCTACTGTATTTTCCAAAATTACCTTATAAGTTTTGTTTTTCTTTTTTCTTGTCCACTTGTTTATGGATTATAGGTTGTCTAATCCTGTTCTAATTTCTATGACACTCATTTAACACTCTAAATTTATGATTCTGAAAGTGCACCCCATTATAATTGATAATGGAATTTTGAAATCCAAATCTATAAAATATGTTTTTATTAACAAATTTCACTATATAATAGATTATGTTTTCTAGTAGGTAAATTCTATCAACCAATTTTGGGAAATATTCTACTATAAATAGTATATATTTATTCTTATGTGAATTTTAGAATGATCCCTTCCAATAATTTTTTTTTTTTGAAAATCCACTTTTTGGTTTAGTGGAAACCTTACAAAACCATAAACTACCATGCATACAATCACAAAAACCATATTCAGAATTCAAAATTCAAATTTAAAATTTAAAAATTCAAGCTGCAACTATCATCACCTCCGCAGGCCACCTCCAAACTCATGTTTCATACACTGACACAAATCGATCATCATAGTTATTAATCACCATCATCATTTTAAAAAAAAATACACAAACTAAACACCACAGAACATTAGAACCCTCATCAATGAACTACAAGAATAATCACTGGTAGGGAAGTGACCTTGAAGCAAATCACCAGAATAGACCCAACCATGCCACTTTCACAACGTCACCGAGAACCAAACCAACCCAAAGAAACCACCAGCAAATCATAAACAAATCATCATCAAGAGAGAGAGCACCATTAACCTGTAGACTCGTTGTTGTCCATTATAAAAGGGAACATCACATGGAGATATGAAGGAGAAAAATCCCATGCCAGAGTGCCTCTTGTAATGCCATAGTTTTCTTGAAAAACACCTCCCAAAGCCTCATTCTGAACTATCACAGCAGATCGACTAGAATGGAAGCATTGGACCTTGAATCAAGGGAAGGGTTGAGCAGACAAAGGTTATGAAACTGAGCTACACTTTTTAGGAAGACCATACCAAAAACAGATCTATCCATTATGAATAGAACCATCAAAAAAACATCATTTTCAAAAAGCTACAACACCATCACCAATCAACATCATTGGTGTCAAGGATGAAAAACAAAAACCCACCAAAAAACCTGAAGATATCAGAATATGGGAGGATAATCCAGAAAAGGGAATCAATAGTGATCTATCATAGTGAACCACTAACACATCCCAAACCATCATAATGAATGCAAAATGGGACCAAAAATGGGGTTTGGCATGGCAGATCTAGTCAGAAGAGAATTCATGGTCCACAATCGAAGTCCTGATAGCAAGAGTCATGAGCCCAGAGAAGGAATGAATGGAAATTAGAACCCCCAAGGGGATAACGGATGGAAGAGAAAGTGGGAGTTCGGGATAAGATCAACTCACCATTGAAGAAGTACACCAGACACCCTAAGAGAGGTTGATTCCAAGAGAAACCCTAAAAGGATAACTGAGGAAAGAGGAAGTAGATGGTCTGTAAAAGATCACCTCACCATCTAAAAAATACATTAGAAACCATAGGAAGGGGTGATTCCAAGAGATACCCCCAGAGGAGAAATGAGGGAACAGGGAGTATGAGGCATGGAGGTTACCTAATCTTCAAAGAAGTGAGTCAGAAACCCTAGTATAGGGCAGCGCTGATAGCGAGAGAGATTCCATGGGATTGGGGAGAAATCTTGTCTCTACATATAATTTTAGAATGATATCATAAAGTCAAAACTCTATAAATAAAATATCTAATATCCAAAATTCCAATATGTGGCATCTCTTACCATATTCCCATAATTCTTGTCTTCTTATAGTTATCAAAATTTATTCTCCTAATATTCTATTATACATCTTCTAATAATTCCATTAAACCCATTCTTATATAAGTATAGTTCCTCCCATTGTTAGTACTTTTCATCCGCCACAAATCTATTTTTTTTATTCCAATTCATTCCTTGTGGTATTCTACCAAAAATAATGTATTTAAAAAAATTAGAGTACTAGGTAATTACCTTGGTTGTGGTAGAAAATTTTTTTCGCTCTGAAACTTGCTCTTAATATATTTTTTATGATCCTACTATAAGTCCTCTAATATGGATAATTGGTTATCCACTTAGTTCACAATTTCCTTTTTATACTTAATTTCTAGATCAAATTATTAAAATAGTAATATCCATCTAATTGGTCTTTGTTTTTTATCCTTTTTAGATATTAAATATTTCAAATATAACTATTCTATATACATTGTCTCCTTGATTACAATAAGATATGACTTAAATTTGTATATGCAATAGACAACAGATAACATATCCTTCTCAGTTATTGTATAATTAAGTTTTGTTCCATTCAACAACTTAATTATATAGTAAATAACATTATACTTATTCTCTCTATTTTTTCTGAGAATATCTCCCACAATAGTCACTAGAATCACACATTTCATCAAATGGTAGTCTTTTATCTACTACAGTAATGATATATGTTAAGATAAGCTCTTTCTTTAATATGTTAAAAGATTACAACCTCCCTTATTCATTTTAAATTTTTCTTACTTAACTATAAATGAAGAAAAGTGGTTTTTAAATCTTTCAAAAATAATTTATAAACCTCCTATAAAACCCAACATGTCACAAGAAACTTCCCAAAACCTTTACTAAATTTGGTGGTGGTGGAGATAAAATCACCTCATGTTTGGGCTTATCAACCTGAATATCCTACTTAGATATCCTATGAACAAGATAAATACCCTATATTACCATAAATTTACATTTTTTCTAATTGTGAACTGATATTTTCTTCTCATATCCAGCTAACACCATTAATAGTTTCTTCAATAAATCCTCAAATTTAATGAAGATAACTGAAAATTCATCTATAAATACTGTGATTATTTTCCCACCATGTCTAAAAAAATTAATCATATGTCTCTAAAATGTATCTAGTGTACTATATAAACCAAATGGCATCCTTTTATAGAAAAATGTGTTATAAGTATGTTTGAAGTTTGTATTATCTTAATCATTAGTATTAATAGGAACTTGGTTATAACCTAAATATCTATCTAAAATAGATATGAGAATGGACTACAATAATTTATATAATTTTGTCAATAAATTCTAGAGAAAAATCATATTTCCCTATATCCTTATTGAGATTTATATATTCTATATAGACTCTCAACCATATTACAGACCTTATTGAGATATATTCTATCTTATTGTTTATAATCATAATTAAACCTCCCTTCTTTGGAACTATATGAATATGTATTACCCAATCATTGTTAGTGATTGGATAAATTATCCCCGTATTAAGAAATTTAATCACTTAATCTTTAAATAATTGAATTGTAATTGGATTTAGCTTCATGTGACACTCCTATATGGGTTTCACCTCATCTTCCCTAATAATTTTGTACATAAAAATGGATGGAATGATACCTTTGATATATGATAATATATATGATATAGGTTTCTTGTGTTTATTCAGAACATTAATCAAATTACTTCCAGGAACTTCTATAATATATCTAAAATTATAAATAATATTCTCTCCTAAACTCCCAAATATATATATATATATATATATATATTAACCTAATAGGAAATTCCTTTAACTGTAAACTTAGTGTTTTTTATACTGGTTGGTATGAAACCAATATATCATCATTAAATTATTCCTTGAAAGTATCTAATAAATCTCTATAATATCTTCCTTGTTCGTTTATGTATGTACCTATAAATCTATTAGTTGGTCAACAGTGTTATCATTAAATCCATTTAATTGATCTTATTCAATTTCTGATTGAGTTTACAACTTACTTTTCAACTCATAGTCAATGATATATATTAGAAAGCAGTCATCTAAACTTTTTGGATTATTAAATTATTGAAATAAATTTAATATATCTTTGACTTATCTAAATTGTAAATTGAGATTCCATTTTGGTACATCAATCAAGATACCCCCAATATCAAAAAATGGAATTTTTGAGATCATTGACGCTTTTTTATCATGTTTTACAACTAGAACTAGAAAATAAATTTGAAGTATTAATTTTAAAAATCTCTCTAGTAATTACTCAATGAAACCTAATGGGTATATAATAGATCTATCAGCTAGTTTCAAAGAAATAGTTATAAGTTTAAGTTCATAAATGGTTATTTCCTTGTAAGATATAGATGGAATAAAATTAATGCTTTCCCCCCAAATCCACCAAGCAGGTGATTGTTTTTTTGCCTTTAAATTCATATGGAATCCTATAAATCCATATATTCTTGATTTTTTATTATATTTTTATTTTTAATAAAATCACTACATTCCTATTTGATTGGAACTATCACAAACTCCTAATGCTTCCTCTTATTGGAAATGGTATTCTTTTAAAACTTGTTATAAGTGGGTATCTTTGTAAGAGCCTCTGAAAATGACATATCAACTCTAATATTTCAGAACAAATAAATAAACCACTTTAAATGATTTCATCTATTTTTATCACATTATTTTTCAATTTTAGTAAATTTAATAGGTGGGACATAATCTTTTACATAACTCTCAAAAAGATTAAGAATGGATATTCCATAGTATCTTTACCTTGTTTTCTTATTTTTCTAATACAAATCAATTACCTCCTACCATTTCTATTTCTAAATGTATTTTATATCTTATTTAAAATAATCTTTCTTTCCTTGATCAACTAATATATCAGATTTTAACTTCTATTATTTATCCTTATCCTTAATGGTTTTCCTCATCTAGTGGAAATATATATACATCTAACTCTAGTATTTTTATTTATTTCAATTAACAATTTACCTTTACCTCTCATGGTATTTTATTTATAAAGTTTTATAATCTAGACCTCTAGTTTTTTAATGATACCCTAACTCTATTATATTATCTAGTTAATTCTTGAAAATTTTGATTTTTTGTTGAACATAAAATCATTAATCTTTAATTGGTGTTACTTGATCACCTGGAGCTCCATTGGTTTTTTCTTATCCCATTAATCAACTTGTTTAGATGTTCACACTTGGTTTACATAATCTTATTACTTATTTCTTGATGGATAATTAGTCTTTTAATTCCAATGAAACTTATTTTATCCTCTTTTTTTGAAGTTACCTTACTCCTTATATGATATATTTGAATGGTTCTTCCATCCAAGATTGTATGTGTAAGAAAATGGATCATTTATCACTAATTACCTTTCATAATTACCTAAATATCTCATTGCCTCCATTTTATTAGGTGATTATTCTTGTGTTGGAATGTCTAAATTCATGTATTGGATGGTAGTGTGGCTATAACGGCTGATGATTTTAGTAATTACTTTTATTTAATTAAGTTCTATGTGAGTATCTTTTCTAGAATTAAACACTAAAAATACAAATGACCATATTTCTTTTATAGTTGTTAATTTATCATGTATCATCAAAAGTAAACACTTTATAAAAATTGTATAAAAGAGTATAATAAAGAAAATTTCAATTTATACTTAGAAATATATATTTCTTAAAATTATTTTATGTGTACTTATATCAATTTTAATTATATCACTTTTAGAAGTTTAATTTTAGAAAATTAACATTATTTTTGGATATATCATAGTCATATTAACTTACTATTAATTTTTTGATTTTTTCTAAAATAGTTGATTTTTAGGTGAATATTGAAAAATACCATTTTTGAAAATATCATAGATATTATAACAAAAATTGGATATAAGCATAACCTAAAACTTATGAAACCTTTTTTTTTTACCAAATATATTACTTTTAAGTAATATTATATTTTCTAAATATCCCTTTTGAATTACAAACCTTTATTTGATTGTTTAAAACATAATAAATATTTTCTCAAAAAATTTATTAAATACAATATACATTTGCATTTTAAAATTAATTTTTATCAATTGAATAAAAATAAATGGATTTTAAATTTAAAATCAGTGGGTATAATTTATCTAATATGGCCCAATTTATTTTTATTCATAAATATTAAGTTACCTTGGGTAAATATTAGTTACCTTGTAACATTATTTTTTTTCAAAGAATAATACTTTTTTAAATCTTGTGTATTTTTAGAATTAAATGAATCAATTTAAAATTAAATATATAAAATTATGTTTAAACATATAAAATAAATAATTAACACTCATTTAATGAGTAATCAATGTTAAATAATACTAATAATTCTTAATGATTAAAATAGCATTTTTCTAGAAAAAACAGTGTTTCAACACATTATATGTGTTGATATATAAGTTAATTTTCTCCAATTTATAAATTGAATTAGTTTAAATAGAGAAAAAAATTCAGATTCATCATGTTTAAATTTGGTAATAAGGGTCTACTTATATTTTTAGTAATAAAATAATTGACATTATTAATATTTAATTAAGAGTAATAAGTGTTTGAATGACTAATCTAAGGTGGATCTAATTTTCCAAAATTAACATGAAAATTAGACCATATAAAAAACTTTTATAGATTTTAAAGTCTTAAAAACATGTCTTGACAACCTTACCACACTTAAATAACCTAACTTTCATTCCTTTCCATTCTTACCCCTTACTTACCATTCTTTTCCATGGAAAAGTACATCTTCCTCACTTATAAAAGGGGGATCACTTTCATCATTTCAATACTCCACTCCTATTTCGAAATTTCCTTTAAACCCTACCCAAATTTTATCTCCTTTAAGTCCTTTACACATTCTAGGGTCCATTTTCACCACAAATTAGACTAATTCCTTCAAATCTAAGGCCTTCATCAAGAGGAAGTTTAACATCTCAATGTAAGTATCGCATCTTTCTTTATGTTTATTTATTATAATATACTTTTAAAACCAACCATAAAAATATTATAATAATAAAATAATATTTATTAGTTTGTTTATATGATATTATAATAATGTTTCAACCATTATTTATTCTCTTCCATCTACAAATAAAAACAAAAAATCGTCGTTAGTGTGTGCGCACAGATTACCACCTCTAAGAAGTGACATATTCAGTTCCTCATAACCACCCATCATGGATTTTCTTAATTATGGTATTTAAGAATAAATATTATTTATATAATTTATATATTATTATTAAATTATCACTTACTATCCACATTCACCCCTCTCATTCATTGGGTAATGGAAAATCTAATCGTGTGTTGTGTTGACTACTGTCGCAATGAATAAACGTGTTTCGTTTTCCTTCACTTTCAAACATGGATAGTTTTAGTTTATAGTGGATAAGTATATATAATATTTATAATTAATATATAACATTAATATGTTTATTTTTTTATAACATAAATATTTATGATCATTATAAGGTAATCTATCAGTATAGGTAAATAACCCAAAACTAGTTCATTACTATTTTTGTTTTCATGAAACATGAATAAAACTCCCATGTAATGGTATTATAACATTATAAATATTTATAAAACATAAATTACATTACATTTAATGGTTTTTAAAATTATTATATTTGGTATAAAAAGTAATATCAACACCTTTTTTACAAACCTTGTTTGGAATAGTTATGATTATTAACACCTATGTTGAAAATAGATTACAACAATCTAATACATGAAGAGAATTATTGTTAATAAAAATCATAAAAATAAATACATAAGAATAATGTTATGAAATAATTAATTAATATTTTTATCTTTATGATACATGAGGTTAGATTATTTCTTGGAAATCAATGGTAAATTTAAGGGACTTGATAACTCAAAATCCTTTCTTTGAGTTACAAAATTTATCATTAAGTAATGTATTTATAAGACTTCCCATCTTGGTATATTTTCTTTAATTATTTATAGCTAAAAATAGTTTTTGAACAAAAATAAATTTAATGTGTGGTATTATTTTCATTTTTCTTAAAAATAAATGGGAATTTTTTATAATGGAATCATAACTATGACTTTTACAATGATGAATAAAACATGTTTTCAAAAAACTATTTTCATGATTTGGTTCTCGCTGTATTAAAATGATATATCTCTCATGAAGTGATGTGTTATTTTTTAATACATTATTAAACCATTTTTATAATTAAATTTTTGTATCCTATGATTTCTTTAGTTCATGTTATTTTATATGTTTAAGAAACACATTCTTTTTCTATGGGTTATTTAAGATATAATGATTATTGTTTTTAAGTGGCATAAATATGTATATATTATGATAGGTGGAGTATTATATCACCCTAAAATGTATTGTTAAGATTATATCGCATGAGATAGTTAGGCATGAATATAATGGGTTTGTTTACATAGGAATGGGTATGATGTGTTTGCTCAAATTTGCATGTGTGGACATAATGAGTTTTTTCACATAGGCATGGGCATAATGGGTTTTCTTAACATGTTTTACTATACATATGGATGTTCCACATTTTCAAGCTTATAAAGTTATGAAACATTTATAAGTTGTTCATCAAGTTATTCTAAGTTTCAAGATTCATTTTATTTTCAATAAATTATATGTTTTCCTAATGATTCATTTTCTTGTATCCCATAACTTATGTCATGTTCAGATGTTATATGATTTACCTTTTATGTATAATTAATGGTTTATTTATGATCTTATATAGGTCTGTTTCTTCCTGGAAATGGGGATGGCCTTGTTTGTTTAAGGTTCAAACATTCCAATCGGTTTCTAACGGGTTTATTCCTAGAACCAGAAACACCCAATGATTCTATATCCATTTGGACCTACTTTCCAAAGGTAGGTGCTCACTATTTGTGGTCCGATGAGGCTTAAGAATTTTCATTGGTTGAGAGGATGGGAGGTCGGACTCATCACACCTTTTAGGGGGAATTATTGTCTACTCTAGGACTCTCTTTATAGATTTAAGTTATGTTCGTGAATCCTTATTACATTACCAAATATGAAAATGAGCTTTCCTTTAGATCTAACAATAAATGATTAATATGTATAAGATTTAGAGAATATTTTATATATATTTGAGGTTATTCATTGATAGAGAATCATCTGTATTTGTTAGAGATTCTTAGTCAATGGTATCCTTCAACACATTATATAAAAATCTCTTGGTCATTATAATGAACATACTGGTTTTAAAGCCACTCAGTGGGGCACTTGAAGTTTATTGTCATTCAAACGGACATGGATTATTTTAGAGTTGGGTTCATACCCACAGATGGTCTACCTACGTATCCTTATTAGAAAAGGAATGATAACCCACGTAGTTCATGAATTAAGATATAGTTTAACGTCATATGGGATGGATAAGAATTAATGGGTGATGGACTTGAACCTTAGAAAGGCTTCCTATGTACTCTACTTTTAAGGTAGAGATCAAAGTCCACATAGTTAGTTTAATAATTGTGGGGCTTACGTATGATTAATGCCCAAAGAGATGTGTCATGGTTACTTTTACACTCTAAGCTCATGTGAGTCATTCTCGGTGTGAGAAACAAGAGGTATCAGTAAACCTGACAATTTGTGCCATGAAATATATGGTCACAAAGAATGATATGGGGCTTATGTATGTATGATTTCCCAAATAGATAAAGATCCGGACTTATTTCAGAGAAGAAGTCTGGGAATAGGGTTCATAAAGGTATATGTGATTTTATGGATATTTGGATACTCTAACTTGGGGCTTACTCCTAAGGAAGATGACCAAATTAAGAGGGGACTTGGGGCTTACTCCTAAAGAGGATACCCAAATAAAAATAAATTAAGACACGTTAAGAGAAATTAGAACTGGGGATTACTCTTAAGAAGGAGGCCCAGGTTAAAGGGACTTGAGAACTGGGGATTACTCCTAAGAAGGAGGCCCAGGTTAAGGGAATTTGGGATTTGGGGACTACTCCTAAAGAGGATACCCATATTTGGGAACTTGGGGCTTACTCCTAAGGAGGATGCCCAAATTAGGGAACTTGGACTGGGGCTTACTCCTGAAAAGGAGGCCCAGGTTAAAGATCTTCTCATCTTAAAGGATGAGGTTGAATGAATAAAATCTCTAACCCTAGTGACATAAAGATATGTAAATCACTAGGTTTTGAGAGATATTCCACTGAATCCCTTTCAGGTAAGGAATCCAACAAATGAACCATGCCATAAATGACTTTGAAGAGGGTTTTGAAGTTTAAATGTTGAAGAGGAGAGGTGGATTTGAAGAAATGAGTTGAATAGGTAGGAGGGGCACTCAAAAGAAGGTAGGCGCGCAGGTCCTGTTTGGGCACGCATGTCCTAGTCGCGCAACTATACCTGCGCGACACTTGGGTACTTGCGATCTGGTCAACCCATAGGGTAATACTTGAGCGAGGCTTGGCTCAAGCCTTTAGTATTATCCCTA
This sequence comes from Viscum album, assembly GCA_963277665.1. Taxonomy (NCBI): domain Eukaryota; kingdom Viridiplantae; phylum Streptophyta; class Magnoliopsida; order Santalales; family Viscaceae; genus Viscum; species Viscum album. The sequence continues at coordinate 1,836,128,886 of OY728129.1, forward strand.
AGGGCTTTCAAAAGGGTGGCGCGCAGGTTTTGTTGAAGGGATAAGGCGGCGCGCAAGTGTGACCATTTCCCTTAAGGGTTAGACACTTAGGCGCGCAGGTGTTGATGAATTTCAACACTTAGGCCTTGTTACCCCTCTTTAGATCTTCCATTCTAGGTAATAAATTACCTTAGAAGTGTTCGGAATACTTCAAGAAGAGACTAGGGTGCCGAGAGCTGAAATCTGAGTTTTTGGATTTTTCGTCCTCGAAATGGGGGGCCCACAAGGGGTATTTATATGCTACTGAAGACCCTGGGCGAAAATCAAATAGGGCGCGCAGTTCACCTGTGCACCCAAAATGTGGTGTGTAGGTATACCTGTGTGACTATCATAGAACTTGCGCGGCCCATGCTCAAAGCAATCCATGTTCATGCATTTGTCGATTTTTTGATGTTTCTTCAAAGGATGAATCAATTTTTGTTCCATGTATTTCCCTTTTCATTATTTAGACTCTGTGATGGAAAGGAGTGTCAACAAAAGTCCCCCCTCAGAGTTGGATCTGAAATAAAGGAAGATGTGACTCTGAGGTAAAGAAGAAAACAAAGGAATTTCAGCGTGTAGGTTTTGAGCGTGCAGGTAGGGGCGCGCAGGTAAGAGGCGCGCAAGGTTACGGCCTGGCCTATAAATATGCGCCTCATTCTTGCACAAAGTACCCAGCTTTGAATGCTTCTGAGCTCTCTCTGCACAGGTTGCTCTCATCGTGTAGGTTGCTGATTTTTCACGGTTTCATTGCTTATGTTCATGTCACGCTACTGCAGAGGTATTTAGACTTGCACGGTGATACCTGCACACCAAAACCTGTGCGACAAAGTTACACCTACACGCCAACATTGGAATTGCGTGCCTTAATGCATTATCCATTTTTTCACTTTTCTTCACAAATTTTATGAAAAATCAACTCACTTAAGAGTTAATTATTTGACCTTTGTTCAGATTCAATGGCTCCTAGAAGAATTGGAATGGATGATGAACTGGCTAGCAAGTGAATTGATGACCTGATGAACATTGTTGGCCATGATTACTATGATATTTGCGATAGCACCCTTCCAGATTTGGCCAAGTACTTGAAGAAGTATCATCTTAACTTTACATAGAGCATCTACTTGCCTCTGTATGGCCATGATCATCTACAAGAAGTCAACATTCCAGAGGAAAAGAATTATCTTCCGCATTCTTGGTTTCAGAATTACACCAATTTTGCTTCAGCAAATATCTCAATGGGAGGATCATTTGTAAATACTGGAATAGTGGAGAAGGCCTATATAATGCATAATATCCCTTCTTCCCCAGATCTGAAACCTCACAAGCCTGAGCTGCAACCACATTATTATCCTTCAATCTTCCGTAATTCTCAGATGGATCAATCCAAAGGCTGGAAGAAGAGTTGGGACTTCCATCCTGGAGGAGGTGTGAAGCCAACTTGGATGTGGGCATATTGGGTGCGACAAACCTGTGTAGAGTTTGTTGAGGATCTGAAAGGAGTTGCAATATATGAAGTCATCTGGGTTGGGCAGACATATGTCTACAGGAATGATGAATTTTTCCCAGAAGTAATCAGCCGCTGGATCCCATAAACCAATTCTTTCCATCTGACTCATGGAGAAGTATGCATCAATTTGTGGGATGTCTATAAGATCTCGGGGGATCCAATTTTGGGCGATATGTATGATGAATTCATCCCTCCCAAGGCGACTTGGAATGATTCAGAGAAGACTCTGGCTTTGGATCAGGAATTATTGAAAATATTTTACAAGCTCAAGAATTCCAAGACCTTCAAAACTCATTCCAGAAAGGATATTCATCTAGAGGAGTGGATGGATATGTTTATTACTAGGAATAAAGTGAAGGGGCCTACCTGTACTCGTCCTGCTACCTACCCCAGAACAGAGAAGATGGGTGCTTCTAGCACATTTTGGCCAACTCTAGAAGCAGAAGAATTTTAGAAGTGGGGGTACGAAGTGGATCAGAGAATCTCAAAAAAGACCCATCTGGTGGGCTTCTTAGACTTGTGGCTCAGTGTTTATCTTTTTTCAGTCAGGGATTTGAAGGTAGGCGTCAGGCCAGGGACCTTCGTTGTGGAAGCCAAGTTGGCTGAGAAGAAAATGGTCGGGTTGGCCACCCCCATTTTGGAAAAGATTCACAGGATCTTACTCTCTGTCTTTATGGGTAAGTCACCTTTGAGAATAGTGGTACCATTCCAAGTTTTGTGGGGATGGATCACCACTCATTTCAGGACCTATGCTATACAGAATAGAGTACAGGTTCATGGAAGTTCTTTCAGGCCATCAGTGTAGGCATTTTCTGGAGTTCCTCCATTAGCTCTCAACATCTGTGATATGAAGGTGAGGCTGAGCATGTTTAAGGAATTCAATTTCTTTCCTTATGGAAACCTGCCAATCAGGCGGTTTTTTGATGGTGGAACAGCCTTCCTAGAACTGAGGTCATACATTATGGCTTGCAGAGATGGTGTACTGGCCACCAGGATTGACGGAGAGATTATATGTGAGGCCTATGCTCCATACATATTTGCATGCCAGTTCAAGTGTCTGCAGCAAACTGTTATATCCCCTCCTGTGCATGCAAGGTTAGAGCAGAATCCGATGGTTTCCTGAAAACTATGGTTGCTGACATCTATGGAGAAGACTGGGGCAGTGTTTGATCTACCAGTTGCTAAAGCGGTGAGTAACTTAACTACATGGTATGCTGAGAACTGGATAGCATCATACCCTGAAAAGGTACTGAATCATATGGTTCATCAGGTGGGGAAAAAGAAAAGAAATGTAGAGAAGTAAACCCTTCATCTGGAAGGTGACTCTTCCCCACCTAGAGCTGATTCACCAGGTTCCTCACTTAGGGATGACTCGCCAGATTCCCAAGATGGGGATGATGAGTCACAACATCCTGCAAAGCAGCCTCGTTCCAGATATAATCCTCCTATCAGAATCAAGAGACCCACTTCATCGACTCCTAGCGAGTTACTTCATTGAGGCAATTTAATCACCATTACTTTATAGAGCAACAAGTTTTATTTTCTTATCCTTTATCTATAGTTACAGGATCTGGGAAGAAGATGAAGTCTAAGATTGCAGGACCCTCCTCATAGCCTTCTGGTACACATGTTGAATATCTATGACCAGAGGTTGCCCAGACATGGCGAAGTTTATATTGCGATGCTGAAACTGCCAGGATGGATCTGTGTGAGGGGATACACATCCCTGGAATAGGGAATATTTAGGCTTCTACAGACATCTGTTACATAGATAACCCTGATGAAGTGCATGCTTACATCAGAGAGCTGATGATTCTCATATATGCCACTGATGATTCCATTCATGTCACCAAGTGGGTGAAGGAAATGATAGATCATGGCTTCACTAAGGGGACTGGTACATCCGGATATGAGGAGTGGCATGATTATGTGGATCCTGAAGATGTAAGCATGTTTCCTTATTTTCTTTGCAACTTGATTCCAGTTAAAGATTTGTTACTCAAATAAATTGCTTTCTTCATTCTGCAGCTTGTAAAGAAAGTAATTGTTGATGTTCCTTCACCACAATATAGCCCTGGTGGTACTTCCATTTGGGATAATGAATCTCCTCATGAGCCGGGTGAAGTATCTCCAGGACAACAATTCATGGAAGAGGAGTTAAACATGGATTTTCATTCTCCAATTCCTGTATTTAGAGATGATGATGTCAATACTCCTAAAAATCCAAAGAATCAAAGGCATCGAAGGAAGAAGCCCACAACTAAGCGCTTCATCAGTAGTGGTAAGTCCTTCAAATAGTCATGATTCTTAACCCATGAAAAGATGGCTCATACTTCTTGGGATTTCAGGGGCTTCTTCAATTTCCCCTTTGAGGGAGAGGACTGACCCTCCTTTGAGGACAACAGAGGGTGCTGGTGAACAGTCGCAAGTTCATGATGACTTGGATGCCCCTGAAAAATATCCAGCGTATGTTCCCAGTATCACTCCTACTACTGTTGTAAGGAGAGAAGAGCCTGCTTCTGGTAAATTAACAATTCTTTATAAGATGTTTAATGAAAACATCAACTGACTACCATTCTGTGATACTTTAGGTTCAACCCCTGCAACAGAGCATTTGGTGGCCACTAAAAATGACGTTGCAATTTTATCTGAAGACATTGTTCGGGGTCAGAGGCCGCAACATGAAGGTCTCCAAGAAGATGTATCAAATGCTCCCACTGGTGAGACTAACCAGGAATTTGAGATAAAATTAGATGAAATGATGGAACTTGGTGCATCTTTTGAAGATTTTTTAGATCATGTTAAACTATTTTGTAATTTAGAAGATTTTGTATGTGATTTTTATCCTTCATCCTGTTAAAATAACTTATTATTACATATCTGACCATGATTGGTTCAAATGTGCAGTTCCATATGAACAAGCTACTGAACTGCCAATGCCTGAAGGGGGTACAAACAACCCTACTATTGTAGAGACACTGGATCAAGTGGAGCTGAACCCAATAGAGATTCTTCAATCTCGTCCTGAAGATCCTGTTAAAACTCTAAAAGACGGGGAGGGTCCTTCTCTTGTTGCTGATATACCATTGGGTAAGAGATAACAATATTTGTGGCTGCACTTAATTTTCAATATTTCCAATCAACTTTTTTTTATCCTTTGAAAATAACCAAAACTTTCAATTGACTATGTGTGGCCATCAATTTCAGTGGCTAGGTCTGGAGGTGAAGCCTCAACCTCCTCCCCAACAGGAATAGAAAGTGAAGTAACACTGGTCAGGCGGGAAGGAATAGAACAGGGCACTTCTCTAAGTGCATTAATCCTGAATTATATTCCCTCTTGTGAAAGTGATGCTGATTCAGACCCGGAAGTACAAACAGTACTCCAATTTTCATGACACAAGGCATGGCAGAACATATGGAAGATCATATCTGAAGTGCCTCTTGAGGAGATATCTTCGAAGATCCCATGATTGTCATCCATGTTCGTCATGTTGGGACTTGGCGGTTTTGGATATCAAGAGATCCATGCCACGGTGAAACAAGACATCTTAAGAAGGGAGTAGAAGCATAGGTATTGTCAATACTTGACCAGAGTAAGGTTCTTAGCCAATATCAGAGAATTTGAGGCTATGGTGTCCCGATCTGAGGCTGATCATGCTGCCAAGTTGAAGGAGCTAAAGCATAAGATCAAGGAGAAAGTTGTCCAGCAAATGCACCTTCAGCAACAGTTAGATGATGTTACTAGGGAACTTGACAAGTGGAACAATTCACTAGAAGGAGTTCAAACAAATGGTATGAAATCCATTTTTGAAGCCAAGAAAGCACTTCATCAAGCTGAAAAGAGTGAATTTGGTCGAGTGCATGAGCTTCAAGTGGTTAATGAAGAAGCTCGGGATGTCGTGAATCAAGTGAAGAGTTATGTTGATAGCATCTTGTAGTTCTTGGAAAAGAGAAGAGACTCCAGTTTGTGGATGTCCTTCTAACTCTTGTGCATCAATGAGATACACTTTTATCTTCAATCATTTATGCTTACATTCTTTTACTTCCTGCTTAAAATTTTCACGTAATACAATGGGCTTATTTGGCATAGTTTTATTTTTTACTAGGATTATAAAAAATAACCCTACAAACTTTGAATCTTTTTATTGCTCAATATTACCTAAATCATACAAAATGTATGTTTAGTGAGTTGGGACTTGACTTTTGTTCAGAGTTCCCTTTTCTTTTGTGGGCAGTTTAAAGTCATGCACATCGGACATAAAAAGGCTAATGTTTAAGGTCAAATAAATTTGACTGAATGGAGAATGGATTAAAATTGACTCAATTCCTTGATAATTTCTCTGAAAATATATTACCATACTCAAGTATGGTGGAAAACATGTAAAATATGACTTAAGAAATTTTGAATCTGAGGAATGATATGAAAAAAGGGCTAAAAGGCATTAGAAGAAGTATTGCCCAAGAATGAAGTTACCACTATTTAACAAATGCGTTAGGGGGTTGAATTATGTAGGGCCACCTAAGGGCATTGGCGGCATAGTCAAATAATAGTATCTTTTGGCTGACAAGTCCGTTATGTAGACTTTTTATACAAGGCCGCCTAAGGGCACGTGTTGAATAGTCAGGAAAAGGAACTCTTAGAAATTTTACTTTTCTATTGCTAAAAAGCCAGTGAAAGTTTATGGAGATTCAAATTTCCCAAATCACAGAGTCTGTTGTATGGAGAGAGGTACTTGAATATGGAGAGGATATTTTCAATCAATATTGTTTAAGAGTTGGATGAATGTTACTCCTGTGAAGGTCAGACCCAAATGTAGGGAAGGGAAATATAAACCATAGACTTGAATACTTTAAGATCATGAAAAAGAGTATGGGACAAATATGTTAAAGATGGCTATTTTTGTGGATCCTTACATATTGTCATAATGAAAAATAAGGACAAAAGAGGTTTTCCTCCCAAGAATGAAGTTACCACTATTTGAAAAACCTGTTAGGGGGTTGAATTATGCAGGGCCACCTAAGGGAATTGGCTACATAGTCAAATAATAGTATCTTTTGGCTGACAAGTCCATCATGTAGACTGTTTATGCAAGGATGCCTAAGGGCACGTGCTGCATAGTTAGGAAAAAGAACTCTCGGACATCAGACATTTTGTGACCAGAAGTCAAGAAAAGGGTTATGGAGATCTGGAAGTATCTAAGGTTAGGATTATGACACATGAAAATGAGTATTTTCCAATTCATGAAGAAGATACATAGACTAATGATAACCATAATCATGTTTTGGATGGGTCCTAGATTAAGGTGTTGGACTTTACTACATATCCCATAAGGATGGGAATCAAGCCATACGTAGTTATTGAAATACAGTTTAATATCATGTGGGGCGAGAGTGTAAGAGATCTTATTTTAGTGTCATAGAGCTCAAACCATAATGAGGAATACACATTGTGTGTTTGTTATAAAGATGATGTGAATGAAGACTAGGGTTTTCATACCACATTCATGTTTTCACAGGGGTACTTTTCAGCCAAGTGACTGAAATTGGAATTTGGGGTTAGGCCCAAAGACTTGGGGCTATATTCAAGGGTTGCTCGAACATTCCTACGTATCCCATAAGGATGGGAATCAAGCCACACGTAGTTCTTGAAATACCCTTTGTACAGATTTGGTTCGTACAAGTGAAGGGTGAAAGGGGACTTTAGTGCAATGATGGTTTGACCCAAGATAAAAGGTTAGGGAATTTCCATGTATGCACGTAGTCTTTAGAATATAACATGATTAGAGATCAATCTAAATAATTATTCCCTCTCAGGTGAGGGTGTCAAAGAATGTTGTAGTTTATTGTCGTATAGGACAAAAGTGTGAACATTTTAACGTCATATAGTAAGGATGATGGTGAACCAATGTAAAAAAATATTGGTTCTAGGGGCGGTTTCATGAATCAAAATTATATGAGATGAAGGTGAACCGATGTGAAGAGATTGGTTTTGGGCTTGAACCACGAGTGGTTGCCTACGTACCCGACCTAGAAGACGAGGATCAAAGTCCGCGTAGTTCAATTAAAAACGAATTGGTGATCAAATTGTACTTGAGGACAACCCGAAGATGGTGTTGGGACTTACATGTGATTAGCGGACCAAAGAGGGTTTTATGGTTGAAGTTTACTCTAAGATCACGTGAGTCATACTCGGTGTGAGAAACAAGAGGTAGCAACAAACTTAACAATGTACAATTTAATGTCATGTTGGACGATAGAGGGACTATGCAGTTTAATGTCATGCAGTAAGGACTTAGGGGGGACTATGCAGTTTAACGTCTTGCAGTGAGGACAGTGGGGACACATTTTAACATCATGTTGGACATATTAGGGACTTTTTCACAGTTTAACATCATTTTGGACGTAAGGGTGCTATACAGTTTAGCGTCATGTAGCTAGGACATATGAGGGACAATACAGTTTAACATCATGGGGGATGATGGCACAGTTTAACATCATGTTAGACGATGGTGAGAATATTTTAAGGTCATATGCATAGACAGTATGATGTATTTGTATTATACAAAATACTCCTTCAGAAATCTGGCATTGGATAGAGTCGTGATGAGTTCTCCATCCATTTAGAATAAAGAATAAGCTCCATTAGAGTATACCTTATGTATTGAGTATGGTCCTTCCCACTTTGGCTCAAGTTTTAGAGGCTTCTTTCTTGGTATCATTGGAGTTCTGAGAATGAATACCAATTCTCCCTAAACGAATGAATGAAGATGAACTTTTTTTTAAAGCTTGTGTTATTCGATTCTGATAGACTTCTAAGTGGTGCAGGGTGCACAATCTTTTTTCATCTAATCATTCCAATTCATCCAATCGATTTTGATATTGTTCATATGTAGATGACTGATCACAAATGGCTACCCTAAGTGAGGGTAATTGAACCTCAATGGGAAAGACTGCTTTTGTTCCATATACCAATGAATATGGAGTTGACCTCGTTGTAGTGCGGGTGGTGGTCCGATAAGCCCATAAAGCATGAAAAAGTTTATAAGGCCATGAATTTTTATCTTTATCCACCATCTTTTGTAGTATGTTTGAAAGATTCTTGTTGAAGGATTCTATTTGTCCATTGGCCACTTCATGATACCGAGATGAATGATTGGATTTGATGTTGTATTCTTGATACAACTCCCTTACCTCAGATGAATAGAATTTGGTGCCATTGTCCATCAATATGGTATGAGAGACACCAAATATGGTAATGATGTTTGAATTGATGAAGCTAACAATGATTCTAGAACTGACTTCTTTGAGAGGTATTTCCTCTGCCCATTTGGAAAAGAAGTCAGTAGCAGTAACAATATACTTAAACTGCTTGGCTGTAGCTGAAGGATATGTTCCTACTATATCCATTCCCCATGTGGAAAATGGCCATGAGTATTTAGTTGTATGAAGTAACTCTGGGGGTTGATGAATGAAATTGGCATGTACTTGGCAAGAATGAAACTTCTTAGTGAAATCAACACAATCTTGTATCATTGATGGCCAAAAGTATCCAAGCCTTCAAATTTGATCAGATAGTCTATGTCTGGACTGATGGGCACCACAAACTCCAGTATGCACTTCTTTCATGACAGCCATTGTCTCTTCACCATCAATGCATCTGAAGAGAATTCCATCAAAACCTCTTTTGTATAGATTTTTTTCTAGGTGATATGGGATATCATAAAGAGTGAAATTGCCCACACGTCATCGGATTTGTTCTTTCCCAGCTCTATCAAGTGGAAATATTCCATTTTGAAGGTATTCCTGGATAGGTTTCATTCATCCTGTAGTATGACTATATGGTTCAGAAATTGGACTAATTTTATTGATTTCCTCTGTTCTGGTTTGAACATAAGGTGAAATTATACGACGGTGGGCAATACTGATGATTGTCTCATTTCGACTTGGATCTTCCAGAGCTGTGGCTATATTATCCAGTGCATCAGCTTGGTCATTTTGTGATCGCAGGACATGAGAAAATGTCGGTTCTGAAGAAAACTCCGCCATTAACTCTCTGACATAATCATACAAAGGGGTTAAATCTTCTTTTTTGATGGCATAATCCCCATTGACTTGTTTGATTACCAGTTCTGAATCACCTTTCACCTTTAAGTGATTCACTTGTGCCTGAAGCGCCAATTCTAAGCCTATGATGTGAGCTTGATATTTTGCTTCATAATTTGTACCACCTCCCAACAATGAGAAGGAATAGGGTAGCACTACCTTTTTTGGAGAAATGAGCACAATTACTAACCCAACTTTTCTGAATTTGGGATCTTCCATTTGCTTCCCTGTTGGACTTCTGGAAGCACCATCAAAGTACATTTCCCATGTTTGAATATTATCTTGAATAGAGAAGACTTCCTCAACAGGAAGTTTAGTATCTAAAGACGTATATTTTACTAAAGGATGTTCAGAAAGGAAATCAGCCAGAGCTTGACCCTTTATTGCCTTTTGAGACACATACTAGATATCAAATTGCTGGAAAATAACTTCCCACCTTTCCAGATGTCCTGTAAGCATTGGACGACTAAGAATAAATTTGAGCGGGTTATTGAGAGATACCAAGTGGACCTCATGATCTTGCAGGTAGTGTCTCAACTTTTGAACTGCAAGGATTAATGCTAGGAAGCACTTTTCAATACTTGAATATCAGGTTTCTGCTTCAAGCATAGTCCAACTGAGATAGTAAAGGCTGTTTTCATTCCTAGCATCATTCTTTGGGGAAAGGAAGGCACCCAATGATAGCTCTAAAGATGTCACATAAAGAATAAGTGTCCTTCCTTCAATAGTTGGCATTAATACCAGTGGACTCAAGAGATATTTCTTTAGAATATTGAATGCTTCTTGATATTCTTCAGTCCACTAGTAAGTTACTCCCTTCTTCATCAATTTGGTGAAGGGTAAACTTTTCCCTTCCAAATTGGCGATGAAACGTCGAATATAGGCCAAGTTTCCTTGAAGTCCTCTAAATTATTTCAAATTTTGAGGAGGTGACATACCAAGGTTTGACTTTTCCTTCTCAGGATTGACTTCGATACCACGATGGTGTACAACAAAGCTGAGTAATTTTCCCGAGGTTACCCCAAAAGCACATTTCAAGGGGTTCATCTTCAAATTATATTGTTGAAGTTTGTGGAATATGACTTCTAAATTGAACAAGTGATTAGAACGTTGTTTGGATTTAACCACCAAATCTTCCACATAACATTCAACAAATTTCCCTAAGGGTTTGAAGATATGGTGCATGGCACGCTGATATGTTGCGCCTGCATTCTTCAGGCCAAAGGGCATTACCTGATAGCAAAACACACCTTGAGGGGCTCTGAAAGATATAGATTCTTAATCATATGGAGCCATTTCTATTTGATTATATCCATAAATCCATCCATTAAGGAAAGTGCTTCATATCCAACTGTTGCATCAATTAAGAGTTTTGTAATCGGAACTGGAAAATCATCCTTAGGACAATGCCGATTAAGATATCTGAAATCAATGAAAACTCTAATTTGTCCATTATTCTTTTTCATAGGGACAATATTATCCAACCACTTGGGATATTGAACTTATCTGACGAAGCTAGCTTTGATAAGCTTATCCACTTCAGATTCAATTTTGGAAGCATAAGTTGGGCGTGTTCTTCTTGCAGCTTGTTTGAATCCTCTATGTTCTTCTGGAAAACCCAAACGATGAGTAAAAACATCAGAATCAAGCCCTAGAATTTCTATATAATTCCAAGAAAATATATCTCAATTTTTCTTCAAAAATGAAATATACATTTCTTGATCTTCAAGAGTCATGGACGCACTAATTAAAGTGGGGCATGGATATTCTTTTGTACCCAGATTTATTTCTCTGAGTTCATACACAGTGGTGGCGATACCCTCTTCAAATGCTGGAGGAGCATCCCTAAGATCTTCCTCTTCTTCTTAAATATGTGTTACTTCTTCTGTTTCTACTTGCATAGTAGATGATGAAGTAGAATTTCCATGATCAGGAGAGATGTTAAAATTTGAACATCTTGAAGAAGAGGCTTCCATTTTTGACCCTATTGATGATGAAGGGTCTTCCTTGGGTAATAGAGAGAAGATGATGTATTGAGAATCGACATCATCGTTCACCTTTAAAATTTCTATAACTTCTTCTGGCCTGGTTGGTGAAGTATAGACTTGCTGGATTTCAGCGGATGAAATGAAGACATCTCCATTTGATCTTTCATCATTGCTTAGTGAATCAACACTTTCTCCCATGCTGTCTAGCTTGATTGTCGTAATTGACATTATGGAAGTTTCCATAAGAGTACTTGGATTTGGGTCTATTATGTCAATTTGGCTGATATGCAACACATAATCTGTACTCACATGTGTGAATGGGTTTATTGGAATCTTTTCCAAACCATATGGAGCATTAAGTTTGGTAACCTCTCTTGTTGAGGATTTCTCCTTTCCCTCCATGTGATAGAATTTTGCCTTAATGTATTAAGATTCACATGTTATGAATGGGGATTTATCACCATACTATGTACCAATTTGACCATTGAAACAATATTTGAGGCATTGATGGTGTGATGAAGGGATAGTCGCATGTTGATGTAGCCAAAGTCTTCCAAGAAAAACGTTGAAGGCTGTATCATGATCAACAACCATGAAATATGAATTGGATACAAGGTCTCCAAACTGAGTTCTGAGTGTAATCTCGCCCATTGGTTCTTTTTCATTTTTATCATATCCTTGTAACATTAGAGTATAAGGACATAAATCAGATTCTATGAGGCCCAGTCGATGAAGTGTGCGAATGGGGATGAGGTTGACTCTTGAACCATTATCAATGAAATATCTTCAGATGTTTACACCATTGACCTTTCCAGATAAATACAAAGGTCTAATATGTCCATGAAAAACATCATCTTCATCTTTATCTATGAAAGATATCACTACATGGCATTCTGCAGGATTATTCTCTATATGGTAGACTTCAGTCGCATCAATTTCAGTTTCAAATTCCTGAGGACTTGACAAAGCCTCGACGAGTGCCTCCCAAAGATCCTTTGATAGATTCAAGGTATCCAGAATTGATAACTTGGCCGGTAGTTGGGCCAAATTTTTCAAGACATCATATTTTTTATCCAAAGGTCTGCATTTCCCAACAGGAACATATGGTTTCTCAAGTGCCTTATAAGTTGATTCTTTGGAAGTAGATGCATCTTGTATCATGGTAGGAGTTGGAAATACTCCGGGATTTGGAAGATTAGACCGAATAGGTCTATTTACTTACTAAGAGGAAGAAGGTGGAACCTCAAACCGATCCTCCAGAGTAATTGTTCCAGGACTGAATCTGCTATTGGTGGAAGAATTTACTTGTTCTTGTTGAGCCCGTTGAAGGGCTATGCCATGAGTTTCTATTGCATATACAGTTCTAGCAGGGGTAGGATTGGAATAGTGGATTCTGGGATATCCAAGCCTTCCTTTGTATCCTAGACCTCTAGAACTCCCTATAATTCCTCTGTTTGATGCAGGGAACTCAGGATCATCAAAATTGAAACTGTGACTGGCATAAGGATCTGTTAAATGAATCATATTAATATAACCAAAGATCAACTCTTCATCTAATGAAGATTCTACCTGATTAGCCTATTTAGGTTGTGATGTTAGGAGGGGCGGTGCCCGTGGCTTTTAAGTAGATGGCATAAAATTTGCCAGAGTCAAATAAAACTTGGGATTTGACACGATCTCATCTTCTTCTAATTGTTCCTATTTCTTTGAATTATTCCATTTCTTTGAGGATTTTCCACCTGATGAAGAGGGTTTTTCTATGACATTAGTAGCATAAGACACAATTGGTTTCTTAAATTGCGTTTGAAAAATGGAAGGAGTTCGTTTGGTCGTTTTTCTGACCATCCAATCATCATATTTATTTGTATTTTTGCTTTTTAATTCTTTCCACTCGCTTTCTTCCTCTAGATTTATAGTAGTAACACATGATACCTGAGCTGAAGAACCTTTCAATTTTACCTATCCCGAGTCCACCATATTCTGTTGAAGGTCTTTGAAGACAAAACACTCCTTAATGGGATTCCCCAACATCTGATGAAATGGTCAATAGTTGGGACGGTCTTCATCTCCTTCCTTGTTCGGCCTTTTGCACCTTGGAAATTGAACCAAGTTATTTTCCAGAGCCGACATGAAGTAACCAGGAACTTGTTCATTTCGGAAAGAATAAACCTTACTCTTTAAATCCTCAAATTGTTTCTGTCTTTGATCTATTTGATCATCTTGATGAAACGGACTCTGTTATTGATGCTCAAGAGGTGGATCCCTTCGATAAGATGAAGGTTTTGAAGTAAAAGTAGCTATAGGTGCTTGTTTAAGTGTAACTATAGCAGTCTCTGCTTTACCCATTATCCTTCCTGGAGCTGATGGAATTACACAAGTTTTATCCTTAGTCTTCATAAGAGTGTCTTCAATCTGCTAAGAAATCGAAGTAAGGTCTCGAAACCCCCTGTGTATTTCATAGGGATCAACGGTGTGCGTAATTCATCATGCAAATTTTCCACACAGATTGGAAACAACTCTTCTTGAGGGAGTGCTAAGCTCAGGGAATATGTTAATCCCTTCCAGTGAGCAATGAAATCTGAAACCCTTTCATTCTCCATTTTCTTACAATTTGTAAGATAAACAACTGTTGTCTTTGGCAAAGTTGAGATGAATTGAAGAAGGAATCATTGACGGAGATCCTCCCATCCGGTAATTGACCGGGATTGCAATCTTGTATACCAGACAAAAGCAGGCCCTTGTAATGACTGTACAAAACACCTGAGTTTAACTTCTTCTTGTTGTTGAGGGGTTCCCATCATAGGATCACAGTGAGAAACAAAATGTGTTAAGTGTTGCTATGGGTCTCCAGAACCATTAAAGATTGGGAATGTGGTACTTGTAAAATTTGATGGGGGAAGAATTGCATCAACCCATTCAGGGTAAGCTCTCTTCTCCGGTTGAACCGGTGCATGCTTTCCTTCCATATCTTCCAACCGAGCTGTTAATGACTCAATGGTAGTTATTAACTTTTGAGAAACATCCAGTTGAGCTTGGACCTGTCCAGGTGCAATAACTGGAGCTTGAACAGGTGTGGCGATAGGGACTACCACTGATGGTAGTATTGCTGGTTTTTGTTGCATATAACCTATAGGATTGGACCTGTGAGGGTGTACTGGTAAAGGAGGACATTCTTGATCTGTCCCAATAGCTATAACAACTTCCCTTGACTGACTGACTCCAGCACGCTTAGGAGGAAGACTACCTTAAAGCAGTTCTGTATTCAACCTCCTTAACTCCTTCATTTCCGCCTCTTGTTGTGCGAACCTTTCCTCTAATGAGAGTGATTGGACTTCTCCAGAGGTAGGGTGGGACGTAACCTGATTCTTACCTTTCCCCTTTTTATATGCCTTTCAGAGGGGGGGAGTTGGTTGTTTGAAGTAATTCATAGATTCTGGGTAAGCCTTTGATTTCGTGTACGCACAAATTCTTCATTGGCTTTGGTGTGCACAGCCTCTTGAGTAGGAACTTCCTCATCTAATCCCTCTGAGTGAGCATCATGTTCTGGAGGATCAGCAACAATGGAATTGATGACATTTATTGATGCATAATGTATTGCATCTTTTCCTTAATGACACATTGCATTTTGTTAATTTGATCCCTCAAGAACTTATTAATGAACCATAATTTGGAGGTAATCTCCTGATAATTCGTCTCTTCATTCCTCTTGTGGCTTCTTTCCCAATTGATAGAATACTGACTTTCTTTGAGGAAGAAATTGAGGATTTGAAAAAGTCCCCAGTCCGGTGGACTGGGGTTGTTCCTGTCGTTCCTGATCAACTCCTCGAATCCTATTTATTGATTCTGAGGGTTGGGCTAAAAGAGTCCCCAGTCTGGAAAGCTGGGGTGGCTCTTGAGCTGCTACATTTAAGACTTTCTTGAAATCTCTCCTGATTTTTCAGACTTTAGTCTGGAAATTGGATGGATACATTAACCTACATCCACTTAAATCACCTGGCTCAAATGACCATTTAATGATTTCTAACACTTATGTCACTTGATGATCTGCACGCTCTAAACAAGAAGCATGTTTGATATTCTTGTTTTCCTTATGCAAGAGTAATTTGACAACTTGTTCTCTGTATGCCTGATTTTGAGAAGAACTAGTTGAGGCATGGTCTTGAGCGATCCGTTGATTACAAACAAAGCCAATTGGTTGTGGCTAGCCATGGGCAATAACATTACATGAGACCACTTTTGGCGGTCTTTGCTGACTGTAGAGCAAAGTGAAATGTAGTGCTCCATGAACACCTCATCCCCTGATATGAATACCAGATGGTGCATTGGCAATTAACTGGTGCAATCTCCTTAGTGCACCAAGGCATGAACACTGAAGAGATCTCTGCTACTTTTCAGCCTTTGGATATCGAGAAACTGAGAGAGATGCCAAGTCAATTTGGCATTGTAACCCTTCTATTATCTTGACATTATTTTTATATTCATCATAAGATAATATTTTCTTTTTCAATTGACAAAGAGTTTTCCACATGTTGAGATGGATATCATGAATACAATCAGCTGTCAACATCTCTGAATTGTTATAATGAGAGTCATCTAAAGGCCAAAACATGACTGGCACTTCACCTTTCGCTAGTTGTTTTCTCATATTCATCACTTCCTCTTTATCATTCAATGAAGATTCTGCTACCTGATTAGACTAGAGCTGGTGCTTCTTTGTTGCTTCATCTGATTCAACAAGATTGGTAGAGAATTCATTTATCAAACTAGAAGATGAATGACCCAGGGGTGGTTCGGAGAATGACCTATATAACGACCCATACTTTACATACATTGTTATTAATTCAGAATTGAAGCACACTCATTACAACATATAACAAAACCAGGAAAGGACCGTATAGGTATAGTGTCTTTAGAAACTGGGAAATATAAACAACTGGTTCATAAATCATCTACATTGTCTCCCTTTTTTATCATATCTAGAGTCCCTTTTGGCATATCTTACTTAATATCCTTCTTAATGACCTAGGGAAAAGAAAACATACAAAAGGGTGAGCTCAAATGCTCAGTAAGGGTAAACAAAAGAAATATCAATCACATCATATTCATAAGAACATTTCATTTTGGAAATCTTAACCTGCAAAGGATATCATAATTTCATAACATGGGATAAATCATAGTAGTGAAATGTGATCCCAATAATCATAACTTAAAACATGAAACTTTGTGGCATACACACATAATCATATAGAATCATTTCTTAGTAGTCAAGACTCATTTCCAAGACTATCTTAGCTCACCAAGTCCATTTCTGAACCGAGTTCACTCCTCGTTTCAGTCCTATTTCACTGAACTGGTTTAACCTACCGTTCCAGCCATGTCTATCTCATGAGATATAAATCTTTACCCAATGCATTGGAGGGAGATATAGGGCCACCCATATCATAATGAAACCATTCTTATGTGTGCCACAAAATCATAAATCATACATCATAACATAACCCATGTAATAAAAATGGGATTCTTAAACATCGTGACATCAAAAAACAATTCATATAAGATAAAGGAATTCATAAAAATAATTCCATCACAATATAATCAAATCAATGTAATAATAGGGATATAAATAGAACCCTATATTATCTTATATGGAAAATAATTTTGATAACACACTTGAACTCCATTCTTGAGGAAAATATCCTTTCTACTTCAAAAACATTTTTCCTTTCTTAAAATGTCATAAAATTTTAAACTAAAAGAATTTGATTAAAAATAAACTTGAAAACTTGTAAAGGAATATTCTTGGAAATAATGTTTTAAAAATCCATTCATGTCTTATAAGTTAAAAAACATTCTTCCCGTACTTTGGCCGGAAAAATCAAAAAGTACCTCGTACAAAAAATGACAAAAGATTCCTTTCATATCTTTTACTAAAAACTTACCGAAGGGTAAAATTGGATTTAAACAATTGTATGTGGATGGAAATAATATTACATATAGAGGAATCATGGATGTGGATGATAAATATTCCTCAGTAAATTATGAAGTATAAACAATCTCGGATAAAAATGAGATTGTGAGATTTTCCATTACCTTAGGTCTGATTTGCTTCGTAAGTGTCCGAACCTCCTGTATAATGATTTAAATAATGTCATTTACTTATTCTAGAATCATAATCATTGTTATGATATCATATATGGTCATATTCTTAGCTTCTTATTAGTAATATTTCATTGCTACTTGTTATTCGGGTGTTTATTACTTTTTGTTCTTATGCGTGTTTTGTCGAATAAATTCTTATTCTTCTCTTTAGGTTATAGATACCTCATTTCCAGAATGGTATTAGTGTAATATATATCATATTTATTTATTCAATTCATTTATATAATCATTATGCAATGAAGATCATGTAAAACGAGTCGCATCACATCGTGGAGACGGTATTCTGTACGTACGCACGAGCAATGATATCGTTCCCATGATCGTGGAATTGTATTGGAGTGTATGTATACTTTTTCAGAATCAATACCACTTTACAATAATCATATATAGTTATTTATTTTCACCATTATACCCATCCAAGTAAGGTGGTGGTGGAAAATAGATTACACCACAGCGTGGAGACGGTATTCTGTGCGTACGCACGCACGGTGATTTTGTTTTCCATAGGATGGATAGATGGTGAAATAGGGTTGTTTCATAATTATACTAACATATCCGTATATGATTGATACTGATTTTATTACTTCATAATAAAACAACTAAAGAAGAAGAAGTGAAAGAATAAATAAAGTTGAAAGAATCGGTAACGGACATTACCTCTTCTTTGAAGCGCCTCTTTGAGACCTCCTCTTAGGGCACTAAAATTGGTCTTTGAAGAAGACTATGACCTCTAGGATGTTTCTAGGGAAGTGTAGAAGATAATTTTTCAGGGTTTGGACGAGATTTAATGCTCAAAGTGGTGTGAGGAAGAGAGGGAGGAGGTGCCCTTTTATAAGGGAGGAGAGGGGCACCTTTGGAAAAACTAAAAATATTATTTTATTATAAAGTCATATTCGGTTTTTAATAGCTCACAATTGATTTATTTCGAAGATAATGTAGGTATGGTTCGAAATCCTCTCATCCAATAGAATTTAGACAAGTTTAGGTATCTATTTTAACCTTATCATTTAGATTTATCTTTAAGTTAGATAATTTAACTTTTATCGTGTCTTCTTGTTTTCTTACACTATAAGGTTAATAAAATTACTATAACAAGCCAAAAGAACTCCAAGTTGTTTATTATTAATATATATAACCTTATCTTAGTCATTTTACTGAACCTTAGATTTTTAGGAATAAAATAACAATTAATAATATAATATTTGTTTAAAAAACTATTTTATGTCAATTTTGACACTATTTGGTAATTGATTTTTGTAAAAATCATAACAGAAAGATTAGTTAGAAAAAATTTAATTAAATCAATAATAAAATGTCATATTAACATATAAAATTATTTTAATTCATAAAAAGTCTCAAATTACATTTATTTGGGTATTTATGACATCAATTATGTCAATATTTCATTAATAAGATAATTAATGCATCATCATTGTGTCATAAATAAATTAAATTATTTAATGTCTAAAAATTAAAAATTAAATATCATTATTTAGGAAATATTTTTATATTTCTAATGAATATTTATAGTTGAATTTATCTTATGTATAACACTATATTAAAAATGATTTATTTATTAAACTTTGATTTTAACTATTTTAACCCTTCTTTAAATAAATTAATAATAAATGTCCTAATCTAATCCAAGTGGACCTAAATGGTCCTATTTTATTCATAAGGTTGTTTTTGATCGAATTAAACTTATCCAATAGAATTAGGACATGTTTTAGGGTAATAATAATATCATTTTTACCCTTAATTACCCTATTTAATTTTAACCGTGGTAAAAAAAAGTAAAAAGTTACTATTCACCAAAAATTATTTTCATCTCATTGAACCACATTTTACTTACTAACATCAACCATGTCTCTTGGAGTTTTAAAATTCCATTCACAAAAGCGGTAAAATTAAGTTTTATGTGAATTTGGAAATTCTCCTAGGAGGTGGGTAAAAGAGAGTGAAAAGTTCAATAAACTTTTTATATATCTAAAATTATTATAAAATGACTCCAATGAATTGAATTGAACTTATATATGTATTATGTATCAATTTTTACCTAAAATAAATTTAAATAAAATAAATAATTATTTAAATAAAAAGTCGTTTTTTAAATAGTAACCTAGTGTTTTAACTATTCATCAAAAAATTGAAAGTTTTCAGAAAAATACCAAAATTCCACCCTAGGATAATTTCGATATTCCAAATCCAAAAATGAAGACCATTTTGAAAAATAAAATTTACAAAATTTAAAAAATTGGGTATTACTATTCATAACAGCTAGTTTTAATAATATTTTAATAGCATATTGTTGTTTAGTGAAACTCGGTATTGCGTACGACGCAAGCTATCGAGGAAGGTCGTGATTGCATGTAAAGAAAGCCAAGCTAGTGTTGTGTGTAGTGAAAGATTCTTTTGATGATTTATATAACATAAAAACAAAATATTTCTCATAAAAGTCTCGGGTGTTACAACCTACACCTCGGGCTATCTTCTGATTGATAAAGTATTTCACCTGCTAGTGGTAAAGCATCAGACATGACTGGCTTCACATTTGCAAGTGCCTAAAGATAAGAGGGATTTCTCGTCATTGCATTTTCCTTTGAAGAATTTTCCCTGCAATGTGAATTACTACTACAGAGAGGACTTTAGAAGCTAAATTCATCATCATGGGGAGGACCACCATGGTGGGTTACAGGAAAAGATGAAACCTTTTTCTCCTTAGTCTTCTGACCACGCAGAGGGTTATCATGGCTTTCATCTGAAGATGATACTTTGAGATCGATTGAATAGTCATGAAGCAAGACTTCATGAGGAAGTGTATGATGTAGACCTTCTGAATTAATGTTCCCACTATTGGCAAATGAGAGAGTAGAACCTTGAGTTGCAACAGATAATTGTCTGAGTGCATTAAGAACTCCAGCATCGAGTAAGGCCTTATTACAGAT
The DNA here is from genome assembly GCA_963277665.1 of Viscum album. Lineage (NCBI taxonomy): Eukaryota > Viridiplantae > Streptophyta > Magnoliopsida > Santalales > Viscaceae > Viscum > Viscum album. The sequence goes on from OY728129.1 coordinate 1,836,149,609, forward strand.
TGGCCCATGATTTCTTGGCTGTGTTGGACGGGACTTTTTATTAGATGCCTTCTTACTCACTTTAGGAACCACTTGTTGACAAAAGTGGTTATTATGGGCAGATGTATGTGCCTGCTCAGGAGAAATAGTCAGGTTAGGCTGATTATCTCCACTCAAATCAGGTGTATGTGCCTGAATTAGTTGTCCGTATGACATGGGGGAGTATGCCCCACAACCCTCTTGGACTGGAACAGAGTTATGTGTCTATTCTGAAGTGAATTGTTGATGTGTCACTCCACTGGTAGGGATAGATTTGCATTTTTTTCCCTGTGATGCTGCTGAAGCTGTTATAATATCCTGGCAGGCATCCAGAATATGAGCAGGGATTTGCTTCTGCTCCTTCACCATTGTTAGAATATGTTTGGTGACTTCAGCTGCCGGAATGGGAATATACATCCATTCTGTGCTTGGAGTAGGTGTGTGTTCCTGCTCCTATCCTCCTTTTCCTGTCAGTGAATTCTGATAGTACTCATGTGTGGGGGCAGAGAGTTGAGTATGCTCCAATTTTTTCATCAGATCTTTCCTACTGAATTCTCTGAATGCTACTAAAAGAGATTGTTGGTAGGATTGATTAACATTGGCAGGTGTATGTGCATGCTTTTTATTCTTCTTCAAGTATGGTTGACAACTTTCCTTCAATACTGGTAGATGAGACTTCTGACAGAATTGTTGATTGTAAACAGGTGTATGTGCCTGCTTATCAGTTGCCACCATATTGGATTGTTGAGATTCTTTGGGTGCAGTCAGACGAGCCTGCTAACTGGACAATGGGTTATAAAGAGGTGTATATGTCTGCCTATAATACTCCGCCAGAATTTCCTGGTGGGATTGGTGGGTTGTTCCTAGATGAGTCTGCTAGACAGCGGAATTAGAACAGATGGGTGTATGTGCCCCCTCATTTCTTTCCATCAAGTTGGTTTGATGGACTTCTATGGAGGGGGAAGAAAAAAGAACCTGCTCCCTATTGACCAGATTTCACCTCTGGTGGTTTGTCTTGCATGCTCGGGTCTGAGGAACCTAAGCCGAACCTCTAAAGGTGATACCCTCATCATGTTGAGAGTGCACTGTTGCACGAGTCTGGCAGTGATTATTGATGGGATCCCCCAGGAAGGACTCCTGTCTCCTTGAATTAAGGCCTTGAGTGAACTTCTCATTCACCTACCCATAATATGGGAGGGAATGGTGATTGTTTTCCGTGGATAACGACTCTAAATGGTTGGAAACGGTGGTTGGCACCACCTGCTTCTTAATTGCTGGTCGTCGCTGTCCGGACAACTAGGGTGAATTATTGACTTGGAGGGATTATCGAGCGGCCTCTAGAGTTGGAATGGTACCGTGTTGATGGTATTCCTTACCCGGTGCATTTGATACCCAGCGTTGAAGATGCTGAGTAGGTGATGTCGTCCTCAGAGAGGACGAAGATCCAGCAGGAGTAGCAGCAGAGGTATTCACAGCAGAGGCATTCACGGGTGTGAACTTTAGAGAAGCCATTTCTATAACGCAAAATATCTTGGAAAAGAGTGATTGTTTGATATAACAGACATAATCAATATAAGTTCGGCCACTACGTCTTTTGGATGAGAACATATGTTATTGATTGTTTTGTTGGCCCTCTCATTGAGTTTAAATAGGGGCCTAACAAATAAGTAAAACATCATTTTAACTTGGTTAAGGATTCACATCGGGTTCACCATTTTTGTTTCTTCCTAGAAATGGGGATGACCTTGTTTGTTTAAGGTTCAAACACTCCAATCGGTTTCTAACGGGTTTATTCGTAGAATTGAAAACACCCAATGATTCTATATCCAATTGTACCTACTTTCCAAAGGTAGGTGCTCACTAGTTGTGGACCGATGAGGCTTAAGAATCTGCATTGGTCGAGAGGATGGGAGGTCAGACTCATCACACATTTTTAGGGGGAATTATTTTCTAGTATGGGACTCTCTTTATAGATTTAAGTTATGTTCGTGAATCCTTATTACATTACCAAATATGAAAATGATCTTTCCTTTAGATCTAACAATCAATGATTAATATTTATAAGATTTAGAGAATCTTTATATGTATTTGAGGTTCTTCATCGATAGAGAATCATCTGTATTTGATAGATATTCTTAGTCAAAGGTATCCTTCAACACATTATATAGAAATATCTTGGTCATTATGATGACCATACTAGTTTTAAAGCCACTCAGCAGGGCACTTGAAGTTTATTGTCATTCATAAGGACATGTATTATTTTAGAGTTGGGATTGTACCCATAGATGGGATACCTACGTATCCTTATTATAAAAGGAATCAGAATCCACATAGTTCGGGAATTAAGATATAGTTTAACGTCATATGGTACATTTGAGAATTAATGGATGATGTGCTTGAACCTTATAAAGTCTTCCTATGTACTCTACCTTTAAGGTAGAGATCAAAGTCCACATAGTTCGGTTAAGAATTGTGGGGCTTACGTATGATTAACAACCTAAAGAGATGTGTCATGGTTACTTTTACACTCTAAGCTCACGTGAGTCATGATCGGTGTGAGAAACAAGAGGTATCAGAAACCTGACAATTTGTGACATGAAAGATATGGTCACAAGGAATGATATGGGGATTATGTATGTATGATTGCCCAAATAGATAAAGATAGGGACTTATTTCAGAGAAGAATTCTGGGAACAGGGTCCATAAAGGTATATGTGATTTTATGGAGATTTGGATACTCTAACTTGGGGCTTACTCCTGAGGAAGATGCCCAAATTAGGAGGGGACTTGGGGCTTACATCTAATGAGGATGCCCAAATCAAAATAAATTAAGACTGGTTAAGAGAAATTAGAATAGGGGCTTACTCCTGAGAAGGAGGCCCATGTTAAAGGGACTTGAGAACTTGGGATTACTCCTAAGAAGGAGGCCCAGGTTAAGGGAATTTGGGATTTGGGGCTTACTCATAAGGAGGATGCCCATATTTGGGAACTTAGGGCTTACTCCTAAGGAGGATGCCCAAATTAGGGAACTTGTACTGGGGATTACTCCTGAAAATGTGGCCCAGGTTAAAGATCTTCTCATCTTAAAGGATGAGGTTGAATGAATAAAATCTCTAACCCTAGTGACATAAAGATATGTAAATCACTATGTTTTGAGATATATTCCACAAAATCCCTTTCAGGTAAGGAATCCAACAAAGGAACCATGCCATAAATGACTTTGAAGAGGGTTTTGAAGGCTAAATATTTAAGAGGAGAGGTGGATTTAAAGAAATGAGTTGAATAGGCAGGAGGGGTGCTCAAAAGAAGGTAGGCGTGCAGGTCCCGTTTGGGAGCGCAGGTCCTGGTCGCGCAAGTATACATGCGCGACACTTGGGTACTTGCGCGTTGGTCAACCCATAGGGTAATACTTGAGGGAGGCTTGGATCAAGCCTTTAGTATTATCCCTAAGGGCTTCCAAAAGGGTGGCACACAGGTTTTGTTGAAGGGATAAGGCGGCGCGCAAGTGTGGCCATTTCCCTCAAGGGTTAGACACTTAGGCGTGCAGGTGTTGATGAATTTCAACACTTAGGCCTTGTTCTCGTTATTTAGATCTTCCATTCTAGGTAAGAAATTACCTTAGAAGTGTTCATAAGACTTCCAGAAGAGACTAGGGCACTGAGAGCTGAAATCTGAGTTTTTGGATTTTTCGTCCTTTAAATGGGGGGCCCATAAGGGGTATTTATAGGCTACTGAAGACCCTGGGCGAAAATTAAATAGGGCGCGTAGGTCACCTGCGCACCCAAAATGTGGCACGCAGGTATACCAGTGCGACTATCATGGAACTTGCGCGGCCCATGCTCAAAGAAATCCATGTTCAGGCCTTTGTCGATTTTTTGATGTTTCTTCAAAGGATGAATCACTTTATGTTCCACGTATTTCCTTTTTCATTCATTATACTCTGTGACGGAAAGGAGTGTCAACAAGGTCCATAATTTTTTTTGATTATAAGACATGTTATTATTATCTCTTATTTAGATATTTATGTTTTCCTCATATTCTCCTCATGCTTATGATCTAATACTTTATGATTTTTCTTTTCCCTTTCTAAGAATTTGAGAACATCTCTTTCTTATGTTTTCATTCCCTAAGTTATGAAGATAAATCATTTGATATGTCTATGAAAGGGTTTAGAGGATCACATTTATATAAAAAAATGTTTGTAATTGTTATAAAATAATATGTTTATATAACTAATTTTCAAGACACTAAAACTTTCAGTTCATTGATTATGAGATTATTCTATAATGTACTATTTATATCATGAGATTAATGTATTATTTAAGTTATTTTTATATTGGGTCACTTTGGTTGGTATAAAAGGAGGGTTCAGTTGTTTTGGATATTATTTTAGTTATTTTTGGGAGATTAGTTTATAAAATATTAGAAAAAAAACCGTTAAGTGTAAGTTTAAGATAACATCTTGATGTTTTGATAAAGTATGGATTATGTTGTTTTCCTAGTAATACATACCCATATAAATACTACAAGTGGATGTAGTTTTAGTACCAATATATCTAGGGGTAATGACCTAAAAATAGTTAGTTGAGTATATCTGGTCTATCATTATGGTGAATAGTGAATAAACCCTTGCTCCACACCTATTTTAACACTCTTGGGATATATTCTTTAGTTAATAATATTATATTTACAAGCCATTATAAATAAATTTAATATATATAACTAGTTCAACAAGAAATATAATCATGGATAACCTATATTGAAACATATAGATTCATAGGCTAACAAACTCACATTATTTATGGAATAATTCTTCTATAATTATAATTTCATTTTATGTACAATCATTAATTTAAGTATACTCATTCCTAGTTTTCCTTTAGTCAAGGTAAGGGTGGAAACCTGAAAGAACGGATTTAACAATGGGAATAATGGAAAATGTAGAGATTATCCCAATGGTAAACCTAATTAGATTAGGGATAGAATTAAAAATATTGTTACAATGTTCAACTAACTATATCAAGTTATTGGAAACAATCCAAATCATGTTTATCGCCCAAATTCACCAAGGAGGGATCAAATCACTATCGATTAATTTATGAGGTGATTTACACCCTATTTTAGTGGGTCTTCTAATCCACTGGTTGCTGAGTAGTGGTTTAATGTAATGGAAATGATCTTTTTCATTATCTAGTCCTCAGACCACAAGAAGGTGGTTTTGGATATCTATCATTTTGAAAGTGAAGTTCACCATTAGTGGATTCTTATTAAGAATTCCACATAAAATGAGGTCATAGTCTCTATGAAATTAGAAGAGTATAAAAAGATATTTTTCACTAAGTATTTTAAAAATAATATTTTCCTGAGAATGAATCATGAATTATTGGAATTTAAGAAAAAATAGGATGAGACTATTGGGTCATATGAATAAAATTTCATAAGACTTGTGAGGAATGCCTCCAGTTTTATCTTTGATACCGATATTAAAATTGATCACTTCTTTACTTTCTTAAAGTCGTGTATTAAATGGGTGGTATCCATAAGAGACTTTTTAAGATATGAAGAGATATTTTTATTGTTATCTTAAGGTTGATATGGAAACTAAAAACTCTTAATATTTTAGTAAAACTAAAAGGAAAGTGGAAAGTCAAGTAATCACTGATGATAAGATTCATGGTGTGAAGAAAGCCAAATTTCCTACATGCAATAAAATTGTGAGTAAGTACCAGAGTAATTTTCTCAAGGTATTAAGGAAGTGTTTCAAGTGTAGTAAAGTATTATATTGGGTCCACAACTATCAAACCAAGTCTAAGATGCTAATTAATGCAACATAATAGAATAAGGTCCCCACTAATGATGTTCCCACACTACAATGCTTTAAGTGAAAGTATTTTAGGTATTATTTGAATAAATCCCCCAAACCTCAATATAATTAAGAAAATTATCCTTACTAACCTACTATCCCAAGGGGAAAAGGAATAGAATTCATGATCACAACCGATGACACTGATTGTGATAATGAAGTGATATGAGGTATACTTAATCTCTATTTTAGATTTGTGAATAGCATATTTTATTCTGTTTTTTTCAATTATTTTATATCACACAAGTTTTTCCAAGAATGTGGAATCACCACCATAATTAATGGATATTTAACTATCAAAGAAAACAACTGGTGGCACAATGATAGTGTCTAGGATTTACAAATTTTCTCTGATTAACATTTGTGGGAGGATACTTCCTGTGGATTCAATTCTTCTTCCTTTGGTTTAATTTGAAAAAATATTGGGTATAGATTTGTTTTCCATACATAAAACACATATCAAATATCATTATAATAAAGTCTTATTTCATATCCCAAATCATCCATTTATCATGTATTAATGAAAGGATGAATATAAACCCCCTTTGGAAGAAAATTCTACAATATCTAACTCAAATGGTCAAGTAGGAAGTCAACATTGATGATATGCCTATTGTATAGGAATATAATGATGTATTTATAGATGAAATTCCTAGTATTCCCCAAGAGTGTGTGGTTAATTTCTCAATTTAACTCATAATTATATCCATGTTTATCTCAAAGATCCCATATAGAATAACTCTTATTTAATTAGATGAGTTAAATAAGCCACTGTAAGATAGTTTGGACAAGGTTTTTATAAGCCCTAGTTCTTTACTGGGGGGTGCACCAGTCTTCTTAGTCAAAAATAAGGATGGATCGACTCATCTTTTCATTGATTATCATGAGCGTAATAAAATCATGATAAAAAACAATTATCATCTACCCCGTATTGATGATCTATTCAATTAACCCCAAGGATTTCAATACTTCTTAAAGATTAAAATTTTATTGGGATACCATCAGTTAAGGTTCTAAATGGAGGATATATATATATATGATGGATTTCTATAAAAGTTATGGGCACTATGAGTTTATAGTGATGTTTTTTGGACTTACCAATTCCTTTGTTGTATTAATGGATCTAATGAATAGATTCTTTAGAGACTACCTTGATCAATTTACGGTTTTCTTTATAGATGATATTATTATATATTCAAGGATTAATAAAGAGAATTAATATCATTTAAAAATTGTGTTAAATACCTTCAGAAATGATAAGTTTTATGAAAAATTCAGTAAATGTGAATTCTGGCTACAAAAGATGTATTTATTGGGTTATATAAACATAAGAAAGGGAATATCAGTAGATCCATCAAAGATAAACTTATTGAGCAATAGCTAAAACCAACCACTATAACTAAGATCCATTGTTTTCTTGGGTTAATGGGATATTACCAATACTTTGAGATAAATTTTTTATGACTATCAAATCCACTAAACAATTTGACAAGGAAGGGAGAAAATTCCCTTTGGACAGAGGAATGTGATGAATATTTTAAGGAATTGAAGAAGAGGTTAGTCAATTCCCATGTACTTACATTATAATACAGTGGGAAAGGGTTTTTAATATACAATTATGCTTAAAAAAGGGTTTAGGTTTTTTCCTCATACATAATGATAAGGAAATTTCTTATGGTTCATGCTAATTAAATACTCATGAGAAATATTATCTGATGCATGATTTAGAGTTATTGGTGGTGTTCCTGACATTGAAGATTTGGTGGAATTATATCTACTTAGAAAAGTGTGATATATATTTTGATCACAAGATATTGAAATATATATTCACACATAAGGAATTAAATATATTTCAATGGATATATTTGGAGTTTATAAATGATTATGAATTCTCAATATATTACCACCCAAGGAAGGAAAATAAGGTGGCCAATGCTCTAAGTAGGAAAGATCATGATTCTTTTATCTATGATGAGGATTTAAAAAGACCCAATAATTAAAGATTTATAGAGTATGAATCTTGAAGTCGTGATGGGGGAGATAAATTCAATTTTCTTGAATGATTGGTTAACCTTCCATTCAAATAAAGATCAAAGAATCCTAGAAAGATGGTGTAGAGCTACAGAAAAAGGTAGAAAATACTTTAGAGTTTAATGTCAACAAATATGGAGTTATGAGGTTTGGAACTTGGATATGTTCCCCATCAAAGTCATAATTAAAGAAGGAACTTTTGGATGATGCACATAACTCATCATTTTCTATATATTGAGGAAGTATGGAGATGTATAAGGATCTAAAACAAAACTTCTTATGGGATATTATGAAGGGATATATTTTAGAGTATATATATCGATGCTTGGTATGCCAAAAAGTTAATGAAAAATGAAAACAATCTAAGGGTATATTGAAACCATTACCCATAAAAGTATATAAATTGGAAAACATCACAATGGAATTCAGTTTAGGACTCCCCAAAATTTCTAAAATCCATAATACAATTTGGGTTTTATTTTATCAGCTTAAAAATTCAGTGAATTTAATGTCATTAAATAAGATTTCTCTCTTAACCAGATCACTAGGATATACATAAGAGAAGTGGTGAGGTTGCATGAAGCACCATATAAATTGTATCTTATTGGGATCTGAGGTTTACCTCGATATTCTAGATAAATATTCATATATATTTAGATATATAGTTAATCTTTAGCACTAAATATCATCCACAAATAGATGGTTAGTCTGAGAAAACAATTTAAACTCAAGAGGATATTATGAGATCTTTTTCAATGGATTTCCAAGGATGTTGGTATCAACACCTCCCCCTCATAGAGTTATCATAAACAACATTTTTCATTCTAGAATTTAGATGGAACTATGTGAGTCTCTGTATAGAAAGAGGTTTAGAACTACAACATACTATGATGAGGTTGGAGAGATTAAGCTGATAGATCAAGACCCTATTCAATAAATTCTAGAGAAGGTTCAAACCATTAAATAAAATATCAAAGCATAAAAAAAGTTGTCAGAAGGGTTATGAAGATAATCACCGATGAGATCTAGAGTTTGAATTTATAGATCAAGTATTTCTATAAATATCTCCATGAAAATAGGTCATGGGATTTGGGAAGAAAGGGATTTTGAGCCCTAGATACATTATTCCCTTTGATATCCTTGATTATCTTGGGGTCGTATATTATCACTTAGAAACCAACCCTCACATATACCAAGTGTATAATGTCTTTAATATATCATTTTTTAGTAATTATATACCAGATCCATCACATGTACTAAACTCAAAAGTTTTCCAATTGGAACATGACCTATCTAATAAATAACAACTTGTAGAAATATTAGATTGAAATGATAAGGTGAATCAAAACAATATCGTACATCTTGTAAAAATTATATGAAGAAATTATAATTTTGAGTAGGATAAATGGGAACCTAATTATGTGATGATAGAAAGTACCTGAACTTTTTTCCTTCCTTATAATAAAATTTTGAGGAAAATTTTCTTTTTAAGGGGGTAGAATGAAACAACCCATGATTTCAGTAATTATTTTTCCTTAATTAGGTACTATTTGAGTATATTTTCTAGCACATAACACTTGGAAAAAACAAATAACCTTATTTCTGTTATAGTTGTTGAATTTATTAGTATCACCAAATCAACCACTTTATAAAAACTATATAAAAGGGTATAATAAAACAAATGTCATTTTATACTTAGAAATATATGTTTCTTAAAATTATTTTATGTATGCTTATATCCAAATTAATTCTATCACTTTTAGAAGTTTAATTTGAAAAAATTAATATTATTTTTGGATTTATCATGGTAATATTATCTTAAGATGAATTTGTAGAATTTTTCCAAAAATTGTTTTTTAGGTAAATAGTGAAAAATACTATTTTTTAAAATATTAAGGATTGTGTAACATACTTGGATATTAGAATAAAATAAAACTTAGGAAACTATTTTCTTGAACTAATATATTTCTTTTACGTAGTAATGTATTTTTTAAAATATAATGTTTGAATTGGAAATCTATATTTGATATTTTAAAACATAAGTAATATTTTATCAAAAAACTGTTTTAAATACATTATAAATTAGTAATTTAAAATTATTTTTTATCAATTGGATAAAATTAAATGTATTTTAAATTTAAAATTATTGTTTATAAATTATCTAATAAGGTCCACTTTATATATTTTCATAAAGATTAAGTTTCCATGGGTAAATATTAGTTACCCTGCTAAAACATTTGTTTTTCAAAGAACAATACTTTTCTAAATGTTGTGTATTATTAAAATTAAATTAATTAAATTTAAATTAATTATCTAATATTAATTATAAATATATATAAAAAATAATTAACACTCATTTTATGGGTAATCAATGTTAAATAATACTATGAACACTTAATGATTAAAACTCCATTTTTCTAGAAAAGAATAGTTTTTCAACAAATTTTATGTTTTGATTTAAAATTTAAGTTTCTCTTATTTAGAAATTTAATTAGACTTAATGTATCCAAAATTAAGATTCATAATTTTGAAATGTTTTAATAAATGTATATGTATATTTTTAGTAACAAAATAATTTTCATGACTGATATTTAATTAAGAGTAATAAGTGATTAAATGACTATTCTACGGTGGCTTAAATTTTCTGAAATTAACATAACCTTTATACCATATTGAAAAAATTTTTTAGGATTTAAAGTATTTACTACATGTATTACTAACCTTCCATTACCTAACTCACCTAAAATTCATTCCTTTCTATTCTTTCCCCTTACTTACCATTATTTTCCTTAGAAAAGTACCACTTCATCACTTATAAAAGGGGGTCACTTACACCCTTTCAATACCCCACTCCTCTTTTGAAATTTCCTTTAAAACCTACCAAAATTTATTCTCCTTGAATTTATTTACATTCCATAGTTATCCTAGTCTCCAAAAGGTATCCTAAGTCCCTCAAATATAAGGCGTTCATCAAGAGGAAGTTCAAGCTCTCAACATAGGTATCACATCTTTTTTTAATGCTTATTTATTATAATTTTATTTATAAAACAAAAATAAACATATCATAAAAAAATAAGTGTTTTTATATATTATTATAATAATGTTAAATCCATTATTTATTCTCTTCCATCTACTAAGAAAACTAAGAATTGTCGTTAGTGTGTGTTCACGAATTACAGCCTCTATGAAGCGATGATTTCGGTTTTTCATCACTACCCCTAATGGATGGACTTAATGATGATATTTAATAATAAATATAATTTATATAATGTATTTACTATTCTAAAATGATCACTTACTATCCAATTTCACCCATTTCATTCATTGGGTAACGAAAACGCTAATCATGTGTTGTGCAGACTACCACCTCCATGAATAAATGTGTTTCCTTTAACTTTACTTAAAACCATGGATGATTTTAGTTTATATTGGATGAGTATATATAATATATATTACTGATATATATATTTAATATTTTTCTATTTTTATAACACAAAAGGTGATTTTCGTCATAAGGTAATCCATCAATATAGGAAAATATCCCAAAATTAGTTCATTACCATTTTTGTTTTCATGAAACACAACTAAAAACCCCATGTAATTGTTTTATAAATTTATAAGTATTTTTAAAACATAAATTAAATTACCTTTAATTGATTTTAAATAATGATCTTTTGGAGAAAAATTAATATTGACACTGCTTTTATGAATCTAGTTCAAAATGGTTTAGATTATTAACACCTAATGTTGAAAAAAGATTACAATAATCTAATACTTGAATAGAATTTTTGTCAATGGAGATTATAAATATAAATATATAATAATAAGGTTCTAAAATAATTAATTTATATTTTTATAATTATTATGCATGAGGTTAAATCATTTTTTGTAAATTAAAGGTAAAGGTAAGGGACTTGGTAATTCAAAATCCTTTCTTTGAGTTACACAATTTATTATTAAAAAACTTATTTACAAGACTTTCCATTTTTATTAATGTTATTTCCTTATTTTTAGGGGGAAATGGTCTTTGAAAAAAAACATGTTTGGTATTTTTTTCATTTATTTTAAAAACAAAGGGGACTTTTTGAAAAGGGACTTGTAACTATGACTTTTATAATAATGAATACAAAAATGTTTTTAAAAAAACTCTTTCTGTGATTTGGTTCCCATTATATTAAAATGATATATCTCTCTTAAAGTGATGGTTTACATTTTATTTTATTTTTTTGAACCTTTTTGGATAATGATATTTTGATATCCTAAGATTTATTAAGTTTATGTTATGTGATATGTTTAAGAAACCCATTATTTTTTCATGGGTTATTTAAGTTGTGATGATGATTGTTTTTAAGAGTTACATATATATATATATAGATGATGATGGGTAGGGTATTATATCACCCTAAACCTCATTAGTATAATCTTATATCTCCTAATATAGTTAGTAATGGAAATAATGGTTTTTTCACATGGGTATGCACATGATGGTTTTTCTAACATTTTCAGGTATGGATATAAAGAGCTTATTTACATAAGAATGGGCATAACGGGTTTTCTCAAACATGTTTTCCTATACTTATGGATGTGACACATTTTCATTTCTATCAATTTATGACACATTTAAAAGTTTTTTATTAGGTTTTGTCAAGTTTTAACATGTATTTGATTTCCAAGAAATGACATGTTTTCGTGATTATGCCTTTTCAAGTATCTTGCACCTTATGTCATGTTCTCATGTTATATGTTTTATCTTTTATGTTTCCTAGAAAATATATTTATGATATTATGTGGATAGATCATTCTTTGTAATTATGATAAATACACTTATGATATCTTATTTAGATATATATATTTTCCTCATATTCTCTTCATGCTTATGATCTAATACTTTATGGTTTTTATTTTACCTTAATGAGTGTTTGAGATCACCCCTTTATTATGTTTTCAATACCCATGTTATAAAGATGATTAAGTAATGTGAGTTATCTAGGAATGTTTATAGAGGATCACCTTTATGTAAATATGTTTGTAAGCATTATAAAATAAGTTGTTTATGTAACTAATTTCCAATACACTAAACCATTCAGTTCTTGGATTATATGAATGTTTTATGATATATTATTTAGACCATGATATTAATGTATTACTTAAGTTTTTTTTAGCTTGGGTAACTTTAGTTAGTATAAAATTAGGTTTTAGTTATTTTGGATATTAGTTTAGTTATTTTTTTGATTAGTTTAGATAACATTAGTGAAAACCCTGTGGATACACTACTACAAATATGGCCTTTATCAGCGCTAGAAAATTCGATTAACAGTGCTGAAAAAATGCTGTTAATCGAGGTGAAGATAAAGGGGGTCCCTTTTATCATCGCTCAGAAAAGCTCTGATAAAGGCTCCTTTTATCAATGCTTTTAAAAAGAACTGATAAAATTTGAAAAAATATCTAAAATATGTATTTTTGCAATTTTGGGGGGCTTCAATAGCACTTGAAGCCCCCCTTTAATAGCACCCACCACCCATGGTAGCCCACACACGCCTCAGGCCAGCTCCACCCAGCCCCACCCCCCTTTAAAAGCACTAGGTAATTCCCCACACCTGTGCGTGCGACCTGCCTCTCTTAGGATTTGAACTCGAGACCTCTTGTATGCACGCCTAAGCCTTTACCACTCCACCATATTGCTATGATTTTCATTTATTAATATATCTATTTATTTATATATATATATTTAGTTATATTTACTCATATATTAATATATATGTATATTTTTTTATATTAATATATATATATCCGTATATTAATATATATATATATATATATTAATATATATATATAGTCATATTAATATATACATATATATTTAGTCATAGTAATATATACATATATTTAATTATATTAATATATATCTATCTGTATATTAATATATATTTATATCTATTTATATATATATATTTATATATTTAGTTATAATTTTTTATTTGTTTATTTATTTGTATATTAATATATATTTATATATATTTATAAGATTAGTTTTAAATACATTTATAAAACATGTTTTCTTATGTGTGTTTTTATAAATAAATAAATACATATATACATACATACATATATACAACACACACACACACACTAATAGAGATATATATTATATGTATATATGTAGTTATAATTATACATATTTATATATATTTACAAATATTATATATTAATATGTATATACAAAAGTTCTAGAAATGGGGTCTCAAAAAACCTAACAAACCGCAGAGTCACCGAAAAAGGCATAACTTCCACTCTGGGTGTCTGTTTCAACTCCATGAATAGTCGATCCGAAGATCATGGAACGAAATATGATAAAACAGGTTTCAGAGGCCAAACAAACACATAGATCAGAAGTTATGACCGTTTTAAGAAAAAATTGGCAGGGATCCTGACACAGAAACAGAGTTTTGGAGTACTTCTGGTTGTTTCTTAAGATTTTAGGGTCCTAAGTTTGACTAGACCTATGTTAGAGTCATTATTCTGTGTATATCACTTCACTGCCTTCGATTTGATATGTGGTAGAGCCCAAACGGACACCCGGAGCGAAAGTTATGATTGGTTGAAGTTGGAATTTTTTTTGGAGTACTATAACTGATATATCTTTCATTTCTCTGATCTTATAACGGTTTCAACTAGAAGTGGTCATCACTTGTTTCAAGAGCTTCTATTTGACTGGTCGTGATGCTAAAATGAACAACTAGAGCAGAATTTATGCTCTTTTTATTGAGTTGTTGGTTTCTTAGGTTTTTAGGAGATACAAGAGTTGAAAAATTTCAAATGACAATAACTTCTACTTCGAGTGTCCGTTTTGGCTCTACCACATATCAAATCAAAGATTGCGAAAAGTTATAAAATCTGGTAATCACTGAAACCCCTTCACACATTATTTGAGGTTCAAAAAAGACCAAAAATCCTATGAATAGTCATATGTTTGGCTCTGAGGGTCCGTTTATCCATAACTTCTGCTCTGGGTGTCTGTTTTGCCTCAACCACAAATCAAATCAAATTTTAAGACCAGACCTACACTACGGTGACCAATGTAACACCTTCTCGTATTCCTAAAGGTATGAAAATGTCCCTAATCTCGACAAACGACCATAATTTCTGCTTCAGGGTGTCCATTTTGGGTCTACGACATATCAAATTGATATAAAACATTTTTTAAAAAATATTTATTATATTTATATTAATATAAATATACTTATATATCAATATATTATTTTTTATGAATATTTTTTGAAATATACACATTTATCAATGCTAGGAAAATGTGCGCTAATAAAACCCCCCTTTATCAGCGCTGCTAAAAAAACGCTGATAAATGGGGCCCCTTCATCAATGCTAAAAAAACACTCATAAAGTGGGGCCTTTATCAGTTCTAAAAAAATCATTGATAAAGGGTCACTTTTAACAGTACTTTTTTTAGCGCTGTTAAAAGTTTCCTTTATTAGTGATTTTTTTAGCGCTGATAAAGAGTGGTATTGTGGCAACCCAGTTTTGTGGTAGTGATAAGTTTTTGATAACATCTTGATGATTTTGTAAAGTATATATTATATAGTTTTCCTTGAAATACATCCTTGATTAGATACTAAAAGTTGATGTGGTTTTAAAATAGATGCATCTAGTTTTAACAATCTTGAAAAGAGTTGTTCTAGTATATATTTTCCATTATTCTGGTTCATATAGAATAGGGAATTACAGTACACATAGTTTGATACTCATGGGATATAATCTTGGGTTAATAACATTATCTTTGAAAATTATTATTAAATATTTAAATATATATAACTATTTTAGTCATAAATCAAATTATTGACAACAAAGATTTAAACCTAGATATTCATAGGCTAAATTATTCACATCATTTATGAAATACTTATTCTATATTTATAGTTTCCTTTTAAATACAATCATTAATTTAATTATACTCATTCCCATTTTTCCTTCAGTTAAGGTGATGGTGGGAACCAAAAATAACCAAGTTAATAATGGGTTCAATGCATAATATGGATATTATCCCAATAGGAAACCTAATGAGATTGGAACTGGAATGAAAAATATCATGATAATGATCACCCAAATATCTAAATTGTTTTACAACAACCCAAATCATGTTGATCTCCCAAACACACAAAAGAGGTAGCAACTCACTATAGAGACATTTATAAGGAAACATCCACCCACTTTTACTGGGTATTCTAATACATTGGTTATTGAGCAGTAGTTCAATGTAATGGAAAATATATTTTCCAATCTCCAGTGCTCAGACCATGAGAAGGTTGTTTTAGTCATCTATCATTTAGAAGGTGATCTTGACCAGTGGTAGAGTATCATTAAGAACACCATGGAAAGGGAGGACATAGACTCTCTAGAATGGAAGAGTTTAACAAGATATTTTCACTAAGTATTTTCTTATGAATATTTTCAAAAAAACCGGAGTGGGAATTCTTGAAATTTAATAAAAAAAGAAGATGAGTCTATTGGTTCATACGAAGAAATTTTCACAATACTTGTGAGGTATGTCTCTAATTTTATCTATAATACCTAGAGTAAAATTGATCACTTCTTTACTACTTTAAAGTTAATTATTCAAATGCCATTAGCGATAAGAGACTTCAGAGGCCATGATGAGATTTTTTGGTGTTCTCTTAATGTTTTGAAGGAAAATGGAACTGCTCAATATTCTAGGGAAAAGAAACAGAAATTGGAGAATCATGTAAGAACTGATGATAAGATACATGGTTTGAAGAAATCCCAGTTTCCTACATGTGATAAATATGTGAGTAAGTACCCTAGTAATTGTCTCAAGGGATTATAGAAGTGTTTCAAGTGTGTTAAATTATTAGACCAAACCCACAATTATCAAACCAAGTCTAAGAGGAAAATTAATGAAATAAAATAGAATAAGGTACTTGTTAATGATTTTCCTGCACTACAATGCTTCAAGTGCATTGATTTTGTACATTATGTAAATAAATTCTCTATCCCCATATCCAATGAATAAAAAATATCCATCCAACTCTAAAACCAAGTGAACAGTGAAGGTAATTCTTGATTACTATAGTTGAGGTTGATTATTATAATGAAGTGATGTGAGGTACACTTAATCTCACTTTTAGATATGTAAATACCTTATTTGATTCCAGTTCATGGAATTGTTTTATATCAAAAAAAAATTATAAGAATGTTTAATCTCCACCCCAATTAATAGATATTTAACTATTAGTGAAACCCGATAATGGCACAATGATCATGTCTAAGATTTAAAAATATAATCTGAGTGATATTTATGGGAGGATACTTCCTACAAATATAATTATTTTTCCTTTGTTTGAATTTGAAAAAATATTGGGTATGCATTTTCTTTCCCTATGTAAATTACATATCAACTATTGGGATAAGGAAGTCTCATTTCATATCCCCTATTAACCTATTATCATATATCGATGCAAGGATGATTATGAACTACTTCTGGAATAAAATTCTATAATATAGTTTATGGAACCCAATAATAAGGGTCTCCTAGATAAAATGATTAGGGAGGAATTCTAAATTGATGACATGAATATTGTATGGGAATATACTGATGTATTTATGGATAAAATTCATGGTCTTCCTCCAAAGCGTGAGGTTGAGTTCTTGATTGAACTCATACCTGAATCCATGCCTATATCAAAGAGTTTTTATATGATAGCTCCCATTAAATTAGAGGAGTTAAAGAATAAACTACAATATAGTTTGGATAAGTATTTTATATTCTCCAGTGCTTCATTGTGGGGTGTTCAAGTACTCATTTTCAAAAATAAGGATCGATCAATGCATATTTGTATTTATTATTATGAGATTAAAAAATCATGATAAAAAAGTATCATTTGAAACATATTGATGATCTATTAAATAAACTTTGAGTAGATCAATACTTCTAAAATATTGACCTTTAATCAGGATACCATCTGTTAAGTGTTAAAAGTGAGGATATATCTAAGATGTACTTTCATATGAGGTAAGAACGTTATGAGTTTATAGTGATGTTTTTTAGACTTAACAATGCCCATTTATTCTTCATGGATCTAATAAATAAAATCATTGGATACTAACTTCATCAATTTTTGGTCTTATTTATAGATCATATTCTTATATATTCAAAGAGAAATGAATATAATGAATATCATTTGTAAATTGTGTTAAAGACCTTGAGAAAGGATAATTTGTATGAAAATTTATCAAATGAGAATTCAGTCTATAAAATGTGTCATTAATGAGTCATGTAATCACGTGAAAGGGAATATTAGTAGATCTATAAAATATAAAAATTATCAAGAAATATCCTAGACTAACCATTGTAACTGATATCCGTAGTTTTCATTAGTTACCAGGATATTACTGATTCTTTGTGAGAAATTTCTCATGGCTATAAAATCCTATAACAAAGTTAAAATAGAAGGGAGTAAATTTCATTTAGAAAAATTAAGGGGAAGAATGTTTTAATAAACTAAATAAGAGGTTGGTTACTACTCCTATGGTTACATTACCCTACCGTGGGAAAGGGTTTCTAATATACAATGATGTTTTGAAAAAGGTTTGGGCATTGTCCTCATATATAATGATAAGGTAATTTCTTATGGATCATTTTAATTAAATAATCATGAGTAAAATTATCCAATGCATGATTTAGATCCGGAGGTAGTGATATTTTCCTTGAATATTTGGAGACATTATTTCTATGTAAAAAAATTTTGATATATAATTTGATCATAACATCTTGAAATATATATTCACATAGGAGGAATTGAATATTCACCCGAGGAGATGGTTGAGGTTGGTAAAATATTATGACTACTCAATAAATTACTAATCAAGAAAGGAAAATAAGGTGGTTGGTGCTATAAGTAGGTAATATCATGTTACTTTATCTATGATGAGTATTATAAAGGACCCAATACTCACAGATCTGAAGAGGATGAATCTTGAAGTTATAATGGGGGAGATCAATCATATCTTCCCCAACTGACCACTCAACCTTTCATTAAAAATAATCCTATAAAGATTATGTACATCTATAGTAAAAGGTATCAAATATTTCAGAGTTTAACTTTGATAAAGATAAAGATATAAGGTTTGCAACCTAGATATGTGTCCCATAAAAATAGTAATTGAAGGAGGAACTTTTATATGATGCACATAGATCATCCTTTTTTATACATCCTAGAATTATTAATATGTATAGAGATCTAAAATAAAACTTTTGGTGTTATAATATAAATAGAGAGATTGATTAGAATGAATCTTTATGCTTGGTATGCCAAAAAGTTAAGGTAGGATGAAAAAATCCTAAGGGTATGTTGAAACCATTACTCATACCAGTATAGAAATGGGAAAAAATCACCATGTACTTCATCATAGGACTCCCCAAAATGTATAAATACCATAATTATATTTGGTTTGTAGTCAATATCCTTACAACTATAGCACATTTTATTGCTATAAAATAATATTTATCCCTTGAGAATTTTCCAAAATATACATAATGGAAGTTGTGAGGGTGAATATAGTACCACTATCCATTGTATCTAATTGGGATCCAAGGTTTACCTTGATATTCCATAGTTAATATTTAAAACTTCATATCATCATCATACAGATGATCAATTTGATAGGGAAATTCAAACTCTAGAGAATATGTTGTTAACTTATTCGATAGATTACCAAGGATGTTTAGATAAACACCTCCCCCTCATAGAATTATAATATAACAACAGTTTCCATTCTATCATTTAGATGAAACCATAAAAAGGCTTTGTATGGGAAGAGATGTAAGACTCTAACATGTTGGGATAAATTTTGATAGAGGAAGTTTATAATTCATAACATTTTCCAAGAAATAACTAAGAAGATTCAAACCATTCAGTAGTATATGAAACTGAAAAAATTCAAAAGAAGATTTATATATATAATCATCGATGAGATCTAGAGTTTGAAGTTAGTGATAGGGTATTTCTCTAAATATCTCCATGGAAATGGGTTATGAGATTTAGGAAGATATGGAAGTTGATCCTTAGATTCATTAGACCCTTTGAGATCCTTGATCGTGTCAGGGTTGTAGCTTATTACTTAGCACTCCATATTCAGCTCTCCAAAAATCAAGATATCTTCCATGTATCATTTTTGAAGAATCGCATACCATATCCATCACATGTACTAAACTCAAAATCTTTACAACTGGAACATGGCCTCTCCAATGAAGAATAACTTGTGGCAATCCTGCATCTAATAGATAAGATAATGAGGAACAATACCACACATCAGGTCAAAGTTTTATAGAGAAATCATAAGTTTTATGAGGTTATATGGAAACATAAGGATGGGATGAGAGAAAATTACCCACACTTTTTTCCTTTATTATAATAAAATTTTGAGGACAATATTCCATTAAGGGGGTAGAATGTAAAAACCCGTGAATTTAAAAATTACTTTTCCTTAAATAAGTACCATGTGAGTAGCTTATTTGGAATGAAATACTAGACAAAAAAATTAATAACATTATTTTTGTTATAACTGTTAAATTAGATGGTATTACTAAAATTATAAACTTTATAAGAACTATATAAAAGTGTATAATAAAAAAAAGGTCATTTTATACTTAGAAATTATTGATTAATAATTTTTTTTATGTGCACTTATATCCAAATAAATTTAACAATTTTCAAAGTTTAATTTGAAACAATTAACATAATTTTTGGATTTATCATGGTCATATTAGGTTAAGATTATTTTTGGGATTTTTTTGAAAATAATTGACTTTTAGGTGAATAATGAAAAATACTATTTTTGAAAATATTGTGGATTTTGTAACATCACTTGGAGAGAATAATATCATTAAACTTAGGAAAACTTTTTATTGACCAAATGTATGTCTTTTAATTAGAAATATATATTTTAAATTTTCTTGTTTGAATTACAAACCTGCATTTTATATTTTAAAACAGAAGCAATATTTTCTTAAAAATGGTTTTAAATAAATTATACATTAGTATTTTAAAATTATTTTTTATAAATTGAATAAAATTAAATGGATTTAAAATTTAAAATTATAGTTTCCAAAGTATCTAATATGAACACTTTATTTTTAGGAATAGATATTAAGTTACCTTGGGTAAATATTAGTTACACTGGTAAAGCTATTATTTTTCAAATAATAATACTTTTTTAAATATTTTATATTTTTAAAATTAAATTAATAAATTTTAAATTAATTCTATAATATTATGTTGAAAATATATATAAAAAATAATTAAAACTCGTTTAACGGATGATTAATGTTAAATAATACTAAGAGCACTTAATGATTAAAATGGCATTTTTTAGAAAAAAACAGTTTTCCAACACATTATATGTTTTAATTTAAAAGTTAATTTTCTTCTATTTATAAATTTAAATAGGATAAATAGATCCCAAAATTATATTTAAAACATTGAAATTTGATAATAATTTTTTATTTATTTTTTATCAATAAAATAATTGACATGATTAATATTTAATTAAGAGTGATAAGTGTTTAAATAACAAATCTAAGGTGAATCGATTTTTTCTTAATTAACATGAAATTTAAGACTTCTAAAAAACTAGGTTATAAAGTCTTAAAAACATTTATTACAAGTTTTATCTCACCTAAATCCACTAACTTTCATGATTTTCCACTCTTACCCCTTACTTACTATTCTTTTCCCTAGAAAGATCCCTCTTCCTCGCTTATAGGGGGATCTCTTTCACCCTTTAAATACTTCAATACTATTTTAAAATTCATTGAAACCCTCCCCTAATTCCATATCCTTTAAGTCCTTTACATGACCTAGTTCTCTTGTTCATCAAAAATTAGCCAAAGTCCCCGAATCTAAGGTCTTTGTCAAGAGGAGGTTCAAGGTCCCCTTGTTGGTATCACATCCTTCATAACATTTATTTATTATTCCTTACTTTATAAAACAAATATAACCATAGTATAATGATAAAATTATAATTATTATGTAATTAAAATGTTATTATAATAAAGGAACAACCATTTTTTCTCTTTTATATACTAATAAAAACAATAATCATTATCAGTGTGTGTACATGGATTACCGCCTCCATGATGAGACACTTTTAGTTTTTCATCACCACCCATAATGGATGGTCTTAATGATTATGTTTAAGAATAAATATTATTTATATAATGTATTTATTATTATAAAATGATCACTTACAATCTAACTTTACACCTCTCATTTGTTTGGTAATGGAAGCGTTAATTGTGTGTTTTATGGACTACCACCTCCATGAATAAACATGTTTCATTTTCCTTCACTTCCAAGCACGGATGGTTTTAGTTTATATTGGATGAGTATATATAATATATATAAGTAATATATATAATTAATATTTTTCTTTTTGGATAACATAAAAATTGATGATCATTATAAGGTAATATGTCAATATAGGTAAATAATCCTAAACTAGTTAATTATCATTGTCGTTTTCATGAAATGTGACTAAAACTCCCATATAATTGGATTATAACATCATAAGTATTTATAAAAAATCAATTAAAATAACTTTAATGTTTTTAAAATTACTATATTTTAGAGAAAAATGAAGATCAAAGCCTCTTTTACGAACCCAATTCTAAATGGTTAAGATTATTAATACCCGATGTTGAAAATAGATTACAAAAATATAATACATGAAGAGAATTGTTTTGAATGAAGAGTATAAATATTAAAATATAATAATAAGGTTATTAAATAATTAATTATGATTTTTATCTTTATGATGTGGGATGTTAAAGTATTATGTGGAAATCAAGGGTAAAGGTAGGGTACTTGGTAACTCAAAATTCTTTCTTTGAGTTACACAATTTATTATTGAACAACGTATTTACAAGAATTTAAATTTGGATTAATTTTATTTCATTATTTATTGGTAAAAAATATTTTTGAACAAAAATAAATTTCATTTATGGTATTATTTTTATTTTTATTAAAAATACTGGGGAATTATTCAAGAGGGACTCATAACTATGACTTTTACAACAATGAATACAAAATGTTTTCAAAAAATTCTTTTTGTGATTTGATTATAATTATCTTAAAATGATATATATCTCATGAAGTAATTTTTTACATTTTATTAAGTTATTAACCCTTTTGGATAATGATATTTTGATATACTATGATTTCTTAAGTTTATGTTATCTGATATCTTTAAGAAGCCAATTCTTTTTCCATGGGTCATTTAAGTTATGATGATTATTGTTTTTGAGTGGCACACATATGTATTAAAAATGATGGTTAGGGTCTTATATCACCCTATAAATCATTTGTATAAGATTATATATTATGATATAGTTAGGTGTGTACATAATGGGTTTTTTACACAAGTGTGGTCATGATGGGTTTGCTCACATTTTTAGGCATGGACGTAATTATTTTTGTTCAATTAGGTGTGGGCATAATGGTTTTTCTCAGACGTGTTTTTATATGATTATAGATGTTCCAAATTTTCCATTTTATCAATTTGTGACACATTTTCATGTTTTTTATCAATTTATTCCAAGTTTCAAGATGCATTTGATTTCCAAGAAATGCCATGTTTTCATGATTATTCCTTTTCAAGCATCTACACCTTATGTCATGTTCACAAGTTATATTTTATATCTTTTATGTTTACTTAATAATATTTTTATGATCTTATGTGGATCCATAATGTTTAGTGATTATAATACATGGTCTTATGATCTTTTATTTAGATATTAATTTTTTCCTTATATTATCCTCATGTTTATGATCTAATACTTTATAATATGTGTTTTCACTTATTGAACATTTGGGCTCACCCCTTTCCTATGTTTTCATTCCCTAGGTTATGAAGAATATTACCTAATGTGATATTTCTAGGAAAGGGTTTAGAGGATCACATTTATGGAAAAACAATTACAGGAATTATAAAATAATATGTTTATGTAACTAATTTTTAAGACACTAAACCTTTTAGTCCTTATATTATACAATAATTTTGTAATATATTATTCAAAATGAAAGATTAATGTATTCTTTAAGTTATGTTTAGCTTGGGTTACTTTAGTGGCTAGACATTCTATAGTAGTTTCACTGCTCCTTAACTCCTTGGTTCCTTATGATGAGAATTTATATTTTACTTTGCATGTAATTAATTAGTGTATTAACATAATATTTAATTATCACCTCATTGATAATAGATTTTTTCCCTTGATGGTTTTTGGTTGAGTGTTATCAGTAGGTATGTTCTAAATATTTTTTTGTTCTTTACTATCTTTTAACCACAGTTTATTCTTACTACTGATTCCACTAATATTGGTTCTATAACAATTAATACTTTTTATAATAGATGCATCAACAATTATTGTGGTAACAAGTGATGAGGTCACTATTTTGGTGGCCCTAGGCATGACGAGGTCCACTAAGAGTGGGATGAATGAGTGAAAATTGTTCTATTTTTCTTTTCTTTTCTTTTTGATGTCTTATGAAATCAAAATCTGTTATTTGTTAGAGTGAATGATCACACTATTTAACTTTCACATACCAAGGAAATAAATAAACAAAGGGAACTCAATGTATAAGGTTCACTACTCAAAATGAGTAGTTAATTATCATAATAATCCAGACTCACCGACAACTATACGATCAACTAAAATCACCATCATTTATATAAATGAATTGGATTTATCCTTTACTCTCAATAAAATAGTATCAATAATGTTATATCACAACACAATAATATAGGTTTACTCTTTAATCAAACTTTTTACAATATTGTCTTGTATTTTTTGGGGCATAGATTCTCCTTCTCCTATGATAATTTTCTCCTAGAAATATAAAGTTCTCCCGCACTTATTCTATGACAATAATAATTGTGAATCTTATTTTTCTTCCTATCCACACATCATTTAATATTTATTTCTCTTATTATTCTTCTACTTACACTGTTATAAGTTGTCTTCATCCTGTTTACACTACACTACACACACACTTCTTCTCTGTATCTCTAGAATAATACTCATGATTATTCTATACGTCAATACTATAAGTTTTCTTTTGAATATATTATACAATATTCTCTATAATCTTCTCTACTTTTTATTAATGCAATATCCCCTTTTCTTTTAATCTCACATGCATTAGTAGTAGCTTAATGTTTAAGTTTGAATTTCAAATTAAAATTCAAACTTACAAACTTCTTAACTACTCTTAACTTCTCCCACTTAATTTTGATCTATTAGATCATATATGACCTATTAGTCACCAGTGATATGACTATAAACATTAGATATCGAGTGTAAATAACCCTTGAGTAATCAATTAAGATACATCATCAAATCCAATTAAACATTTTGGAACTCTTTTTGACCATGGGTACTTTTTTCTTCACTATGGAATGTTGGATATCATTTTAGAAACATTTCATAGAAAATGGATATCACCATAAAATTTTGTATTCCATTTCAATCCAATTGTGTTGAACTTCTTTACAACTTTTATCAAAGACCCAACACCGCAATAAGAATTCCACAAACTGTTTCAGACATGAAATTTTTATTCCCACCATATAATGTTCTATAGAATGGTGATCCTCATTTTGAAACTTATAAAACTACCAATACATTTCACTCCTCTCAAACATGCCTCCTCAATATTTCAAGGACCTCTCAAAATGGTCACCAAGAATGGACCATGGCATCATCTTTCCTATTTAGATTCCCAAAACTATAAACTTTTTTTTAACAAATTAAGATACCTCATATATCAAGGATAAGAATTTTAGGTATCATCCTTACATGATTAAATTTCCAAAATTTCAACACTCACACATCAAACACCATTTACACCTCCATTATGTGTTTTAGCTTCCCTATTTTGTATAGGGGTGCTTCTCCATTGCAATTCTTACTGAAATTCACATTTTAAAAGACCATATCCCCATTTTATTGTTTTTTTAGGTTATAGATTTTACCATAGAATGGATGAATCAATTTACACAGAACATGGTATGTCAAAATGATCATGTCCTATGCAACTAATCCATTTCCTATTCATATACCATCTCAACAACCATTGTATACATGGACACGGTGTGGTGATGTCACCTACACCTCAAACGCCTTCAAACCCCACTCTTCATCCTCAAATGAATCATTATCAAACACCTAAAACATGATTTATGTGCTAAAAATACAAAATAACAATCATATCCACCTAATATCTTATTTACTTATCACCTTCTTCTTCATCGACTCAAAAATCTTCCAAAAACATCTCTTGGTCTCAACAATATCCCCCTTTGGATTTTATTTACAATCCCAGAACATAAATCACTTTCAAAATAATTAAACTTATAATTGAATCATCGTTTAATAATTCTAATCCTATATGACCAAACATGGTACAAGAAATAAAAATACTGAATAATGATATCATGTTTTACAAAATAGTGGCTTACATACTTTTCTTCATATCCCTTTAAACCTCTTGATATAATTCAATTATTATTTTAATTCTCAAAAAAATTCCCTTGAACCTGTGAATAATAAGTACCAAAAAAATATAACTACTAAACATGTTAGAATAATTCACATGATAAATTCAAAACTTTTTCTATTTTAACAAATCTCTCCAAATACATGCTCTCTATAAATTGAATATAACTCTCCCATTAGGTAAAACACATACTAATGGATTAGAATCCCCTGATATTCTATAGTTTTCCTACCCATATATAAATTAATTGAATGTAATTGCATTAATTATTTAATATAAATAGATTTATGTTGCTTTCCCCCTCCCTTTGACGATAATAATCCTATGAAAAAATGAGAGAGGAGATATATGCATCATACATTAACCTTTGATGAATAAAGTCTAAGAATTAATCTTAAACTTCCATGGGTTGGTACTCAACTCCCCTTTTCAGTGAAAACCAAATTGATCAACCAATTTATTTTTAAACACTTTCTAATTGGGAGAACTCATATTATTATTTTCTTTATTAGTATAACATGACAAAGATTATTTCTTATTGTTGATATTAACTTATTCATTTTTAAAACTTTGGCACTACTCTCTTAAAATGGTGAAACCTTTATTTTCACCCTTTATATGATATCTTCTTCTTGAGATCACGTATTCATCATTATTTTTTAGTGGGAAATTTTTTACATCCCCTTTAGAGTCAACATTACCTAAAGTATTTATAAAAACTCCCTTATTATTCTTAAAAGGCATCTTCTTCTTCATAGTTTCATAAACATGAAACAAGTTTACTAAAGTATGTTGTATTCTCATAAGAACAATTCAATATTTAAACTTCTTCTCAACACATTCATTTTTATAAAATATCACTTCATGGTATTTACCATAGAGTTGATATACACTAATTAAATTATATTTTAACCCATCAAAAAATAATGTGTTCTTCAATTATAGCTTTCTTATCCAATGATTGATAAACCAATTACTCTAATTTTGAGTAACCCATGATTATAAAAGGTCATAAATGGTTTCTTAAACTTATTAACATCCTTAAACTAGTTTATATATCCTATCATATGTGATGAAAATCTACAAATCAATAATCATGGATGTTTATTTTCTTATGATTTGTGTATAACTTCACTAAGGAAATCCTACTATTTTCCATCCACTTTATTTATATGATATTTTTGAGTATTATTATTCATACTAAACTTTTTAGGAATAATGGTAAAAAAATATTAGAAAAAGTGACTTATCCGATCAGACCTTCCACAAACACCTCTTTGAATAGTTGAAATTTATTCCACACCTTCAGTACATAATTTTCAAACTAATTTTGAACGTTTCAATTTTTATTTGTATGACTCCTAAAAATTTCCCTTAAAATTCCTATAGAATCATATTAATTTTGGTAGTTAAACTAAAAACTTATTAACGCGTTCCCAAAACCTTCCATTAGTATCTATAAAATGCTTAGTTACCTCTAAAAATAGAATGTTATATAGATTATGAAACTTGTTCTTATTCCATGATATGACCATCAATACTAGATCCGTTTTTAAACCA
The DNA here is from genome assembly GCA_963277665.1 of Viscum album. NCBI lineage: Eukaryota > Viridiplantae > Streptophyta > Magnoliopsida > Santalales > Viscaceae > Viscum > Viscum album. The sequence goes on from OY728129.1 coordinate 1,836,177,665, forward strand.
AAATGTTAGTGAACTCCCAACACATTCCTCTTAAATTTAAACTTCTTTCCAAACATTTTCAAATCACTATTTTTAGTCATTTTATCATTTAAATCAGTACTCCTAGAATTTATTGATTTCTTACAATCACCTAATTTAAACATAATTATAATGTTTTTAAATTGTGACCATGAATTTGGATTTTCACCAAAAAAATTAATATATTTATCAACCATTGAATGTTATCATTATTGAATAACTCAAATCACATCATTTTATGAGACTTTAACTTATCATGAAATATTATTCATTGTTCTTTCTCTAACTACATGAATAGAATTATAAAATTTATATTTTTTCCAATATAATTCCTTTTATATATTGATTAATTTTCATTGGAAAATATCAATATTCTTATCCATTTATTTGAGAATTATTTCCATTTCAAAATACTATTTCTTTTATCCATCAAGTAAATTATTCAACTTTTTAATTTCATTTGTCAGCCTTGATTCTTTCTCTAAATATATGTTATAATTATTGATAGATATTTGATAATCCTTTTTAAAACCTTGGTTATCCTTTTCTAATTTAAAGATATTCAAGATAGACTCTTTGAGTTCTCTCTTTAGTATGGCCTCAATTTCTATATCTTCCTCACTTTCATCACTTTTTCTCTTATTTATAATGATTTATCCTTTATTAAACTTTTCATTAAGTGAATTTTTACCATATTCACTAGATAAATCTACATCCTCATTAGCCTCACAACTATCATTTCCATCAAGAATATATAACAAATTTTCCTCTTTTATTTTGAGAAATTCTTACTTTTCCTTTTTGAATAATATTTTGATGCTTTATTCTTCAAGGAAATAATTGGATTCTCATCCTTATGTTCACTCTATTCATCATCATCTTCTTCTAGACTTGGATAGTTAGTATTAAAATGTCTAATAACCCTATAGATGAAAAAACTTCCAAGGTAACTTGGCATGAAATTTATTTTTTACTTTTTGGACACTTCTTGAGATGAGTGACCTGAGTTTTTCAAACATCACATCAACATCTCCATTTGACTATGAATATTCATAATCTATATATTTTTTCCACTTTTCTTTATTTAAATATTTTAAGGATATTTTTCAATCATCCTTGGTATTCTTCCTGGATACACTTCCCTTCCACATTTCATAGGTTTTAAGAATACTATAAAAATTATCTAGTGTAAATGTACATAGATCACAGTTTTTGAGTACTAAAAATTTTAAATATACCTTTAAAGATACATATTATGTTCTCAATAACTATAGTTCCTTCCAAATTCTAACTAAAACCTTGTATGTATATTAAAATTTTATTTACTATTGTGAAGAAATCAACCATAATTGTATCTTCTATCGTCTTGAGGTCTTCATTATTTAATATCAAAACCAATATCTTTAATTTATTCATTTTTTCATTAACATCATAGATATTATCAAATTAATGAAATATACCCTTTTTTTCTTGTTACCTTTTACCTTGAGAAATTTCTTCTTTGATACAGATGACAACATGACATTCTGAGCATGTACATCATTCTCTAAATTCATCTTATCTTCAATTATCATAGAAGTAACATATTCATAAGGAATAAACCAATTGGTGGTAGACTCTAAAACATTAAAACTGATATAAATAATATATTTCAATATTTTATATTTTCCATATGTAATAATTCTTCCCATAAAAAGTGGGAATCACCTAACTATTCACTGAATTCAATTTTTCCATATTTTCAAAAAAATGAGAGTCTAATTATTTAACCATGGAGAGAGACTTTATTGAAAGGAATCAAACACCAACTAAGATTAAAAAATTTAATATAGTAATATATAAACTTCTAGATCTTTGGAGGTAAACTAGTTACTCTAATACCAATTGTGGTGGCCAAAGGAATGGTGAGGTTCACTCTGAAGGGGAGGGTGAATTAGTGAATAATAGTCTATTTTTCCTTTTTAATATTTCTTACAAAATCAATCAAAGTTACTTGTTAAAGTGGGAAATTTCATTTCTTATCTCATACAGACCAAGTAAATAAATAAATAAATGTTATTCAATGTACAAGGTTCACTACTCAAAATAAATATCTAAGCTTTGGAATGATTAAAACTCACCCAAGATCATATGATCCACTAGAATCACCTTCGTGGATATAAATTAATAAGGTTAATATTTTACTTTTAATATAAGAGTATTAATAAATCTATATCTCAATATAATAATATGTGTTTTCACCTTGATCAAGATTATTACATTATTATCTTGTATTTGTTAAGGCATGGACTAACCTTATCATTTGATAATTATCTCCTGTAATAGAAAGTTGCCCCACAATTTTTCACTCAAATTAATAGGTGTAAACCTTATTTTTTTCCTATGAACACCTCACTGCACAATTCTATTTTCTTATTATTATACTTGTATTATTATAACTATTCTTGTTCCTATGTACACTTCACTACACACACACTTACACTCTCTCAATGTAGAATAATCCTCTTGATTATTATCCACTTATCCACTACAAGTCTTCTTTATAATAAAACAAACAACAGTATCTCTCCTTTGTACTACTTTTTATTCATGCAGTATCCCCTATTATTTTAATCTCACACACAACAACAGTTTCAAATTTGAATTTAAATTTCAAATTCAAATTTAAACTTCCAAGTCCCTTTAACTAATAATAAATTATTTTACTTCCTTTTTATCTATTGGATCATCCATATACTCTTAGTAACTATTAGTATGATTGGATAAATTATATATCTAATGTCAATATCCCTTATGTAATTAATTAAACCATGTCATCATATCTACTCAAAAAAAATATAAAACACTATTATAAACACGACTTCTTTTTTCTTCACTAGGATTTATTGGCTATCATTTAAAAACATTTTCATATACCATGAGTATCACCATGGAATTTTGTATTTAATTTAAATATAACTATTCTAATCTACTTTGAAACTTCTTTCAATACACCCATCCTAATGACATGTTGTCCACTCTCTATTTTAGATAGGAATTTTTCTTCACACCATGGAACCCTCCTCAACTTGAATATCCTCATTTTAAAACTTAGAAAATTTAAAATCCATTTCACTCCTCTATAACATTTCTCCTAATAATTTTGATTAATTCTCAAAATTTCCAATAATAATTCACTATGGTGTGGTCTTTTTCATTTAAATTCCTATAACTTTACTCTTCTTTTCAATATATTAAGAAACATCATATATAAATAAAACTAATTACATATAGAATCATTGTATGGTAAATTTTCTAAAATTACAACACGAACACATCAAACACCATGAGAACCTCTAAAACATGTTTGACTTTTATTGTTTTGCACATGTAAACTTTTCTATTGAAATTATCCTTGAAATTCCCATTTTAGGAAATCATATCCCCATTTTTTCTATTCTATGTTCTCTATTCTACCATGGCATAGTTTATTCACTTTCCTTAAACCAATGTATGTCAAAACACCAATTTTTTATTTAACCAATCTATTTCCTCTTCACAAACCATCTCCACAACCATTTTATTCATGTTCATGGTGTGGTGATTTCACCCACTCCTCAAACACCTTCAAAATCCACTCTTTAACCTCAAATGAATCATTATTAAACCCCTAATTTTTAACAATATTTATGTTCTTATTAAAAAATAAAACACAAAAAACATATCCATTTAATATATTATTTACTTCTCACCTTTTTCTTCATAAACACAAAAAAATCTCAAAACACATCTCAGTATTAATCACTATTGGTAATAGTCCTTAAACCTTTTTTATGCCTCATGAAATTATTCTTGATCCTTATAAAAAAATTTAAAATATATTTATGAGGTCTATGGTTATCCATGTTACGTAGAACCTTCAAATTAAATCATTGTAGATATCATCTCATGTGTTAAAAGAATTATCCTCATGTTATAACAATAATTTTCTTTATTTTCCCTCCAAATATTAAGAAAAAATATTATCATCAATTCATATTTACTCACTCTATTGAGTGTAAAATTTTATTTTGTGTTTAAAAAATATTTAATAAAATTCAAGTGCATCTTTTTCTAGAATTCTAATGAAAATTATAAGAAACATATGATAGTAATGATTTAACTCATAATTTCTTGCATTTAGAGTCAATCTTATGTAAGATAGGTTTTCAAAGACCCTAAGGATTTGAAAATACCTTAGTCTTGGTGGTATTTACTCATTTTATATAATCTCTTCAAGAAATTATAGCTCCTATTTATCTAGTTTCCTCCATATAAGATTTAATTTTGCATATATTTTAATTTATATATTTGCTTATATGGAAATGCCTCTCATTTTATAGTATTAATAGAAGAATATTTTTTCTCAGACTCCTCCAAGTTTTCATGAACCTTTAATAAAGAAATCAAATTGATAGGTATTCTATAATGAAAAATCAATAAATATAATGATACTATGAAAATGATATGTGAAGTGAATATGTTGTCCCATATATAGGAACTAAACATGCTTAATATAAAATTTAATTGTTGTTAAACTACACAACCACTTATTTAAGTACATGCGGCGATGCAGCATATTACTATTAGTTTCCTTAGGTCATTTACATATGGAAATAAATAAATTCACACTTAAATTTCACTTATAGTAAGTAATAAATGCAAAGGTGTGTGTGTGTATTTGTATCTTTTAGGAGGTCAAGTGACATAAGAAACAAAAATACAAGATTAATATATTTGATGATAGATGGACATAGGATCAATGAAGTTGAATTATGTAATCAATGAGGGTACAATGGGGGTGTTGGGATTGGTTTAATTGCTTTATACTATCAATGATTATGTTGATCGGTTATTAACTAGAACAACCACTCTCATCCAAGTGCTCTCTTAATGCACTATTCAACTACTTAATTGGACTATAGGTCCTCATATGGTCTATTTTTCTAGATACATTAAGGGAATTAAGTTATCAGTATGTGATATTTATATTCCTTGTCCTCTTAGGAGACTATCATTATTTAGATGAAAAAATCTTTTCTTAAGTTCATGGATGAACTTTAACTCTCCTTACATCACCCAACCCCTAACTTCAATCATTTTGTGATCAAGTTAATGAATCATTTGAAACATAAGAGGAAATAGAAAGTGGAATAGATCCATTCAAGATTTGATAGTACTCCATAAATTCACCTTAATCAAAACCCACTATGATTTTTTCTACACTTGATAATGCTAAAATATAATCAAAATAAAGGGGAAAATTTTCTTGATGATGTTTCGTTAAAATAGATTTATTCTTAATGGCCTAATCTATGATCTCTAGAACTTCATAATGTTAACCCATGAACTCAAAAATAACCCCTTACTCTATGTATGTAATCTCCTTCTTGTATGTATTCTTATTTTTCATGATCAATGCACATGGAATGAAATTTTTTAGATTATAACACATTTCTATAAACTTATATTTCTTCAGTTAAACTCTAAAATCCTTTCCCCCGTGGATAAATTTCTTTATCATATGCATTGGGTTCCATCTATCTTTCTTGTTAATGAGTTACCCAATTCGATTAGACAAAACTATATGAGGATTCCCTTGGTCCCCACTAGAGGAGATATTCCCCAAATCTATGTGTGTGTGAGTCAATATTATTATGTCTTTCATGAAAATTATGATTTTCATATATAAAGGTATATTTACACTACCTGTGATATTTGTATTGTTAGGTAGATCGATCATAACACATGTATACCATTTATTATGGCATTATATGAGATATAATGCTAAAGAGTAATTGCATAATATTCATTCATACTTTCATGAACCGAACATGTCTTTTATTCATGCATTTCAATGAATGAATAAATTCAACATCAATTAAGTATTTTCCTTCATTGCCTATATAAATGACTACCATTCGATGGAAGTAGGTATAGTGGTTTTTAATATTATTCAAAAATTTAAAAGTCATGTAGCTCTCTTTATCTTCATTCTTTATATATGAGATTCTAGCACATCATGAATGGAAGAATAATCCCATCCAAACATCATATGATTGGATACCCTCAAAGTGGGGATTCCTTTTGGTTGCCTTATTTTTTCTTTATATAATACATATGAAGATGAAGATATAGTAAAATCCCTTGGAATAAAGGTATTCCATTTTCAATAGTATTCTTCATTTATGTTTATATGTAGTTTTTATAGTTATTTCATGGGGATCCTAATAAATGGGTTTTAAATCACTTATATATCTTTTATAATTTTTATTAGGATTTAAAAAATACTACAATGGTATTAGAGCTTCCCATGCTTTAGATATATGAAAAAATTATTTTAAATGAAGAAGAAATCAAAAAACAGATCATTGTTTTGTGTCTCTAGAAATTTTCCTTTTAAAATGGTTTACCCTTATATAGAAGAGCACTGTAAAGGTAACTAAGATGTTACTTTAACATAGATGGGTTATTTAAAGGTAAGTAATTCATTACCCTTATACAGATCAATTATCTATGGGTAACTATAATGATACCTATACGTGAGTGATCACATAAAGGTAACATGTGACATACCTTTATGTGAATGGGTTCCCAAAAGGGTCATATAGACTTACCCTTACACATAATGGTCTACGTAAGGGTAATCACTTGGCCTGTATAAGGGTAAACATGGTTTTTTAAGGCTAGGTAAAGGTAATTCTATGTTTTAATAGCTTTTGTAAAGTTTATTATCAGAAACCCATACATAGTGAAGGATTTAATTGGTTATATAAGGGTAATTATGATATATAAAAACTCACATAAGGGTTAATGGTTTATGTATAAATGTATCTAATATTTTCTCAAATTTACGTCAATGTAAAATGGTTTTACCAACATGCAATGGGATTTCTCAGCATAGCATAAATGTAACCAGTTCATTACCATTACATCATGATTATAGAAGGCCTGCATGAATTTAAAAGAGTTTACCTTCATTAAGGGGTTCCCTCCTACATATGGGTAAATAGAAAAGATTTTAAAGATTATTTTTAAATTATTAAATGATTTCAATAGTTTATAAAACTTTTATGAATCATTATAAAAAGTATTTTAGGGATTCATTAATTAATAAAGGGTTTGTTAATTAATTAATTATAAAGGGTTTATAATTAATTAATTAATTAATGTTTATGAAAATTTTATTATTAAATATTCTTTACATATTAAATTTTAATATTTAATATACCTTTTAAAAAAAATTATATGGTGTAAATTATAATCCATAAATAAAAATTTTTATTTATAAATCATAAGAAATAATTTATAAAGGGTTATAGATTATGAAATAAGGATAAAATATAAAGTGTTTATATTTAAATTATTAATTTTTCATAATTAATTGTATTGAATTGTTCAAATAAAAAAGGCCTTATTTGGATATTATTTAAGCCACATAAAAAAAAATTTGAATATTGATATGATCTGGGTTTAAATTATGATTAAGCATATGATATTGTTGACGCTCCTTTCCATCACAAAGTCTAATGAAATGGAAATAACTATTTCCATAGTGATTCATCCTTTTAAGAAACATCAAAAATCGACAAAGGCATGAAGAAGGATTTCTTCCCACTTGGGTCGTGCAAGTTCCACCAAGGTCATGCAAGTATACTTGCGCGCCGCCTAGTGGTCACGCAAGTGACTTGCACGCCCTCCTTGAATCTCGCCCAGGGTCTTCCCCAGCCTATAAATACCCCCTATGGTCCCCCCATTTCAGGGACGGAAATTTTCCAGAAACTTATTTTTGAGCTCCCGGCACCCTAGTCTCTTCTCAAAGCTTCCGAAAACTTCTAAGGTAATTTCTTACCTAGAACGGAAGATCTAAAGAGGGAGAGGAAGGCCTAAGTGTTGAAACTCATCAACACGTGCGCGCCTAAGTTGCCATCCCTTAAGGGAAATGGCCATACTTGCACGCCACCTTGCTCCTTCAATAGAACTTGTGCACCACCCTTCTGGAAGCCTCTAGGGATAGTACTAAGGGCTTGATCCAAGTCTCACCCAAGTATTACCCTAAGGGTTGACTGTCGCGCAAGTACCCCTGTGTCGCGCAAGTATACTTGCAAGCCCAGGACTTGCACGCCCATGCAATACTTGCGCGCCACCTTCCTTTTGGGTTCCCCTCCTACCTATTTCACCTCTCTTATGCCTATCCATTCATCCTCTTCAAGATTAAGCCTTCAGAACTCTCTCTAAAGTAATTTATGGCATGATTTCCTTGTTGGATTCCTTATCTGAAAAGAATTTTGTGGAACATCTCTTAAAAATTAGTGATTCACATATCTTTATGTCACTAATGTCAGAGATTTCATTCATTCAACCTTATCCTTTAAGATGTGAGAATCCTTAACCTGGGCCTCTTTTTCAGGAATAAGCCCCACTCCAAATTCTCATTAATTTGGGCATCCTCCTCAGGAGTAAGCCCCAAGTCCCCTAAACTGGGAATCCTCTTTAGGAGTAAGCCCCAGTCATAATTTTTCAAATCTGGGTTTCCTTTTCAGGAGTAAGCCCTAGTCTCAAAAGTTCCCAAAATTTGGGCAGCCGCCTCAAAAGTAAGCCCCAACCATGGTTCTCTTAACCTGGGATTCCTTTTCAGGAGTAAGCCCCAATTCTCAAAATCTTTTAACCTGGGCCTCCTCCTCAGGAATAATCCCCAGTCATAATTCCCTTAACCTGGGATTCCTTTTCAAGAGTAAGCCCCAGTTCTCAAAACCTTTTAACCTGGGCATCCTCCTCAGGAATAAGCCCTAGTCATAATTTCCATTAACCAGTCTTAATTTACTTTTTGACTTGGGCTTCCTTTTTAGGAGTAAAACTCAATCATAAGTCCCTTCATAATTTAGGAAACTTCCTCAAGAGTAAGCCCCAAGTTAGAGTATCCAAATCTCCATAAAGCACATATACTTTTATGGACCTTGTTCTTGGGTTTCTTCCCTGAAGTAAAACCCAATCTTCATCTATTTTGGGCAGTCATACATACATAAGTCCCACATCATTTCTTATGATGGAACAATTGTATGTTTTTACCAATACCTCTTGTTTCTCACACCGATCATGACTCACGTGAGCTTAGAGTGTAAAAGTAATTATGGAATCTTTCTTTGAGCCATCAATCATGAATAAACCCCATATTGCATTACTCAAACTACGTGGGTTCTGATTCCTTTTATAAAAACAAAGGATGTGTAGGTAGTCCATCTGTGGGTACGATCCCAACTATTAAATAATTCATGTCCTTCTGAATGACAATAAACTTCAAGTGCCCCGCTGAGTGGATTTAAAACCAGTATGGTCATCATAATGAACAAGAGACTTTTATATAATGTATTAAAGGATACCATCTACTAAGAATCTCTAAACAAATATAGATGATTCTCTATCGATGAAGAAACTTGAATACATATAAAAGATTCTCTAAAATCTCATACATACTAATTATTGATTGTCTGATCTAAAGGAAAACTCATTTTTATACTTGGTAATGTAATAAGGATTCACGAACATAACTCAAATCTATAAAGAGAGTCCCGGAGTAGACAATAATTCCCCTCAAAAAGGTATAATGAGTCCGACCTCCCATCCTCTCAACCAATGAAAATTCTTAAGCCTCATCCGTTCACAACTAATGAGCACCTACCTTTGGAATGTAGGTCCAAATGGATATAGAATCATTGGATGTTTCTGGTTCTACGAACAAACCCGTTAGAAACCGCTTGGAATGTTTGAACCTTAAATCAATGAGGTCATTCCCAATTCTAGAGGAAACAAAAAATGGTGAACCCGATGTGAATCCTTAACCAAGTTAAAATGATGTTTTACTTATTTGTTAGGCCCCTATTTAAACTCAATTTGAGGGCCAACAAGACAGTCAATAACATATGTGCTCATCCAAAAGATGTAGCGGCCAAATTTATCTTGATTATGTTTATTATATCAAACAATCACTCTTTTCCAAGATCTTCTGCATTAAAAGAATGGCTTTTGTTAAGTCACTATTGTGAATACTTCTACTAGGAAAACCTCTACTTTGAATGCATCTAATGCTACTCCTGTTGGATCGTCGTCCACTCTGAGGACGACATCACCTACTCAGAATCTTCAATGTTGGGTATCAAATGTGCTGGTTAAGGAGTACCGTCAAAACGGTACTATTCCGACTCTGAAGGCTGCTAGACAAGCCCTCCAAGTCAATAATTCACCATGGTCGCCCGGATAACGACGACTAGTGATCAAGAAGCAGGTGGTGCTAACCACCATCTCCAACCGTTTCGGGTCGTTATCCCTGGAACACAACAACCACTCCCTCCCATATTCTGAGGAGGTGAATAAGAAGGCCACTCAAGGCCTTAATTCAAGGAAACAGAAGTCCTTACTAAGGGCTCCCACCAACAATCACTGCCAGACTCGTGCGGTAGTGCGCCCTCAACATGATGAGGGTGTCGTCTCCAGGAATTTGGCTCAGGTTCCTCGAACCCAAGCAGGCAAGGCGAACCACCAGAGGCGAAATCCGGTCAACAGTGAGCAAGTTCTCATCTCTTCCATTTTCGGAGAAGTCCACCAACCTAACTTGGTGGAAATCAATGAGCGGGCACACACACTCGTCTGTTTTAATTCTGCTGTCCAGCAAACTCATCTGGCAGTAGCACGCCAATCCCGCCAGGTAATTCCGGTGGAGTACTATAGACAGGAACATACACCTGTTTATAAATCATAAGCTAGTTAGCAGGCTCATCTGACTATATGTGATGGAGTCCCCCAACCCAATGTGTTAACAACTGGTAAACAGGCACATACACCTGCCTACACTCATCAATCCTGCCAGCAGCCTCATCTGTCAGTATTGAAGGAAGTTCATCAACCACGTTCGACAGAGTGTTATCAGCAGGCATATACACCTGATAGTATTGATCAAACCTACCAACAGTCTCGTTTGGTGGCATTATGAGAAGTCAGTCAGAAAGCTCCGACGACAAATAAGAGGCAGACTAAACTCTCTTCCCCCATACACGATTACTTTCCGAATTTACTGATAGGAAAAGGAGGACAGTAGCAGGCACATACACCTACTCCAGGAATGGAATGGACATATATCCTCCTTCTGGTAGCTGAATTCCCCAAGAATATTCTATCAATGGTGAAAGAGTAGAAGCAAATCCCCGTTCATATTCTAGATGCTTGCTAGGATATTATAACAGCTTCAGCAGCATCTCAAGGAAATACACATAAATCTATCCCTATCAGTGGAGTGACACATCAACACTTCACTCCGGAATAGACACACGCATCTATTCCAGTCCAATAGGGTTGTGGGGAATACTCCCCCATATCATACGAATGGCCAAGTCAGGCACATACACCTGATTTGAGTGGAGATAATCAGCATAACCTGATCATTTCTCCTGAGCAGGAACATACACCTGCCCATAATGACCACTTTATTCAACAAGTGGTTCCTAAAGTGAGTAAGAAGGCGTCTAAGAATAAGACCCACCTAGCACAGTCAAGAAATCAAGGGCTAATCTGTAATAAGGTCTTACTCAATGCTGGAGTTCTTGATGCACTCAGACAACTATCTGTTGCAACTCAAGATTCTACTATCTCAGTTCCTAATAGTGGGAACATTAATTCCAAAGTTTTGCATCAGACACTTCCTCATGAAGGCTTGCTTCATGACAATTCGGTCGATCTCGAAGTTTCATCTTTAGATGAAAGCCACAAGAACCCTTTGTGTGGTCAGAAGACCAAGGAGAAAAATGTTTCATCTTTTTCTATAACCCACCATGGTGATCCTCCCCATGATGATGAATTTAGCTGTGAAAGTCCTCTTCACAGTAGTAATTCACAATGCCTGGAAAATGCTCTAATGGACAATGTAGTGATGATAAATCCCTCTTATCTTGAGGCACTTGAAAATGTGAATCTAGTCATGTCTGATGCTTTACCATTAGAAGGTGAAATACTTTCTCAACCAAAAGATATCCCAGGGTGTAGGTTATTCTCCGAACCACCCCTAAGTCATGAATCTTCTAGTTTGATCAGTGATTTATCTACCAATCTTGTTGAATCCGATCAAGAAACAAGGAAGCACCAACTCTGGTCTAATCAGGTAGAATAATCTTCATTGAATGATAAAGAGGAAGTACTAAATATGAGAAAACAACTGGTGAAAGGTGAAGTGCCAGTTATGTTTTGGCCTTTGGATGATTCTCAGTATGACATTTCAGAGATGTTGACGAAAGATGGAATTCATGATATTCGTCTCAACATATGGAAAACTCTTTGTCAGTTGAAAAATAAAATATTATCTTATGATGAATATGAAAATCATGTCAAGATAATATAAGGGTTACAATGCCAAATTGATTTGGCTTCTCTCTCAGTTTCTTGATATCCAAAGGTTGAAAAGCAACAGAGAGCCCTTCAGACTTCATGCCTTGGTGCACTAAGAAGATTACACCAATTAATTGCCAATGCCCCATATCGTATTCATATCAGGTGATGGGGAATTCATAGAGCACTACATTTCACTGTGCTCTCCAGTCAACAAATCCCACCAAAAATGGTCTCATGCAATGTTATTGCCCATGGCCAGCCACAGTCAATGGGTTTTGTTTATAATCAAAAGATTTCCTAAGAACAGGCCTCAACTAGTTCCTCTCAAAATCAAGAATATAGAGAAAAAGTTGTTGAATTAATCCAGCATCAAGAAAATGAGAATATTGAATAGGCCTCTCATTTGGAGCAAGCACATAATCAAGTGACAGAAGTGTCAGAAATCATCCAATGGTCTTTTGAGCCGGGTGATAAAATCGGATGTAGGTTGATGCATCCAGCTAATTTCCAGACTAAAGTTCGTAAGATCAAGAGAGATTTCAAGAAGGTCTTAGATATAGAATGTCAAGAACCACCCCAGCTTGTCAGACTGGGAACTCTTTTAACCCAACCCTCAGAATCAACAAATAGGATTCGAGGAGTTGAGCAGGAACAATCCCAGTCCACAGGATTGGGGAATTTTTCAAATCCTCAATCTCTCCCTCAGAGAAAGTCAGTCTTCTCTCGATTAAGGAAGAAGCCTCAAGAGTAACGAAGAGCCAAAATATCAGGAGATTCCCTCCAAATTATGGTTTGTCAAGAAATTCATGAGGGATCAAATCGACAAAAGGCAATGTCTCATCAGGTACATGGAAAAATGAATTATCACAGAAATGCAGATAGAAGAGATGCAATGCATTATGCATCAATTAATGTCATTAATGTCATTGTTGCTGATCCACTAGATGAGGTTCACTCAGAGGGATCAGATGAAGAGGTTCCTGCTCAAGCAGTTGTATGCACAGACACAAATGAAGAAGGTGTGTGTACATGAAATCAAAGGCTTACCCAGAATTTGGGTAATCCTTCAAGTAACCCACTTCTACCCCTCCAAAAGGGAGCCAACAAGGGGAAAGGCAAGAACCAGGTTATATACCCTTCCTCTGGAGAAGGTAAATCACTCTCACTAGAGTAAATATTTGCACAAAAAGAGGAGGAAATAAAGGAATTAAGGAGGTTGAATGCAGAATTACTTCAAGGTAGTCTTACTCCTAAGCATGCTGGAGTTAGTCAACCAAGAGAATTTTTTGTGGCTACTGAGATGGATCAAGAATATCCTCCTATACCAGTACACCCTCATAGGTCGAATCCTATGGGTCAAGTGCAAAAAAATTATCGGTGCTACCATCAGTTGCAGCACCAGCCAGCACATCTGTACCAGCTCCATTCATTGCACCTGTTCAGTTCCAAGACCAACTAGATGTTTCTCAAAAGTTAATAACTACTATTGAGTCATTAACAGCTCAGTTGGAAGCTATGGAGGGAAAGCGTGCTCAAATTCAACCAGAAAATAGAGCTTACCCTGAATGGGTTGATGCAATTCCTCCCCCATAAAATTTTGCAAGTACCACATTCCCAATCTTTAATGGTTCAAGAGACCCAGAGCAACACTTAACACATTTTTTTTCTCATTGCGATCCTATGATAGGAACCCCTCCGCAACAAGAAGCAGTTAAGCTCGGGTTTTTTGTACAGTCATTACAAGGGCCTGCCTTTGTCTGGTACACAAGCTTACAATCCCAGTCAATTACCGGATGGGAGGATCTCTTCCAACTATTACTTCTTCAATTCAGCTCAACTTTTCTAAAGACAGCAGTTTTTTATCTTACAAACTGTAAGAAAAGGGAGAATGAAAGGGTTTCTGATTTCATTTCTCGCTAGAAGGGATTAACATATTACCTGAGCTTAGCACTCCCTTAAGAGGAATTATTGCCAATTTGTGTGGCAAATTTGTGTGATGAATTAATCACGCCATTGATCCCTTTGAAATACACATGAGGGTTTCGAGACCTTACTTCAATAGATCAATAGATTGAATATTATCTTATAAAGACTAAAGAGAAAACTCGTGTAATTCCATCAGCTACAGGAAGGAGAATGAATAAAGTAGAGACTGCTACAGTTACGCTTAAACAGGCACCTATACCTTCTTCTACTTAAAAACCTTCATCTTCTCGAAGGGCTCCACCTACTGAGCGCCAACAATAGAGGCCATTTTGTCAAGATGATCAAAGAGATCAAAGATGAAAACAATTTGAGTATTTGAAGAGTAAAGTCTACTCTTTCCAAAATGAACAAGTTTCTGGTTACTTCATTTCGGCTCTGGAAAATAATTTGGTTCAATTGACAAGGCCCAAGAGGCCAAACAAGGAAGGAGATGAAGACCATCCCAATTATTGCTCATTTTATCAAATGTTGGGGCATCCCATTCTGGAGTTTTTTGTCTTCAAGGACCTCCTGCAAAAAATGTTTAACTTGGAACAAGTCAAACTGAAATGTTCTTCAGCTCAGGTAGCATGTGTTACTACTACAGATCCAGAGGAAGAAGGTGATTGGTAAGAAGTCAAGAACAAAAATTCTCAAAAATATGATGATTGGATGGTTAGAAAAATGATCAACTGAACTCATTACATTTTGAGAACACAATTAAAGAAACCAATTATGTCTTCTGCCATGAATACAACAGCAAAACCCTCTTCATCAGAGGGAAAATCCTCAAAAGTGTGGCATAATTTCATGAAAGAGGAACAATCAGGAGAAGATGGAGTTGTGTCAAAGCCTAAGTTGTCTTTGACTCTGGCAGATTTTATGCCATCTACTTCAAAGCCACGGGCACCGCCCCACCAAATGGCACAGCCTAAACAGGCTAATCAGGCAGAGTCTTCATCGGATGAAGAGTTGATTTTTGGTTCTGTTAATAAGATTCAATTAACATATCCATATGCCAGTCGTAGTTTCGATTTTGATGAGCCCAAGTTCCCTGTAGAAAATAGAGGAATCAGAGGAAGTTCTAGAGGCTCGGGATACAGGGGAAGATGTGGATCTTTCAGAGGCCACTATTCTAATTCAACCCCTGCTAGAACTATGTATGTGGCAGAAACACGTGGTAGATCCCTTCAATGAGCTCAACAAGAACAATCAAGTTCTTCCACACAAGGCAGACTCTGTCCTGGCAGAATTATTCTGGATGATCGGTTGAAGGTTCCATCTTCTTCCTCTCAGAAAGTAAATAGACCTAATCATTCTAACCTTCCAAAGCCAGGGGTATTACCAACTCCTATCCCGGTACAAGATGCGTATACTTCCAAAGCATCAACTTCTAAGGTACCTGCAAAACTACATGTTCCTATTGGGAAACTCGGACCTTTGGATCAAAAGTATGATGTATTGAAACACTTGGCCCAAATACCAGCAAAGTTATCAATTTTGGATGCTTTGAATTTATCAAAGGATCTTCGGGAGGCACTCATCGAGGCTTTGTCGAGTCCTCAGGAGTTTAAAACTGAAATTACTGAAGCTGAAGTCTACCATGTAGAGAATAATCCTGCAGAATGCCATGCAGTGATATCTGTCACAAATGAAGATGAAGATGATGTCGTTCATGGACATATTATACATTTGTACTTATCTGGAATGTTCAATGGTGTAGACATCCAAAGAGTTTTCAGTGATAATGGTTCAGAAGTCAATCTCATCCCCATTCGTACACTTTATCGATTGGGCCTCACAAAATCTGATTTATCTCCTTCTACTTTGATGTTACAAGGATATGATAAAAATGAACAAGAACCACTGGGCAAGATTACACTCAGAACTCAGTTTGGAGATCTTTTATCCAATTCATATTTCATGGTTGTTGATCAAGACTCAGCCTTCAACATCTTTCTTGGAGGACCCTGGCTACATCAACATGCAGCTATCCCTTGATCATACCATCAATGTCTCAAATATTGTTTTGATGGTAAAATTGGAACATTGTATGGTGATAAATCCCCATTAAAGACATGTGAATCACAATACATTGAGGCAGAATTCTATCACATGAAGGGAAAGGAGAAATCCATAACAAGGGAGATTACCAAAGTTAATGTTCCATATGGTTTGGAAAAGATTCCAATAAACCCATTTACACATGTGAGTACAGATTATGTGTTGCCTATCAGTCAAATTGATAGGATAGACCCAAATCAAAATACTCTTATGGAAAATTTCATAATGTCAATTACGGAAATCAAGCCAGACAGCATGGGAGAAATTGTTGATTCACCAAGCAATGATGAAAGCTCAAATGGGGATGTATTCATTTCATCTGCTGAAATTTAGAAAGTTTATACTTTTCCATTTAGATCAGAATAAGTTATATCAATATCAGAGGTTAACGATTATGTCGATTCTCAATCCATCATCTCCTCTATATTACCCAAGGAAGACCCTTCATCATCAATCGGGTCGGAAATGGAAGCTTCTTCTTCAATATGTTCAAATTTTAACATCTCTTCTGATCATGGAAATTTTGCTTCATCATCCACTATGAAAGTAGAAACAGAAGAAATAAAACATGTTGAAGAAGAAGAGGAAGATCTTAGGGATGCTTCTCCAGCATTTGAAGAGGGTATCTCTACCACCGTGGATGAACTTAGAGAAATAAATCTTGGTACAAAATAATATCCACACCCCACTTTAATTAGTGCGACCATGACTCTTGAAGAGCAAGAGATGTATATTTCCCTTTTAAAGAAAAATCGAGATATATTTGCTTGGAACTATACAGAGATTCCAGGGCTTGATCCTGATGTTTCCACTCATCGCTTGGGTTTTCCAGAAGAACATCGAGGATTCAAACAAGCTACTAGAAGAACACACCCGACCTATGCTTCCAAAATTGAATTCAAAGTGGATAAGCTCATCAAAGCTAACTTTGTTAGAGAAGATCAATATCCCAAATGGTTGGATAATATTGTCCCAGTGAAAAAGAAGAATGGGAAAATTATATTTTTCATTGATTTCAGAGATCTTAATCGACATTGTCCTAAGGATGATTTTCCAGTACCAATTACAGAACTCTTAATTGATGAAACAGCTAGCTATTAAGCACTTTCCTTCATGGATGGATATTCTGGATATAATCAAATCTGAATGGCTCCAAAAGATGAAGAATCTACAGCCTTCAGAGCCCCTCATGGTGTGTTTTGCTATCGGGTTATGCCTTTTGGCCTGAAGAATGCAGGAGCAACATATCAGTGCTCAATGCATCGTATCTTCAAACCCTTTTTAGGGAATTTTGTTGAATGTTATGTGGACGATTTGGTGCTTAAATCCAAACAAAGTTCTAATCACTTGGCTGATTTAGAATTCATATTTCACAAACTTCGGCAACATAATTTAAAGATGAACCCCTTAAAATGTGCTTTTGGGGTAACCTCAGAAAAATTTCTCGGCTTCATTGTACGCCATCATGGTATCGAGGTCGATCCTGAGAAGAAAACGTCAATCCTTGGTATTTCACCTCCTCGAAATTTAAAGGAATTAAGAGGACTTCAAGGAAACTTGGCCTATATTCAGCGTTTCATCGCCAATTTGGCAGGAAAAAGTTTACCCTTCACCAAATTGATGAAGAAGGGAGTCACTTACCAGTGGACTGAAGAATGTCAAGAATCATTCGATATTCTCAAGAAGTATCTCTTGAGTCCATCGGTGTTAATGCCACCTGTTGAAGGAAGACCACTTATCCTCTATGTGATAGCTTTAGAGAAATCATTGGGTGCCTTTCTTGCTCAGAAGAATGATGCTGGGAACGAAAATAGCATCTACTATCTCATTCAGACTATGCTTGAAGCAAAAACCCGATATTCAAGTATTGAGAAGTGATGCCTAGCATTAATCATTACAGTTCAGAAGTTGAGACACTACCTGCAAAATCATGAGGTCCAATTGGTATCTCACAATAACCCACTCAAATTCATCCTTAGTCGTCCAATGATTACAGGACGTATGGAAAGGTGTGAAGTTATTTTGCAGCAATTTGATATTCATTATGTGTCTCAAAAGGCAATAAAGGGCCAAGCTCTAGCTAATTTCCTTGCTGAACATCCTTCAGTAGAAGATATACCTTCAAATATTAAACTTCATGATGAGGAAGTATTCTTTATTCAAGGTAGTCTTCAAACATGCTAAATGTACTTTGATGGTGCTTTCAGAAGTCCAATAGGAAGGAAAATGGAAAATCCTAAATTCAAAAAAGTTGTCTTAGGAATTGTACTCATTTCCCCAGAAAAGGCAGTGCTACCTTATTCCTTCTCATTTTTGGGAGGTGGTACAAATAATGAAGCAGAGTACCAAGCTCTCATCACAGGCTTGGAGTTGGAACTTCAATCACAAGTGAATCACTTAAAGGTGAAAGGTGATTCAGACCTGGTAATCAAACAAGTAAATGGGGATTATGCAATCAGAAAAGAATAACTAATCCCTTTATATGATTACCTTAGAGAATTAATGGCATAATTTTCTACGAAACTGACATTTTCTTATGTCCCGAGATCACAAAATTCCCAAGCTGATTCACTGGATAATATAGCCATAGCTCTGGCAGATCCAAATTGGGACGAGACAACCATCAGTATTGCCCACCGTCGTACAATTTCACCTTATGTTCAAGCCAGAACAGAGGAAATTAATGAAATTAGTCCCATCTCTAAACCATATGGTCATACTACAGGATGGATGACACCTATCAGGGAATACCTTCAAAATGGAACACTTCCACCTAATAGAGCTGGGAAAGAACAAGTCTGGAGATGTGTAGTCAATTTCACTCTTTATGATAGCCCACATCACTTAGAGAAAGTTCTCTACAAAAGGGGTTTTGAGGGAGTTCTCTTCAAATGCATTGATGGTGAAGAGACAATGGTTGTCATGAAAGAAGTGCATGCAGGATTCTGTAGTGCCCATCAGTCTGGACACAGACTATCTAATCAAATTTTAAGGCTTGGATATTTTTGGCCTTCAATGATACAAGATTGTGTTTATTTCACAAATAAGTGTCATTATTGCTAAGTACATTCCAACTTCATTCATCAGCCCCCAGAGTTGCTTCATACAGCTAAATACTCATGGCCATTTGCCACATGGGAAATGGATGTAGTAGGAACTTATCCTTCAGCTACATCCAAGCAGTTGAAGTATATTCTTACTACTACTGACTTCTTTTCCAAATGGGCAGAAGTAATACCTCTCAAAGAAGTTAGTTCTAAATGCATTGTTAGCTTCATCAAGTCTAACATCATTACCAAATTTGGTGTCCCTCATACCATATTGATGGACAATGGCACCAACTTCTGTTCATCTGAGGTGAGGAAGTTGTATCAAGAATACAACATTAAATCCAATAATTCCTCTCAGTATCATGCAGCGGCCAATGGCCAGATAGAAGCTTTAAACAAGACTTTTTCAAAATATACTACAAAAGATGGTGGATAAAGATAAGAAGTCATGTCCTGATAAACTCTTTCATGCTTTATGGGCTTATTGGACCACCACCCGCACTGGAACGCAGTCAACTCCATATTCATTGGTATATGGAACGGAAGCATTTTTTCCAATTGAGGTTCAACTACCCTCACTCAGAGTAGCCATTTGTGATTAGTCATCTACAAATGAACAATCTCAAAAGAAATTGGATGAATTGGAATGGTTAGATGAGAAAAGACTGTGCACCATGCACCACTTGGAAGTCTATCAGAATCGAATAGCATGAGCTTTCAACAAAAAAGTTCATCTTCGTTCATTCGTTCAGGGAGAATTGGTATTAGTTCTCAGAACTCCAATGATACCAGGAAAGAAACCTCCCAAGCTTGAACCAAAATGGTAAGGACCTTATTCAATACATAAGGTCTACTCTAATGGAGCTTATTCTTTATTATCAATGGATGGAGAACTCATCACTACTCCAACCAATGATAGATTTCTGAAGAAATATTTTGTATGAACACAAAATTCACCCATGGTCCATGCATATGACCTTAAACTATTGGCATTTCACATTGTCCAGTAAGACGTTAAACTACATCATCAGTTATGGTCTATGCATACGACCTTAAACTATTGGCATTTCATATTTTCCAGCAAGACATTAAACTACATCATCAGTTGCAGTCCATGCATATGACCTTAAACTATTGGCACTTACGTCCAACATGACGTTAAACTGTGAAGTCCTAACTACATAATGCTAAACTGTACAGAAGTCCCTTATGTCTAGAAAGACGTTAAACTGCATAACCAACGGTCCATGCATATGACCTTAAAATATTGGAATCCCTTTCGTCCGACATGACATTAAACTATGAAAAAAATCCCTAATACATCCAACATGATGTTAAACTATGTCTCTATATTTGTCCTTACTTCATGACATTAAACTGCACAGTCCCCCTTTCGTCCAACATGACGTTAAACTGTATTTTCCTCATCGTCTTAGCTACAAGACGCTAAACTGTACAGCACCCTTATTGTCTAACATGACGTTAAACTGTGTCCCTATATTTGTCCTACATGACATTAAACTATATTTTGTCCCTGCTTGATGACACTAAACTGTGCAGCACCAATAGTCCTCACTAGAAGACTTTAAACTGCATAGTCCCTTCATATGTCCTACATGACATTAAACTATGCATTGTTAGGGTTGTTTCTACCTCTTGTTTTTCACACCGAGTATGACTCATGTGAGTTTAGATAAAACTTCAACCATAACACCCTCTCTGGGCCGCTAACCATATGTAAGTACCAACACCATTTTTTAGGTTGTTGTCCCCAAAAACAACTTGATCACTAATTCATTCTTTAATTGAACTATGCGGACTTTGATCTTTTCCTTCTATGCTGGGTACGTAAGCAACCTCGTAAGGTTCAAGCCCAAAACCAATCTCTTCACATTGGTTCACCTTTGTCCTTGATACATGATGTTAAACTGTACAGCACTTTTGTCTTGTACGGCAATAAACTACAACATTCTTTGATACCCTCACCTGAGAGAGAATAATTATTTACATTGATCTCTAACCATGTTATATTTCAAATACTACGTACATACATGGAAATACCCGAACCTTTTATCTTGGGTCAAACCATCATTGCACTAAAGTCCCCTTTTCACCCTTCATATGTACAAACCAAATATGTACAGAGGGTATTTCAAGAACTACGTGCGGCTTGATTCCCATCCTTATGGGATACGTAGGAACATTCGAACATCCCTCGAATCCAGCCGCAAGTCTTTTTGGCCAAACCCCAAATTCCACTTTCAATACCCTGGCTAAAAAGTCCCTATAAAAACACTTATTGTGTATTCATTATTATGGTCTGAGCTCTATGACCCTAAACTAAGATATCCCATACTTTCGTCCCACATGATGTTAAACTATATTTCAAGAACTACGTATGGCTTGATTCCCATCCTTATGGGATACGTAGTGAAGTCCAGCATCTCAATTCAGGACCCAACCACAACATGATTATGGTAAGAATTGATCTATGTATCTCTACATACATTGGACAATACCCATTTTTTATGTGTCATAATCATAACCTTGAATACTTCCAGATCTCTATAACACTTTTCTTGACTTCTGGTCACAAAATGTCCGATTTATGAGAATTATTTTGCCTGACCATGCATAACGTACCCTTAGGCGGCCTTGCATAAACAGTCTACATAACAGACGTGTTAGCCAAAAGATTCTATTATTTGACTATGCATCCAATGCCCTTAGGCATCCCTGCATAATTCAACCCCCTAATAGGTTTTTCAAATAGTGGTAACTTCATTCTTGGGAAGAAAATATCTTTTTTCCTTATTTGTCTTAATGACAATATGTAGGGATCCGCAAAAAATAGCCATCCTTAATATATTTGTCTCATACTCTTTTTCATGATCTGAAAGTGTTCAAGTCTATGGTTTATATTTCCCTTCCCTACATTTGGGTCAGACCTTCGTAGGAGTTACATTCATCCAGTTCTTAGACAATCTTGTTTGGAAATATCTTCTCCATATTTAGGTACCTTTCTCCATACAGCAAACTCTATGCTTTGGAAAATTTGAATCTCCATAAACTTCCACTGGCTTTTTATCAATAGAAAAGTAAATTTCTAAGAGTTATTTTGCCTGACTATGCAGCACGTGCCCTTAGGCGGCCTTGCATAAACAGTCAACATAACAGACTTGTCATCCAAAAGATGATATTATTTGACTATGCAGCAAATTCCCTTAGGTGGCCCTATATAATTCAACCCCCTAACGGGTTTTTTAAATAATGGTAACTTCATTCTTGGAAGCTACTTCTTCTAATTCCTTTTAGCCCTTTTTTTTATCATTCCTCATATTCAAAATTTCTTAAGTCATAGTTTACATGATTTTCCCTCATACTTGAGTGTGGTAATATGTTTTTAGATAAATTATCAAGGAATTGAGTCAATGTTAATCCATTTGGTCAAAGATATTTCTACCTTAAAACATTAGCCTTTTTATGTCCGATTTGCATGACTTTAAACTGCCAATAACCACAAAGACCCCTGGTTTCTCCTTTTTTCCTCAGAGTCAAATCCACTTTTCTCTCTGGATCCAACTCTGAGGGGGTACTTTTGTTGACGCTCTTTTCCATCACAAAGTCTAACGAATTAAAAATGGAAATACCTATCTTCAAAAAGATTCATCCTTTGAAGAAACATCAAAAATAGACAAAGTCATGAAGAAGGATTTATTCCCACTTGGGTCGCGCAAGTTCCACTAAGGTCGCGCAAGTATACTTGTGCGCCGCCTAGTGGTCACGCAGGTGAATTGAGCGCCCTCCTTGAATTTCACCCAGGGTCTTCTCCAGCCTATAAATACCCCCTGTAGGCCCCCCATTTCAGGGATGGAAATTTTCCAGAAAATCAAATTTGAGCTCCCGGCGCCCTAGTCTCTTCTCAAAGCTTTCGAACACTTCTAAGGTAATTTCTTACCTAGAACGGAAGATCTAAAGATGGGGAGGAGGGCCTAAGTGTTGAAACTCATCAACACCTGTGCGCCTAAGGGTTGACTGTCGCGCCAAGTCTCACCCAAGTATTACCCTAAGGGTTGACTGTCGCGCAAGTACCCCTGTGTCGCGCAAGTATACTTGTGCGGCCAGGACTTGCGTGCCCACGCAAGACTTTCACGCCACCTTCTTTTTGGGTGCCCCTCCTACCTATTTCACCTCTCTTATGCCTATCCACTCATCCTCTTCAAGATTAAGCCTTCAGAACTCTCTCCAAAGTCATTTATGGCATGATTTCCTTGTTGGCTTCCTTATCTGAAAGTAATTCTGTGGAACATCTCTTAAAACTTAGTGATTCTCATATCTTTATGTCACTCATGTCAGAGATTTCATTCATTCAACCTTATCCTTTAAGATGAGAGAATCCTTAACCTAGGCCTCCTTTTCAGGAATAAGCCCCAGTCCAAATTCTCATTAATTTGGGCATCCTCCTCAGGAGTAAGCCCCAAGTCCCCTAAACTGGGCATCCTCTTTAGGAGTAAGCCCCAGTCATAATTTTCTAAATCTGGGTTTCCTTTTCAGGAGTAAGCCCCAGTCTCAAAAGTTCACAAAATCTGGGCATCCTCCTCAGGAGTAACCCCAACCATGGTTCTCTTAACCTGGGCTTCCTTTTCAGGAGTAAGCCCTAGTTCTCAAAACCTTTTAACCTGGGCCTCCTCCTCAGGAATAAGCCCCAATCATAATTCCCTTAACCTGGGCTTCCTTTTCAGGAGTAAGCCCCAGTTCTCAAAACCTTTTAACCTGGGCCTCCTCCTCAGGAATAAGCCCCAGTCATAATTTCCCTTAACTAGTCTTAATTTACTTTTTGACTTGGGCTTCCTTTTCAGGAGTAAAACCCAATCATAAGTCCCTTCCTAATTTGGGCACCTTCCTCAAGAGTAAGCCCCAAGTTAGAGTATCCAAATCTCTATAAAGCACATATACCTTTATGGACCTTGTTCTTGGGCTTCTTCCCTAAAGTAAAACCCAATTTTCATCTATTTTGGGTAGTCATACATACATAATCCCCACATCATTTCTTATGATGGAACAATTGTCTGGTTTTACCAATACCTCTTGTTTCTCACACCGAGCATGACTCACGTGAGCTTAGAGTGTAAAAGTAATTATGACATCTTTCTTTGAGCCATCAATCATGAATAAACCACATACATCTTTACTCGAACTACGTGGGTTCTGATTCCTTTTCTAAAAACAAAGGATACGTAGGTATCCCATCTGCAGGTATGATCCCAACTATGAAATAATTCATGTCCTTCTGAATGACAATAAACTTCAAGTGCCCCGCTGAGTGGCTTTAAAACCAGTATGGTCATCATAATGACCAAGAGACTATTATATAATGTATTAAAGGATACCATAGACTAAGAATATCTAAACAAATATAGATTATTCTCTATCGATGAGGAACCTCGAATACATATAAAATATTCTCTAAAATCGCATACATACTAATTATTGACTGTCAGATCTAAAGGAAAGCTCGGTTTCATACTTGGTAATGTAATAAGGATTCATGAACATGACTCAAATCTATAAAGAGAGTCCCGGAATAGACAATAATTCTCCTTAAAAAGGTGTGATGAATCCGACCTCCCATCCTCTCAACCAATGAAAATTCTTAAGCCTCATCCGTTCACAACTAATGAGCACCTACCTTTGGAAAGTAGGTCCAAATGGATATAGAATCATTGGATGTTTCTGGTTCTACAAACAAACCCATTAGAAACTGCTTGGAATGTTTGAACCTTAAATCAATGAGGTCATTCCCAATTCCAGAGGAAATAGATATTTAGATTATGTAAAATGTTTACATAATAGAAATTGAATTGTGGATTGATTATAATTCATAAAATATCATATATTTGAAAAATAAATTCTATATAGTGATGAATATGAAAGATTTCATATTTGAATGAATATAAATACGAAATATTTCATATTTAAATGAATATAAAATATTTATATTCAAAATTATGGAATATCTATAATATTAAAGATAATAATTATTAAAAAAATTATAATTAGATTTTATTTACAAATTGTTCATAAATTTGTATCTTGAGTTTAAATATCTGAATTGTTTATTTATTTAAGATTTGTTCCCCATTTTATTCATAGTTATAAATTTTTTATATTATTAATGTTCATATTATAAAATTTATATGATAAACTTATTTTAGGATAGATCCTTGCATTTTTATGCTAGGAATGACTCCATAATGAATTTAGTTTTTCATCTACATTGAACTCAATTTTTAATTGAAGTTATTATCTTTAATTTAGTTGTTAAATACAGTTTTCTCATATTAGGTGTTAGGTTTATGATTAATTGGATTCTCTATTTAGTAAAGTCTCCTTAGGTAGATGAACTTGGGGTTGGACTATCTACCTACCTGGATGTTTATGCCTTCTCAAGTCTAGTGAATGGTCTTGGGTTTCTATCACTCTGGGATTAATCATGTGGAGATTTCAATCACATATAATTCTAAACCTTTACATGATGTGTTAATATACCTTATGTGTATGATGCATTTGGATATGTATGAAAGTTTTTAAAATCATTTTTTGGGTAAGAAACAAAAACTTGTGGGTTGTGTAAGGAGTTACACATCAATGTGGTTTGAACATATTGATTTAGTGAATGTAATAGTATTCCAAACTAAATTCACTAGAAGAATGAATACATAAAGAGAATAACATGAGATAATATGGTGATAATAAAAACCCCTTCAAATACTAAGTGTGAGATTCATTCCAAAGTAACACTTTCCAATACCTCAATCATTTAACTGGGTATTGTTGAGATCAGTATGAGTACCCCTAAATTAACTTGTGTAAGACAATAAAGTTATAAGTGACTTTGGATTATCTTGATTGTATTTTCAATAATAGTTGAGTACTCATTGATTTTTTCTTTATTAGTTTATTCTTTTAGTTTGATTTGGGTTACACTAGATATGAATCTCTAATGGTTAAGATACCAAAGGAATATATTTGAGTATATCTATATGATGGATTGGAAAAATAGTTTTCTACTCAGTTATCCAAGAGTCATATATGATATGGTTGACAATTGATGTCTACCAGATATAGTCACAACTTATTTATATGATCACCAATTTAAGTTGTGGTGAAATATAGATCTTGGACTGCTAATGGATATGATGTGTTTTTCAAAAGGTGACATCATTTTAGTGTAAACCCATTTAGTAAAAGTACTTATTGAATGGTTATAAAATATGATAATCATCTGATAAAATATTTTTTTTATGGGTAATATAATCATAATCACAAATATAAACTTTATGATTAATCCTTAATAAGTATAACCTTAATGTAAGTTAATCCTAAGACTGGTAACTTAAGAAAAGTTCTTAATAAAGACTAGTGATTTTTAAAAAAAACTATGTGTGTAAATAATTCCTTAGTAAAAAATTGTTGAAAGTTTTAAATAATTGAATATAGATTCTTATACAATCATAGAGTGATTCATTTAGGGGTTTAAATTCATTATATGAAGAATGAATAAAGGAATATTAATCTATACTCATGTACTCAATATGACGGGGTACATCAGTGATTTAAGTAGTTTTAATATCATATAACCAATGTGATTGGGTATATAAAATGATATTCAATATGATTGAATATGTTGATGGCCAAAAGAGACTAAAGTTTTCCTTAAAACTTTATTGGTTATAGAAATAAATTCTATTATTCTAAAAATATATGATATCAACTATATTTTTACATAGTGTTATAAATATATAGAAGTTTAGAAGATTAAAATAATTAAAACTTGAAGTTTCTTTTCAAGTAATGCAGAAAAGTAGTTGTTGCATTGATAACTTGGATACTTCAAGATTGTATAAACTCATCATAAGATGTGTGTTTTTTTCTCATTTACCTATTGGGAAGAGCAAGTAAACAATGGTTGTTTAAATAAAATGATATTTGTGTTTTAAATAAACATGGTTTATGATTTGTTTAATTTTGTAACAAACTTTAAGGGGAGACTAAAAATGGATTGTTCTAGTTGTAGAATTTATCCTATTGTAATTTATATAAATTTTTCGACAATGTGATTTAATTAAAATAATGTCTACCAAATATTATCAAATTTTTGTTAATATATATAAACTAGGAATATTATGTTTAGGTTCTATGGTACTTTATATAAAGTAAAAGTAGTTTAAAGTTTAGACTGTAAGATGAAAGGTTGGTTGAAAAGTTCAACAATGTTTCTTCAAGGATCCAATCAAGGTTATTGAAAACTAGGGTTGTCAAGAGGGAAGAGTAGTAATCTAATATGATTGGATTATCTGGGATATACTTGAAGGAGTTTTTGAAACTCCATGGAATGTATATACCACATATAGATGTTATATAAATTAATTATTTTATTTTAAAAGGTATGTGATATCGAATGTCTATTTTATAAAAAATTATAAATATGAAACAGTTCAAAATCAAGGTAAGAAATAATTAGGCTTTTATTTTATATTCATGAGATAAATTAAATAGTAAATTTATCAAGTATTTGAATGTAAAGTACTTTATCAAGCTCAAATGATTCTAAGTAAAATATTTTTATCTTCATCTCATTTATATCTTGTGATATGAGAACATGTTTGATAACAAATAGTTATTATTAACAACTTGAGATGATTAATTGTATAAACATGTTTTATGATTCATTGATTTATATAACATGTTTTGAGAATAATATTTGGATAAAAAAATTTACACAGGATAAATTGGTTATCTATATTTTTATTAAAATATGAGGGACTATATTCCCACCATCCATTGATGGAATATTTTATTAAATTATTTTTTTCAAAAAGGAAAGTATCCAAACACATATAAAACCATATATGATATAGAAATAATAGTTTATTTGTTTGATATTATTACTGAAAGGAAATAAATGTCATTTCCTAATACAAATGGGTTTTTGTATCTTATAAAGATATTATAAAAATAATAGTGTCTAAGAGGCTAGTGAGAGTATGTTTGGACTAATAGAAATACAAAATTAACAAATAAAGAATAAAAACAATCTTAAGATTAAATTTTTTTCCACTTAGTATCCAAAAATATTTAGGATATGGGATGGTAAATAAAAATTTAAAGTGTTACATTTAGTTTCCACTTAGAAAGTGGATATCACTATTTCCAAAAAGATTATACCAGTTTATGATTAAATTGTTTTTCACTCAATATCCTAAAATATTTTAGGATATAAAATAGTAAATAAAAATATAAAGAGTTACATTTAACTATCATGAAAAATTAAATACATTATTTCTTAAATTAATGTACTAGTAAAAAATAAAGTAATATTATAAAAGATTTTAAGATATAGTGTTAAAGAAAAATGTAAGAGTTATATTTAGTTGTCATGTTAAAGTTATTATAACTTTATCTTAAAAGATTTTAGGATGGACTGATAAACAATAATGTAAGCAGTTACATTATTTTAAGAAATATTTTGATAAAATAGGGATCCAAGTATGATGATTATGAACTTAGAAAGAGTATTAAGTAGTAGATAGAAGTTCACGTTCTAACGTTTGATGTTGTGAAGTTAAGAAGTTTGAATATGTTTAATAAGTTGAACAGTTAGGATTATGATTCCAAAATCTCACCATTATTCAAACTATCTTACTTTATAGATGTTTTTAACTAAAGATTTTAGTGGGAGGGATTTATCATATGGTCACATATATATGTGATTGGAATTATATATGAGGTAAATAGTTAACAAAACTTATAAATTATTGTAAAAATAAGGATGATCTAGTTGTTTATCATATATGATATGATGAACCAGTGATTATATTGGTTTTGTCAAATATTCTTAAAGAGTTTAAGAATATTAAAATGTGTCATATTATATGAAACATCCATTTTATCATTTTTTCATGTTGGCTACATAAATGTATATATAGATGTAAATTCCATAAAGTGAAATGATAATTGACCTCTCAAAGTATGACTTTGAGTTTATCCCTAACCAATGTTCATCATGGACTGTTATAGGTTATGTTATATTTTAAGGTTAGCATGAGTAGGATTCTTGTATAGAGATACAGAATATGCTCATGAGGAAAAAAACAAATAATAAGACTCTTTGTGTGTATTGGATTTCCTATTAAGTATACCACATGGAGTGTCATACCAATTTATTTTGGTATACTAGGGGTCCATGGATTATATTTTAGTCCCCATTACCTAAGGTTGTAGAGATACCTATCATGATAACCTTCATACTTTGATACCCCACTTACACAAGTCTACATAAAAAAATTATGTAATACGAGAGTGGTTGGGTATATTGTTGATCATGTTGTTGGTTGGAGCTTAAACATGATGGGATTTTTCCTCTCATATGATGTGTATAACATCTGATCCCTTGATTGAGATAGACTATGGTAGTGTTCAGATGCACTTAGATATTTTATAATTTATCTTGATAAGGGAAATGTGGTGTTCTAATCCATAAGGATGGATGTTGTGTGATGTATTCATCGATTAGATCAGTCTACACTCTAAGAATCAAGAATAGTTGAGTTATTTATACGGTATTGACATGTTCTACGTCACATGGTCACTCGATGTTATGAAAAAGGGGTAAAATATGAGCATTCACAATTATATATGATTCATATTAGTGGAAACAAGTATAGAGATGTGTGTTCTTGATGAATATCATGTTAGATCCCTTTATAGATTGAGTAGTATTGATTCTTTTCTAGAGGATGCTCTTTACTTCCATATATTGATCTAGATATTTGTATATTTTTCAATACTATAAAGGCATATGGGTCACACTTTATGGATGACTAAATGGGGATTTATTTTGAATCATAGAGATACTCTAAAATTATTTTAGAGTTAATCCAAAAATGTTTTATATGGGAGTTCACAAGCTATTTACATATGATATAATATGAGGTGAAGTTAATGATAAAATTCCAAAAGTGTTTTGGAATATATTTTAAAGGATTCTTGGATATGATTTCACAAGTTATTGTATATGATAGAATATAAGGTGAAATGGAACAAAAAAATTATGATTTTGTACAAGTGGGATATTGAAGGATATATGTCCTAAATCTATGTGTGTGTGTGTCAATATTTTTATGGATTGCATGAAAATTGTGATTTGCATACAGAAATGAATATATCTTTTTACACTGCTTATGATAGTTTTTTTGTTGGGTGGTTTGATCATACAGAATGGATATAATTTATTAAGGAATTATATGAGATATAATTCTAGGGAGTATATGAATATTATGAATTGATACATTCACAAAAAATCTATAAAATTTACTCTTGTGTTTAAACACATGAATACATGTAGCTACAATTAAGGATTATCCTTGATTGACTATATAAATGACTTACATGCTATGGAGTATGTATTGTGGTTCTTAATCTTGGTCAAAATCAACTCAAACCCATGGATCTCTTCTTATTACTTCTCTACACTTGAGATGTTAGTACATCCTAAATGGATTAATAATCTCATCCAAATGTCGGATGATTTTCATGGCCCATGGATACCCTTGGGGAAGGAATTTATTTTTGGATGCCCTTTTTTTATCTTTATCTAATGCATTTGACGATGAAGATATCTAATAATACCTTCTAATAAAGGTATTCAATTTATAGTAGTATTATTTATATCTATTTATATTTAGTTTTCTTTTTTCTTATATGGATATCCTCATAAAAGGGTTTTAAATTGCTTCTATAACTTCTAATAATAGTTATTAAAATCCAACAAAATCCTAAAACCAAAAGTTTTACATGTGATTCACATAGATACTTTAATGATAAATGGATATTAATGATTTTTTCCACTTTTTAATTCCAAAATTATTATTTTAAATCATTATACAGTACTTTTGGGTTGCATGAACACTTCTAAAATAATCCTAGCACTGAATTGGTGCAATGTTATCTTTTTTTTAATTCATATCCCTAAGAATCCATTGGTAGTAATGTATCCTACATTATTATCGAAGATGATTATTTTTTTATTATTTACACTAATACTTGTGCATAAATTCATGCTTAGAGTGGTCACAATTTGGGGCTCATATTCTCACTTTCCCAAGTCAGGAAACCTACCACCACCAGGTTGATGATGACATCTACTTGATCTGAATGGGATGATGTGATGTTAGAAAATTTTTATGAGGATTTCCTTTAATATTATGAGTCTCCTTACATATTTAATACAAG
The DNA here is from genome assembly GCA_963277665.1 of Viscum album. Lineage (NCBI taxonomy): Eukaryota > Viridiplantae > Streptophyta > Magnoliopsida > Santalales > Viscaceae > Viscum > Viscum album. Next base: position 1,836,209,449 of record OY728129.1, read on the forward strand.
ATAATAAGTCCCTTATTGGTGTTATATTCATGTGGACATTGGTTAATTGCATTTATTTCTTCCATGATAGAGTTGCAACATTACTGTTGGAGATGAGGAAATTTTTGAGTATATTGGAAATCTAGAAATTGTTTATCTTCCTTAGGTTGGGGTAAAAGTGAATATTATACTCATCACATAAGTAATCTTAGGATTGTAACCTAAGGAAACCATGGATAATCACCAGAGGTATCTCATGCTCGTCACATGGTGCATCATAGGGTCGTCACTTAAGGCAACCCTAGCTCATCACCAGAGGCATCCCATGCTTGTTACATAAGGAATTTTAGGATTTTAATCCAAGGAAACCTTGACTCTTCACCAGAGGAATCCCATGCTCATCAAATGATGTACCTTAGGATTTTCACCTAAGGTAACCCTAACTCATTACTAGAGGCATCTCATTCTCATCACATTGGGTATCTTATACTTAGTACATAATATATCTCAATATCTTCACCCAATATCATGGTTTAAATTCTATAGAGAAAAGATAATTATTTAAATCCCATGGAAATAACTCACAATTTATAGTCATATGGGTACAATCATATTTTAAATCCTTTTATTAGACTCATGGTTTAAATTCAATGGAGTAAAATCACATTTTAAATTCTTATAGTAACACTCAAGGTTTGGAGTCTATAGGGGACACTCACGGTTTAGATTCTAATTGGTACTCCATAGTTTAGAGTTCATAGAGACACTCATGGTTTAGATTATTATGGGGAATACATAATTTATATTATTTAGAGATACTCATGGTTTAAAGTCCTATGAGTATAAATCCACTTGTTCTTTTTATATAAGGGTGGTTATGGTTTAATTTCCCACAGTGAATACTGTTCATGATTTGATATACTATGGGGATTATCAGGATGTTTGGTAAATTATAGGAAGTTGATTAGGATTTATAGATATTATCTCCCAAGGGGGGAGATGTATTAGTGATGGTATTGGGATTTTGGGATTGAACCTTGAAGAGGATTCTTACATATCATATTATAGTAGGAGTCAAAACCCATGTAGTTCGAATTTTATAGTTTATGGTCATATCGCAGAAGTGATCCATGTAGTTTAATGTCATATGGTGAATATTTTTGTGTCACAAAATGGATGAAAATAAGGTATTATATGGGTAATACACATTAAACTACCTAGTGTGGTTCAATCTAGAAAATGTCTTATATGAAGGAATAGTTATGGCTATTTCTCCTTACTTAGAGACATGGATCATAGAATAGACAGAGGGAAGGTCACTTGATGAGGACATGATTGGGTCTTACCCAAGTGTTTCCTGGTGCCTGTTTGGGGTAAATAGGCATGGATAGTTCCCAAACCATTCTCTATATAAAGGGATTAGATATGAAAGGCCAAAAGTCTAGTTTTGTGTATAGAGTTTTCATAGGTAATATTGTATTGGGTGATAGGGGGGTCCTATAATATATTATCATTCAAAAAAGTGTGCATCAAAAAGAATAATTTAAGTGGGTCACCATGGTATGGGTTTCATGCAAGTTTGGAGTTGTTAAAAAAAATTATTTTCATGAGACTTGGGACTCTAGAATGAATAATTATCTTGATGGAAGGGAATTGCATCAGAATATCTTGAATGAAATCCAATTATTTGAAAATATTATGTGAGATAATTCATGTAAAATTCCCACCTACATGTTTCCATGGAGATCTTTGGGTTATATGAGTGCATGAAATTAAAATTTGTGTGAATTAGGAGCTTTAGCATACTTGAAATCCATAGACTATCCAAGTCACAAAAATAGAAATTTTAGGGGTATTTATAGTCCTTTGGATCATGTAAAATGTTCTAATCATAGTATCCTTAGGCATGTGTAACTTAAGACTTGTGAAATTACTCTAGTTATGGATATGTGTAACTTCAAGTTATATGAGAATATTTCCTTTTCTCAAGGATTTATTCATTCAGTTGTTATTTCACCTAAATTATTTTTAGATTTTTCTTTAAGTATTAAAAAATCCCCCCCTTATAATTATATATGATGTGTAATAAGAGTATCAAATTCTAAGTAAAATGATGAAATTTTGTGATTTATCCTCTCGTTTTTCATAACTTTGGTTGAACCCTTACTTATAAGTAGGGGTGGTCCCTAGAGGGGACTATGATAACTTCATGAAAATTGTGTGATTCCTCTCCTTTTACAAATCTCAAACATTTTTACAAGTCATATAACATAAATCCTTTGATTTCATGTTACTCTATTTTACATGACCCTTTTTCAACAACAACAATTGCATGAAACAATATTCACAAAACCACTATATTTAACTTGCATCTAGAAACTTTCATAAAGTATAGTTACATGAATTAGACTCATTAAATTCTTCAAGAACTCACCAAATGGATATAGAGAGTGTGAAATCTATTATGGCTCAATGTAATGATCTAGTTGGGAATCCTGATATCATCTCATGAAATTAGATCCAACCATGGAACTAGATACTGGCCAATATGCTGAGGGAGGAGTAGAGGGAGTACCCATTAAGGAATTGGATACCCTTGTATGGGTTTAACCTCTAGGGTGATTTTATTATCCAAGATACGAATCATGATACTTTGTGGCACTGGTTCAGGGATTCTATTGAATGGTCTACTGGAACATCAGTGTTGCTAGTTTTGTAGTGAGGGATCACAACCTGGTGATAAGAGTCGTATTATAGAACCCCAAAAATATAATCAACAATGATCTAATGAATACTAAAGTGACTCATCTACACTACTGTATATTCTTATAGGTGAGCATCAAAGATAAGCACTAGGGCTAGATGGACGACCTTTGTAGGTTTAACCAATGAGTGTTCATAGGCCTACTAAGTTCACAAAACATATGAAGATTTTGTGGATGACCATTGTAGGTTTGTATTATTGGAAGTCATTTATATCTCATAGTTCTATGTATACCACCATCTATGCATGATGATAAAACTATTGAGATGATGTTCTCTTAACATAAACACCTTCCACCTCCATCATGGGGATGTCAGAATTAGTGTATTGGATCTTCATTAAATTGGATGAATCCCTATCCTTTATGGGATGTATGATGAGTTCCTTATAATAAGGAATAGTTGAGAGGAACATGAGTACCTCCCACTACTAATGTGTGGTTTTTTTGGGGGCATTGTGGGATGCATGGTAGAGAGATACCCATCTTCACCCAAACATCACATTCAAGAAGTGGTTCAAGATATTTATGAACATACCTCAAGATTAGATGTTAAAGAGGCCAAATAAGTGTCTAGTATTTCAAAAACATGGAAATTCTAGGTCATATTGGCTCCTCCTAGAGTAGGTTCAGTAAAGGGACTGGGGAATCAATGTTAAGAAATGGATTTTAGAGGTGAGAGTAGAGACATTCCTAGAAGACCTCCTTAGCGGTTAGATACTAAGGGAGCTCTAAGGCCTTCTTACCATCATTAGGGTCAATCCCCTAGGGTATACACTCCTATAAGTGAAAGGATCCTATGAAAATGATTTTAATAGAATAGATAAATAGTTAGGTATCCTTGAGTATCTTGTGTGATGGATTTAAAGAATAATATTTATGATGTCAGAGTAGTGCCTAAAATAATGATCTTCCCTAAAGCCTGGTGGAAGTGGGACAAGTTTCACTTCACAAAGAGGTTACTTTAGCATCATCTCAGGATCACTATAATATCTCTACATAAGTTTAGGACTGAAAATTTTTCATATTTGACTCTCCAATCAGTAATGATAGATTGCATATATGACCTAGAGGTGCTAGAACACTACTAAGGTGAGGGTTATCCCTTCACTGAGAGGATGTAGTTGATTTTTATTGTGAAACTATATGAAGGATCAGGATGTGTCATTTTATCTAGGTTAGAACCATCCAAGGAGGTGTAGTCGAGGGAGCCTAAGGATGAGGGATCTTGGGGGTATTTTAGATCTCACAAACTTTTAATCTGAGGATGAGGTGACTACACCTAAGGATGACTCATATAAGATCCTTCCATATGAGGTAATCCCTTAGGTCCTGAAGATTTATTATTTTATTTTAATAATTTTAGTGAAAATAAATTGATTTCTCTAATCTGTGTAGGAATTAGAAAATGAGAAGACTCTAGAATAACCATTGGAGTGTGCACCGATGAACGATGGTGGGAAATACTCAAGTGATCAGGATGTAAGAGTAATATATCCTCATGATTCTATAAGGGAACCTTCATATACGGATGAATTCAAGCATCCAAAAATGATGATAATCTACCTATTATAGATATTAATAGGTAAACTTGAAATATATCCTTTGATTCCATCATTTTTATACTTTATACTGAATCAGTTGATTTCCCCATTACATAGAAAACACATAAAGTTGGGGAGTTGGTTGTGATGATTGTTAAGGTTTTTATCACCACTGAGGGGTCCTCGATAGTGGAACTCACCTCTAACACTTTAGGCCCTAACTTACTAGCAGTTGTATTTGCTTAAGGGGCTCATAATTTTGTGGTCGTATCTTTTGGATGGAAAACAACATAGTACCTCTCTACGTAGTGTTGAGTCAAAATGTATTTCAACACTTTTAACCTATTTTTCAAAATAATAATACATTTTCTTAAAGTTTGTTTTACTAATTTTAATAATTCTTAAGTTTTTAATTTTGTTTTTCTAGAAAATATTTTTTTCCGAACAGAGGAATATAAATTTATCGGATATAATAAATTATTATTTTCTAATGAACTTATTCTAAAGTTTAGATAGAAAGTTACATATATTTCTAGATGAATATTTATAAAAGTTTTGAATTTAAAATATAACTTAATCTAAATTGATTATTTTATAGTAATACTTCCATAAAAATATTTTTTAGATGGTTTCAAACATGTTTTTTGGATGGAATTTTCCTTAAATATTCAAGATAGAGATATACAATTTTTTCAGATGAAAAAATTCATGCCACTATATGAAATATAGATACACTATGATGGTGTATAATCTTATGTTCATCAAAATAACATGTTGATCTATCAATATGGAGTTTTTTCTGAGGCTGTTTCAACCAACTCTAAGAATCATGGAATATGACCACTAGAACTTTGCCTATAAATAGAAGTGTATTCTAGGAGGAGGCTCTATTTATTTTTCAACTCAAATAGTCTAAATTTTACTAAGTTGTAACATATTTTTACTCATTGTTTATAAATATTTAGAGAGTTTTTATTCTAATACATCCATGTGAGGATTACAAATGGATAAGAACATTTTTCATTTGTAAGTGTTGTTGTTTGTCTGATCAGGTTTGATTGAGGTCTTATGAGGAAAGAAAGATAGAGGTTTTGTTTTATCTTATGATCAAGGGTTCTCATGGATAGGGAAACAAAGTTTTTCCAATAATAGTATCAAGGGTTTCCTTGTTTAATGAAAAAAACCTTTAAAGTTTGGTTAAAACTATGGATACCTAAATTATGGGTTATAGACTTCCTTAATAATGAAAGTTAAAGTGTATATCAATATTTTATAATTTTTTATAATTTTTTATTTAAAACTTTATAAGGTCATAATTTACATGTTTTACAAGTTATATCTTCCAAAATTCAATTAAATAGAAAATTTTTACTTATTATAAAATTTTCAAAACTCTAAAGTTCAGATGAATTATATTTATGATTTTCAATATAATGTTTGAGTGAAATTTATTTCCGATATGTTTAATTAAATAGGTTAATTAATTTTTTAATTTTTATTCTATAAACAACAATTCACCCCCCCCCTAATTATATCCATTATTATACTCTTTGATTCTATAGTTGGTATCATAGGTGGTTTTAGTGCTTTAATTTCCAGTTTTTACTTTTTTATATTAATAAAGTTTCTATGTTTTATAACTTTTGTTATAAATTATTATTTACAAAAAAATATAAATTGTATTTACACTAATGTGTACTAAAAGAAAGAGTATTTTTTTATTTTTTAAAAAAAATGTAAGGTTTGAATGTTGGAACTCTTGAGAATCTTAATCCTTACATACCACTAATTTTTGATGGGGTTGATTATGGATATTGGAGAGATCTTATAAAAACCATTATCATCAACACTAGGGTCAAAAACTTTGTTATGCTTGCTAGAAATTATCAAATACATGATAAAAATTTTCTACTTTTACAAATCAAGAAAAGTTAGAATATAAACTTAACTAAAGATTTAGAAATACTTTGTTGTGCTCTATGACAATGAATATATATAGTCAAATTTCTTCTTATGAAGCTGTGAATAGTATTTGGAAGAAGTTGTAAACTACTTATTTTGGTACTATTAAAGTTATAGAAACTATAAGAGCAATACTTAGATCTAATTATCAAGTATTTTATTTATTAATTGGAGAATATATTACTAAGATGTATTATATATTCATGAAAATTGTTAATAGTTTATGGTTTATGGGTGATAAGGATCTTACATATCATATTTTAGTCAAAATACCATAGAGATTATGTCAGGAGAGTGGGAATCCAAGAGAATAGCTCTTGATGATACAAAGAACATTACTAAGTGGATCTTAGATGATATTATTGGTACTCTTATGTAGTACGAGGGAAGATTGAAAAGTGATATTAAAAAAGAAAAAAAGAAAAATGGAGTAGCTTTTTCTTTTACTTCATCTATTTCTAATAAATTAAGATCTACAGAGAAGGTTCCTAAGACTTTAAGTAAAAAATAAATTTCAAGTTACAATAGAGAGAAATTCTTCTGAATAGTTTGAAAATGAGTTAGCTAATCTTGCTAAGAGAATGAGCGACATTTTTGGGAATAAATATTTAATACATGAGTATAAGAATAATTTTAAGCACAAAAGTGATAAGAAGTATTATTTTGAAATGATATAATATGAATGCAAGAAGTTTGCTCATATAAGACCATATTTTCCAAAGCTTAAGAAAAAATATAAGAAGGATAAAATTTTGAGAAAAATTCTAATAATTTTTAAAGACATAAGAGTAATAAAAGTATGAAACCATCATACACTTAGAGAGAAAGTGGAGGTGATAGTTCATCAAATAATTCATCATATTATAAAACATAATATTAGAGTAATATTGGTTCCTTTACTGAAACTCCAATGAATAATATTTACTTCATGGATAAGGTATCTTCTAAAACATTAACTAATATTACTTTGATTTATAATTGTCTAGTTAGTAAAAATAAAATTAATTTTATATTTTTAGATGAATAATATAATTCATCTGAATAGAATTATACTTTACCTAGATTTGAGGAACTTTCAAGATTTTATAAACTTTTATAAAAAAAAATTACAAAGTTCCTAAAAAATATGATGTTGTATAGGAAAAAATTGCTACTGAAAACTTCGGAATTTATACACTAACTAGTAGAATTTATAATATTTCAAAAGAGTTAGAGAAATATAATCTTGAGAGAACTAATTTTTAAAAAATAGTTATAAAAATTTAAGTCTAATACTACAACTGTTAAGGATAAAAATTTAATTGTGAAACTAAATTATAAAATTTCAAGTCTGGAGATTTTACTATCAAAATTTACTACTAGTAAAGAAAATTTTGATAAAATTAATATATAGATTAAAACTCATAAGGATGTATCTATAATGGGTATTATAAATAAAAAATAAAATTTACAACACAACTATTTTGTTCCAAAAAATACCAAATTTTTTACTAAATATCAAAGTGGAGGATATTGGGAAAAAATGTTCTTTAAATTAAATACAGTATTTGAGATTTCATAAAGCATAAATTTCTAAATAATTGATAACTTGTAACGCCCTGACCCCAGTTACCCAGAGTCGGTGCATTATTCTAATACATTGGCATGATTACAAGGAATCAAGTCCCGAAGGATCGATCAGTTTAGCAGTCTTGGAAAAATAGATCGCATACATGAATGTTACATTTTCACTTTATGACGTACAAAACAACATAAATAATCTTTATGAACGCCATTATTCCCTTGGCTTAACCCTTTATATCAATCACATTACACTTCTTGGAATCCTGGGAAAAATAAAACATAGAAAGGGGTGAGCTCAAATGCTCAGTAAGGGTAAGCAATACAGTGGTAACTTTCATAAATAAGAATAAACATTTAAGGCAATGTATAAAACTAAAACAAAATCCTTTTAAACTTGAACTTCAGCATAATATGGCAGAAATAAAATGAAATAATTCCATTTACTTATTCACATGGATATTATACTAATCGAATAATCACATGCAATATCACTAACCAATTTCATAATGATGGAATGCATGATGCCGAACTTTAATTTCTGTGTCGAGGCCTCGTGCCAAGACCTAAGGGATAACTGTAACCGGAACCCAACCCGGAGAGCCTCTGTAACTGGACTCCATCCCGGAGTGCCTCTAATAACCGGACACCAACCCGAAGTGCCTCTAATAACCAAACACCAACCCAGAGTGCCTCTAACAACCGGACACCAACCCGGAGGGCTTACTTTTACCGGTCCCCAACTCGGAACATACTAGTCCAACACATTCATCTTATGAAGAGGATGAAATATAACATAAACATTCGTATTAAAACTAACATACAAAATGTCAAAACTTTAATCATAAACCATTAATGGCATAAAAATAACTCATCCATAGTCAAAAATATCACAAAACCTCAAATACAATATGGATGATTTGTATCATAATAAATCAACTTGAAACAAGTTTAAAATTTATCAAAGGATGTTGACATAGATGAAATCAATACTATTTGAGAGAAATATCTCTTTTTTTTAAATCATTTTAAAAGTCACATAATTATAGAGAAAACCTTTATTTTGAAAATATATTTATAAGCTTGTGAAGGAAGCTTCAAAGGTGTAATAACGGTGGGGAATAACCGCACCCTCCGTATAAGTTAAAAAAACATTCTTACCTTAATTTTGTCAAAAAGGTTAAAAATGACCTTGTTTAGAAAACGACGGAAAGATTCCTTTATAAACCACCTATAAAAGTCAACAAGGGTATAAATTACTTTAACCCATATTCTAGTAAATAGTAAAAATGTTTTGAAATACATTTTTAAGAAACATGGATGTGGATGATAAAGAAATCCCAATAGATTATTACGTATAAACAACCTCGGATAATGAAGAGATTGCGAAATAAACCCTTACCAATTTGGTAACATACGAAACATACAACCCATGAAAGATGTATCATACAATGAATATGTAAATACACATAAATTAAAGTGTATTACACAAATAATATAATTATGGGCAGTACATATACCACACAAAAGGTAATGGTGGCAATATGGCATGAATCTCACGGGAATAAGGAGTGAGATGAAAACACCTTACCTTGCACTTTCCTTTAGTCGAGGATACGTTTAACCTCCTGTACGAAGATCGTAGTATGTTATTAAATTATACCAGAACCATATTAATATTTATGATATCATACATGATTCATTTATGACTTTATATTACCCATTTAATAATAATTTCCATTTTAAGTTAACATTCCGGGTAATAATCACTTTCTTTATCGTACGTGTTTTAACTTGTCACTCTTGGTTGTATCACATAGATCAAGATTTAAATACATCCAGAATATAAAACATGATAAATATATCATATATATTTAGAATATAAATATGTATAATAGACATATATATGAAATGGAAAACACCGTTTATGGAGACGGTAGTCCGTACGTACGCATAAACGTTGTTTCTGTTTTTATATAGTATTGAACGGAAGTAAGTGAATAAGATATATGTAAGTACATAAAACCTTATATATATATATATATCTCCAGTAGCATTATTATGTCATATATTACATACTTATTAGTAATATATATTTTTATAATCATTGATGAATGGTGAACTTGTAAATGAATCTCATCGCGTCGTGGAGACGGTAATCCGTACGTACGCACGAGCGAAAATATCATTATTTTGATATTAAAATAATATATAATTGGATGGTATATCATATATACAGAATCATTATCATGTTATATTTATTATTTACATGATTTACACATCATTATTATACCCATCCAAATAATAATTTATTGAATAACAATTACACCATGACGTGGAGACGGTAAGCCGTACGTACGCACGTATGGTGACATGTTATTCAAAGGATGGATAGAATACTGAATATGGTTGTACCATATTTATAATAACATCACAGTATATATATGATACTGGAGTTATTATTTTAGAATGGTAATAACAAAGGAAGAAGAAGTGGAAGAAGAAAGGAACTTGGAAAATGGTGGTGAAATCATTACCTCTTCTTCGGGTTCTTCCTTTTGATTTGATCAAAAGGGATCCTTAGGTTGGATTTCTGATCAAACTAAGACCTCTAGTCTGTATTGAGGGAAGTTTAGAGCGTATTTGGGCATAGTTTGGCCAAACCAAAAGGCTTTGAAGGTGTGAAGTAATGAGAAGGGGGAGTGCCCTTTTTATAAGAGGGGTGAGGAGCACCTTTGGAAAAGCTAGAAATATTAATTTATAATAAATTCATATTCGGTTTCTAATGGCTCAAAAGTTTATTATTTAAATTTTAATGTGGGTATGGGTTTAAAACCATTCAACCAATAGAATTTAGACAGGTTTGGGTTACTATATTAACCTTATCTTTAAGTATTAACTCTAAGTTAATTAGTTTCACTTTTACAATGTCTCTTTGTGTTTTTATATTATATGGTTAATAAACCTACTATATAAATCCAAGAGACCCCCAATTGGTCCATTAATGATACACCTATCATGATATAAGTCTCTGTTCTGAACCTTAGATTTTTAGTAATTTAATATAAATTAATAATATAATATTTGCTTTAAAAACTCTTTTATGTCAATTTTGACACTATTGAATAATTGATTTTTGTGAAACTCATAACAAAATGATTACTTCTAAAAAAGTCAATTAAATCAATAATAATATGTCATATTAACCTATAAAATTATTTTAATTCATTAAAAGTCTCAAATTATATTTATGTTGGTATTTATAATATCAATTATTTTAAATTTTCAATATTATGGTAATTACTACATCATCATTGTATCATAAATAAATTAAATTATTTAATCTATAAAATTATAAATAAAATATCATTATGTAGGAAATATTTTTAGCTTTATATTGAATGTTTATAGTCTAAAATCCAACATATATAACCCTATGTAAAAATTGTTTTGCTAAAAGATATATGCTTGTGTCATTTTTGTATTCATTTTAACTTAATTAAAATAAAGTGTCCCTATCACCTACAAGTGGCTCCATGGGGTCCCAAAATCTACCCAAAGATGCCTATGGTCGAACATGTATCAACCAATAAGGCTAGGACACATTTTAGGGTAATTTAGTATTATTATAATATTATTTGTTAACCCTTATTTACCGGATTTACCCTTAACCATGGTAAATAAAATATTTGCCACAGTAATTATTCAAAATGTATAAAAATAAAAGTTACATATTTACACAATATGAATATCCTGATTCCAAATATGGAATCCATTTTTCCAAATTCAAAACATAGAAGTGGCATAAATTAATTTAAAATTAATTCTCATTGTTAAAACAAAAAGTGTGTTTTTAAGAGATAATAACTATCAAAAGATTGACACTTGTTTATGTCCGGTTTAACTGTAAAATTATGTAAAATGACCAAAATTATATTAAATGTTAAAAATATATTCTAAATATACTTTAAAACCCCTAAAATTCATAATTTATCAATATAAATTATTTTTATTAAAAAAGTTGTTTTTAATTAAAATTTAGTAATTTTCACTGTTCATCAAAATATAAGTGTTTTCCGAAAAGTTCCAAAATTTCACCCTAGGCTAAATTCGATATTCCAAATCCAAAAATGAAGTCCATTTTTAAATATAAAATATATATAATTTCAAAAAGTAGGTATTACTATTCATAATGGCTAGTTTGATTGGTTGTGGTGTGTGTTAGAACTCGAAGTTGCGTACAACACACGCTACTGTATTATTCAAAGAGAAGCGTACCGTGGAAGCTCGGGGTGTTACATTCTCCCCTACTTCAACAAATTTCCTCCTCGCAATTTTATATTGTTCTTTGAAAATAAAGGTTGAAAATAGAAAATATCTTTGTGGAAAAAAACCCACATCGGAAATTTGGTTACTAAAATTTAGTCTTAATATGAGGAAAAGAGAAATGAAAGGGTCACCACCAAATTATGATCTCAATTTGGAGAAAATTGGTGGAAATTAGAGACATATAATTGGAGGAAAAACTTAAATATTTATAGGTAGTGATTGAGGTCATCAATCACAAACAAGTTTAAAATTGAGGTCCTTAAATTCATCAATCTATGATGATTTAAAATACCATCGGTTCAACAAAACATAAGGTATTAGGATAACACATTTTTGACGTTTCAAAATATCTTAGTTGAAATCCCACATCAAAAAATGTATTAATGAGGCCTCTATTTAAAATAAAGAGTGTAAAGTATGAAGATTACCGAAAATAACACATACTAGGGTTCCATGTAGGGAAATATTGATATGGAAGAGAAATCTAACCATCAATTATCTGATGGAGAGTGGTAGAGAACATGGCTATGAAAAGGCCAACAATCCCATAAATTAGTGATGATCTAAGGTACCATCTAGGACAACATTTTTGTTCTAAGTTCCTTTTCTTAATGTTGAGGAATTTATTTATGAGATTGGCTAAGATTATAAAGAGATATACTTACTTTATAATTAGAGTTTTATCCATTAATAAATTTCTACCAAAAACTCATCTTTCACCCCAAAACATAATACAACTCAAAAATACTCTATTTATCCTAATCGTATAGGGTTCCAAATATAATGAATTTATATTTCACATATCATACCCTTTATGTAAAGAAACTACATTATACCATCCAGGAACATCATGTAGCACAATGGTAGGTGATAAATCCCAATTGCACTATGGTTGTGGATTCGATTCACATAGCTTTTTCTAACATGATGGTTCGTCACACGGTCTGCGTGTTTTCCTTTTATAAAAATCCAAAAAACTAACCTCTCAAACTTAATCCATTCCAACCATTAGACTTATCCAAAATAATATTATCCAAACTCACAGTCCAAAATTTACAAGGAAGTTAAACATAATGAGGATCCTTTTTTTCAGGTAATAACATGTGAACGCCTTCCTCATATATTCTTTTAAAACACCGCAACGTCCTAAATTACCAAAATCAACCATATCTTATTCCAAAATCACTACCTCAATATTAATACCATATTAAGGTTTATCTTTCCTTTAACCATGTAATTTCCAAAAAAAAATTAACTCGCTGTGGAGTCACTTTTCTTAGTACCATAAAATCTCAAATCCTTAATTAAATAGTACTGCAGTACAATCCTTATTTATTTCCAGAACATTATTGATACAACACTTAAATGAAATAATTCTAAAATGACAACATAAGAACACTATTCATTCCTCTTCATCTGTGGTAGTATCATAACTTGATTATTATCCAATAGCATCATTTGTGGCATAGTCTGATGACTGGGACATAGGTTCGCGTAGTGTTCAAACTCCTTGCAAATGAAGCATTGTACATTTGAAACCATTTTATTACCCTTGCAGTCACGTACTTTGTGCCCTTTTCCTCCACACTTATAACAAACTCCCATTCCATTCAGTCAAGTTCCAGGGTGTTTCTTCCCACAGTTATCACATATGGGAAAATTCTTCTTTTCCCTCTTCCCTTTACCCATATTTATCTCTTCCATCCTTTTCTTCTCTTGCTTCCCTTCAAAGACATAGGACTCTGATTATTCTTTACTCATCTTATCAACATATGATACTATTTCATCATATGATGATAATATGTGGGAAACTATTTCCCTTCTAAATTCTGGCATAGGACCATGAAAGATATGATCCTTCTTACTCTTTGGATCATACGTATTATGGGAGTTCACATTCCTTCTACTGGGTTCCATTTCTATATAATAGCATAAACTAGTCCAGTTTATGAATTGCAATGAATAATTACCAAACTTGTAAAATACCTAACACAAATTGAACAGTTTATGGATATAATACATAAACATAAAAATGTTTTCTTTGAGTAAGTATATACTCATATGCCCTTAATAATGGTTTGTAAAGAAAATGAGAATTATCCTAAGCATATCCCCCGGTAGTGTCGTAACCAAGAGTGCAGCAAGGCCCGTTGTCGTGCACCAGTTCCCGTTCGAGTCTAGCTCAAAGCGGTGTTTTCAGGTTTTACCCCTAGGTACATCTGTGCCAGAGCCGCCTCTACCTGCTCGTATCCATACAGGGATGTATTGCTCGGAAAAATCACAAAATCTCTACAATACCAAAATTCTAGGAAGTTCTTCTATACTAATCCTCAAAGTTCATCATAGGTCTATGTGCTCTAATCAGAGTTTATCTAAATCTAGTTTCCAAGGTTATTACTAAACTTCCTCTGATACCAACTGTAACGCCCCGACCCCAGTTACCCAGAGTCAGTGCATTATTTTAATACATTGGCATGATTACAAGGAATCAAGTCCCGAAGAACCGATCAGTTTAGCAGTCTTGGAAAAATAGATCGCATACATGAATGTTACATTTTCACTTTATGACGTACAAAACAACATAAATAATCTTTATGAACGCCATTATTCCCTTGTCTTAACCCTGTATATCAATCACATTACACTTCTTGGAATCCTGAGAAAAATAAAACATAGAAAGGGGTGAGCTCAAATGCTCAGTAAGGGTAAGCAATATAGTGGTAACTTTCATAAATAAGAATAAACATTTAAGGCAATGTATAAAACTAAAACAAAATCCTTTTAAACTTGAACTTCAACATAATATGGCAGAAATAAAATGAAATAATTCCATTTACTTATTCACATGGATATTCTACTAATCGAATAATCACATGCAATATCACTAACCACTTTCATATTGATGGAATGCATGATGCCGAACTTTAATTTCTGTGTTGAGGCCTCGTGCCAAGACCTAAGGGATAACTGTAACCGGAACCCAACCCGGAGAGCCTCTGTAACTGGACTCCATCCCGGAGTGCCTCTAATAACCGGACACCAACCCGGAGTGCCTCTAATAACCGGACACCAACCCGGAGTGCCTCTAATAACCGGACACCAACCCGGAGGGCTTACTTTTACCAGTCCCCAACCCGGAACATACTAGTCCAACACATTCATCTTAAGAAGAGGATGAAATATAACATAAACATTCGTATTAAAACTAACATACAAAATGTCAAAACTTTAATCATAAACCATTTATGGTATAAAAATAACTCATTCATAGTAAAAAAATATCACAAAACCTTAAATACAATATGGATGATTTGTATCATAATAAATCAACTTGAAACAAGTTTAAAATTTATCAAAGGATTTTGACATAGATGAAATCAATACTATTTGAGAGAAATATCTCTTTTTTTAAATCATTTTAAAAGTCGCATAATTATAGAGAAAACCTTTATTTTGAAAATATATTTATAAGCTTGTGAAGGAAGCTTCAAAGGTGTAATAACGGCGGGGAATAACCTCACCCGCCGTATAAGTTAAAAAAACATTATTACCTTAATTTTTTCAAAAAGGTTAAAAATGACCTTGTTTGGAAAACGGCGGAAAGATTCCTTTATAAACCACTTATAAAAGTCAACAAGGGTATAAATTACTTTAACCCATATTCTAGTAAATAGTAAAAATGTTTTGAAATACATTTTTAAAAAACATGGATGTGGATGATAAAGAAATCCCAGTAGATTATTACGTATAAACAACCTCGGATAATGAAGAGATTGCGAAATAAACCCTTACCAATTTTGTAACATACGAAACATAAAACCCATGAAAGAGGTATCATACAATAAATATGTAAATACACATAAATTAAAGTGTATTACACAAAGAATATAATTATGGGTAGTACATACACCACACAAAATGTAATGGTGGCAATATGGCATGAATCTCACGGGAATAAGGAGTGAGATGAAAACCCCTTACCTTGCACTTTCCTTTAGTAGAGGGTACGTTTAACCTCCTGTACGAAGATCATAGTATGTTATTAAATTATACCAGAACCATATTAATATTTATGATATCATACATGATTCATTTATGACTTTATATTACCCATTTAAAAATAATTTCCATGTTAAGTTAACATTCTGGGTAATAATCACTTTCAATATCGTACATGTTTTAACTTGTCACTCTTGGTTGTATCACATAGATAATGATTTAAATACATCCAGAATATAAAACATGATAAGTATATCATATATATTTAGAATATAAATATGTATAATAGACATATATATGAAATGGAAAACACCGTTTATGGAGACAGTAGTCCATACGTACGCATAAACGCTGTTTCTGTTTTCATATAGTTTTGAACGGAAGTAAGTGAATAAGATATATGTAAGTACATAAATCCTTATATATATATATATATATATATATAGTAGCATTATTATGTCATATATTACATACTTATTAGTAATATATATTTTTATAATCATCGATGAATGGTGAACTTGGAAATGAATCTCATCACATCGTGGAGACGGTAATCCGTACGTACGCACGAGCGAAAATATCATTCTTTTGATATTAAAATAATATATAATTGGATGTTATATCATATATACCGAATCATTATCATGTTATATTTATTATTTACATGATTTACACATCATTATTATACCCATGCAAATAATAATTTATTGAATAACAATTACACCACGACGTGGAGACGGTAAGCCGTACGTACGCACGTATGGTGACATGTTATTCAAAGGATGGATAGAATAATGAATATGGTTGTACCATATTTATAATAACATCATATTATATATATGATACTGGAGTTATTATTTTAGAATGGTAATAACAAAGGAAGAAGAAGTGGAAGAAGAAAGGAACTTGGAAAAGGGTGGTGAAATCATTACCTCTTCTTCGGGTTCTTCCTTTTGATTTGATCAAAAGGGCTCATTAGGTTGGCTTTCTGATCAAACTAATACCTCTAGGTTGTAGTGAGGGAAGTTTAGAGAGTATTTGGGCAGAGTTTTGCCAAACAAAAAGGCTTTGAATGTGTGAAGTAATGAGAAGGGGGGGTGCCCTTTTATAAGAGGGGTGAGGGGCACCTTTGGAAAATCTAGAAATATTAATTTATAATAAATTCATATTCGGTTTATAATGGCTCCAAAGTTGATTATTTCAATTCTAAGGTGGTTATGGGTCTAAAAACATTCAACCAATATAATTTAGACAGGTTTGGGTTACTATATTAACCTTATCTTTAAGTATTAACTCTAAGTTAATTAGTTTCACTTTTACAATGTCTCTTTGTATTTTTATATTATATGGTTAATAAACCTACTATATACATCCAAGAGACCCCCAAGTGTTCCATTAATGATACACCTATCATGATATAAGTCTCTTGGCCGAACCGTAGATTTTTAGGAATTTAATATCAATTAATAATATAATATTTGTTTTAAAAACTCTTTTATGTAAATTTTGACACTATTCAAAAATTGATTTTTGTGAAACTCATAACAGAATGATTACTTCTAACAAAGTCAATTAAATCAATGATAATATGTCATATTAACCTAGAAAATTAGTTTAATTCAATAAAAGTCTCAAATTATATTTATTTGGGTATTTATAATATCAATTATTTTAAATTTTCATTATTATGGTAATTACTGCATCATCATTGTGTCATAAATAAATTAAATTATGTAATCTCTAAAAATTATAAATAAAATATCATTATGTAGGAACTCGTTTTATCTTTCTATTGAATATTTATAGTATAAAATCAACATATATAACCCTATGTAAAAATTGTTTTTCTAAAAGATATATGCTTGTGTCATTTTTGTATTCATTTTAACTTAATTAAAATAAAGTGTCCCTATCACCTACAAGTGGCTCCATGGGGTCCCAAAATCGACCCAAATATGCCTATGGTCGAACATGTATCAAAAAATAAGGCTAGGACACGTTTTAGGGTACTTTAGTATTATTATAATATTATTTTTTAACCCTTATTTACCTGATTTACCCTTAACCATGGTAAATAAAATATTTACCACAGTAATTATTCAAAATGTCTAAAAATAAAAGTTACCTATTTACAAAATATGAAAATCCTGATTCCAAATATGGAATCCATTTTTCCAAATTCAAAACACAGAAGTGGCAGAAATTAATTTAAAATTAATTCCCGTTGTTAAAACAAAAAGCGTGTTTTTAAGAGATAATAACTATCAAAAGATTGACACTTGTTTATGTCCGGTTTAATTGTAAAATTATGTACAATGACCAAAATTATATTAAATGGTAAAAATATATTCTAAATATACTTTAAAACCTCTAAAATTCATAATTTTTCAATATATATTATTTCTATTAAAAAAGTTGTTTTTAATTAAAATTTAGTAATTTTCACTATTCATCAAAATATAAGTGTTATCCGAAAAGTTCCAAAATTTCACCCTAGGATAAATTAGATATTCAGAATCCAAAAATGAAGTCCATTTTGAAATATAAAATATATATAATTTCAAAAAGTAGGTATTACTATTCATAACGGCTAGTTTGATTGGTTGTGGTGTGTGTTAGAACTCGAAGTTGCGTATAACACACGCTACTGTATTATTCAAAGAGAAGCGTACCGTGGAAGATCGGGGTGTTACATAACTACTCAACATAATAAAGTTGTAAATATGTGGATTTTGAAAATATTATTTTCAAATAATGTTAGAACCAAGTAGTTTTGTGTTCCTAAATACTAATATTATTACTTTCAGGAAAATAATAAGTGAATCAACAACAATAAAATCTATTACATGGATAGTGGGTGTTCCATTAATATTACTATGAAAAATTATTTCTTCAAGAATATTATTAAAATAAAATGTTGAAATTTTACATTTGGTAAAAATTCTTATGGATAAATTATTAGAATATGTAATATTGTTCTTCTTGGAAAATATTTAATTTAAATGTTTTATTTGTTATAGTTCATAAGAACAACCTTATTAGCATAATTAAATTATGTGATGAGGGTTATCTTGTGAACTTGAGGAATGATAAATTTAATTTTCATAGTTTAAAAGATAAGTTTATAATTTCTATCGATAGATATGATAATGTATACACCTTAAACTTGGAATACCTTTGGATCCAAGATCTACCTTGCCTTCATGAAATAAAAAGATCAACCTTGGTTGTGGCTTATAATTCTAGCACATTATCATGGTAGAACTTTATCCAAACTCTCTAAAAAATAACTAGTTAGAGATATACCAGATCATATGCTTAATTATTCTAAATTTGATCCTCTTCAATTTGGAAAGCAACATAAGTTATGTTTTAAATCTATTAGTTAAGTTTCAACTTTTGATTCTTTAAAATTAGTTTATATGGATTTATTTGGTCTAAAAAACAAGAATTATTAGTGCATAATACTATGTATATGTTTTAGTTGATAACTATACTAGATATACATGGGTCTATTTTCTATAAAAAAGTTGCCAGCTTTTTCTACTTTAAAAATTTTGTATCCTGTTTCAAAAATGAGAAAAATATACCTTTGGTAAATATTCATAGTGATCATGGTGGATAATTTTTAAATTATTAATTTTAAAACTTTTTTGTAAAAATAGTATAATGCATAACATCTAAGCACCTAGAACTCCACAGCAAAATGGTGTAGTTGAAAAAAGAAATAGAATTGTTCAAGAAATTACTAGAACTATGTTGAGTGAATACTCAATTTATAAATATTTTTTCATGGAAGTAGTTAGTACTTACTACTATACTATAAATCATGTTTTAATAATACCTGTATTTATAAAACTTATTACAAATTTTGGAATGTAATAAAGCCAAAACTTTCTTTCATCAAAGTTTTTTATGCAAAGTATTCATTCTTAATATGAAAGATAATTTACATAATTTTTTTCCAAAATATGATAAAGTAATATTTTTATATAATATTTTAACTAGTAAGGATTATATAGTTTTTAATAAAATTAAAATTACATTCTAGGAAATAATTCATGTTAAATTTGATGAAACTGATCCTTTTGTTTTCAAACAAACACAACCCACATATTCATATGTTATTTCAAAAACTAATTTTTAGACCATGTTGTAAATTTATTCTTATGAAAAAACAAATGAAAAACGTTTTTCAAAAGTTAAACCATAGGAATAAAATCAACCTCATATTGAAGAAAAAAATTACAAACCCAAGGAATTAGTATATACTTAGGAATCATCCAAGTGATAATATCATTGGTGGTGTATTTCAACCAATCATAACGAGAAATTACTTAATAAATGAAGTTTAATATTGTTCATTTTATCACAATTTAAACCAAATACTTCTAATGAGGCTTTATGTGATGAGGATTGGATAAAAAATATGCAATATTAATTCAATGAATTTTAAAGGAATCGAGTTTGGACTTTGGTTGAATGACCTAAAGATTCTACAGTAATTAGTGTAAAATGGAATTTTTAAAATAGATATGATGAAAATTGAATCAAATTTAGATATAAATATAGACATATTTAAAAGGGTTATAATCAAAAAGATGGCATAGATTATGAATGAGCTTATCCACTAGAATCTAGACTTGAATCTATCTGTATACTTCTAGCATATGCATCATTTCTAAATTTCAAAAAATTTCAAATGGATGTGAATTTTTCTTTTCTTAATATATATTTAAAAAATGATATTTATATAGAACAACCTATAGTTTTGAAAACAAAAAAAATCAGATCATGTATTTAGACTTGCTAAGCTACTTTATAGACTTAAAAAAACACCCAGATCCTGGTATGATAGATTAAATGGATTTTTGTTGCAAAATAATTTTGTTAAGTGATCTAAGAATCCAATAATTTTTATTAAAAATGTTTCTAAAAACACAATAATTTTTCAAATTTATCTTGATGATATTAAATTTATATTAACTCAAAAATATATTAAATATTTCCTTACAGATCTTATGAAATCTGAGTTTGAGATGAGCATAATGGGTGAACTTAATTTATTTCTTGGTTTTCAAATTTTACAAAAACCAGAAGCAACTTTTATATCTCAAAAATATTATATAAAAGATATTATTAAGAAATTTGGATATGAAAACACTAAAATAATAAGTAATCCAATTGGAACATCAAATAATTTAGATTCTTATTAATCTAGGAAACCCGTTGATCAAATGGTTTTTAGAGGAATCATTGGTAGTTTAATTTATCTTACAGCTAGTCATCTAGATTTTATGTTTCCTATATTATAATGTATAAAATATTAATATAATATTAAATAGTATAATATTAAGTTTGTACAGAAAAATCGGATATCTTAATGGAACTATGGATCATAGATTGTTTTATTCTTCTGGAAATTAATTTGAACTTAAAATTTTTTCAGATGATGATCTTGGTGGATGTAAAATGAAAAGAAAAAGTATATATGGAACTTATCATTTTCTAGGAGGGGCTTTATTTTCGTGGTCCTACAAGAAACAATATTCTGTAGCACTTTCCACCACTTAAGTAGAATATGTGGAAACTAGATGTTTTTGTGCTCAGGTTTTATGGATGCTACACACATTCACTGATTTTTGGATTAAGTTTTAGTAAAACCCCAATTTTGTGTGACAACATAAGTTTCATTTATTTAAGTAAAAACATAAAACATCACTCATGAGACAAGAACATAGATATAATACACCATTTTCTTTAGGATTACATACAAAAATGAGATATGATTTTACAATTCATCAAAACGCAAGAATAACTTACTGATATTTTTACAAAACCCCTTAATGCCAATATATTTGAATACATTAAACATAAGCTAGGAATGGTCAATAAAAAATTATCATTCATATATAATTATTTTTTAAACCATCTTCTTACCATAATAAACTCCTTAAAAATGATGAGTACATATTTTTTTGTTACAAGTTTTATTTCTCTCAAAATTTTCTATACAAAATTTTCAGACAAAATTTTCTTAAATTTGTTTTGACAAAAAAATATTAAGAAAAGTTTCAGAAAATTTTTAAAAATTATGGAAACATATTTTTAAAGAAAAATTTTTGTTACAAATTTTTGTTTTGAAAAATTTTCCAGATAATGTTTTCCTTGTAAAATTTTTCATTGTAGAGTTTACCTTACAAAATTTTCATTAAATTTTTTTTTTACAAATTTTTCTGTACAAAGTTTTTGTTATAAATTTTTCTGGACAATTTTTTTACAAATATTTCCTAGAAATTTTTTTGTTACAAAATTTTATTTCTAAAATTTATTTAAATTTTAAAAAAATTCAAGAATTTCGTATATCTAAATATTCGTTCAATAGAAAATTTATAATTTCATCTCTTAAAGGTAAATATATAGATCTTAAACTTTTATTTCTATCTGTTGTATAATTTTTATGTTATTAGTACTTCTTTCTAAAAAAACTAATAGTGTATATTTTATTAGACAAAAACTTTTACCAATAAAAAATATATATCAAATATAATAAAAAAGAGTTTAAAAATATTAGTTTTATCATTTTCTATGAGTTGTTAATCAAAATAAGTGATTTGATCTCGACCATTATATCTGGGGAAGTTGAATCATCTCTCTTTAGTGGCTATACATATGGGGGTGGAGATATCACTTCTTCCTCATTATTTCTCCCTCCTAACGGATCTCACCTCTCTTATTCTTATCTATCTAATAATTTTGTGTTTTGTTTATTCCTTAGTCAGAACTCATGGATTCAACCAATGAAATTTCTAGATGTATGCCAGTGAAATAGTGGCTGGTCAAAAAATTATGATTTGATAAGTATGATTCTTTACTGAAGAGAGGCATTATTTTTTCAAGGTGAGGAGTATTTATGTGTTGATAAAGAAGAATTTTATTTACACTATCCAGAGTTGTTAATAAATTTTTATTCACCTATTGATTTTTCAGAAGAAGATGGTTTAAAAGTTGTATCTTTTGATCTGTTTAGAAACGAGTGAAAATTGAATATCAAATATCTAGTTTTGGTTGTATAAATTTATCTTTATGGTGAATTGAACTCAGTGACATATAAGTTTCCTAACAAGTTGGGAAATTTTGAGAAGGATAAAGCTAAAGCTTCTTTGTTTCCTTCAAAATAAAAAGTTCAGAAGGTATTTCATCTCGGTCTGGAAATAAAATTGTAGCTATTTGTATTAAAATTTTCTTGATCCCTAGTAAAGGAGATAGGGATAATTTTAAATTACAAGATATATATGTACTTTATTTCTTGTGCAACATGAAAAAATTTAATTTGGTAAAGTATATTTTGAACATGATTGAAGTTATGAAGGTAGGTTCCATAAATGTAAAGTTGTTTTTTATCCAGTTTTTATCAATACATTATTAGTTAATTTCATGATTATTATGAAGATTAACAATAATGAAACTTCTAGGAGAGATAATATATCACTGATTTCTGAATAAACTATTTAGAATATAAAGTTAATATATGATTTAACTCAAAAATTTTGAAAATTTGAGTAGGATTTATTTAGAAGAAAGGATAGAAATTATTAAATCCATTTTTGATAAAAGGAATGAAGTTGAGATATATCCTAAAATACTGAGAAAGAGACCTAAGAATATGTCTAATAAAACTTTCTTATATTTTATGAATAATAAATATTATAAAGATCTTAATGAATAAACTTTTGGTTTTGATAAATCTAAATATTTATCATTGAAGGAAAATACTTATCAAAATATGAAATAATAAGAGAAGAAGAAGAAGAAAGCTGAAAAATATAAACAAGAGAAGATAGCTAGCGATTTCCTAAAACAAACAAATGTTATTCAAGTAAAGGTGAGAGATGTAACAAAAGTAAAAGGTATTATTTCATATTTTTCAGAAGTTTATCATTCTAAAATTCATAAAGTATAATATATAATCTTAGTAATTCCACATTTGGCTATATATAAATCAATTGCAATATTTGTGGTTGAAGCATGATATAAATCTCAAAAATCTGGATAGATTTCTCCAAGTTCTTTTCCAGGGAAGAAAAGGTTAAGAAGAAAATATCAAATTTTTATATAATTGAAAAAGGAATTAAATCTTGATGAGTTATTGGGATCTCAGTTAGTTTAATTATCTATGAAATTAATAAATATTGTTTATCTGAATATTGAAAATAGACAAAGATCTATAAAAATTAAACAACATTATAGATTTCTAATTTTGTATAAAGAAGGTGATGATAATGTTGATGTTGGTGTTAGAGAAGATGGTAATGATTATATAGATCATAGTGAAGGTAGTAGTGCTAATGAATAAGAGGAAATATAAGTTTTGGAACTTTTTTATGATGGAAGTAATCAAGTATTTTTTTTAAATAGATGAAACCTTTAGGCCTTCAAGGTATCAACTTCCAATAGGTTCTTCTGATTCCAAAAATTCTCCTCCTTCCAACAATTTTCATAGAATGGAGATGAAACTAAATTATTTTAATGAAGTTATTAAAAGGTTGGATGATATTATAGATATATTACAATAAATTAAAGAAATATTAAATCACAAGTAGAGTAAATTTGATATTTTGAAAAATTAAAATTCAATGAAAAATCTTGAAAAATTGGTTATCTGAAATGAAGTTGAGTTTGAAGATTTCAAAGGAAGAGTTTTTGTTAAAGTAATTAAGGTAAAATAAGTTATTATATGGATGAAATGATATGAAAATTATATGAATCTTTATGATGATATCATTGAGAAAATTTGTGGCTCAACAAAAACTACTTGAAAATCTATAAAAATATTCATCTAGAAGTATCTAATAACACAATATCCATTGATAGTATAAAAATTTTAGTTATGAATAAATATGATGGGTTTTTGAAGTTATTAAAAAATTGATAATCTCTCATAAGAATTTGGAAAGTTTAGTAAAGTATTTTTAGTCTAACAAGTTTACCAAGATGAAAATTCCAAATTTCAATCTTTATAAGAAGTTGAATCTTTGAAGAAGTCAGTATCAATACTTCAAGAGTCTCATGTTGAAAGTTCGAAGGTACAAGATTTGAAGAAGAATATATTTTATTTTAAAGATAAAATCAAGAATATGAAATCTATTTAAGATGATGTTGAAAGGTTGAAATCATCTTTGGACAAGTCATAGATATATCAAAAGTGTGTCAAGAAGATTAATATTATCATCAAAAATCTTATGAAGAAATTATGATATATTTTTTATGAACTCTTGTCAAATTATTTTTATAATAACTCAAACTAATTTTTAATGGATATATATATTTTTGAATGGGTATTCTTTTTAATTTATTTTTATGGATTTTTCTAATCACATTGGTTATATATTTTTATTACCCTTGAATTAATATCTATTCTCTTCTATAAATTTTTGTTTCATGTAAAAATTTATTTCTCTAACGTTTCAGGTACACTTTTTAAGTTCTAAAACCATATTTTTTTAAAATATAAAATGGAGATAAAGTTTTAAAAATTTTGAGAATATAAAGTTATGAAACTTTTGAAGAAAAAGTAGGAAATTATAAATTTTAAAATAAATGGGGAGAAATCAAACAAGGATGATATATAACATAGTGGGAATTGGTTTTCTCTTTATATTTTTCTTTTAAAATTTATGTTTTGTGCTTTTTAAAAAATGTGAGATTATTGAGTAGAGATATCTTTCAACACTTTCTGACCTATTTTGGAATATCACAATAGATTTTCTTAAAGTATATGTTTTACTAACTTTTATACTTCCTTAGTTTTTAAGTATGTTTTTTTAGAAAATCTATTTTTCAAGAGAGAGGAATACAAATTTATTAGACAAAATAAATTATTTTTTTCTAAAAAAATTATTCAAAAGTTCATATATATAGTTACATATATTTCTGTATAAATATTTATAAAAGCATCAAAGTTAGAATATAACTTAATCTAAATTAACGATCTTATATTAAGACTTTCAAAAAAACACTTTTCAGGTGGAAGTAGACATGTATTTAGGTTGGACTTTTATATTCAAGATGAAGATATAAAATTTTTCCAAATGAAAAAATTAATTAAATTTTATGAAATCTTGTTACACTATGATGGTGCATAATCTTACTATCTTTTGAAAAACATGTTGAGTTGTCAATATGAAGTTTATTTTGATATCATTTCAACTAACTCTGAGAATTACAAAATATGACCATTGGAACTTTCCCTATAATTAGAGGTACATTATAGGAGGAGGTTTTTATACCTTTAAAACTTGGAACATCTTAAGATTACTATGTTGTAACATCTTGTTACTCATAAATTGTAAAACTTTAGATTGTTTTTATTCTAAGCCATCCGTGTGAGGATTGTAAATGTCTTAGGATATTTTTATTTTGTAATAATTGTTATTTGTTTGATATGGTTTGATCAATGGATTTAGGGGATATAAAGATAAAGGTTGTGTTTGGTCTTTTGATCAATGGTTCCCATGGCTAAGGAAACAGAGTTATTTTAATCTTAGTTTCAAGGGTTTACTTCTTTTAGGAAAACAAACCTTTATAGTTTGATTAAAATGGTGGATACCTAAATTTTTTGTTATATACTTCCTTGAAGTTGAAGATTAAATCATAGATCAATATTTTATAAAGTTATATAATTTTTTATTTAAAAATTTATAAGGTCTTACTTTACTTTTTTTAAAATTTATATTTTCATTTGTGAAATTATATAGAAAAATTTTATATATTTTAAACTTTTCTAAACTCTAAAGTTTGGATAATCTATATGCCTGATTTAAAATCTAAAGTTTGGAAGAAATTCCTATTTGAAAATTTTAATTAAATTGGTTAATGAATTTTTTAAGTTTTATTTTATAAACTACAATCCCCCCCTATTATAGCCATTTTTATACTCTTCAATCCTATACAGAGTATGTAAGTTTCTATCTTGTAACTTCTGTCCAAATTTATTGATGTTGTAGATTAAAATAATGTTTTATTTCCTATGGAACTATATCCCAAAGAGGCTTATTCAATATAAGAATAAAAACTTGGTACATTGAAGTTTCCAGAGGCACCCATCCATACTTTTATGATTAAGGGAGAAAAATGAACACCTAAAGAGACAAATTATTGTGATGGTGACCTCACTAGAATGTCAGTAATGGGGTGGGATCTAGAGGTTCCAGATATCTAGTATAAACCTTCCATTCCTCTATATAGGGATAAGATGGAAGCATTGGAAGAAATAGATAAGGAATTAGTGGAAAATTACTTGTATTAGAGCCCATACTATCAGATATAGAGTATAAATTTGAGTTTCAATATACCATGTTAGATATATTCCTAGTATATGAGTTTGTCCCTGAATACAAGGATGACTTAAGACCATACATGACAGAATATAACTTGAGGACCTACTATAGTGTGGGGAAGAAAAAACATAACTTCATCACCCACACACCAATGGTTCATTTGGGGGTAGATGGTAAGTATCTACCACTAGTTAGTAAACCTAGTAACCAGCAAGTTTGACTACCTTATCTTCATGTAATGGAACATAAATTCCTATTAGATAAAGAGAATTTGGAGGCATGTAAAATTAATTCTTATAGAGATACCTCCATGGACAATGGCATGGAGGTTCTTCAAGCAGCTCGGTAAGATATTTTTAAGGTAAAGAAGAGGAGTGCTAGTTGCATGACCTCTACCAAGAACGCGTGAAGGATGAAGCATGATTGGGAGTTCATATGTCCATGGTTGAAGAAACATTAGTTAAAACCTCATCACAAGTAGTGGCCCATAAATAATAGTATAACAAGACTAGATATTGGTGACTGAGGCATTCCTATAAGCAAAGTTAGATCTTGTGAAGTGTTCCAAGTTGTGGGAGGCCATAAACTCTTAATATTGGAGGATATATGATCTCAAGAAATTAATGTCCCAGCATATTCTTAGGCTCATTTTTTCTCAATAGATATTCTCTAGTCTTTGGATGACCTTGTTGGTTTTACAACTCCTATTTTTTTAATTCTTCATCTCGATTGTGATAATGAGATAGTCAAATAAATTCATTAATCCCATTTGTGTCATGATCATTTAGAGAAACAAAGAGATAAATAGAAGATCATTCATTTCATATGATAGTGAGAGATAAGGGGGGATGGTTTGGGGCTATAATATCACATCAACCACTACTGCAAAACCCATGGAGATTGAGGAATCAGGTTAGTGAAATTTTGAAAGGCTAGTTGACCCCACCAATGTGCATAGACACATGTGATACAACACTAAAGGTGTTTGAATTCTACTTGATCAAATGAGATTTTAGGAAATATAATTTTTGAGATTGAGAGTTGATTTAAGGAGTGGATATAATGATAATCCAAGTAGGACTACTTATTAAATTAAAAACACAGGTTCCACATACATATCATCATCGTGGTTAAATCCTCTAGAATGAGTACCCTAGATGGAAGCTAATCTAAGACTGGAGAGTTGTTCCATTACCACAGGGGAGTATTTTTAGAAATGTGAGGTTCATCATCTAGACTGTGTAACTGGGATGAGAGGTCAGCTAAGACTAGGGCACTATGTTATCACTATAGGGTAACCCATTTAGAGTGGGAAAAATTATGGTGATTCAAATTCTAGGGGAACAAGGTGTTATTTTGAAAGATATAAATTTCTGTGAAGTTTTTTGGGTACTCATAGAGATACACATTTATATATTATGAATATCTATGGAGAATAGCATAAAAATATAGGGAATGCATGATAGTAGGACACACGTAAATGTCAACCCATTTGAGACATGAGAATAAGGAAAAAATCATGCTTTAAGGGACTAAATTGATCTTTAAGGGTGTTATTTTAGGGTCATATAGCTTGGACCATGAGGTTAGGTTGCCTATATAGTAAGATGCTGATATAGATAAGAGGGGAAAATTTTGATATAGACAATATTAATGGAAAATTCATACAGTTTAATGGTAATGATGTATAGACCATGTTGTAGCTAAAATTTAAGGTCATTCAAATTTTTCCAAGAGTTTTTCTCATTTTAAGGTTGGATAACTCAGACTAGGGGTGTTCCTTTTAAGTTCATTCAACCAAGACCAATGGGGTGTACCTTTTAATCTCATGTGGCCAAGAATAAGGGGTGTGCCTTTTAAGGTTGTAAAACTTGGACTAAGGGGTGTGGCACTTAATGTTATAAAACCAAGTCCAAGGATTGTTCCATTTAAAGTCATGAAACCAGGACCAAGGGGTTATTCTTTTTAAGGTCCTGAAACTAAGACCAAGGGGTGAGAGGGTTAAAATAACAATGAGGTTAAGTGTAAAACCTATACACCTAATCTTTAATTATAGTAAGTGAAAATTTCATCTTAATAAAACATGCATTTTAATATTTAATGCCACAAAAATTATAATTTGATAGGATGAATTTCAATTTTGAGCTTACTATGTCAAAATAATCCTAAAATGAATTTTTCAAATTTTTCACTTAAAAATATGATTTTATAAATAATTGAAAGTGTATTATTTATGTTTTTTGAGTCCTCTAGTTTTAATACGCACAAATCATGCTTTATTGAGTTAAATTGTGTTAAATTATGTTTACTCATGTTCATGCAATCTTAATCTATTATATTAGTATTTCACATCATAAGACAGGTTGCCAATGTATGACTAAGTATAACTCACCATTCAAGCTAAGTCACTAATAAGGATAAGTCACTATTAGACATATCACCATTAGAATAAAATTGGTTATGTATGAGCTACCATTTATATATACCTACCGATAATATGTCTCACTATCAAATATTTCACCATCAGCACAAATTCTGAATTCTATCAAAGGAAAAGACCCCATTGGCATCCAGCTACCGACAGTATGAGCTACTGATGGCATCACAATTTTCATAAAGTATGAGTCACTGATGCATCAAGTCACTGATGCATTGAGTCACTGTTGCATTGACCTACCGAAAGCTCAACTTATAATTTTTTCAAAGGATGAGACATCCTCGCATCAAGCTATTAACATAATGACTTACCGATATCCATAATTTTTGCAAAGTACGAGCTATTGATAGTTGAGCCGCCATCAATTCAACCTAAGTCACCTTTACTTGAGACATCGTTCTAGATTTCATAATTCACTAAGTCTGAGACACCATTCCTAATCTACCATTCCTAAGACACCATTCTGAGATACCTTCAATTCATACTTTTTCATCAAAATTCAAATTTACTTCTAACTGTCATATTTGTGAAACTTAGTTCTACTAATTATATTAATGAATTTTTCTATCTTTTGTAGACAACATTTAAAGAGATGTCAGAATATAGTATGAGGTATGAGGTATCTAGAGATGATTGAGATCCTGATTCTTGTCAGATGCACTGTATAAAGGGAGTACCTCATCAAAAAGTTGTATGATGGAAGAGAGCTACTCGTACACTAGAGAAAAACTTGAGAACTAGTAATTGTTGAAACAAAAATATATTGTTGTGAACTCAAACTGAATAACACTTTGTAACAATAAATTAAGAAAGGATAAGAACATTCATGAACACATAAAAATCTCACTATAAACACAAGACAGAATCACTCATGATACTCTGTTTTGTTGTTTACTTTTTAAATTCAACTCAAACTTCATTTCAAAATAACTTTTAGAAGTCACAAGATGAATTTCCAATCACACAAAGCCTTCTAACTCTATTATATCTAGTTTATACTCATATTGTGTGCTGTTTTTACATTACTAGTAGTGTGTGTCTGTATATTCTATGAAAACACATTGAATCATGTGAAAAATTGTAAGATACACTAATATATTAACAAAATATATTTTTACACTTTACACTCCTATGGGTAATAGAGTAAGAGGTGCCTACATGACCTAGTTGTTTTTCACGCCCACAAAAACTATGGAAGTGGTCTTTTTGACCTAGATGATTGCATATATTGTTATGTACACCAATATAGGGTGTGGATCAAAGTTTATTTACATAAACTACTTGGTGGTAGGTGATCACTAATTGGAGAGGATTAATTCTCTACTTGAGATTGAACCTCTTATTTAAATTATTCTGTGTTCTTTAAAATTTAGTTTTCTCTATTTATTTTTTTAGAAAACTTCATTTTACTCTAATAGTTAATCTTAGACAGTGTTTGTATTATAATTTTTTTTAGTATATTTATATCAAAAGTTAAAGTAATTTTTCATATTGTTTTAACTGAGAACTAATCAGGCTTTGAGAAATCATTCAAACAATCAAATATTTTATAAACTACTCCTTTAGTTAATTGGGATGTTGTTATTTCAAATTAGGGACTTTTTAAATAATTTTTTAGATAGAAATTTTTATAGGAACTAAATTCACCCCCCCCCCCTCTTGAGTGTCCTCATGGGGCCAACATTTGGTATCAAAGCTTTTTAAAATCTTTTTCAAAAATCTTTCAACTGTGAATCTAGTTGTGTTTTTAGAGATCTCAAAATTTTTGTCATTTCAAAATTGATAGTTCTTTAAAATTTGTTTTACATGGATAATAGACAGGAAAGTGTTACTAACAACAGAACTCCCTATTTCAATGGAACAAACTATGCTCAGTAAAAAAACAAAATGAAAATATATTTATAAATCATGGGTTTTGAAATCCAGTTGCAATTGTAGATTAATATAAGATTCCTGCTACAACTAGAAACACTTGGGATGATGCAACTAAGGTAGCCTATAATAATAATTTCAATGCTATGAATGACTTGTATTGTCCTCTAGGTGATGAATAATTTAATAGAATTTTTCTACATGTAAAACAGCATTTGAAATTTGGGATACTTTAGATATTTAACATGAAGGAACCACTAATGTTAAGGAAATGAGGCTTAATACATATATGATTAAATATGATAAAAATGAATCCTGAAGAACCTATTTATGACATATATCTCAGGTTCAATGAGATTTTAAATATAATAATCTCTCTGGAAAAGATAGTTACAGCCAAGGAAAAATTCATATGACTACTCAGGTATTTAGAAAAAAGATGGAGAGGAACCTGAGTATCAATAAGATAATATTGTGAAATCAATAATTTTCCTATTAAAGAATTAATTGGAAAACTATTGATATACGAGGAATAACTGAATGTTAATAGAGAAGAATATTATAAACATAGAAGAAAGTCACTGTATTTCAAAACTACTACATCCAAACAAAAGGATAAAGTTTAAGTTCATGTTTAAAGTTTCATCAATAAAGATACATCAAGTGATAGTGATCAAGAAATGGCTCAACTATCTATGAGATTCAATAAATTATACTAAAGGAAGAAGTTATTTAGAAATCCTAGATACATAGGAAAATATGATAATAAAGGTAATTTGAAAAATTATTGGAAAATAAGTGAGAATACCAATGAGATATGTAACGCCCCAACCCTAGAAGCCTGGAGTCAGTGCATTATTTTAATACATTGGCATGATACAAGGAATCATGTCTCAAAGGGCTGATCAGTTTAGCAGTATTGGAAAATAGATTACATACATGAGATTTACATTACAATTTCTTACATAAAACACAGCATAGATAATCCTTGTAGAATTTCATTATTCCCCTAGCTTAACCATATATATAAAATCATACTATTATTCTTGGAATCCTAGGAAAATAAAACATAATAAATGGGTGAGATCAGATGCTCAGTAAGGGTAAATAATTTATCAGAATCTATAAACTTTTAAGAAAATATGTATAATAAAAAACAACAACCTTTTAAACATAAAATTGAATATAATATGGAAAAAATAAATCAAACATTACCACATAAACATGCACATATATATTCTACTAGTCTAATAATCACATGTAATAAATAATTTCATAATGAGAGAATGCATAATGTCAGACATAATAACTACTATGTCAAGGAATTTTTCCAAGACAATTCACAAATATTTTATCAAGGACTTGTGCCAAGACACTATTTTGTCTCATGATACCTACCAATTCATTGAGGGGATATAGTGGGCCCTGCCCATCACTTACTAAGTTCAATGTATTCCTCATATGAAAAGGGTGAAACAAAACATAATCATTCGTATTAAAACCAGCATACGAAATTCCAATACTTCAACCATAAACCACGAATGGTATAAAAATAGAACATCCACAGTCAAACATATCATAACTCATTCAATACAATATGTAAGATTTTATTATGATAAATCAACCTCAATCAAGAATAATATTCAATAAAGGATATTGACATAGTTGAAAATTATCCATAAAAATCTTTGAGCGAAATATCCTTTTTTCATGAAATCATTTTAAAGTCACAAAATTTATAAAGGTAGTAATTTAAAATATATTTTTTAATCAAATTATCCCATACCACATTGAAACTTTTTAAATAAATTAACATTTTAAAACAATCATGGCCATATAAATAAATCCTTAAAATCATTTTGAAAACATGGACATTAATTAAAAAGATTTAGAAAAATAAATCTTTAAAACAATTAAAATGATTTTCTAGTAAAAAATCCCCTTCCATAAAAATATAAAATATTCCTTTTGAAAACATTTTTATGAAACATGGACATGGATGATAAATATTTCCTAGTAAATACTTATACATAAACAATCTCGGATAATAATGAGATTGGGGAATTAACCCTTACCTTTGATCTGATACTCTCTATACATGTCTGAAACTCCTTTATAATATTTTTAAACATATTATTAACTTATATAAAAATCATAATAATATTTATGATATCATATATTATACTTTTATAACTTTATATTACCCATTTATTAACAATTCCATGTTAATGCAACATTTTGGGTAATATCGCTTTGTTTATCATACGTGTTTTGACTTATTATTCTTGATAATATTACATAGACAATGATTTAATTAATTTAAGAATGTATAATATGGTTTATATATTATATATATTCATAATATAAATATATATAACATATATATATATATAATGGAATACACCATTCATGGAGATGGTAGGTCGTACGTATGCATGAACATTGTTTCCATTTTCATATCGTATGGAAGTAAGTGAATGACATATATGTATATATATATATATATCATTAAATTAGACTTATTATGTCATATATTTAATAATTATGAATAATATATTTTTTTAATCATTCTTGGATGGTTAAAGTGGATAATGAATCTCATCGCATCGTGGAGACGATAAACTGTACGTACGCACGAGCGACGATACTGTTCCTTTAATGATGATATAGAATTTGATGGTATATTAATTATAAATAATCATAATAATGTCATATTCATTATTTATTTCTATTATACTCATCATTATACTCATCCAAATAATTTAATATGGAATAAAAAATTACACCACGACGTGGAGATGGTAAGCCGTACGTACGCACACAAGGTGATATTATTATTCATAAGATGGATAAAATGATGAATATAATTGTAACATGATTATATCAACATATAATTATATTTATGATACTGTATTTATCACTTTGGTATGGAATTAATATATAAAGAATAAGTATAATAAGAAGAAAACTTTGAAAGAAGGGATAAAACGATTACCTCTTCTTCAGGTGTCTCCTTTTGATTTGTACAAAAGGACTCCTTAATTTGGATTTATACCAAAATTCTTTCCTATAAGATGAATTTAGTTAAGTTGGGAGGAGATTTGATCATGTTTTTTCTGATCCAAAGGGATTTGGAGGTGTTAATTAAAGAGAAAGAGAGGTTCCCTTTTATAAGAGAGGTGAGGGGAACTTTAGGAAAAGCTTGAAATATTAATTTATTATAAAATGATTTTGGGATTATAATAGCTCCAAATTGATTTATTTAGAGTATAATATGAGGATGTTTCTAAATCCTCTCAAAAAATAGGTTTTATACATGTTTATTTCATAAAATTAACCTTATCCTTTAGATTTAACCCTTTGTAAAATAAGTTAACTCTTACCATGTCCTCTTGTATTTTTATAGCACATGGTTAATATTTTTATTATAAAATGCCAAGAGAACCTAAAGTGGATCATTTAAAACATTTTTATCACTATCCAAGTTATTTATCTAAACTATAGATTTTTAGTATTTTTATATCATTTAATAAAATAGTATTTATTTTAAAAAATCATTTATGTCAATTTTGACACTATTTAGTAATTGATTTTTTTTAGTCATAAAAACTTGATTCATTCAAAAAAAATACATTTAATAAACCCTAACATTTCATATTCACTTATAAAATTCGTTTATGGAATCAAAAGTTTCAATCTACATTTATTTTCATATTTATAATATCATTTATTTTAATCTTTCATTAATAAGGTAATCACTGCATCATCATTGTGTCATAAATAAATTTAATTATTTAATGTCTAAAAATTATAAATAAAATAACATGATATAGTAAATATTTTTAGATTTATAATTAATATTTAAAGTCTAATTTATCTTATTTATAACCCTATATTAAAAATTGTTTAGTTATTAAAATTTGAATTTGACACTTTTAACTCTTCTTTAAATAAAATATAATGAATGTCCTAATCTAACCCATGTGGATCAAAAAGGATCATATTTTTGTCCTAAGTTTTATTTTGGTCAAAATAAACTTATCCAGTAGAATTAGGACACGTGTTAGGGTAATTTTATATTATTATAATATTATTTTTACCTTTAATTACTCTATTTACCTTTAACCGTGGTAAATAAAATTTAAAAGTTACTATTTGCTAAAAATTATTTTGATCCTATTGAACCAAATTTTACTTACTGATGACAACCATGTATGTCAAATTTTTGAAATACATTTCACAAAAGTGGGAAAATTATGTTTTATGCTAATCTGCAAATGTGCCTAGAAGGTGGGTAATGTGCCTAGACGGTGGGTAAAAAAATGTTAAAAACATTTCAATGAATTTTTATATCTAATTATATTATAAATTGAATCAAATGACTTACATTGGGCTAATATGTGTATCTATTTTTTTTATGATAAATTTTAATTAAAAGTAATTATTTAAATGAAAAAGTTGGTTTCTATTTACTATGCAGTCTTTTTAACTATTCATCAAAAATTGATTTTTTTTAGAAAAATACCAAAAATTCACCCTAAGCTAATTTTGATATTCTAAAGTCAAAAATTAAGTCTATTTTAGATAATTCAATTTTTAGGAGTTTCTAATATTAATTTTATTATTGTTCACAAAATGACATAAAAAGTAGTTCTTTTAAGAAAATAGTTTTTCTAAATATATAACTATTTTTACAAAAAATTATACATTTCATTATAAATATGTTTTATTTATGTGAAAATATTATAAATAAAACTTAAAATTTATTTTTTACTATTTATATTATACTATTTAATTGAAAAATAAATATATATTTTAAATAATTATAATATTAATGTGTTGTTTTGCAGAAACTCAATCTTATGTATAACGCAAGCCAAGTCGGTGGTGCGTGCAATATAAGCTATTAAATTACTTTAAAGAGATAATGTAGTAAGAAATATTGGGGTTTTACAAGATAATCTTCTATGAATGTAAAAAATGACATGTAAAGGATGACTGTACAAAACTAAAGTACAAATGAAGTATGAGGAAAATGAAAAAAAAAGTAAAAAAAGGCTATGAAGGCTACCTAGAGTGCATCTGAGGATAGCTCTAGTGATTATGAATCATATCATGATGAAAAGGTTGAAAAATACAACATGTTTTTTATTAAAAACACATCTAAGGAAACCCTATAATCTCCTGGACATAATAATTATTATTCTGGAGATGGATCTAAATCAAAATATTAAAATATTACTAATGAGGAAATGTTTGAATACTGAAAAATGCCTGAGGATACTTGAAATGAGCTAAAAGATAAATATAAATCTCTCAAGAAATAGAATACTCTTTCTATTAGTGTTAAATCAGAACTCGCTATATAAAAGGAGAATAATTATCAACCACTCGATGAAAATACTGAACATAAACTTTCTAATGAACAATTAAAGAAGGATTTAGAAAAATTTGCAAATAGTAAAAATACCTTAACTCAAATGCTTGGAAAACAAGTTTCTATTAAGTATGACACTCGTATTGGTTATCAACCAAGATAATGAACATTTTTTAAAAACAATTTTGTATCCAAATATAGAAAATTTATTCCTAGATATAAAATTTTTTAAAAGTTCCTACACTGGAAAATATTTTACTGCTTCTAGTTCTTTTAGACCAAATAGAGTTTATTTTTTTAAAACTTTATGAACTGATTACAGGAAACCCATGAAGTAAATTTGGGTTCCTAAATCTTTAATTATTAATATTACTGGATCCAAGAAAATATGGGTACTAAAGACTCTTCTTGTTTAAAATTTTTATAGGAAAGTTGTTTGAAGAGTTCCTGTAAGAACTTGTGGTACTTGTACAGTGGGTGTTCAAGAAACATGATAGGGTACTACTATAGCTTCAAGAATATCATAAACATTTATGGTGGACATGTTACCTTTAGTGAAAATGAAAAAGGAAAATTTATTGGACTTTTCTAAATTGGTAACATTAATTCAGTTTTAATTTCTAAAGTTCTTTTTGTTAATGGTCTAAAGTAAAATTTTCTTAGCATTTCACAGTTATGTGATGATGGTTTTCATGTTAAATTTAAAAATTATGCTTTTAATGTTTTTAATTATAAGAACTATTTAGTATTTACTAATTTTAGAAATGAAAATGTATATGTTGTGAATTTAGATTCTTTAGTCTCACAAAATGAGTGCCTTTAATAAAAAAATCTTGGCTCTGGCATAGGAGACTAGGTTATTGTAACATTCACTCTCTTAGAAACATTACTATAAAATTATTAGTCAAGGATCTACCTAAATTATAGTTTCAAATGATAATTTATGTAATCCTTTTCAAAAAGGAAAACAATATGAAATATCTTTCAAACCAAATAAATAAGTTTCAACTTCTCAACCTCTTGAGTTGGTTCACATAAATTTTTTTTTAACTTCTATAGTTTAAAGTTTAAGTGGGAAACACTATGTCTATGTTCTAGTAGATGAATTTTCAAGGTATACTTGGACCTTCTTTTTATCTCAAAAAAGTGATGCTTGTTATTATTTCACTAAGTATGCTAGATCAGTAAAAAACTTAAGTGGAGTTAGAATCAAATCCTTAAGAAGCGACCATGGTCGTGAGTTTGAAAATAAAGAATTTGAATCTTTTTTATCACAGAATGACTATAGTCATAACTTCTCTTCTCCTAGAACACCCCAATATAATGGAGTTATAGAGAGGAGAAATAGAACCTTATAATAGATAGTCTATACTATGATTAATAAATATGATCTACCTATTTATTTTTGGGAAGAAGCTGGGAATACCAATAGAGTCCTAATTAGACCTATCCAAAAGATAACCCCCTATGAGCTGTGGAATAATAGGAATAATAAGGTTAACTAATTTAATTTTTTGGTTGAAAAGTATTTATCCTTAATAAAAAAGATAACCTTGATAAATTTTCCTCCAAGAGTGATGAAAAAAATTTCATAGGTTATTCAATCTCTATTAAATCCTATAGAGTCTTTAATAAGAGAACCAAATGTGTAGAACAGTCTATACATGTCAAATTTGATTAAAAAAATCCACATGACCCCAAAAATATCCTTAGAAAATATTGAGGATAATTTATTGAATCTAGACTTAAATCCTAAATCTTTAAATTCTGTTGTTAAAGAAAAAAAATACTCCAATTCTAGAAAATCTCCAAATTTTGACCATAGGGAACCCAACCTATTAAAGAACCCAAAGTGACCAGCCCTTCTTTTTCTAGACCTATTAGAACTCTCAATAACTACCCTTTATATGTTGTAGTTAGATACATAGACAAATGAACACATACTAGAGTTTCTCAAAGAAATCATATTGAACATCAAGTCTTTTTGTCACAGCTTGAACCTAAGAATATCAATGATGCAATCAATGATAAATTTTGGATGATGGTTATGAAAGAAGAATTAAACAATATTGAAATAAAAAAAGTATAGAATCTAGTTAATAGACCCAAATAAACCTTGATCATGGGCACTAAGTGGTTATTTATAAACAAAGTGAATGAACATGGCACTATATTAAGAAATATATTCATACTAGTTGTACAAGGTTATATTCGAGAAAAAGGAATAGACATTGAAGAAAACTTTTCACCTATGTCCTGAATTGAATCCATTAGAATACTGTAATCTTATGCAGCACATTTGAATTTCAAACTTTATCAAATGGATTTCAAAAGTGTATTTTTTAATGGTTATAGAGTTGAGGATTTTTTTGTTGAAAAACCCCCCATTTTTAAAAAACCTCATTTTCAAAATCATGTTTTCAAAATAACAAAAGCTTTTTATGGTTTAAAATAAGATCCAAAAGCTTAGAATGATAGGATCAGTACTTTTATTATTTCTAAAAGTTTTTTAAAAGGTATAGTTGATTCAATTATTTTCATAAAAATAATTTCTAAAGATGTTTTATTTGTTCAAATATATATTGATAATATTATCTTTGGATCTTAAAAAAATTCTTTATGTATTGATTTTTCAAAAATAATGCAAAATGAGTTTGAAATGAGTTTAAGGGGTGAACTCAATTTTTTTCTTGAATTTCAAATTTTCTAAAATAAGGAAGGTATTAGAGTATATTAAATATCTTTTAAATCATTTTAATATGGATATCACTAAAAGTAGTTATGATCCTATGACTACCACTTGTAAATTGGATCTTGATAAAAATGGAAAATCAGTAGATCAAACTAATTACATAGGTATGATTGGAATTATTATCTACTTAACTACTGGTCAACCTAATATTATGTTTAGTGTATGTATGTGTGCTCATTTTCAAGAAAATCCTAAAGAGTCTCACCTAATTTCTGTAGAAAGAATTTTTAAATACCTCAAATATACTACCAACTTAGGACTGTTCTACCCTAGAGGACAACCATTTGACTTAGTTATTCTGATGCTAACTTTGGTGGTTAAAATTTAGATAGAAAAGTCACCTTTGGAACATGTCACTTTTTGGGAAAGTCTCTAGTTTCATGGTGAAGTAAGAAACAAAATTTTCTTGCATTTTTTACTATCAAAACTGAATACATAACTTCTGGTAGTTTTGTGCTTAAATTTTTTGGATAAAACACACATTACTAGACTATGGATGTCAATTTAGGAATGTCCCTATAAACTGTGACAACACAAGTTCTATTAACATTTATAAGAATCCATTTTCTCATTAAAGGAAAAGGCATGTTGTTATAAGAAATCACTTTCTAAGTTATCATTATCAAAAAGGTGATATAACTCTTGAATTCATTTTCACTAAACATCAGTTTTCTGATATTTTTATTAAGCCATTAAATTCTGAGAGAATGAGTTACATTAGACATGAGCTAGAGATAATCAATTT
The DNA here is from genome assembly GCA_963277665.1 of Viscum album. NCBI lineage: Eukaryota > Viridiplantae > Streptophyta > Magnoliopsida > Santalales > Viscaceae > Viscum > Viscum album. The sequence continues at coordinate 1,836,250,106 of OY728129.1, forward strand.
TTAATGAATCATCGTTAATGACTCACCATTGATGACCCACCATTGATGACTCACTGTTGATGACTCACCATTGATAACTCACCATTTATGACTCATCTTTGATGAATTTCTATTGACGAATCATTATTAGGACTCACCATTGTGACATACCAATCTTTACTTATTCAATTTTCCGGCTCAGAATTAAAATCATTGTTTTATTTATTTCATTTTATTTTATGCCTCATTTGTGATTTTGGTTTTAAAACCCCTAAATGATAAAAATTTAATCTATCTGAATCATTTTCTCACTTACTCACTATTTCTCTCAAACCTTTCTCTCTAAAACCTTTACTGCCTTATCCCTTAGAACCAAATCCTTCACAATGGATTAAGTGAAGTGATTGTTTGAGAAATCTATGGATGAGTCTCTTCCTTTTAAGAAGAAAAGGGGAAAATTGAGGGATCCTAAGCCTAAACCTATCAACCCTAATCTTTCAAAAAGAATAGTCAATACCAAAAAGGAAGTTCATGTAGAATGGATCTTGTCAAGTAAGTCTCTCATTTTGAAAGTGTTACAACAACAAGGTTGGTTGGAGTGGTTCTACAACAACATGCGGCATCTTTATCAAAAGGTGGTTCATGAGTTTTATTTGTATGTTCAGTTTATTATTGAGGGAATATAAGAATTTTGGATTAAGTCAAGAATATTTGGGAAAAGGATTTCCTTTTCTTCTAAGCAGTGGGCTGAATACTTGAAGGTACCTCATGAAGTTATTTTTGATGATTACAAAGGAAATTATCCTCCTGCATGTGGTATTTTTAGTTATAAAGTATCCCTAACTGATCTGACCAGTGATGGGATCTCCAAAAGAATAATAGTAATAGAAATGGATGAAGAATGTAGGTTTCTTTTTAAGTATCTTCATCACCAACTATGTCCTGGGAAAGGGGACTTTTCTTTCTTGGAATATCAAGATGTTTATCTATTATATCTGATGAAGCAAGGACATAATATCAACTTTTGTAGATATCTTATGGTGCACATGAGTGATATGATTAAGCCTCAATATAATTCAAATTCCCTATTCTATTATAAGTTTATTTTTACAATGATGAAAGTTAAAGGAGTGGTAAATAAAGGATAATAAACTGTAACAGATTATGGTGGATTCTGTATTACAAAGTCCATATGCAAAAGGATGAAGATTAGTTGGAATCCCTAGAGGAGATAGTGGGTGGAGGATAATGATAAAATTTATTAAGAGTTAAACCCTATTTATAATCCCACTAGGTTGAAGGATATGGGTGACCCTGTTTTAGGACTAGATAAAGATGTGTTGTTTTCATATGAAGAAGAAGAATCTGAAGCTGAAAGAGGAATAGAATCTCATATTGATGACAAGAGTGATCCTAATATTACAAGAAGCCTATAAGTAATTTCTTATGTATCTACTAACCTTCTAGTAGCTCTTCCTTCTAAATAAACTCTCCTAGATAATGAGGAGGATGAGGAAACAGAAGAGTCATAGGATGGTGAATATGTTAGTGCAGTAGAGTCCTCGAGTAGTAGTAGAAATGAAAGTGGTAATGGAAGTGGAAGTAAAGATGATGATGGGTCTGGTGAAGAAGAGGATGAATATGAGAATGAGTAAGCTAAAGAAGAAGATGATGATTAAAAATAATATGAATAATAAGAGGAAGAAAGAGGTAGTGAAAGTGATAAAAATCAAGAAGAGGAAAAAATAAGAATTAAGTAGTAAAGATGGTGGTGAAACTGGTGGTGAATATGACTCTACTATTAGGGATCATGGTCCTATTGCAGAACCTATAGATCATGATTAAATCATTATAGTGGGAAATGAACTAGTAGTGTAATCTCTAAAGGCTCTTAAGTCAGTTCTATTTGAGTAAGAAGTTCCAAATTTTTAAATGCAAGAATAAGTTTATGCTAGGAAGAAATAACCTATTGAGGGGTAGCAACAGTCTAAGAGTCATAGTTAACACCCTTACTCATTTTCATATGACATTAGTGACTGAATATGAGAAATAACCTAGATATGTCACTCTTGGATTGAACTATCTAGATTTAGATGATAAGGAATCTGGTCCTAAGGGGTCCTGAGTAGAAGAAATGGATCATACACAGTCAGTTCATATTGGAACATTCCCATTGGTATTTCCTGCTCTTACTCATTTAGTTTCACCTGTGAATACCAATTATGTGACCCAGAATGACTTCAATGTTTTCAAAGAGGAATTTTACTCAATTATTATAAATATCCTTCAACCTCAACCTATACCAATATCTAGTCTTAGTGAAATCTATGTGGCTATTCTTCCAGATAAATTGGTCTCACAACTTCTAACTAAAATGATTTTATAACTTCAAGAAGTGAAAATGGAAAATAAAATATTGAGTGATGATTTGGATTCTATCATTCCTATTGTTAAAGGAATGCCTTATGAGTATAGAGAGTCTTTGGGCAAGGTAGTGATAACCCTTGGAGATACCACTTCTAAGACTTCTTAGGATGATACTCCTCCTCCAAATCTTGATCTGGCTATTTTAAGATCAATTGTAAAAGATTAAATAAATGATGCCTCAACCTCTGTTTCTCCTTCTCAGCCTTATAACAGTGTTATGATCAGATAAGAACATCAGTATATGATAGATATCTTAGATCAGGAGATCCTAAGGAAAATTAAATATAATAGTGACCATGTTCATGATATGGTAAGGTTTTACATGAAAGGGGAAATTATTGGTTAGGAATATATCACCAAGAAAGTAGATTTATAATTTAAAATTATTTATACCAAACATTAGTTGGATAGTCACTTTATGTACTTGGTTAAAAATATGAGGATTCCTCCTATTACTTAAGTGTTTAAGGAACAAGTGAGACAGCTCAAGGATCTCACTCCTACACTTCATATTTTCATGGAGAATAAAGATAATTTTACTAAGGCAATGGAAAAAGGTAGGAAGATAATAATGGATTTAATCAACCTATTGGAGCCCTATTTATATGTCCAGAGTACATCCATTATAGCACCTGAGTCCTTTACCATTCAACCTGTGACTAAGAATATGCCCTCCTGTTCAGTCTACCACTCTCTTGATCCTCACTTCCGATATGATGTCACTTAAAATCCTTTTTCTCCTCTTACTACATCCCTTAAACCTTTTCCCATGACTCCATCTCTGGAACTTAGTCATCTGAGGCCTGTTATTTATTGAGAACTTACAGCCCCTCCTTCTACTCAAACCTATATAGTTCCTTCTTGCATTCCTCTTCCTTCAACCACCATCTTTCCCAACCTTTAACAATTTTATACTTTAGCTCCTTATGTACCTCATGTTTCTCCACAAGCACCTCAACCAGCACCTCCACCTACTACAACTGATAAGGGTAAAGTTATTATGGATACTTCTTTAAAGAAGAGTTTATTTTGGATTGATCTTTGATAGGGATATATTTTTATATTTTTATTATCCATTATACAATCCTTTTCTCATGAAATATATTATATCTTTTCATCCAATTTATGGTATTTTTCTCTTTTTTCTCTTTTTGATAATCCTAAAAGGGGGAGAATTATTATTGAATTTATAGAATGGGATGGAATTTAATTGGAATTTAATTTTATTTGTGTATTTCTATGTTATAATTTAGTTTCATGTGATCTGTATGACATGTTAAGTAGAACTTGTACTTTTATTATTGTGAATAACTTGTTAATTCCATGATTTGTGATCATAAAAAAGGAGGATTTTATTGGACCCATCTAGTTTTAATGATCATAAATCATGCTTCATTAAGTTAAATTATGTTTAATTTTATTACCCATGTTCATACAATCATAATCTATTCTGTTATTATTTCACATCATAAGATAGGTTGCTAGTGTATGAATAAGTATATCTCATCATTCGTGTTGAGTCACTGATAAGGTGAAATCACTTTTAAACATCTCACTATTGGAAGAAAATTAGTTAAATATGAACTACCATTCATATGGACCTACCAATAATATGTATCATTTTCAACTATTTTATCATCAACATAGATGTTGAATTCTGACAAAGGACAATACACCATTGGCATCGAGCTACTGATAGTATGAGCTACCGATGGCATCATAATTTTTGCAAAGCATGAGTCACTGAAGCATAAAGTCACCGACGCACTGAGTCATTGTTTCATCAACCTATTGAAAGATCAAATCATATTTTTTTTGAAGGATGATACACCATCGCATCGAGCTACTGATAGAATGACCTACCGATATCCATAATTTTCACAACGTATGAGTAACTGATAGTTGATTCACCATCAAATTGACCTATTTTCAGAGAGAAATATCATTATTGATTCATATCTACTTGATACACCATTCCAGATTGCATAATGCACTAAGTTTGACAAACCATTCCTGACCCACCGTTCCTAAGACACCGTTCTGAGACACCGTCAATTCTTACTTTGTTATTTAAATTCAAATTTACTTATAACGGTCATATTTTTTAAACTTAATACTACTAATTATATTAATTTATTTGTCTTTATTTTGTAAAAAAATTAAAAGGAGATGTTAGAATGAATTATGAAGTATGATGTGTTTAGATACGATCAAGATCATGCTTCTTATTAGTTGTATTGTATAAAGGGAGTACCTCATCAAAAAGTTGTATAATGCAAGAGAGCTACTCATGCACCTGAGAAAAACCCAAGAACTAATAACTATTGAAACATGAAGATACTACTAAGAACTCAAATCAAAAAACACTTTGTAGAAACAAATTAAGAAAGTAGTGGAACCTTCACGAGCACATCAAAATCTCATTAGAAACACAATACAGAAGCACTCATGATACTCAATTTTGTTGTTTTCTTCTAAAAAACGACTCAAACTGAATTTCAAAATAACTTCTATAAGTCGCAATATTCATTTACAATCACACATATCCTTCTAACTCTATTATATCTAGTTTATGTTATAATTGTGTACTATTTTTATATTACGAGAAGTGTGTGTCTATCTGTTCAATGAACACACACTAACTCCTGTACAAAACTAGAAGATACTCTAATATATACACAAACTATCTTTTTACACCTTATACTCCCATGTATAATAGTGGAATAGGTCCATGCGTGGGCTGGTTATTTTTTCACTCCCACAAAAATAGTGGAAGAGGCCTTGTTAACCAGGACAGTTGTGTATACTGTTGTGTACCCCGATCCTAGGCGTGGATAAAATTTTATTTATATAAAATATTTGATGATAGGTGATCACCAATTGGAGATTATTAAGTCTCTACTTGAGAATAAACCTCTTGTTTAAATTCCTATGTGTTCTTTCAAATTTAGTTTTCTCTATTTATGTTTTTAGAAAACTTCATTTTACACTGATAGTTAATCTTAGACAGTGTTTGTATTAGAATTTTTTAAGTAGATTGATTTCAAAATTTAAAGTAATTTTTCATATTATTTTAACTAAGAACTAATAAATCTTTGAGAAATAATTGAAACAATCAAATCTTTTATAAATTTCTTCTTTAGTTAATAGGGTTGTTGTTATTTCAAATTAGGGACTTTTTAAATAAATGTTTTAGATATAGATTTTTATAGGAACTCAATTCACCCTCCTCTTGAGTTTCCTACTAGGACCAACATATCTGATACTCCTTTTATTTATAATAAGTTAAAGGATTAATCATATATTAATTATAAATTTGATATAAATAAAGATAATATCATTTGTAGGTAAAAATGGATATTTTTCAGAAAAAATTTTTTAAGTGAATAACATTTTTTCTATTTTAATTATCTAAAATAATCCATAATGATGAATGATTTAAATAAAATATATTAAATATCTATATAAATGAATTTAAAGTTATATAATTATTATAACTATTCATAGAGTAAATTTCAATCATTTTATACTTAAAATTTCATTTTTTATAAAAAGTTGATTTTCATCACATTTTGCGGGTTTATTTTTAAAAAAATCAACCACTTATAGGAATTGAATTTAATAAAATTTATTATATATTTATAATTAGTGGTTAAAATTTTTTAAATAGGTATATTTTATTTTTTTTTCCATTATAAATAATAATTGTTGTAAATATTTGTCATCTCGGTAAGGGTAAATTAGGTAATTAAGGTTAAAAAATGTGATAAGGATTTAAAAATATATTTAACACCCACATTATTTAAATTATATGGGTTTATTTAAACCATAAGTCACCAATATTATAATATATGGAAACTTGGTGCCATTTTTTATTTTAATGTGACCATAATATTATTTGAAGTAAAGAATAAATACAAAATGTCACTCTATTTTAATATCTATAATATTTTGTGAAAAAGATAAAAATAAGTTATGAGTGATTATAAATGTTATTTTGAAAATGAATAAAATAATTGTGTTGGTTTTGTGTTAGTTTTTAGTGATGAAATAATTACCTTAAATGCTTACGTAACGTTGACATAGTGCTTATACAAGCAGTATAAAAAATCAAGTGAATGATTTTAAAAACTTTAAAAGTAATATTTTTTGGATGATTTATGGTGTCTCGTGAATTTTTTTTATAAATATAATGTATTATTAATGTTTTAAAATTTTATATTCAAATTACACTACTATATTGATATTTCTTTAAGTCAAATTATGTGAATAGTTCCGAAAATGACTTTAATGGTATTTTATATAAAATAATATTTCATTAAATAATTTAAAATTCACAAAAATATTATCTTCATCCAAGTTAATTGGATATGGTTTATAATATCAATCATTTCCTACTTATGGGTTAATTTTCCTTTTATTATAACTTTATTTACCCTTACTAGGTAAGAAAAGTCATTATCACGGTAATAATTAAAGGGGTTAATAGGAGGAAAAAATTAAGAGATAAGGGTTAAAACATCACCTAAAATTGTCCAAATTTTATTGGATGAGAGGATTTAAAATCATAATCATCCTATATTTGAATTTTTTTATTCTAATCCACTTTAACATAAAAATTAATTAATATTAATTTCATTGGATAAGAGGATTTATTTACCATCGCTTGATTCAATCATCAATAATTAAGGCGTAATATCAAGATTTGATAATTCTATTTAACAAACAATATAACGGTAACACAAGATGAAATAAAAGGTTGAATAAAACCCTTGATAAGCATATCATCAAGTTGAATTTTTTTCTCTCAAATCTCAGATGGTTATATGAAATAAGTTGTCATTGAAATAAGGGATACACCTACATATAATTTTATATTTAATTAAATCTTTCATTTCAAAGGTAAAATTGTAACGTTATCTAAATAAATAAATAAATATTTTACAACTCTAGGAAACTCTTACTTATTCACCTCAAATGCACAAATCAACAAACTCTTTAATTGAAAAGTGATTCTCTGTACATCAATACGTTGATAACCCAATTGTTGATTTCTTTCACCAATGAAATCTATATAATACCCATATATATTATAAAATATAATCATTTTTCAATGATTATATAAAAAATATCACACAAAGTATAATTAATTCACACCAAGAATGAAATTATATAGTTACATTTGTATCAAAAATAGATCACGTGAAAATTTCTTTGCTCCACAATCATCTCTTATTTATAACATACCTCTATCATCCTCAATAAAACGCTCACTAGAGTGAATAAATCTCATGATATTTTAAATATTTCCTTCAAAAGATCTAAAATTTGATAAAGTTAGGTGTAATTAATGAATGATAAACACCAATATCAATCAAAACAAAAGAAAATCTAGAAAAAATAAAAATCCTACCATGAATTATCACTATTTCCATCACCATATCGACATCCACTATTTGAAATTGTCTATACACATCTCCTTTATCATGTTGGTGTATCCTTTTTTCACCTCCTCATTTATGGTTATATCAAGGCCCCTTAGTATGAAAAACATTACTTTGTTAATATCTACCAACACCATCCAACATAATATCTAAAAATTCCATCAATCATATTATTCATGTGGTCCATAGAATCAAATAGGTGACTTATCTACTATCACATTATGATATACTATACATTGAACACTGTGATTATATATAAAAAAATATTAAAAATAAAATTTTCCACCAAAAATACAATATAATATTTTGATTTCTGCCAAATAGTTAAGAATTTTCATTTCTTAATGTGGAAATTATATCTAAAATAATAACCTAAAATGACCTGAGATGAGTTAAATGGCTCAGTTTAAATGTAATTCAAGTTTAGATTGTATTCATATCCACCCATTTAATCTAAATAATTCTCAAATTGGTTTAATTTTGACTAATCACAACTTGTTAACTTGTAAAAACTCTTTTTCTCTACATTTATTTTAATTTTATCTTGTATTAGTGACTCGCCCATTCTACCACCCAAAAAAACCTACTACCCAGCCCAACTAATTATGTTATGCTGCTTACCTTATTTTCCCACATTCAGTCACAGCCCCGACTAAAGAACTAATCGTCTTCTCACACTCCTATAGAACGGTTTCCCCTGGACCACCTCTCCTCCCTTCTATCATCCTGAGAACATATCTAGGGGTTGAATATCCTCCCTCTATTGGTTTGACGACATCGATAGAATCCCCCACCCAACAACATCATTTAAATTATTGCTTAGGAATCTCATCCACCTCTCCTTCCTTTTTTGGGTGTTATATCCTTGTGGTTTTCTCTCCATTCCCTATACAGTCAGCCTTGGACCTACTGCCTCTCTTCGTATCACCAGAAACCTGATTCTAGTTCTTTTTATCTATTAATCTATAGTCAAAAATACAAGTCATCTTTAAATTTTTTTTAAAGGATTTCATGAGATTTTCATGTTTTTTTAATTTTAAATATATTTATATCAACAAAATATCCATTTGGTAAATGTAAAAAAATTAAGTTGTTGATGTGGTTTTTTTCATTGATCATATTTGATTGTGATTGTTAGGAATTCACAAGAGAGAAAATATAAAATATATAATTCAATTATATCAATTTATAATGATAATCAAATGGATTTTTTAAAATATGTGAGGAATTTTGAATCATTACTAAGAGAAAAATTGAAATAAATTTACAAAGTTGGTGGAAATAAAATATCAAAAGTTTAAGGTGCATGATCAAGTATATATGGTTATGGGAACATATGGTATTGGTAACTTGAATTGAAAAATATCAAAATATCCAAGGTTAGAAAAATGTGACATTAATCAAATAATAATTGATAAATATGATGGTAAGATGGTTTAATCGGGTGGAAGGTTTGATCCTGACATATTTACAGAATTATGGATTGCAGTAATTATAAATTATAATTTTCCTTTTCAATTTTTTTAATATAAAGGTATTAGGACAGTACTTATTTATGAACATCTTGAGATAAAATTTGTGTCTAGAAGCACATAAAAAACAAATATTTTATAATGAAAAATAATGAAAAGGTTAAGTTGAAATATTTATCAGAATCAATTACTCTAAGAATTTTATTGACATATGATCTATGGAGTTCTATTGAAATTGATAGTTATATGTGTTTGAAATATCATTTCATTGACCAATATCGGGAGATCCAAAAAAATATTTTAAACTTTTAACTAACCACTTAGTTTTTTGAAGCTGATATTTATTCCATCTAATTTCTATCTTTAGAGATTCAACCTTCTCGAGATACCCCTAGTATTTTTACTCTAAATCGATCAATTGGGGCTCATTATTGAATGATAATATAGATTCTATTATTTTATGACACTTTTAAATCCAAATATCACTAACTCAATTCTTATAATATTAAATTTGATCTTCTAAATATGTTCACTCATAGCATATATCTCTAACTGTGGAATCTCAAGTAGTGTTCTGCAAGATTCATTGAAGCAGCACTTTGACCGGAACTTTTTCTTCCTCCTGGTACTTTTTTACTACTAATAAATTTATATATCTTCACTAAAGTAGCACTATATACTAATAAATTTATATAGAACCATTTTAAATAATAATCTTCTAATAACTTTAATAATTAGTAAATATGTACATGATACTTATGAATAGACCATTATATTCTCTTATAATACTATCATCAAAATCAAAATTTGGGATCATAAACATTGTATATTATCGAGGAAATGGATATTCCCACTATTTTTCATCCAACTTTGTAATCCTGATAATAAAAGAAACCATATCACTACTTGTAGAGAAAATTATTTCTATTTACTTAACACATTATAACTATCTTACTTTTTTTATCAAAATTTCAATTTTGTGTGAACCTCATCATTTGCTCAAGTCATGGGTTCAGATTCTAGAAATAATAGAATATGCATTTTGGAAACCCTGATTTTTTCAGGCTTGTTATTTCTTTCACTAAAATTAAACCTTTAATTTCTTCACTATATGAATTTGAATGTTTCTTTTTTCATTCATAGGATAGTGAAATAGATAACATATGATTCCAAAAGAAGTAAAACTAATATATAATCCTATAAAGTTGGAAAGAATTCTGAAGTTTCAACTATCTCTCTCACTCTCTCTCTTTCTCTCTCTCTTCACCCTGTAAGGTTTTTAATTTCACTTTTCATTGTTCTCTTTGAAATTTTTATTCTTCTAAATAAAAATTTTTCTGTACATGTTACTATTGAAATTTACTTGAGAATTTTTAGAATAAGAGGAGATGGTTTTCATGAATTGGTATATCTCATTCTTGTAAGTTGCTATTTTTTAAGAATTTATTTCTATATAATAGATGCATGTGGGTTTATCTGTATAAAAAAATGAAATCATATTATGGTCACCCTATCTCTTATTTTCAGGTTTTAAGTCTTCGTGATATAATTAGTTTTCACTTGTCGTCATCTAAAACCAAGGATATGTTTTCATCAAATATAAAATGAGTTCCCTTTAGTGATAGAAATCAGGTACTTCCTAAACTATTTAATTTTTTTATACAATTTTCTATATTATTATCAATTAATTTATGCATCTATATATATACTTCTCATATTATTAAGTCCCTTAATCTATATCAGAAAAAGACAAGCAGTGATAACTATTTTTTGGTAACTGCATCTTTGATAAATTTCATTACATATTGCATGATCATCCTATTAAAAAATTAGTTATTACATTTTATTTTGATGGAATTTGATCAGGTTCATATTTACAAAAGGGTTTCAATTAGGGAAGGAATTTTGGGGGTAATTAGCAATGTTTCAATTTCCCTTTGGGAAGTAAACTAGTTTCTTGATTATTGTGCCAGTGATACGGAAATCTATGAATGGTAATATGATATTGGATCTAATGTTCCATTTTTTCTCTCTTAGAGTGGATTAAAATACTGGAAAATGAGAGGTATGTAAAAAACTTTAATAGTTAATATTTTATAATAATTATTTATTAAAAAAATATAAAATAATATTCTACTAAATATAATATATAATGTATTCTATTTTTTCCTTAAAAAAATCCATGAGTGCTTGTTGAAAACTCTATTTTTTCTTTCTCGAGCACATTTCCTCAAGTGTGGTTATTTTATTCTATGAATTTTGTTGATGGATAATTCACTCACATAGGGTTACACATTTCCCTATTATTTTTAAATGTTATTTTGAATAGATTTGTTAGATTACCTATTTATAACCTTTAGAAGGTGTCGTGAAATTTTCTCTTCAATATGAAACTTAATATTAGTAAAATATTATACTATTTTACTGAATTCTTTTATTTTTTCCACCTCTATTTTAGAAAAATAATGAAGTTAAATTAAAATACTAAATGAATTATTATTATTTTCCCAAATGTTTTTATTCCAATTTGTTTTAGATCCCATTTTATTTTACTTAATGGAATGGAATTTTATGGAATAAATTAGGAAACATAATATAATCGAATAATCAAAATCCCTTATTGAATATTAGTGTTTTTTATATAATTCTATTAGAAAGGGTGAAAGTTAAAATTGGTATTATATCCATGAAAAATTTACTAACTCAGGAACTATATCCTCCGTGACTTTACTGTCATGGGTATTGTAACATAGCGGATCAAATGTGCAGAATTGGTTATTGTAACAATGTAGGACATTGTACAACCATGTTGATTTAGTATCTCATTTTGATCTAGGGTTTTTGATAGTGTGTTTTCCTTGCAACTATGCTCCCAGATATAGTGAAATTATGATGCATTTACATGGATATAGAGATTCTTCTTGAACCACATAAATCATTGTGCTTATGTTCTTTTTCTTGTTCTTCTTTATTTTTCTCCAATTTACTCTTTTATGGAATTGTTTTTCAACGGTGATCTCGGTGTTTTCATAAAATATTTCACTTAATTTATGAAATAAAATTGAATTGGATATAATGATTTAGCAAAATTAATGTCAAGTAAAGTTAATGATTCTTCACTAAACGTTCTTATTTCTTCTACCATTATCTTAGAAAAACAATGAATTTAAAATATTGGATGAAATTTAAATTTTTTCCAAATGTTATTATTCTAGATGGACTTTGTCCTTGTTTAGTCCCTATTTGATTCCACTTCATCAATAAAAAAGAATGGAATGGAATGGGGTTTTATGAAATGAGATCATGTAAAAATTTGGTATGGAAAGAGTGAAATATAATGAATTTTGATACACTATTTGGTTTATCAATATAAATATAGAAATAGAATGATTTTGTTGAAAAAAAGACACATTTTCCTATATTAAAAGGGTGTTGATTTTTTTGTTATACTGGTGAGGAATTTTGATATGTGATAGAGAGAAAGAAACATAGGTTTCTATTATTTTTGTAGGAAGTGTACTATGTTTACAACTAAATGGTAGTAAAATTTAGAAGAAGGTAATGAAGATGTAAGGGTATGTAAGAATCCTTGAGACACACCTCAAAGCCAAGGTCATATCCCCCTTTCTATATAGAAAAACCTTCTATCCATAAACATATATTCCCCATATTCCCTACCTCTAACCTTCTTATATGAGAGGATTACCTAGACATATGGAAGTTTTAATCTTCTAGAAAACACTATTATAATATCCATATAGTTGGAAACCTCTAACACCTAATTATTTACAAACTAAAAACCCTATTAAAAACCATTTTATGGTATTTACAAAATTTTCCCTCCCTAAACAGTAGCTTAACCCCCCTTCATACACCAATATCCCAACTTAAGTTCCTATCAATTTTTTCCCCTTAAAATCCACCTTTTTCTCAAGGTGATTTATTAGGTGGATTTGGAAGTGGCCTTGGAAATCACCCAATGTATGTTATAGTAGTGAAAATCTATAAAGTCTCTTGATCATACAGTTGTTTGATTTTTTTTTTAAAAACTTGAGTTTTTATTTGGTTGAGGATTTAGCTTTTCCATCAGTGTTCAGACTCGAGTTACGAGGTTTGAACCCCCTCAAAAATCCATTTTGGACTTATAATTAAGTTATATAAGGGGTTAAGAGGCCTTGATGGTGACCTGGGGGTTATGGGATTAGAGTTCGGGTTTTTGGAATTATAGCCTAGGCCACACAATTAGGGAAACTATGCACCCCAATTGTGTAGTTAATCAAAAGGGGCATGGTTTTTTAAACTATGTAAAGAGGTCCAAGAAACCATACAAACACATGTAGTAAATTATCAATCTATTTCGCATAGTTAGCACATGGTTTTTAAAATCATATACTTAAATATGAGAAGTGGAGTGTTTTGAACATAATGGATCACATGGTTAGTGAATGGTTTAGACAACCACATAAACAAACAATGAACCCTTTAAAAGTATAAAAATAAATTTTTTCTATTATGATTTTTAAAAGGTTTTAACCCACCTTTTCTTATTATCTCAGCAAGTATCCCCCTTTTGTGTTCCCTCTTCTCCCCCTCCTTCTCTAATATGGATCTCCTCTATTTGTTGGGAATTTATCTTACCATCAGATGCATTAGAAAAATGGTGGGGATTCTAAGAGTCCTCATCCTTATTTTTCTTATTCCTTTCACTATCAATTGTTCTCAAACCATTTATGTGGGTTATGCCCAATTTTCATGGAATTTTTTTGGTTCTTCAATTTATACTATTTTTTCTCAAATTGAAGGCTGATATTGGACAAGTGGGTCTCCCTAAGGTTAAGTTGGGTGGTCTCATTCCTTTCCCTTAAATTATCACCCTTTTGTTTCATGTTGGAATCTAGGTTCATGTTGGTTTAATGAATGCTTGACCCTAAAATTAAATTAAATTGTTTAGTTATCCTATTAGTGTCTTGAAAACCCATTTAGAAATAGATAATCATGTTGGATTTGGGAAGACCTTTTCTGGTTTCTTTAAAGTAGTGATCTATGTTAGTGCCTTGTAATTAGGATAATTAAATAGAGTAGTTTGGGTATTCCCTTGGTAGTGAAATGGTTTTATTTTGGATGTGGTTTCCCAAATTTTATCCTTGGAAACTGAAAGTGTGGCTGATTTTCTCCTATTGACCATTCAAGGTTCTTATGCTCTGCTAATGTTCATAGCAACACTTGGGTCGAATCCTTGGTGATGATACTTTTTAATAGTCTATTGTTTTTAGTTAATTGTATTTTGATTGGGGGTTTGTTTTCATAAATTATGAAATAATTTATGGATAATGTTTGATTTAACAATTTTATAAATATTGAGGTGAATTAATTATTAGGGAGTAAAGCTTGTGATATCCTTGAGCATTGGTTTATATTGCATTAAATTAACACCCACTTCACAAGATTATATTGACTGGAATTACTAAGTGTTAAGGCTTTAATACAAGCCTTAACTTAACTTAGGTTTATAATTTTAATCAGTACATGTTTATGGTAGTGTATTTATAGTTCCAATAATCCATGGAAACCACACATTAAACAAAACAAGTCATTAATCCATGACATGTTAAGTCCAACATACACAATGTTAATTTGAAGAATATTCATTGATAAAAATCTCTCAATAACTTAACATCTCAAAATAATGACTCACCATAATGGTAGATTTATTTATAAATTAATATGGTTATAATATGGTAATATGTTTTTTTTGTGATAAATGATAAATAGAACAAAAATAATGGGGTAAGAAAAGAGTTTTGCACTGAACACACACATACGAATGATGATGAGAATTAAAAATGAACTCTAGATTTAATGACAAAGAGAAAGTAGGGAAGGGGATTAAAATATATTTAAAATATTTTAAGAACATTAATATTATTTAATAGAAGTTGGATGATAATAATAGATGAAGAAGAAGAAACTTGTATTAAAATTCTATTGAAATGAAAACAGACTTACACGATTACAAACAAGAACACAAAAGAACATGAAAAGAAAACGAGTAGGAAGGATGTATCAAGTGAAAACCTGAGTATATAAGTTCATCCCAAGCCTTTGGAAGGGCTATGGTCGTTCCAATTTATACTCCTCTCTTCTGAAATTCCAACACATGCAAGGAGAAGAGGGGGTTGTATTTATAGCCCAAAGAGGTCGACTGTTTTCATTCCAAACCATCCCCTCCACTTGCATCTCAAATTTGGACATTTAGATAGCATAATATCGAGATATACTCTTATTAAAAGTTGTATATAATAATTTCTTCCAACTTATATAAAAATTTGGAGGTATTTGGACTTATGGAGACAAATTTATGATAATTTTAATAAACAATGTTAAACTATCCATTTCTATCCATGCTTTTTCTATGGATGAAATGTGAATGGACTTTTCAATAAGAATATGCCTTAAAATATGAATTAATTCTTCAAAAAAGTATTCTTCCTATATCTCCTTTTTCACACTGAAATATATCAACTCAAATGGATGTCTTTATCATGAGAAATATCAAATTTTGTGTGTTGATCTCAATTCCCGGAAAGAAATGTGGGCTGGATTTAAAATCTTCATTTGGGCCCCTTGTTTTTTGGATTTGGTCCCTGAAATTTTTACCCATGATTATTTTAGATAATCAAGAACATATGGTGGAGTTTCATAAAATTTGGTCTTCGGGATTTAGACCAGTAAATCAATCATCATGGATGGTCCAGTTTCTTCACAGATTATTTGGGTCTTCTTGTGTGGACCATATGAACCTCCAAATGGACGATTTGGATAAAGGTTCCTTATAATAAAATGTTGTAATTTGAGTAATTAAAAATAAAAAACAAGAATCCTGAAATTTTTATAATTATGGTGATATTTATCATTAAAATATTAAACAGAATTGAATCCGGATGAATTAAAATAGTGCTCTAAAATTATATTTAATATTTAAAAATTAATATTTCACACAAATTATGAACATTTCCTATAAAATCAGTAAAGGGAGTATAAAATAAGTTATTAAAATATTAATAACATTATAAACCAATATTTTACTTGGTCTAGGTAATTTTAAATGGATTTTTGAATTAAATTATATGGAAATCTCAGTATAAAGTGTTAAAATTGGTTGTATGTGAATTTTACCAAAGTGTTGGATTCTGTCTTGTGATGTGAAATTATTTTATATAAAATTTTAAAGTAACAAATTGTTTGATAATATTGTAATTATTAGTGATAATTGAAATTCCTTGAGATGTACCTCATATTTATTATGAAATGGGTTGATGTGTAATACCTTGTAAGAGCTTCCCTGGATTACTTATGAAATGTATTGGCCTGGAATTCCAAGGATGGGATTTGGATTCCACTAGGGGACTCATGTGAATGAAGAGAGTGAATAATTCATTAGATTAAGTTAGGTATAATATTATTTAATTCCTAGTGGATTATACTTAGATTCATTACCATGAATTCCATGGGGTGGTACCCACTTGGATTCATGTAATGTATAAATTTTTAGACTACCAAAGATTAATTTCATAGATTCTTAAGGGTTGACTTTATTTAATTCCATGGGATGAGCTCCCCATATTCAACTTGATCTTTTTAGGTATGGAATGACTCAGGTGTGAGTTAGGATTCCAATCAAGCCCTTATTCAAAATGTTAAGGGTGGTACCTTGAGTTTAGACTATACCAATGATTTTTCTTAGATATTATTGGGGGTAATGCCCATATGAGCCATGTGGATTTCTCTTGGACCACTTGGTTTTGGTTGCCTCATTTATGCACCTTGGAACTAAGTTGATACATGATTCTTCCACTGATATCAAATATATCGATGTTGGTTAAAATTTGTAGAGTCTTACTGGGTTGTTCCCTTGAGAACCGAGGCTTAACTAGGTTATGTTTATTTATATATCTTAGTATGCTTCATTTATTTATTTTACACATTTATGATTTATGCTCATAGACTAGATTTTCATTTGAAATCATTGGTGGTGGCCTATTAATTTATACTCACACCTAGCTCAGTTCTCCATGACACTTGGGTATTTGAGCATATACTATATAGATTTAGGTTACAGGTTTGGGGAAAGGCCTGATATGATGCTTGATCATTTGACTAAGATGGAGTTGGGAGCTAGGAGTCGGTCTAGAGATTAGGAATAATAATGGTCATGATATATTTTTTCCATTTTCCTTTTATTTAATTTTAGGATATAGTGCTCAATTATTACATATCTCCTTGCCTATTATGCATGCAGCATCCTTATGATATTTCATGGGATATTATTTGGTTTTTTTCTTTGACCATTTATTCACATGGATGTGATTTTTTTCTATGGCCTCATATCAAATTTATTTTTTTACTATTATGTTGTACACTCTAGTAATGAGAGGATAGTCTCCCCACAATAACCTTATAGGTCCTTTCCACTAGAGGAAAACCTATGACACATGGGGAGGCATGATTGAATCCATGTATCACACCATATGAGGCACATATTAAGTGGCTTACAGGTCAAGGAATTACAAAGTGGTATTAGATTAGTTTTTATTTTGACTTGTTGTTTGGACATGGTAGAAGGGAGAGTAGGGTGTTATTATATCTTGGTAATGAGTTTATTTTTGGGTGTTATTACCCCACATATGGAGGGAAATCCAAGTTGACGGGGATGGGGATTATTTTTCTTGCTTTTTTATTTTAAATTTTAATGATTTTTATCTCAAGTGGTTCACCTGTGTGTGATGTTGCTAATTTATGGGATTTTTTCTTAGCCAGTATAATAATAGGGTGTGTACATTCATGTATCATGTTTGGCACATAGGATTTATATGTTATTAATATGTATCCTATGATTGATAGTTTCTTGGTATTCACATATTCTAGTGTATTATTTATTATTTGTGGCATATACCTGCTAGTTATTTATATCTTCCTATGGTTTTAAATGATTGAGAGTGGTTGGTTATTTAAAGTGTCTTCATCAAGTTATATGGTTTACATATAAGTGTATGGTGGTATTCTACTTAGCCAATTCCATGAGTTACCCCTGTAAATATTAGGTGGATTTAAATGGGTTCTTAAAGTGATGGATTTGGTTAAATAGGGTTCCAGTAAACTAACTTCCAATCTAATAAAGACAGGTTTGGGATCTCTAAATAAGTGACTGAATATATGTGATTAATAAATCCTAAATAAATATTATTTTGTAGTCTAGATAGTAACATTTATTCCAATAATTAAATTATAGTGGAATTTAATCGATATAAAAGGATACACTCAGTGTACAACCCTCTAGGCCTATTCATTGACAGAATTAGTTCAGTTTACTTATAAAGTATAATATCAGGATATAACAACACATAAAAGAGCCCATAGAGTAAAAATTTAATGTCACAATGATTAAATACACATATTAATTCTAACTATATAATGTAATCTCTTTTTCATAATATCTCATCAAGTAAGTTTCATACTCATGTCATAAACCAATATGGTTGATACGTCTTTCTTTAACTTTATGAAATGAACCCGTCAATACACCATGGACATGAAATTTAGTTTGATATTTTCATTATAATCAAAGGTATGAGATATCAACTTCCATAAATATGGAAAGGGACAAATCCTTTCTCTACTTATTCATTAATAACATATCATTTGTGACATACCCGATGTACCCAACTTCACTGTTAATATATGCCATCATTGTTCATGAAATTATATATAAGTATGTAACTCGTGATATGTATCAATAATAATATTAAAGTCTAATGATTTTTACTCACATTCACATATAGGAATATCTAAGGACACGTAACATTTAGAATTTCTACTAGTGATTATATTCTTATAATCTCTCATCATGGAGATTATTAAGTGATAAATTCATGAGATAGAGTCTCATTATCTTATGGGTATCTAAAACCTAATAGAATTCATTATTTGTGTCTCATCAGATGATTTCATACAACTATAGGACATATAATTTATCAATATCTCCATTACACTTCAAGGTTATCATCATAGTAGGGAACTATAGTGAATTTTTCAGTGTGATAGATAATATATGACATTATCACATTAAAGTTATATAGAAAAAAAATCAATGCATGGTAAGGTATTTATTAATATTAAAGTCTATGAATATATAGGTAATCTAAATAAAAAATTCATTGGTTCAAGGGGACCAACTCCAATACATTTTCCATCTCATGGTTTTATTTCCCATTAGTGATTAATATTCATTGAACTCTAATGTATGTTTGAAACCATAAAAAATAAAATTATGATTCATATACATTATAAATACAATAATAAATAAATAACCTTGATTTATAGTTAAAGAAACTCTATGTAAATTGGAAGCCGAATGTGTGTATGTGATATCTTATATTGCACACACAACATAATTTATGATATAAATACATTGTAGGCTACGTTATAAGAATCAAAATGCTTATATCTATGATTATTATCTAGGGATATCATTAAACATGATATTTTTGATTTTATACATTTCCATCATATAGTTGTGCCAAAAATTACACTAAACTCTACTCCCTATCATTGTGGATTGTGGTAACTTCCTCAATTGGTCAATGATAACTTAGATAGCATCATAACCATTAGAACTATGTGATAACTCAAACACAAAATCCACAGATATATTCTATTTCCATTATGGAATACTTAGTGGTTGTATCAAACCAATTGACACTTGATGTTCAGTTTTTATATGCTAATATGCCATGCATTTAGCCACATGTTCTATTATAAATATTCTCATTCAAGGCCACTGATACTATTGATGGATTACATGATACATATTTTAAACTCTTAGATACACTAGTAGTGGTAAATTATAAAATTCCTACATTATCTCATCACACATACCCTATGATAGATGAAACATTACTTTACAAATAATATAATGATCCATGAATTTAATCCAACTATTTGGTACATAAAACTAAAAAATATTATTTATTTATAATTTAGTCTCATGATTAGTAAATTTACACTTTATCAGCTATTTTTTCAATGATAATACATCTTTATTAGATAAAAACATGTTCTTTAATTAACCACATAAATATCAAAATGTAAATTTATCAATTATTTCATCACCTTATATTCTACTATATTGATATACATAATCATTTTAAGACTACCAAATCAATGCTTCAGCTACCACATTTCTCTTTATGGAGATATATGTGATCTCAAAGTCATAAACCTAACCACTCATATTCCTTTTCATGGATTTAAGTCCATCTGAGAGAAAATAATCTACAAGAGGTATTATGATGATAAAATACCATAAATTTATCTCCAATCAAATAATGACTCTATTATTACAAAGAAAATATTACTACAAGAATCTTGAGATCATGTGTAACATTGTTACATTTTCAAGAACATAACTATCTAGATTAATACACAATGAAGTATTTATCTTACATAACACACATCTGAATCCTTGATATGAATTATCATAATAAACAAAAAAATATATATCCTTCTTTAGTAATAAAAGAATAGGTGAATTTATAAATTTATCCTTCAGACATGTAAGCCCTAACTAACACTACCCAATCCACTCAAAATTGTGATCCTTAGGGATCAAATTTATAAGTGGAGTCATTGTAAATGAAAATTAAAAGCATAAAACTATGATAATAACTTATCAAATCCAATAAATCATGCACCATAGATATATTCCTAAGATACTTCAAACTACCATTACCACAATATTGGATGAATCCAGAACAACGCTGAATTTTGAGATAATGTGTCTAAGAAAATGAACTTCATGTGTCTAAATCAACACTTCAACATATTTCCATATAATTGGTGTTTCCTAAGTAATTTCAAAACCACCATTAAATGATCAATATACTCCCCATACATATTTGAGTAAAACGAATATCTTCAATTAATATCACCATAATCTAATCAAGGTATAGTTGAAATACTCAATGCATCAGTCCCATAAATATAGCTAGTTCATTTTAAACTCTAAATGGCATCACTAAAAATATATAATGTCTAAAACTATATTGAAAAGTTGTCTTCAAAATTTATTCTTATTTTTCTATCATTTAATGATAACTCAGTTGAAAATTAATTTTTTAAATCCAACTTGTTTTTTTCAATTGATCAAATAAATATTGAATTATTTTAAAATTATATTTATTCCTCACCATTACTTAATGTAATCATCATAAATTAATGCATAATATCAAGCTATCATATCTCTTTTTAATAAAAAATATTGTGGAAACCTAATATGAACTAATAGGTTGAATAAAACCCTTTTTAAATATATCATAAAGTTTATTTTTTTTTACCCTCAAATATATAATGGGTTTATAAAATAAATTTTCATTAAGATAGGGGATACACCTACATGTAATTTTATATTGAATTAAATCTTTCATTTCAAAGGTGGACTTGTAAATTTCTCTAAAAAATATCAAAAAATAATAATTACGACTCTAAGAAAATATTCCTTATTTACCTCAAATTCACAAAGCATCAAACTCTTTAATTGGAATGTCATGATTTGTAGATAAATACATTGATAACCCAATTGTTGATTTATTTCAGTAATGAAAGTTACTTGATACCCATCCAGGTTATCAAAGATAATCCTTTGTCAATCATTATATGGATAAGATCACACAAAATATAATCAATTAACACCAAGAATAATATTTTATAGATACATTTTTAGCAAAAATATATCACATAAAAACTTTCCTTACTCCACAAACATCACATGTTTACAACATACCTATATTAGCCTCAATAAACCTCTCATTGGAGTGGATAACTCTAATGTTATTTGAAATATTTCCATTGGAATATCTAATGCTTAATGAAGGTAGGTGAAATTAATGAATGTGAAACACTAATATCAATCAAAAAAATAAATCCTATAATATTTGAAAATCATACCATGAATTATCTCTAGTTCCTCAACCTCATCAACTTATGTTGTTTAAGTTTTTTATACACATCTCCTCCATCATGTTTTTATTTCCTTCTTTCACCTCCTCATTTATGATTATCTTGAGGTACATTATTATGAAAAACATTTATTTACTAATCATTATCAACACCATCCAACATAATGGCCAAAATTCCATCAATCATACTATTTAGGTGGTCCCTATAATCGAGAAGGTGACTTATCTACTATCATGTCGTGTTCTAGTATACAATGACCCACATGATTATATGGTCAAAAATATTGAAAATAAAATTTTCTACTACATATATAATATAATATTCTAATTCCCCCCAAATGGTTAATAATTTTCATCTCTTGATATGAAAATTTTTTATCTAAAATAATAACCTGACATGACCTGAAATGAGTTAAATGGCTTGGGTTAAATGTAAATTGAGTTTAGATTATATTCAGATCAACCCATTTAATTTTAATAATACTCAAATTTGGATAAGGTCAAAAAATCATAGCACATTAACCCCAGAATCCTATTTTTCCCTAATTTTATAATTTTTGACTTTTATCTTGTATCACTGACTCAGTCCCTCTCCCTCATAAAAATATTACTACCCAAACCAACTACATTTTCCACACCACCTACCTTCTTTTTCCTCATTTCATTATAAGCCCAACCAAATCACACTATCATAAAAATATTTCCCCTGAGAAGCCTCTCATACATTCCATTGGTCTGAAAATGTATCATGAGGTTGACTCTCCTCCCTCCATCAGCTCGACAGTGCCGACAGTGCCCCCCACTCCCAACCCCATCCCACCCATCACATAGGAGGCTTGATCACCTCTGATTCCTTTCTTATTCCTGTAACTATATCCAATTGGTTACCCATCCCCCTTCTCGGTATAGTCATCATTTCCCCCACTACCTCTCCTCGGATCCCTAGCAACTCGACATATGTTCTTTTTATCTACGAAGTCACAGTTAGAAAGACAAATAAGATTTTAAAGAAAAGTTAAAATATTTTTTGAGGTGTGAATTTTTATTTATTTATTTTCATTTTAAATTGATCTATTTATAATAAATATCCATTTTTTATATATAAAATTATTTAAAGATGTTCATGTGATTTTGTTTATTGATAATATTTGACTCTGATTGTCAGAAATTCACAAGATGAAGAAGATAAAATAAATAATTCAGTTTTTTCAATTTATTGAATATGAAGGCATTGGGTCAATGATTATTTAAGAACGTCTTAAGATAAAATCTGTATCTAGAAACACATGAAAATAAAATATTTTGATAATTAAAAACAATGAAAATGTTAAGCTAAAATAATTATTGGAATCAATTCCTTGAATAATTTCATTAACATGTGATCTATGGAGTACTATTACAATTAAAGGTTATATGTGTTTGAAATCTCTTTTTAATTATCAAGATTGGGCATTACAAAAAAAATTAAACTTTTGACTAGCCACTTGGTTTATTGAAGCTTAGATTTAGTCTTCCTAATTTCTAACCTTAGAGATTCAAGTTTCCAAAGATTACTTGGTAATTTATACTCTAACTCGATCACTTTGGTCTTGTTGTTGAATACTAATCTAGGTTATGGTATTTGATGATACTTTAAGAGCCAAGCATCACTGAATTTGTTCTCATAATATGGAATATAAGATCCTAAACATACATACTCATAGCATAGACCTCTAACCATGGAATCTGAAGTATCATTCTGCTAGCTTCATTGAAGTAGCACTCTAACTGGCACCTTTTCTTCCTCCTAGAACTATGTTACCAATAACAAATTTGTATAGCTTCACTGAAGCAGCACTCTATACTAACAAATTTATATGGAATCATTTTAAATAATAATATATTAATAAATTTAATTATAATTATATATGTACATTATACTTATGAATAGACCACTAAATTATCTTGTAGGGAAAGCATCGAAATCAAAATTTGGGATTATCAATGCTACATATTGTCAATACAAGGGAATACTCCCACCTTTTGTGTAGCCAAATTTGTAATCCTGATAAAAAAAGAAACTTGATCACTACTTGTAGAGAAAATTATTTCTATTTTATTACCACATCATGATCATCTCCTTTTTCTAAAAAATATACATTTTGAAATAACTTAATTATTTGTGTATGTAATAGGTTCAGAGTCTAAAAATAGTAGAAGGTGAATTGTGGTAACCCTGATGGATTCATGCCAGTTCTTTCTTTCACTAAAATTGAACCTCTAACTTCTTATCTACCTAAATTTGAATGTTTTTTTATTAATTGGGTGATGATATTGATAGCATATGATTCTAAAAATAGTAAAACAAATATAAAATCCAATGAAGTGGTATAAAATTATGAAGTTTCAATTATCTCCCTCTTTTCACCCTACAAGGTTTTTTATTTCACTTTTTATTGTTCTCTATGTAATTTTTATTATTATAAATGAAAGGTACTATGTACATGTTATTACTATAAAAGATAATTATATTAATTTTTTCTTGAGAATTACTAGAAGGGAGGATAGTTTTCATGAATTGGCATCTCTCTTTCATGTAAGTCTCTATTTTTTAATCATTTATTTATATATAATATATGTTTGTGGGTTTATTTTTCTAGTAATTTTGAAATAATCTTACCATCACCCTATTTATTACTTTCAAGTTATATGTATTAGTGATATAATTACTTTATCATTTCCATCATCTAAAACCAAGGATACATTATCATAAAATTTAAAAGGATTACGCCTTGATGGTATAAATCTAGTACTTCCTAAACTCCTTGTTTATTATATAGGTTCCAATGTAATTATCAATGAATTTATGCATATATATCTATACTTATTATATTATCAAATCCCTTAATCTATATCATAAAAATAATTTCATTGGTAAATATTTTTTGGTAACTACAGTTTTGATAAATTCCCTTACTTATTGCATGATCATCTTTTTAAAAAATTATTAATTACATGTTATTTTGATAGAATTTTCTCAGATTCATCTTGATAAAAAGGTTACAACTTGACCAGGCCTTTGTGAGGGGAGTAGTAATTGTGAAAATTACCTTTAGAAATAAAACTAGTTTCTTGGTTGTTATTACAATGATAAGGAACTTTAGTAATGGCCATGTGAGATTGGCTCTAATGTTCCCTTTTTTCTCTCTTGTATTGGATTAATGTACTGGAAAGGGAAAGGTATACAAAACACTATAATAGTTTCTATTTTATAATAATTAGTTGTATAAAAATATAAAATAATATTTTACTAAATATCATATATCATGTATTCTATTTTTTTCCTTCATAAAATCCACTAGAACATGTTGAAAATAGTGTTGTTTCTTTCTCGAGTGTTTTTTATCAAGTGTTTTTATTTTATTCTATTAATTTTGTTAATGGATAATTAAATCTCATGGGGGGACACATTTATTTGTTGTTTTTAAATATTTTTGTAAGGATATTTAATCATTATATGTTTTCATGAAATTTTCACTTTCTTAAGAAACTTAATATTAGGGAAAGATAATACTACTTTACTGAATGTTATTTTTTGTTCTATCATTATTTCAGAAAAAAAAATTGGAAATTCAATTCAAATATGTGATGAATTATGATCTTTTCTAAAAAAAATCATTCCCATAGGTTTTAGATTCCATTTTATTTCACTTAATGGAATGGAATTTTATGGAATGTGATAGGAAACTTAATATATGGGAAAAATCATACTCTCTTATCAAACAATGTTATTTCTTTTATAATTATCTTAGAAAAGGTGAAATATAAAATGGGTAATATAACTATGAAAACTATACTTACTTGATTATTATATCCCTATGGACTTTACTACCATGGTTATTATTTTAGAGTAGATTAAATGTGCAGACCTAGTTACTGTAACAATGTGGGTAAGTGTACAACCATGTAACTTTATTAGAAAATTTTGAGTTAGGGTTTGTGATAGTGTGTGTGACCTATAACTATGCTCTGAAATATAGTGAAATTATTATGCCTTATCTTTGATGTATAGATTCTTTCCAAAACATATAAATCATTCTTCTTGTGTTCTTTTTCTTTTTCTTATTTATTTTTATCCCATTTAATCTTTTATGGAATTTTTTTCATTGGTGATCTCGATGTTTCTATAACATATTCCACTTCATTAATGAAATTACATGGAATCAAATGGAATGAGTTAAGAAATTTTGTAACGCCCCAACCCCAGCTTCCCAGAGTCGGTGCATTACTTCGTAACATTGGCATGATCACAAAAGATCAAGTCTCGAAAGACCGATTAGTTTAGTAGCCTTGGAAACACTAGATACATTCATAAATGTTACATTACATCATAAAGTGAAAAACTAATAACAAAGTCTTCATAGTCCACACTCATATCCTCTTCTGACTATCCCTGCAGGTCATTCATAAAATACTTCTTCACATCTTGGAAAATATTAAAACATTGAAAGGGGTGAGCTCAGATGCTCAGTAAGGATTAACAAAATTGCGGAAACTTTCATAAATAAACATTAA
Organism: Viscum album; assembly: GCA_963277665.1. Classification (NCBI taxonomy): domain Eukaryota; kingdom Viridiplantae; phylum Streptophyta; class Magnoliopsida; order Santalales; family Viscaceae; genus Viscum; species Viscum album. Next base: position 1,836,276,995 of record OY728129.1, read on the forward strand.
CATTTAAGGCAATGTATAACTAAAACAAAAGCCTTATTGAACTTAAACTTCAGCATAATATGGAAAAAGTAAAATGAGATAATGCCATTTACTTATTCACATGGATATTCCACTGGTCGAAAAATCACATGCAATATCAATAACCACTTTCATAATGAGGGAATGTATAATGCCATACATTCTGAAACATTTTGCCAAGGCCTCGGCCAAGACGTCTAAAATGATTAAGGCCTCAGCCAAAACCATAAATCAAATTGGGAAAGGGCCTCAGCCAATTCCACGTCTAGTTGTCTCATGATACCTACCGATGCATCGAGGAGATATAGTGGGCTCCACCCGTCACTTATTAAGTCCAATACATTCCTCATATGAATAGGTTTAAACATATCATAAACCATAACTTAATTGTATCACATAAAACATGCATAAAGAAAACATAACATTTCCACATTTCAATCACAAGATATCAATACAACACATTGATATAATAAAAACGCTTTCAAAACCATTTTCAATACCAAAATAAAATAAAGTTAAAACTTTGTATTTATTTTTCATTTAAAAAAATGATGGCTTGTAGAGGAAGCCGAAACTCAAATAATGGTCACGGCGGCGGAGAAGTCGTTGTCGCCGCATAAGTACAGAAATAAAAACATTCCCTTTTGTCGTTTAGCAAAACGCTTCATATAAAAAAGATTCCTTTTGAATAAACGTAAAAGTCAAAGGGGTTTATACACCGTATAAAAGAAAGTTGTGTATAAAACCAAATATGCCTCAATGAAAGGGGATTGAGACGAAGTCCTTAAAAAGATCATTTTTTTAAATAAAGTACATCTATAATGTGTATTCACTATAAGTACACATAAATAATGTAAAAATACAAGATAGTACATAATAATATCATGACCTAATTTGAAAGTAGGAGATTAACCCAAAGAATAGAAATTGGGTTAAGAAGTTCCCTTACCTCGTGTCTGACTTGACTCAACCGTTCTTTAACCTCCTGAATAATAAACTAGAGTTAATATATACCTTATTAAGAACCATTTTCAATTTCATTATCCTTTTTATATCACTTATTACAATGATATGAACATTATGTAATTATTTAAGTTAATAACGGTCGTTTTGTCGATCTTTGGTACTTGAGTCAACAATAAACTTCTTATAATTACAAGTTGTTCATGTGGTGAAATATCCATTATATCCAGAATTATATTCATGATGTAGATATCATATATATCATATATATCCAGTATATACATTCATTTATAATATTACATAACATTTAGAGGTAAGAAATGAAATGCACCATTCATGGAGACGGTAAGCCGTACGTACGCATGAACGCTACTTTCATTTCTATTTTGTATTTAATGGAATGAAATCATAATAGTATAAAGGTTTATTATAATTCAAATATAATATCATATACAATATCATTTACTCCATCCTTTATACATCCCACATATGGCATTAATGATTCAAATCACTTTGAGGGGGCGGTAGTCCGCACTTCCTAAAATGAAATTATCGCGTTTACCCATAATGGAAATCATAAAGTATTCCATAAATGAGAAATAAATAAGGATAAGGAAAACATAAACATAATATATATATCATATATGAAAATAGTGTCATCAAAATGGCCACCATTATAGGTGTTAAAAGAATTTGAACAATCATCGTTTCGTGAGGCAGTATTTCACCACCCACAGAAACAGTATGTTCTTTAACCATTAGACAAAGGTGTGTGTAAGTGTAAACCAAATACTTATCATAACAAAATCCTAGTATATTGTAGATACTGGTTTTTTTACAAAATAAAGGAATAAAAGGAGTTTAAGGGGTTGGAGAAGCCAAATAAAACAAAAGAACATAAGTGAAAACACTACCTTTAAAATGGGTAACTCTTTTTGATTTGAGCCAAAGGCTTCCTTGGGAAGAATTCTGCCCAAATTGAGGCTTCTTAGAGTAAGGGAGGGAAGTTGGGAGAGTATTTGGGCAGAGGTTGGCCGAGTCAAATGGCTTTAAAGTGTGAATGAGGTGGTAGAGGTGGGGGCCTTTTATAAGTGGAGAGGAGGGGCACTTTTGGAAAGTAATAAAATGTTACTTTATTAAACAATGATTTTCGGATTCTAAAGGTCCCACACTTATATAATTCAAGGATAAGGTGATAAGGGTTCAAAATATACTCATCCAATAGGTTTTTGACAAGTTTAAGCCTTGGATTTTACATTATCTTTTTATTTTATTTAAATCGTAAAATAATGAGGTCATCACTGCATCATCATGATGTCATAAATAATTTAATTTATTTAATGTCTAAAAATTATAAAAAAAAATACTATGATGTAGAAAATCTTTTTAGATTTCCAATGACTATTTATAGTCAAAAATATGACTTGTATAACCCCATGTAAAAAGTGTTTTAGTAAAACATTTCATGTTTGTGTCATTTTTTTACTTTAACATTAAATAAAAGGTATTTATGTCATTTTCCAACTAAAGTGGCTCCATGGGGTCCCCAAGTTGACCCATGGATTTTCTTGGTCGGCCATGGAACATCCAATGAGGGTAGGACATGTGTAAAGCTCATCTCATATTATTAAAACATTGTTTTTACCTTAAACTACACTAATTACCTCTAATCGCGATTAAGAACTTAAAAGTTACTATTCACCAAAAAATTATTCTAATCCCATTGAACCACATTTTACTTCTTAATGACAACCATGTATGTCGGATTTTTGAAATTCAAAACACAAAAGTGGTAAAATTTCATTTAAACGAAAAATCAGTTTTTTAACTACCACTTAGTGGTTTCACTATTCATCAAAAATTGAAGTTTTTCAGAATAATGCCAAAATTTCACCCTAATCTATAATTGATATCCTGAATTCAAAAATGATGTCTATTTTAAAAAATTACAAACATATAAGTTGCATTAATTAATTTTTATAATTAATTCCCGCTGTCACAACATATAGCGTGTTTTTAAGAAACAATTTATATCAAAAGATTGGCAATTGTTTATGTCCAATTTCAATGTTAAATTAATTCTAATGACCACGATTGGATAAAATGGTAAAAATATATTCTAATTATACTTTAAAACCACTAAATAGAATAATTTATCACAATAAATTATTTTGATTAAAAAAGTTGTTTTTAAGTATTTTTCACTATTCATAAAAAATTGAAAGTTCTCAGAAAATTACAAAAAATTCAACTTAGGATAATTTCGATATTACGAATACAAAAATGAATTCAATTTTGTAATATAAAATTTCTATAATTTTAAAAAGTGGTTATTACTATTCATAACGGCTACTTTGATTAGTCGCGGTGTGTTAGAACTCGAAGTTGCGTACAATGCAAGCTATTGCATTATTGAATGTGAAGCGTATCATGGAAGCTCGGGGTGTTATATTCTCCCCTCCTTCAATAAATTGCGTCCTCGCAATTTGAAAATTTTCTTTGAAAATAAAAGGTTGAAAAGAGAAAATACCTTTGTAGAAAACCCACATCGGAAATAAGGTTAATAAAATTTAGTCTTAATAAGAGGGAAATGGAAATAAGAAAGTCACCACCAAATTATGATCTCGATAAGGAGAACATTGGTGGAAATTAGAGACATATAATTGGAGGAAAAACGTAAATATTTGTAGGGAGTGATTGAGGTCATCAATCACAATCAACTGTCAAATTGAGGGCCTTAAAGCCTTTAATCTATGTTGATTTAAAATATCATCAGTTCAACAAGACATAAGGTATTAGGATAACACATTTTTTTGTTTTAATATCCCTTTACTAAAGTTTAAGAATTAATTTATTCATTGAATAACAGATAGGTATATATATATTTATGCTTGACAATTAGAGTTTCAACCTTCAACTCACCTTTCACTCAAAAAGATAATAGAACCCAAAAATATTATACTTATCCTAATTGTATAAGGTTCCACATACCATTTAGATTAGTAAAATTATTTTGTAATAACCAGGGACTTCCTGTAGGCTAGTGGTAGGAAATAAAGGCCTGTCACACTATGGTTGTGGGTTCGATTCCTGTAGCTTTGTCCGATGCGACGGGTTATGCCCCACCCTGCAGGTTTTCCTTTTCCTAAAAATATAGTACTATACTATTCCAAAAATAATCTTCATAAATGTTTTAACCTTAAACAATACTATCCAAAGTTCAACTTAATCCATTCCAACCTTTATAGTTATCCAAAATACCTCTGTCCAACTCACTGGCCAAATTTTATAAGGTAAACATAATGAAGATCCATTTTTTCACGTAACAACATGTGAACACATTCATCATGTATTCTTTTTAAACATACTGAATTACCATGATCCCTTATTCCTTATAGAATACTATATGTACTCCTTCTATCCAAAAATGTATACAAATCATCAATCAGTTTCAAGAAAGTTAAGAATATCCAATATAATTTATCCAAATCAATCACGTCTTATTCCAAAATCACTATCTCGGTATCAGAACCATATTATGGTTTATCTTTCTCTCAACCATATATTTTCCAAAAATTTAACCTACTGTGGAGTCACTTTTCTTGGTTCCACACAATCTCAAGTCCTTGATGAAATAGTACTGCAGTACAATCCTTATATACTCCATAATTATTATAACCAGTACATCATTGATACAACACTCAAATTACAAAATTCTTTAATAACAACATAAGAACTCTAATCATTACTCCTCATCTGTGGTAGTATCATAACTTGATTATTATCCAATAACATCATTTGGGGCATACTCTGATGATTTGGACATTGGTTTGCGTAGTGTCCCCAATCCTTGCAGAAGAAGCATTGTACATTTGAAACCATTTTCTTACCCTTGTAGTCACGCACTTTGTGTCCTTTTTCTCTACACTTATAACAAACTCTCATTCCCTTTAGGCAAGTTCCATGATGTTTCTTCCCACAATTACCACATATTGGAAAATTCTTCTTTCCCCTCATCCCTTTATCCATCATTCTCTCTTCCATCCCTTTCGTCTCTTGCTTCGCTTCAAAGCCATAGGACTCAGAGAATTCTTTACTTATCTTATTAACACATGATACTATTTCTTCATATGTTGAGAACACATGGGAGACTATTTCCCTTCGAAATGTTTGCTTAATACTGTGAAAGATACGATCCTTCTTACTCTTTGGATCATACGTATTGCTGGAGTTCACATTCCTTCTACTGGGCGTCATTTCTATACAATGGCATAAACTAGGTTAGTTTATGAATTACAATGAATAATTCCAAACTTTTAAAATACTTAATGTAAATTGAACGGTTTATGGATATAATCCATAATCATAAGAATGTTTTCTTTGAGGAAGTATATACTCATAAACCCTACAGAATGGTTTGTAAAGAAAATGAGAATTATCCTAAGAAAATCCCCCGGGAGTGTCATAACCAAGAGTACAGCAAGGCCCATTGTCGTGCACCAGTTCCCGTTCGAGTCTGGCTCAAAGCGGTGTTTTCGGGTTTTACCCCTAGGTACATCTGTGTCAGAGCCGCCTCTACCTGCTCGTATCCAGACAGGGATGTATTCCTCGGAAAACTCACAAAATCTCTATAATACCAAAATTCTAGGAAGTTCTTCTATACTAATCCTAAAAGTCTATCTTTGGGCTATGTGCTCTAATCAGAGTTTATCTAAATCTAGCTTCCAAGGTTAGTAATAAACTGCCTCTGATACCAACTGTAACGCCCCAAACCCAGCTTCCCAGAGTCAATGCATTACTTCGTAACATTGTCATGATCACAAAAGATCATGTCTCGAAAGACCGATTAGTTTAGTAGCCTTGGAAACACTAGATACATTCATAAATGTTACATTACATCATAAAGTGAAAAACTAATAACAAAGTCTTCATAGTCCACACTCATATCCTCTTCTGACTATCCCTACAGGTCATTCATAAAATACTTCTTCACATCCTGGAAAATATTAAAACATTGAAAGGGGTGAGCTCAGATGCTCAGTAAGTATAACAAAATTGTGGAAGCTTTCATAAATAAACATTAACATTTGAGGCAATGTATAACTAAAACAAAAGCCTTATTGAACTTGAACTTCAGCATAATATGGAAAAAGTAAAATGAGATAATTCCATTTACTTATTCACATGGATATTCCACTAGTCGAATAATCACATGCAATATCAATAACCACTTTCATAATGAGGGAATTTATAATGCCAGACATTCTGAAACATTTTTCCAAGGCCTCGGCCAAGACGTCTAAAATGATTAAGGCCTCGGCTAAAACCATAAATCAAATTGGGAAAGGGCCTCGACCAATTCCACGTCTAGTTGTCTCATGAGACCTACCGATGCATCGAGGAGCTATAGCGGGCTCCACCCGTCACTTATTAAGTCCAATACATTCCTCATATGAATAGGTTTAAACATATCATAAACCATAACTTAATTGTATCACATAAAACATGCATAAAGGAAACATAACATTTCCACATTTCAATCACAAGATATCAATACAACACATTGATATAATAAAAATGCTTTCAAAACCATTTTCAATACCAAAATAAAAGAAAGTTAAAACTTTGTATTTATTTTTCATTTAAAAAAAATGATGGCTTGTAGAGGAAGACGAAACTCAAATAATGGTCACGGCGGCAGAGAAGTCGTTATCGCCACATAAGTACGGAAAGAAAAACATTCCCTTTTGTCATTTAGCAAAATGCTTCGTATAAAAAAGATTCGTTTTGAATAAACGTAAAAGTCAAAGGGGTTTATACACCGTATAAAATAAAGTTGTGTATAAAACCAAATATGCCTCAATGAAAGGGGATTGAGACGAAGTCCTTAAAAAGATCATTTTTTTTAAATAAAGTACATCTATAATGTGTATTCACTATAAGTACACATAAATAATGTAAAAATACAATATAGGACATAATAATATCATGACCTAATTTGAAAGTAGGAGATTAACCCAAAGAATAGAAATTGGGTTAAGAAGTTCCCTTACCTCGTGTCTGACTTGACTCAACCGTTCTTTAACCTCTTGAATAATAAACTAGAGTTAATATATACCTTATTAAGAACCATTTTCAATTTCATTATCCTTTTTATATCACTTATTACAATGATATGAACATTATGTAATTATTTAAGTTAATAACGGTCGTTTTGTCGATCTTTGGTACTTGAGTCAACAATAAACTTCTTATAATTACAAGTTGTTCATGTGGTGAAATATCCATTATATCCAGAATTATATTCATGATGTAGATATCATATATATCATATATATCCAGTATATATATTCATTTATAATATTACATAACATTTAGAGGTAAGAAATGAAATGCACCATTCATGGAGACGGTAAGCCGTACGTACGCATGAACGCTACTTTCATTTCTATTTTGTATTTAATGGAATGAAATCATAATAGTACAAAGTTGTATTATAATTCAAGTATAATATCATATACAATATCATTTACTCCATCCTTTATACATCCCACATATGGCACTAACGATTCAAATCACTTTGAGGGGGCGGTAGTCCGCACTTCCTAAAATGAAATTATCGCGTTTACCCATAATGGAAATCATAAAGTATGCCATAAATGAGAAATAAAGAAGTATAAGGAAAACATAAACATAATATATATATCATATATGAAAATAGTGTCATCAAAATGTCCACCATTATAGGTGTTAAAATAATTTGAACAATCATCGTTTCGTGAGGCAGTATTTCGCCACCCACAGAAACAGTATGTTCTTTAACCATTTGACAAAGGTGTGTGTAAGTTTAAACCAAATAATTATCATAACAACATCCTAGTATATTTTAGATACTGGTGTTGTTACAAAAGAAAGGAATAAAAGGAGTTTAAGTGGTTGGAGAAGCAAAATAAAACAAAAGAACATAAGTGAAAACACTACCTTTAAAACGGGTAACTCTTTTTGATTTGAGCCAAAGGCTTCCTTGGGAAGAATTATGCCCAAAGTGAGGCTTCTAAGAGTAAGGTAGGGAAGTTGGGAGAGTATTTTGGCAGAGTTTGGCCGAGCCAAATGGCTATAAAGTGTGAATGAGGTGGTAGAGGTGGGGGCCTTTTATAAGTGGAGAGGAGGGGCACTTTTGAAAAGTAATAAAATGTTACTTTATTAAACAATGATTTTCGGATTATAAAGGTCCCACACTTATATAATTCGAGGATAAGGTGATAAGGGTTCAAAATATACTCATCCAATAGGTTTTTTACAAGTGTAAGCCTTGGATTTTACATTATCTTTTTATTTTATTTAAATCGTTAAATAATGAGGTCATCGCTGCATCATCATGTTGTCATAAATAATTTAATTTATTTAATGTCTAAAAATTATAAAAAAAATACTATGATGTAGGAAATATTTTTATATTTCCAATGAATATTTATATTCAAAAATATGACTTGTATAACCCCATGTAAAAAGTGTTTTAGTAAAACATTTCATGTTTGTGTCATTTTTTTACTTTAACATTAAATAAAAGGTATTTATGTCATTTTCCAACTAAAGTGGCTCCATGGGGTCCCCAAGTTTACCCATGGATTGTCTTGGTAGGCCATGGAACATCCAATTAGGGTAGGACATGTGTCAAGCTCATCTCATATTATTAAAACATTATTTTTACCTTAAACTACACTAATTACCTCTAATCGCGATTAAGAACTTAAAAGTTACTATTCACCAAAAAATTATTCTAATCCCATTGAACCACATTTTACTTCTTAATGACAACCATGTATGTCGGATTTTTTAAATTCAAAACACATAAGTGGTAAATTTTCATTTAAACGAAAAATCAGTTTTTTAACTACCACTTAGTGGTTTCACTATTCATCAAAAATTGAAGTTTTTCAGAATAATGCCAAAATTTCACCCTAAGATATAATTGATATCCCGAATTCAAAAATGATGTCTATTTTAAAAAATTCCAAACATATAAGTTGCATTAATTAATTTTTATAATTAATTCCCGCTGTCACAACATATAGCGTGTTTTTAAGAAACAATTTATATCAAAAGATTGGCAATTGTTTATGTCCAATTTCAATGTTAAATTAATTATAATGACCACCATTGGATAAAATGGTAAAAATATATTCTAATTATACTTTAAAACCACTAAATAGAATAATTTATCACAATAAATTATTTTGATTAAAAAAGTTGTTTTTACGTATTTTTCACTATTCATAAAAAATTGAAAGTTCTCAGAAAATTACAAAAAATTCAACTTAGGATAATTTCGATATTATGAATACAAAAATGAAGTCAATTTTGTAATATAAAATTTCTATAATTTTAAAAAGTGGTTATTACTATTCATAACGGCTACTTTGATTAGTCGCGGTGTGTTAGAACTTGAAGTTGCGTACAATGCAAGCTATTGCATTATTGAATGAGAAGCGTATCATGGAAGCTAGGGGTGTTAAAAATTTAATATCAAGGAAATATCATACCCCTTCATGGAATTTTATTGTTTTTTCTACCATTATCTTATAAAAAATAGACTTAAAATACTAAATGTATTATGATTTTTTTCCAACTGTTATTATTTTAGGAGTAATCAGTCCTTGTTTGGTCCTTTTTTGATTCCACTTCATTAATAAAATGAAATTTAATTGAATGGAATGGTTTTTTATTGAATTATACCATGTAAACATTTGGTATGAAAAGAGTGAAATATGATAAATTTTGATACACTATTTATATGATCAATATAAAGGTGTAAATGGAATGATGTTGTTGAAAGAAACAACACATTTTTTCCTTATTAAAGGGGTGTTGATGTTTTTTATTATATTGGTGAGGACTTTAGATAGGTTCAATAGAGAGGAAAATATAGGTTTCTATTATATCAATATGAAGTGTATTGGATTTATAGGTATACAATAGAAAAATTTAAAAGAAAAAGAAGATGGGAGTGGAAGTATGAATCTTTGATATGTTCCTTGAGGCCAAGGTAACATCTCCATTTCTAAACAATAGAACCTTCCATCCATAACTATACAAACCCCCTCTTCCTTACCCCCTTCCATCTTATTTGGTAGGATTCCCTAGGCACATGAAAATTGGTTTCTTCTAGAAAAACCCCTCATAATATACTTGGAGACATCAAACACATAATTTTTTATCAACTAAAAACCATTTTATGATATTTAAAACACTAAATATCTCTACATGGAAGTCGTACCCCCTTCCCACACCATTATCACATCCTATGTTCCTATCAATTTTACCCCCTTAAAGGACACCTTATTCTTAAGTTGATTTATCTGGTGGCTTTAACGGTGGCCTTGGTCACTAGACAACATATGCAGTAGCATTTTATATCTATAAAATCCCATTTTTGTACATGTGTTCAGTTTTTTAGAAAAACATGAGTTTTCATTTGGTGAAGGGGTTAGTTTTTTCACTAGAATTTATACTCAAGTTATAAGGTTTTGAACCCCTCAAAACATCCATTTTAGACTTAGAATTAAGTGTTATATGGATTTCAGAGGTCTTAGGAGTGACTTGAGTGTTTGGAGCATGGAGTTCGGGTTTTTGGAATTATAGTCTGGGGCGCATGGTTAGGGCTAACCATGCACCCCAACTGTGCGATCAATTAGAGTAGGGGCATGGTTTTCTAAATCATGTGAAGTGGGACAAGAAACAATGAAAACACTTCCAATAAATTATAAATCCATTTCACATGGTTGGTGCATTGTTTTCAAACTGTGTGTCTAACCATATGAAGTAGAGTGTTTCGGATCACACGGTCAATGCATAGTTTATCCATTTATATGACCAAACCATGTTCCCTTTAAAAAGTATAAAAATACCTTTTTGACCTTATAACTTTTAAAAGGGTTGAACCCAATTTTTATTCTTATCTTATCCATTAGACCCCTATATTCACCCACTTCTCCCTCTCCATAACCATCATGGATATAATCTATTTCGTGGGTTTTTCACTTTCCATTGGATGTGTTGGAAGCTATAGGTGAGTCTAAGAGTCTTATTCCTTATTTTTATTTATTGTATTTCATTATAAAGTGTTCTCATTCCATTTAAGTGGGTTGTTCCATATTTTTAAGTTGTTTGTTTGGTTCTTTGATTTCTCCCATTTTAGTTCAAATCTAATGTCAATATCAGATAAATAAGACTCAACAAGGTTAAGGTAGGTGGTCTCATGATTTTATCTTAAAGTCTCACCCTCACATTGTATGTTTACATGTGTGGTCACACTAGATTAATAGGAGATTGAACTAAAAATTAAATTAAATAGTTTCTTTATCATATTTGTGTCTTAAAACACCTTTGGGAATAGATAATCATATTGTATTTGGGTATACCATTGTTGATTTCATTCAATTAGTGATCTATGCTAGTGCCTTGGAATTGTGTTAATTAAATGGGTTATTTTGGGGCTCCCTTGGTAGTAAAATGGTTTTATTTTGGGATGTATTTTTCCTAAGTTAATCCTTAGTAACCAATAGTTGACTTGTCCTTGGGACTTTGAAATGGATTTTTGAATTAAATTATAGGAAGGCATGGTATAAAGTGTCAAAATTGGTTGTATTTTAATTGAACCAACGTGGTGGATTTTTAGCTTGAGATATGGAATTTTTTTATATAAATTTTGAAAGTTACAACTTGTTTGATAATATTTGAATTATTAGTGAGAATTGGAATGCCTTGGGAATTCCATAAAATTAATTATGAAATGGATGGATGTGTAATGACTTGAAAGAGATTCCTTGGATTCCTTATGAAATGTATTGGAATAGAATTATATGGATGAGTCTTGGATTCCACTAGGGGATTCATGTAAATGTACATAGTGAATACTTACTTGTATTCAATGAGGTATAATGATTTTGAATGCCTCAAGTTAACTAGTGGATTATACATAGATTCATTACCATGAATTTCATGGGGCAGATCCCCCTTGTATTTGTGTAATGTATCCATTTTTTGAATGCCACTGATTAATGTCGTGAATTCTTAAGGGTTACCTTTATTAAATCTCACATGATGAACTACCTAGATTAGGATCAATATTTATGGGTATGTAATGATTTATGAGTGATCCATAATTCTAATTGAGACATGCTTAAAAATTCCAAAGGTAGTCCCTTGAGTTTGGACTAGACCAATGATTTTTCTTGGATATTACTATGATGGAATGCCTGTATGAGACACATGTATTCCTATTAGACCACTTGGTTGTGATTTCTTCAGTGATTCACCTTAGAACCAAGTTAATACATGATTCTTCCACTAAGATCAGTGATATTTACATTGGCTGAAGCAACTAGAGTTGTCCCAAGTTGTCCCCTTGGGAACCAAGGCCCAAATGGGTTATGTTTATTTATAAAGCATAGTATTATTACAACTTCATTTATTTATTGTACACATTTATGATTTATGATCATAGACAATATTTTTATTAGAAACCATTTGTGTTAGCCTAAGGAGTTGTATTCACACCCTTCTTAAACCTCCATGACACTTGGGTACCCGAGAAAACTCTATATAGTCATAGGTTACAGGTTCAACGGAAGGCCGGATATGATGCTTGATTGTTTAGCTATGATATAGCTGGAATCTAGGAGCTAGGATAGAGCTAGGGACTTCTATTGTTCATGTTTTCTTTTGGACTTTTTATATTTATTTACTTTTGGGTTGTAGTTCTTGATTATTATGTACTTCCCTATCTTTTATACATGTAGCATAATTATGATACTGTGTGGGATATGATTTGGTATTTTAGCTTCAACTGTTTATTTATACGTATGTGATGGTTTTATATGGACTTTTATCTATTTTATTTATTTAATATTATGTTTCTCACTCTGTTAATAAGGTAATAGTCTCCCACTACTATAAAATAGGCCTTTAACAGTGCTAGAAATGGACTTTATAAGTGTTGAAAATCATTGACTACATGAATGAGGTTAAAAGCCCTGGACTTTTATCAGTGCTGAAAAAGCAATAATAAATGGGAATTTTATCATCGCTTTAATTTATTTCCACTAAAGTAACTAGTTATCAATGATTATATAAGCACTGATAAAGTATACCTTTATTAGTTCTTTTAAAAGTGCTGATAAAGGGCCATTCTATAGTGTGTTGTAACAACACACCATAGAACCATTGTTGTATGCTATAACAGCACACCGCAGCACCAAAAACACACTAGATATCAACAAAAACAAGTCCCAGTATGGGATTTAATTGAAATTAATTTTACTATTCAAACACAATAAAAAACATTATATTATAGATACTTCAAACATTGGTTTATAAAATTATAGATGTAAAAATTATTACATACATTCAAAAACATCAATGTTACTTTATCTTTTAATCCAAACCCAACCCATGCTATTTCCAAAAAAACACCCCTAATCAAGAAAAATAATTCACCTATAAAAGAAAAAAATTCTTATATTAGTAATAATATATATAAATAAATTAACAAAAAGTGTTAATTTTACTAAAATTGATGTCAATTTTAAATAAAAAGACACACTTGGAGTCATATCGATCACATTGTGCATCTTATTCAAGTATGGATGATTACAACGCATCTAAAATGACTTTTGGATCATCTTACTAAATTATCAAAACAATATGAAAGTGTTTTCTTGGTTTTGAGTACGTTAGTTGTATTTTTTACTAAAATGTCATTTTAAAATGAAAACAAGTACTTTTGAATCATTTCAATCACATCATATATTATTTTGACATGAAATAGATTCCTAAACTTCACAAATGAATTATGAATCATTTTTTTAAATTATCAAGAAAATCTAAGTGCGTTTAATTGGTTTTCAGTGAGTGACATTTTTTGAACTAAAATGTCGATTTTAAACTAATAACAAACACTTTGAGTCATATCGGGCACGTCATGTATCAGATTGAGGTGTGGTTGATTCCTACATGTCATAAATAACTTATGGATAATTTTTTTAAAGTATAAAAATAATATGAATGTGTTTTCTTGGTTTTGAGTAGGATAGTTTTCCATTTTACTAAAATTGATGACAACTTTAAATAAAAACGCACTTTGATTCATACTGGACACACTGTGCATAAGACTAAGGTTTGGATGATTCCTACATGTATAAAATCACTTATGGATCATTTTCTTAAATTTTAAAAATAATAAGAATGTTTTTTCTTGATTTTGAGTACATCACATATCTTCTTTACTAAAATGTCAATTTAAAATTGAAACATGCACTTTGACTCATACCGGGCACATCGTGTATCATATTAAGGTGAGGTTGATTACTACATGTCAAAAATGACTTATGGATAATTTTTTTTAAGTATTAAAACAATATTAATGTGTTTGATCAGTTTTGAGTAGGTTATTTGGCCTTTTACTAAAATTGATGGCAATTTTAAATAAAAAGACGCACTTTGAGTCATACCAGTCACACCGTGCGTCGTATTGAGGTGTGGTTGATTCTTACACATCCCAAATGACTTATGGATAATTTTCCTAAAGTATCAAAACAATATGAATCTGTTTTATCAGTTTTGAGTACGTCACTTGTCTTTTTTACTAAAATGTCATTTTGAAATTAAAACATGCACATTGACTCATACTGATCACATTGTGTATCGGATTGAGGTTTATCCAATTTAGACGCATAAAAATGAATTAAATATCATTTTCATAAAGTATTTAAATAATTTTAATGTGTTTTCTCAGTGTTGAGTAGGTCAGTTGGCCTTTTTACTAAAATTGATGTCAATTTTTAAAAAAACACGCACTTGGAATCATATCAGTCACACCATGCATCGGATTGAGGTGTGGTTGATTCATGCACATATAAAATAAATTGTGGATATTTTTTATAAAGTATCAAAACAATATTAATGTTATTTTCAGTTTTTAGGTGTGGATTATTCTTGTAAAGGCATGATACATTGATTCATAGCGGTCACACCAAGCGTCAAATTGAGGTGCGGCTAATTTATACACGTATCAAATGACTTATGGATCATTTCCCTAAGTGTTAATTAAGTACATTCCTCCATAAAACTCTTTTTCAAGTCATATAAAACCCTATAATTTTTTTAATAAACAAACAAAAGATCTCAAATCGAAAAAAGAACCCACACACAAGGCACAAAGAGTGATTTTCAAAAAAATAGACATCTCCAAATAGGCATGATAGAAAGAGGGGAACTAATTCATGAAAGGATAACCATTTAAAGGTTCACATTCATAAAAACACAACTATTTGAAAAAATAAAGGATGGTTTTATTAAATATTTATAACGAAATATGAATTTTCAACAGCTACAAAACAAAAACAAGGAAACTTCTAACATTTTCACCCTAACATGGGAGACAAAAACTAAGCCAATGAGTTCTATGCTTCTTTCACAACAACTTAGCCAAAAACACTTTCTCCACCAACTTCTCAAAATGTATATCCTTGGATAATATTACATTCTCCTTGATCCCTAGATAAATAACTCCAATGAAAATAGAATATTTCAATAGACCATGTGACACCACCTCCAGAGAAAAGGAAACCAGATCTTTGAAGTGTTCAACATAAGACTTCACCATCCACTAACCTTGATGGACACTCATGATCTCTTTACTTTTCTTCATCTTCACCTCCTCAGGTATAAACCATCAAAAAAGTACAGACTTAAAAACTTCTCATGTACTCAGTACCTACTGCACAAGGGGACCTATATCTCTTCACCAATATCTCCTATCAAATCCTTTAACCCCTCTTTTAACTCCCCTTCAACACAAAATACACCCAAAATGAGACTACGATACTAAAATTAAAGGGGATTAAATTTTTAGATTAGATGGAGCATTTAAAACCTCCATGACCTCAAGTATTTCATACTTAATAAGATTCAACTAGATTTTTAAGGGAATATATTCAACCATTGGGTTTTCATATGTGTAAGGCTATCTGTTAAGAAATTTCCTATAATTTTCCAAGAATTTTAAAAGTTTTGATGTATTTTTTGATTAATTTCCTATTATTTATAATACATTAGTGAACCAATCTCAAGGAAACATAAATAAACACATGATCGTTAGCATTAAATTAAAAGGGTCACCTCTAATGGTTACTGTAGAAAATTGGTTGACTTTGAGTAATTTCAAAAAAAAAATAACATCACTCGGTCTATTATTTCTTGGAAAAGACTAGGGATATTCATTGGAGATTCTATTATATTTATCCAACATAAAGGAGAGTGAAAATTTTATTTAATATAATTATTCATATGGGTCTATCTTGATAAGTGATTAATAACTATTTTTATAAGAGAATTCCACCAATGAAAGTTAATACTTCCAGGAGTCATTAAAGTCAAGAATTAAGGCTCAAAGAATATCCTCCAATACCAATATAGTCTTATTAGAATGATCATTAGTCTATGGAATAATGGAAGTATAAAATTTCTCCCGTAACCTAATTGAAAATTAATTTCCTCACTATAATCAAGATAAAAACATCATATCACTATTAGATAAAATACTAGATGGGATACCTAGAAGAATTATTATCTCATTGACATAGAATTAATCGAGTTCATCAACTGAGGAAGCCTCTTCAATATGTAATAAGTTGTTCATTATAGTTAGTTGATCCACTATAACCCATATTGCATATTTTTATTTAGTTAATCTTGAAAAAAAGTTAAAGAAATTCATCATGATTTCATCCCATTTACTAATAGGAAAAATAAGTATTTAAAGAGTACTTATTGGTTTTTTTTATTTTTCCTTCATTGGATTATAGGTAAATAATTTAGCAAGGAATATTACAATTCATTTCATCATTACAGGCCATAGAAACTGGTGATTAATATCATGGTGCATCTTTATGATCCTTACATAAACCTAAAGGAGTCGTGTCAGCAATGGTGAAGAGATGAGATGTAGGGTTCGTTATGGTTAAGAACAACGCAAAATAAAAAATAAAAAACACGGAACCCAAAAGATCAAACAACGATAAAGGAAAAGTAGGAAATAACATACATTGTATCTGAGCCTTGATTTGTCTGATGAAACATAGAGGAGTCATGCCGGAAGTAGAGGAGTTCCACGAGAGCTTGAGAATAGTGACTGAATAAATACTGGTTAGGGTTCTTTTAAATAGATCAGGAACACTTTTAACAGTGCTTTTATAAAAGCACTGATAAATATATCTTTTATCAATGTTAAATTGATAAGAAATGATAAAATGGATATTTATCAGTGCTGAAAAAGCACTGATAAAGATTATTTTTAACAACTCTTTTTTAGCACTAATAAAGGATTTATTTAAATAAATTTATAATAATTTTATAATTATTAAATATATATAATTATTTATTTATAATTATATAAATACTTATTTAAAAAATTAATTATTATTATTTTATAATAATTATAAATATATAAATTTATAAATATAGTAAATATAC
The DNA here is from genome assembly GCA_963277665.1 of Viscum album. Lineage (NCBI taxonomy): Eukaryota > Viridiplantae > Streptophyta > Magnoliopsida > Santalales > Viscaceae > Viscum > Viscum album. Next base: position 1,836,294,509 of record OY728129.1, read on the forward strand.
ATTTATAAATATATTTATTTATAAGTATTTATTTACAAATATATTTTTAACATTATTAGTGGGTATATAATCTTAAATACATGTATTTCAAAAATGAGTGAAATTGAGTAATTTAAAATGAGTACACTTTAAAAATATTAAAAAATAGATAAGTTTGATTAATTAAATATAAATTATTAAAAAAATATAGATATATATATATTGAAGTAAGATGAATATATATTGAAAATACTAAAACATAGTAAATAAATATATAAAAATAAATAATAGAAAACGATCAAATTTAAAAAAAAAAAAAAATATTAAAATATTAAAAATGAATACTTAAACTGTAATAGTATTAAAAATAAATTAATAAAATTGACTGATTAAAAGTATAATATATTAAACTTATCATGTTATAATAAAATTCTAAAATATATTGAAATTTGAATAAATTACATAAATATTAGGTGTATGTGTTTCTATATATTGTGTAAATATATTTGTCTATGTGTTTGTATATAAAATTGTATTAATTACATATATATATGTGTGTGTGTATGCGTGTGTAAAATCAATGTGACACATGACATTTGATATATGTTAAATTGAAAAATTAAACAACATTAAAAATGAATAAGACATTCATATGTTTTTAATTAATATTTTATTCATTTTATATATATTTATATTTAATATATATTATTTATTACTGTTTATAATTAATATATATATATATATATAATACTTATTAATTTTAATTAATAAATTTTTAAATAATTTTTAAATTTATTCATTTTTAATTTTTTTGGTTTAATTATATATTCATTTATATACCTACATTTAATAAATACTATTTATCAATATTTATAATCTATATATATGTATATTAAATTTATTCATTTTTATCAATAATTATTTAATTAATAAAATGTTTAATATTTTTATTAATTTACTCATTTTAAATTTTTATTTGTTTAATTATTTCATTTTATTCATTTTACATATCTATATATTTAATATATACTATTTATTAATTTTTAAAATTTATATATATGTATATTCAATTTATTCATTTTTAACAATAATTATTTAACTAATGAAATTGTTAAAAAAAAATTATTTATTTAATTATTTCATTTTATTGTGGACCGTTATCAGCTCTAATAAAGCGTTGATAAAAGTTATCATTTATCAGTTCTTTATTTTTAGAGCTCATAAAGGGTACTTTTTATCAGCGCTAAAAATAAAGCACTGATAAAGGGTAACCTTTATCAGTGCTAAAATAAATAGCTCATAAAGGTGACCTTAAATCAGTGCTAAATAAAAAGTAATGATAAAGGGTTCCCTTTATCAGCGCTTTTATTTAGCACTGATAAATTTACCCTTTATCAGTGTTTATTTTAGTTCTGATAAATATGGACTTTCTCAACGCATTTTTCGAGCGCTGATAAATTCTGGCACTATTAAAGGTGCGTTTTGTAGTAATGTCCCCATGGTAAACTCATAGGATCTCTCCACTATTCTAAATAATTTTTTGTATAAGGATGCATGCTTGAGGCCTTATGGCGCAGCAGCCTAGGGAACTAATTTAGTGTATTCCTAATCAGGGTGTTAAAAAGTGGTATGAGAGAATTTTTTCTTTTTACTTTCTATTTGTTCATGGTAGACACTAGACTAGGGTGTTGCTGGATCTTGTTAATGAATTTATTTCTAGGTGATGCATCCCCATGTGTAGGGGGAAATCCAAGTTATCGGGGATAAGAATTGTTGTTCTTTCTTTTCTATTTTACGGTTGACTAATTTCAATGTTGGGTGGTGCATTTGGGTGTGATATTATTGATTTGTGTGTTTTTTGTTCTTGGTCGGTATAATGAGGTGGTGTGTGTGTTCATCCATCGTGTTAGGCACATAGGATTTATTTTTTATATATATGTCTCATATGATTGAAATTTGTTGGGTATTCACAAATTCTAGTGTTTTATTTATTGTTTTTGGCTTATACTTGTTAATTATTTATATATGCCTATAGTTTTTAAATTACTAATAGGGGTTATTTATTTAGAGTGTCTACAGGAATTTATACATTTTATATATAAGTGTATAGTGGCATTCTACTTATCCAACTCTATGAGTTACCCCTGTAAATCTTAGGAAGATATAAATGGGTTCTTAAAGTGATGTATTTGGTTGAATATGGTGACAAAAAGAAAATTATAAAGATTTTTCCTCTATAACTTTTGATTAAATCCAATCTAACCAAATTAGATTTTTGATCTCTAAATAAGTAATGAAATATATGTGATCAATAAGTCTGGAATAAATATTATCCCTTGGTCTAGATAATAACATTTATTCTAATAATTATAATTTGATCAAGATTAAATGAAACACTAAGTGTGTGACCCTCTAGGCCTATTCCTTGATGGTATAAGGCAGGGTTTTTTAAAGTCTAATATCAGTATCTAACAACACGTAAAGTCACCCATGGAGGAAGAAGTTAATGTCACAACAATGACAGACACATATGAATTCTCACTATGTAATGTAATCCCTTTGTCACGATATCACATCAAGTAGTTTGCATACTCAATTCATAAATGTATATTCTTGATATTTCTTTCTTTGACTTCCTGAAATGAACCCATCAATACAACATGACCATGGAATTTAGTTCGATGGTTTCATTCTAATAAAATGATCGAGATATTATAACACCCAATATTCAATTATGGTAGGTGAAAAATATACATTAATAAAACTATAATACAATGAAAATATTAATATTTCATGGAACAAAAATTCTAATTTTATAGGATGAATATCGATTTTGAACTTACTTGGTCAAGATAAGCCTGGAATGCATTTTTGAAATTTTCCCTTAGAAATAAGATTTTATAAATAATTAACAATGTAGTATTTAACTATTACCCATTGTATTTATAATAATGTATTATAATATGTGGAATTAATAATTTATTGACTATAAATTTTATAAAAATAAATATAAGAACATTTGGAGGTAAAAATGGATATTTTTGAGAAAAATATTTTTTAAGACATAATGTCTATCCATTTTAATTAATTAAAATAATATTTAATAATTAGTGATTTAAATTAAATTTATAGATTATATATCTAAATATATGAATTTAAATCCATCTAATGATGATTACTAGTCATATAGTTAATATAATATCATCTTATGCTTACAAAAATATTTCTAAAAAAATCATTTTAACACAATTTGTGGGGTTTTTTAAATTAAACTCTAAAACTTATCTGAATAAAATTTGATAAAATGGATTCAATATATATGTAATTATTATTATTAATATTAATTAAAACATTCAACTTAATTTTTTATTATAATTTATTTTAAAAATACTAAAAATTAATTACCCTGGTTAAGGATAAAACGGGTTTATCGGGGGTTAATCCAAAAGATAAGGGTATTTTCTTCTGATTAAACTTGTCAAAATCATATTTGATAGGCATATTTTGGAATTATACTATCCCAAAATTGAATATAAGGTAAATTTGAAGCATTTTTTTTAGTAATTAATTTATCATTTTGTATTCTTTTGGGAAATTTCCAAGTGGTTTCCAAGAAGTTCTCCTCCCTTACTTATAAAAGTGAACCTCTTCCCCTCACTTATTCACACATATTAAGGAATTTATCTTGAAAAACCCCTAAACAAATCTCTCCCCAACATCCTTATACACATTCTAGATCTAATTTTTTTTCCAAAAGTCCAATCCAAGGGCCCTTAATAAGATATCCAAAGGGGGTTCTTCTAAGCGGGGGAAATTGTCTTCACTAAGATCTTTATTTTTACTTATTCTTTTACCACCTTAAATTATGTATTAAAATTACAATATAATAACACAAATATATCCCATATATTTAGATATTATTATATTAATGGAATAATTATAAGGCAGCAGCCTTAAACATTACATAATCTTGAGTTAATTCAAGAAGTTCACATTGACGATCTTTTCAGGTTTAAAGTTTTAGAGAATTAGGCCATAACTATTTTATAACATCTCAAATATTACAAAGTAAACAAGTCTACATGCCATCCATTTTTTTCATAATCTAAAACATTTTAAAATAAAACATGAATTCTTTTTCTTGATAAAAATATTCATAACATTCATCTTGATTTCTTTATTCCTCTTACCCATCCTTATACCCTATAGAAAACATTTAAAAAACTTGAGATAAGCATAAAAAATCTCATTAAATGATATAAAATAAGAAAATAAAACATTATTCCATGAATACATACAAACCAATAAAATCATACTTTTCACTCATAAAATATAATATCTTTAACATGCCTCTTTAAATCATAATATTTTTGAAAGACTCATAGAAATTATAAATCATAAAGGTAACGTGTGGAATCCATAACATACTTACATTATAGATTTCATATCTATATAGGGAGTAACCTTCATGGTTACATTTGGAATACCCATCACAGTATATGTTGGGTCGGAAGAAAACAAGGGAATGATGGCAAGAGGGGGGTGAATTGCCTTTTAAAAAATGATTAACAAATTAAAAATCAAAGTAAAGAATGCAGCGGAAATAAAGGAGGCAAGACACCAAAATTGATAACGGAGTTCGGCCAAAAACCCGGCCTACGTCTCCGCTCCCAACTCAACCGTTGAGAGATTCCTACCGCTTGCTTTTCAATGGTTTTAGCAAGAAACCCACTAGGCTTTGAGGTAGCACTAGGACCTATTACAGCTTGCTTTTATTGGTTTAGCAAGAACCCACTTGCTTTCAATGGAATAGCAAGAACCCACTAGCCTTTTTAACGGGTGAAGGCTAGCTCACCGAAAACTCAAGCCTTTTAAAAGGAAAGGCTTGAAGAAACCTCTTCACACCTTAATGGTGGTGTGAAACCCAAAAGAAAGAGGAATAGAAAAGGAGTTGGGGTTTGTAGGCACAAACCCAATTTTAAGCTCAAAAAGAATAAACAATAAAAACCGTATTGGAGGAAGACTTGGGCGCCAATTGGATGATGGAGTTGATGTAGCGTGCTCTCCCAAGCTTCTTGAGGTGCTCCTTGGATTGGAAGTTGGTTGGAGCACTTGGGGTTCCTTTGAGGAAGTCCGCCGGAGGATTGCCGAATGATGGAAAAAGTGTCCGTTGGCTTCACAATAGTTCTGGTTAGTGTCTGGGGCTTCCTTGGCCTTTATTTATAGGCATGAAACCCTTGGGGAGGCTTCGGAGCCGTTGGAGAGGCTAAAAGAGCCGTTGGGAGCCAAGTGGACAGGCTGGTCAACAGCCCAACGGCTAGTTTGACTGTGTCCACCGGCTGGCCGGTGCAGGCCCACCGGCTGGCCGGTGCTTGAGGAAATTGGGAGATTTCGAGACTTGGCTCCACCGGCTGACCGGTGGATGGGCCACCGGTTGGCCGGTGCCTTGGATGTTGAGAAGGAGGTTGGTCCAGGCCCCACCGGTCGACCGGTGGAGGAGCCACCGGCTGGCCGGTGGAAAGACAGAAGGTCTCACTATTTGTGCTGGGTGCCACAGGTCGACCGGTGACAGAGCCACCGGTCGACCGGTGGGACCTGGCAGTGGTGGGTCGGAAGAAAACAAGGGAATGATGGCAAGAGGGGGGTGAATTGCCTTTTAAAAAATGATTAACAAATTAAAAATCAAAGTAAAGAATGCAGCGGAAATAAAGGAGGCAAGACACCAAAATTGATAACGGAGTTCGGCCAAAAACCCGGCCTACGTCTCCGCTCCCAACTCAACCGTTGAGAGATTCCTACCGCTTGCTTTTCAATGGTTTTAGCAAGAAACCCACTAGGCTTTGAGGTAGCACTAGGACCTATTACAGCTTGCTTTTATTGGTTTAGCAAGAACCCACTTGCTTTCAATGGAATAGCAAGAACCCACTAGCCTTTTTAACGGGTGAAGGCTAGCTCACCGAAAACTCAAGCCTTTTAAAAGGAAAGGCTTGAAGAAACCTCTTCACACCTTAATGGTGGTGTGAAACCCAAAAGAAAGAGGAATAGAAAAGGAGTTGGGGTTTGTAGGCACAAACCCAATTTTAAGCTCAAAAAGAATAAACAATAAAAACCGTATTGGAGGAAGACTTGGGCGCCAATTGGATGATGGAGTTGATGTAGCGTGCTCTCCCAAGCTTCTTGAGGTTCTCCTTGGATTGAAAGTTGGTTGGAGCACTTGGGGTTCCTTTGAGGAAGTCCGCCGGAGGATTGCCGAATGATGGAAAAAGTGTCCGTTGGCTTCACAGTAGTTCCGGTTAGTGTCCGGGGCTTCCTTGGCCTTTATTTATAGGCATGAAACCCTTGGGGAGGCTTCGGAGCCGTTGGAGAGGCTAAAAGAGCCGTTGGGAGCCAAGTGGACAGGCTGGTCAACAGCCCAACGGCTAGTTTGACTGTGTCCACCGGCTGGCCGGTGCAGGCCCACCGGCTGGCCGGTGCTTGAGGAAATTGGGAGATTTCGAGACTTGGCTCCACCGGCTGACCGGTGGATGGGCCACCGGTTGGCCGGTGCCTTGGATGTTGAGAAGGAGGTTGGTCCAGGCCCCACCGGTCGACCGGTGGAGGAGCCACCGGCTGGCCGGTGGAAAGACAGAAGGTCTCACTATTTGTGCTGGGTGCCACAGGTCGACCGGTGACAGAGCCACCGGTCGACCGGTGGGACCTGGCAGTGGGCAATCCCTCTGCCAGTTCCACCGGCTGACCGGTGCTATCACACCGGTTGGCCGGTGGACTGAATTTCAGTCCATTTGATGTCCATTCTTGGGCCAACTTCTTGGCAACCTTGTGCCTTTCAATCAAAAACACTTCAAACAATGTTAGATAAACATGAAAGTGATTGTGATCATGAAAATTAAACCACGAGGGGATACGAGAGGTACAACAATCTCCCCCTATTTTGATGATCACAATCACCGAAACAATCAAAGTAAAATACCGAAATTAAAGACATTCTTAAAGGATAATTTGAAAAAAAAATCAAAGCATGATAGAGAAGACTCTCCCCCAATCAATCAAGGAATTTCTCCCCCTTTGTGATTATCAAAATAGAATGGGGCATAAAACTTGATTGAGGGAAATTTTGAAAATCAAGATTTGAGATTTGAAAATCAATTGAAATTTTGGAAATTGAAAGAAGAAAAAAAAAATTGAATAACAGTTTGAATTGAAAGTTTTAAATCAAAAACAAATTGAAATTTGAATGTTGAAACCAAATGAAATTTTTGAAATGAAAAATTCGAATTGAATATTTTGAAATGAAAATTTTGATACCAAGTGTTGAAATTGAAGGTTGGAATCGAAAATTTTGAAATTACAATAACGCTTAAAAGATCCTAACTCCCCCTAAATAAAAACAACAAATCACCGAGGAGAGGGATTTTGAAAAGAAACAATTTTAGGTCCGGAGAGACTTGCCAAAAGAGATTTTTCAATCCATACTTGTTTCATGGCGGGTCTTCTCCTATAGAATTCATCCGAAAAGAAAAAACTTTTGGGTTGACCATACCGGGCATTTTTACAATTGCACTCATAGATTAAGTGCCCGGGTTTTTTACAATAATTGCAAAATTTGTATTGGGAGCTCCCCCTAACAAAAACAGTGGGTGCATGGGAGGAGGAAGCTTGGTTGGTATAGCCAAGTCCATTGGTGGTTCGGGAAACGCGTTGGGAACCAAGTATATTGTTCAAATTTTGTTCCCCTTGGGTGAACTTGGCTAGAGTCTCCCTTAGGTCTTTGATGGTTGATTCCAAGGAATCAACATCGGGGAGGTTTTGGATTTTTAGGGTCAACTCCTCCTTCTCTTTGAGAAGTTGTTCTTTTTCGGAGGAGAGTTTTTTGAAATTCTTTTTCAAAGAAACAAATTTTGAGGAAAGTTCATGAAAACCATTTTCTAATTGATCTCTAGCAAATTGGAGATCCTCATAAGACAAATGATTTAAAGAATTTGAGTTTGAAGAACATGAGGATGAGGAGTCGGAAGATGTTACCTCATTACATGCCATTAGGCATTTCGTACCGTTGTCGCTCGAGGAGGAGGAGGAGGAGGATGATGAGGAGGTGTCACTCCATGTCGCCTTGAGGACCTTTTTCTTTCCTTTTTCCTTTGGCGTGGCCCGTTTCTTGTTGAGTGGGCAATCGGGCTTGTAATGGCCCTTTTTGCCGCACCCGTAGCATTTTACCTTGGGCTCGAATCTTGCGGTGGGTTCTTGCTTTCGCGCCTTGCGAGATTGCTTCTTTTTCTTGTGCTTCTTCATGAATTTTTGCATTTGGCGGGCGAGATTCTCCATTTCCGAATCGCCGCTTGAAGATGAAGGAGATGAGGAAGATGAGGATGATGAGGAGGAGCTTACTTCTTTTTGTACCTTGAGGGCAATGTTCTTTGGAGTTTTGATAGGGGTGCCCTCCTTTTGAGCTTGCCTCCTCATCGTGATCTCATAAGTCATGAGAGATCCGATGAGCTCCTCTACCGGCATATTTTTGACGTCCTTAGCTTCTTGGATCGCCGTCACCTTTGGTGCCCATGAGCTCGGAAGGACCCATAAGATCTTCTTGACCATCGTCTCGGCTGAAACATCATCACCAAGAGATTTCCTTCCATTGCACACGTCAGTAAAGCGAGTAAACATATCAGAAATAGATTCATTTGGGTGCATAGAAAAAGACTCAAAATCTTGACGAAACATGTCCAACCGAGTGTCTTTGACTTTGTTAGTACCCTCATGAGTTACTTCTAAAAGTTTCCAAATTTCATGTGAGGAGGTGCAAGTAGACACTCGATTGAATTCATTTCGGTCTAGGCCGCAATGAAGAGCATTCATGGCTTTGCCATCAAGCTCAAAATTTCTAATGTCGGCTTGGGTCCATTTGGATTCGTCGGGGGAAGAGAGAGTGTAACCTTGCATGACTATTTTAAAAATGGGATATCCTATACTCCTAAGAAAGGTAGTCATGCGGGTTTTCCAATAATTATAGTCGGACCCATCAAAAAATGGAGCCCGACCCAAAGAGTAGCCCTCGGGGGCGAAAGAGGTTGATGCCATCTTAATGGATCTTAAAATTTGTAACCGGTTAGGGTATTACACAAATTTCCCTTTGATACCAAATGTTGGGTCGGAAGAAAACAAGGGAATGATGGCAAGAGGGGGGTGAATTGCCTTTTAAAAAATGATTAACAAATTAAAAATCAAAGTAAAGAATGCAGCGGAAATAAAGGAGGCAAGACACCAAAATTGATAACGGAGTTCGGCCAAAAACCCGGCCTACGTCTCCGCTCCCAACTCAACCGTTGAGAGATTCCTACCGCTTGCTTTTCAATGGTTTTAGCAAGAAACCCACTAGGCTTTGAGGTAGCACTAGGACCTATTACAGCTTGCTTTTATTGGTTTAGCAAGAACCCACTTGCTTTCAATGGAATAGCAAGAACCCACTAGCCTTTTTAACGGGTGAAGGCTAGCTCACCGAAAACTCAAGCCTTTTAAAAGGAAAGGCTTGAAGAAACCTCTTCACACCTTAATGGTGGTGTGAAACCCAAAAGAAAGAGGAATAGAAAAGGAGTTGGGGTTTGTAGGCACAAACCCAATTTTAAGCTCAAAAAGAATAAACAATAAAAACCGTATTGGAGGAAGACTTGGGCGCCAATTGGATGATGGAGTTGATGTAGCGTGCTCTCCCAAGCTTCTTGAGGTGCTCCTTGGATTGGAATTTGGTTGGAGCACTTGGGGTTCCTTTGAGGAAGTCCGCCGGAGGATTGCCGAATGATGGAAAAAGTGTCCGTTGGCTTCACAATAGTTCCGGTTAGTGTCCGGGGCTTCCTTGGCCTTTATTTATAGGCATGAAAACCTTGGGGAGGCTTCGAAGCCGTTGGAGAGGCTAAAAGAGCCGTTGGGAGCCAAGTGGACAGGCTGGTCAACAGCCCAACGGCTAGTTTGACTGTGTCCACCGGCTGGCCGGTGCAGGCCCACCGGCTGGCCGGTGCTTGAGGAAATTGGGAGATTTCGAGACTTGGCTCCACCGGCTGACCGGTGGATGGGCCACCGGTTGGCCGGTGCCTTGGATGTTGAGAAGGAGGTTGGTCCAGGCCCCACCGGTCGACCGGTGGAGGAGCCACCGGCTGGCCGGTGGAAAGACAGAAGGTCTCACTATTTGTGCTGGGTGCCACAGGTCGACCGGTGACAGAGCCACCGGTCGACCGGTGGGACCTGGCAGTGGGCAATCCCTCTGCCAGTTCCACCGGCTGACCGGTGCTATCACACCGGTTGGCCGGTGGACTGAATTTCAGTCCATTTGATGTCCATTCTTGGGCCAACTTCTTGGCAACCTTGTGCCTTTCAATCAAAAACACTTCAAACAATGTTAGATAAACATGAAAGTGATTGTGATCATGAAAATTAAACCACGAGGGGATACGAGAGGTACAACAGTATATTCCCTAAATCTCTTAGGAGAAACCTTAATGTTTACCTCATTCACATTACCCAATGCATTGGAGAGCTATCACGGGCTCACCCGCCCTCAGTTTATCATGGAACCACCCATATACATAAGTAATACCTAAGAACCATAACATAATCATAAAACATTAATAATCATAAAGGAAAAATAACATTTCCATATTGCAATCATAAGACTTAATTTCAAGATATTGATATATCAATCCATTCTCAAAAGCATTTTCAATACCAAAATACCTTAAAAGTAATATGGTATTTACTTTTCTTTTAAAAAACATTATGGTTTGTAGAGGAATCCAAATATCAAATAATACTCATGGTGGGGGAAAGGTCGTTGTCACCGCGTATGTTAAAAAAACATTCCTTTCTTTGTTTAGTAAAATGATTTGTTAAAAAAATATCGATTTTGAAAACTGTTGAATGAAATTAAAATTCAAAGGTTTTTATTATACACCATAAAGGTTGTATATAAATCAAAATATGCCTCGATTAAAGGAGATTGAGATGGAGTCCCCTGAAAAGATCATATAATTATATCAAGGATAAATCAATGGCATAATTATGTGTGACAAATATAAATACACCCAATATAAGTGGATATTCAATGTAAAACAATCATAGTTCATTCACACATATTCTTGTAAAAATAAAACCAATGACATGTATATTTAACTCAATGAATAAAGATTGGGTTAAGATTTCACTTACCTTAAGTCTGACTTACCTCGTTCATTCTTTAATTTCCAGAATAAAAAACTTATGTTAATTTATAATTTCTTTGTAACCTTTTTAAAGTTTATTTTTTATTTTATATCCTGTTATAACAATTATTTAATTATTTGAGTTCATATTGGTCGTTTTGTCGATGTTCGGTACTTGAGTCAAAAATGAAATTGTTTTGATGCAAATTATCCATGTTGTCATAAGTACATAATCCCAAGAATGATATTCATGATTTAAATATAATATATATATAGTATATATATATATTTATAATATTTCATAATATTTGTAGATAATAAATGAAATGCACCATTCATGGAGACGGTAGGTCGTACGTACGCATGAACGATACTTTCAATTCTTTGTCATATTAGAGGAATTAAAACTAAATGATACATAGGTACATTATAATTCCAATATAATATCTATGTTATATATGTTACATAAGTTCATTAACTCCATCCTTTATACATTCCATGTATGGCATGAATGAGTCATATCACTTTGAGGGGGCGGTAGTCCGCACTTCCTCAAATGAAATTATCATATTTACATATTATGGAAAGCATAAAGTTATATTGTAAGCAAAAAATATAGAATAATAGAGACAATATAAATATAATATATATCATATATAAATATAGTTCCATAATAATTTTCACCATGAGATTTGGTAGGAGAAAATTGAACAATCATAATTTCGTGAGGCAGTAGTTCGTCATATACAGAAACAGTATGTCTTATATCCATTAGATGGAGGTGTGTGTAAGTGTAGATTGAAACCTTAGAATAAAAACATCCTATTATATTAATTATACTAGTGTTATTATAAAATAATGGAATAAAAATAGGTTATGGTGTTGGATAAGGAAAATAAATGAATGGAGCTTGAGAGGAAACTTTACCTCTAAATCGGGTAACTCATTTTGATTTGAGTCAAAAGGATTTATTGAATTGACATATACCCAAGGTAAGGATTATAAGAGGAGGGGATGTATTTTGGGAGCTTATTTGAGTATAATTTTGATGATACAAGTGGCTTTAGATGTGTGAGTAAGTGGTTAGAGGTGGTGGTCTTTTATAAGAGGGAGGAGGGACACTTTAGGAAAGTATTGAAATAGTAATTTATTATAAATTTATTTTCAGTTTATAATGGTCCAAAACTCATTTATTTAAAAGATAATATGATTATAGTTCTAAATAATATCATCCAATAATTTTTAGACATATATTTATTTTATTTTAAACTTTATCTTTTCAGTTTACCCTTAATTACTCTATTTTAATTTTAATTGACGTAACAACATTTTAATTATTAAAAGGCTATTAATTTCACTTATATGGATTAAATTTCCCATAATTAGGAATTTAATTAACTTTTTATCTTTAAATATCTACTTTTTAATTTTAAAATATTTTTATTGTTTTCAAATAATTTAATAAAATATTATTTTAATAAAATATCAATAGTGTCAATTTTTACACTATTCATTTCATTGATTTTAAATAAAATCAAAAAATAGATATAACTTTGATAAAAAGTATTTAATAGTATTATAACATGTCATATACACCTATAAAAATCGTGAATGACATAAATTATTTCAAATAATATTTATTTTACTATTTATAATATCATTTATTTGATATTTCTCTTAATAAAATAATTATTCTATCACTGTTGTGTCAATATTTATGATAATTATTTAATATCTAAAAATTATAAATAAATTCAAATGATGTATATAATTTCATTATATTTCTATAAACTATTTATTTTTTAATTTTCATCAATTTTATCACTACATTAAAATTATTATACTTATAAGAGATAAGAGAGTGACATGTTGTCACTTTCTTTTGTTTTAATAATAATTACATCACTTTTAGGGAAAAAAGTCCATTAAATGAATCAATTAAGACCCTTAGGTGATATAGTTCTAATTTTATTCACAAAATAGTATTTTTTTAGGCGTTAGGTTAATTTTTCTGTCCTTATCATATTGTTTATTACCCTAATTTACCAGATTTGTCTTTAATTGTGATAAATAAAAATTACCGTAGTTACTATTCATAATATCCAAAAAAAAGTAACCTATTAAATGTGAAATTAATTCAAATGAAAAAAATTAGATTAAATGATAAAAAATAATATAATTATAGTTTAAAACCAATTAAAATTGTAACTTTTCAATATAAATAAATCAAATGAAAAAAACAGTTTTAAATTAAAATGCAGTATTTTTCATTATTCATTAAAAAATGACTATTATCAGAAAAATTACCAAAAAATCAACCAAAGTAAGTTTTGATGTCCTTCTTCCAAAAAAATTTATTTTGTCAAAAAGAACTTATAAAAGTTTAAAAAACTAGATTTAAAATGGGTTCTCCATCAAAAGGCGGTAAAACTACATTTTTAGAAAAACGATCATTTTATCTATAAAATTGAATTTGTTCTTATATCATGTCTAGAAAAAATATAAGATGAATTTTAAACATTAAATTGAATATATTAAATATATATTTAATTAATAAAATTCATAAATAGTGATTTTATTATTTTATAAACTCGCATATTTTCATTTAAATAGTTTTTCAGAAAAAAGATTTCCTTTTAATTAAAAAGGGTTTTATTTTCATTTATAAATAATTGTTCACAAAACGATTAATTAAATTCATGTGTAAATAAAATTTTCATAAATCAATTAATATTTTTTATTCCCACCATTTTAACAGTTAGATTATAAGGTAGCATAATAATACTTAAGTTCGATGTGGTGTATTATGTACGTCATCAAACATATTGTCTCTATTTAAAAACTCAGGATGTTATAATAATATTTATTAATATCCTTCTATGTTAAATTGGAAACAAAGTCATTGCTCATGTGTATACCAAACAACCACCTCACGAACTGATGTAATTTTGTTTTCCATCACTGAATCACGTAGATAGTCATAATGATGGAAATAATGAATATATATAATGAATATGACATGATATTAATTATTTATAATTATTATATCATTAAATTCCTTAATCTTTCGCCCATTAATTTAATGATACCATCACTTGGGTGTATGTACAGTCTACCGTCTCTACAAAGCGATCAGATTCATTTTCCATTTATAAATTTTAGGAATGGTTTAAAAAATGTATCTAATGAATAAATATGATATTTATAAAATTAACATAATTCTAGAGATGATTTATCTATATCCTAAACACAATAACTATAACTTTTACAATAAAACATGCATAAGAAAACAAATCAATTAACACCTGCCTGAATGGCCCGAAGGCCTTCATTTTTTTATTGATTTTGATAACCCCTCTTTCAAGGGATGAGAGGGAACCCTTACAAGGCCCGTAGGCTCAGAGATTACATGGCCTGTAGGCTTAAGAGATTACATGACCCGAAGGTCTTTAGGGAATTCAACCAGACTATCTACAAGGAACTGCCCCTCCCCAGTATCTGCATCTTGATAGTAGCTCTCCACCTTTGCATGACTGTCTGGCTAGGCTCAATTAACACCTAAAACAATGATAATGATGAAATATTATTAACGAAAAGGTGGTAATATTTTATAACAAGATAATATATGATTATATGTATATGAATATTATTTTTTTATAAAATAATGACATGATTAAAACCATTATACATAAGCTTAAATCATGTCTAACTAGAGTTAATTATGAGGTAAGATATTTCGTCTCAATTTACATTCTACTGAGACATTTTTATTATTATTCACCTATTGACTTTTATATGGTTTACATGATTCCATTTGATATATTTAACATGAATACCTATTTATTCATGATTATTAATGTCTCAATTCAAGTCTATTATTTCAAAGGGTTATAATTAAAAAGTTACCAAAGTGGTAAGAATCTATTTTAGAATCTCACTTTATTTTGGGATTGATATTATTCTCATTGAAGTAATTTTATCATTTATCCTTTATAAGATCCAATAATTTTATTATCCACTAGAAATTTAAGGAGTTTTTATATTTTCTTCTAATTTTTCCTCTCTTTGGTACTTGATTCAAGCAAATGAATTTTTTAAATACAAATCGATTTTATTTCTATTTTAATAGGATATATTTTTCTTACATGTCCGTGTTTTTCAAAATTATTTTACAATAGTGCTTTTATTTAATCAAATTATGTGTTAATGAAATTTTAATTTATCCTTGAATTTTAAAAATGGATTTAAAGTAATATTTCTATTATTTTCTGAAAGGGATGTTTTTTACTTTCTTTATAAAAGTTAAAATGAGAGTTTTTAATGTATATGGTGATAAAGGGATTCTTCGCCACCATATCCATTTTATGTAATTTATCTTCTTTTACACATTTTTAATGGTTTTACAAAGAAAAATCTTTTATCAAATCTTGTTTTTATATTTTCCTTCTATTTCCTTTATTCTTATAAATGACATGATGTTATTACAAAACCTATCTTACAGTGAACCGATGGTTATTTGTTGTCTCTTATTGATTTTGTAGTCATTATCTTATAATAAAACATTAAATTTATTTTGATCAATGGAAATTGCATTTCCCTTAAATATCCATATTCTTTAACATGGATATGTTTATTTCTTAAGTCATATATTATTTCTACATACAATGTTTTACTTTGAACTTAATTTGATTGACTAGGGAAATATTTATATTCTTTATTTTGTATTAAATAAAGAAATTTATTGATAATTCATATTGTTCATGAATTAAATTGATCATTAAATATATATGGAATTCATTGGACATGTCGTGATGAGTGGGGCCTATAATTATATATCCCCTTGATGCATTGACAGGTCTCATGATACCAATCAGTTGGCCAAATTAAATGTGTTTTTACCCATAGTTCTAAACTATCTTGGCATAAGGTATTAAAAGTATAGATATCATTATGTTTAAGATCATGACATCCAATATTTAGCATTTTCTTCATTGAGAATTTAGTTATTATTATCCATGAGATTATTACATTGATTTTATCCATGGATGCATTTCATTCTCAATTTATTGATTTAAGGGTTTTTGTTTTTAGTTATTTACCTTTCCATATTGATTATGATTTATTTAGTAATGATAGATTCCATTTTATGTAACCCTTACTGAGAATTTAAGATAACCCTTATTTTGTTTCCTTTCCCCTGGATATAAAGATGAATTTTTTGAATGAGTTTCAAGGAGGTCAAGAATTTGTTTCTGTTATGTTTTATATTTTATTACCAATTTAAAATGGGTATCATGTATGTATTTGGATCTCCAAGACTACTAAACTGATCAGTCCTTTTTTATTTGACCACTTGTATCTATACTAATGTAATAAAGTAGACACAAACTCTGGGTTACTAGATTTGGGGTTATTATAGTTGGTATTAGAGTAATTTTAGTAGAAACCTTAAGAACTAGATTTTGTAAAACATGGATTATAGAACATGACCCAAGGATATACTTTGAGGATATGTCAAATTGTGTAATAATATCCTAAATTTTTGGTAAGGAAGATATTATGTGGTTTTTCCTAATAATGAAACCCTATCTGAATACTATAAATGGATGTGGTTTTGGCATAATTGTGTCTAGGGGTAATAACTCAAAAAAGGGAGCATTGGAATTTGACTTGATCATCACCCGGTTCATGAGAATAGATCTTACTATGCACCTAGTTTGTCACTTCTGGGGATATGCTTAGGATAATTCACATTTTCTTTACAGACCATTATGAAGGATTTTTATCTTTATAATTTAACGATATTCCTAAAGAAACTATGTTTATGATTTTGAGATTAACAATGCATAAATTTTTAATTTATGTAAATTGTAACGTCAGATTTAGAATTATACATTATGGTTTAAAATTCTTAATTTTATAAGATAATCTAGACTATTCCATTGTTAAGAAATGGTATCTGGAATAAATAATGGTAATAACTCCCATAGTCAATATAGAAATTTCTATATTGAGAAATATAATATATCTAGTATTGGATATGAATAGATCATGTCTATATTAGGGAAGCCTAATTAGGTTATGACATATAACCTTTCCTAAAAGGAGAAACATGTTATTCTACAGCATGATTATCCTATGTTGGATTGCTTCATGTGACATAATCCCCCATCATTTAGTGAGACTACTAATCTAGTGGTAGCTGAGAAATTGATTAAGTCCCTTGAAAAGATATTTATGGCCTTGGGATGTGATGAAAAGAAAATGGTTATATTGGCAGTTTATTGTCTTAAGGGCGATGCTGATCAATTTTGGTCATTTATCTAGAATACTAGGGGAGAAGAGGAAATAGAACACATAGAATGGAGATTTTTTAAAGAAACATTCTTTTATAAATATTTTCTTCATGATAAATGAACAAGAATGAAGAGAAATTTCCTCAACTTAAATAAAAAGGAGGAAGAAAGTGTTGTGATGTATGAGGCTACCTTTACAAGGTTATCCAGGTATGCTATAAATTACATATGTAATATGAAATTCAATATTGACCATTTGCTTAAAGGGATTAATACAATTATTTAAAGGACACTGGTTTCTCAAACATTTTCATCATATGATTAAATATTCTTATAACTATAAAGATAGAGAATAAATTTTCAAGATTCTATATATTCAAGGGGAATCGAGAAAAGAATAGGTTGGGTGAATACCATGAAAAGGGGAATGCATCAAAGAAGAAGAATAAAATTAATCAATTTCCATCATGAGAAAATTATGGGAAGAAACATCCAAGAAAATTTTTAAATAGAATGATAGTTTTTTACAAGTGTGGTGATAATGGTTATCTAGATAATGAATGTGAGGAAAATAAATAATTCAATGATGCGCAGTGCTTTAACTATATAGAAATCAGTCATTATTCACACCAATTCCCTAAGTATCAAGGGAATATACTACAGAAAAGTCCAAGGAGAGAAGTTCAAGTTTATGAGATCACTATGGATGAGGTTGAAGTTCCCAAAGATATAGTGAAAGGTACTTTAATCATATATTCAAATTTTAATAATGATTTATTTTAACCAGATCTTCATACTCTTTTATATCTTCTTTTTTTAAGAAAATTAGATATATCCCTAGAACATTAAGAAGGTATTTTTCATCCAAAACTCTTAGTGGAAGTCTTGCTACAATAAGGATGTGTCAGGTTGTTCCCATTATGACACATAAACATGCTCTATTTGCTAAATTTATTATCATACCTATGGTTTACTTCGATATAATATTTGGTATGGATTGGTTTTCCAAATATGATGAAAAATTTTATTGTAAGAATAATAAAATTATGATTCATAATGAATATGTGGAATTATTTATCTTTAGAGTGTAGAATTCATTATCTAAGTCATGTCTAGATCCACCCCCAGTAGCTATTCTAAATGAGATTCTTTAGTAACACTAGTGAAAAAACACTTATTAACGTCGGTTTTTATTGATTTTTGACGTCGGTTATAAACCGACGTCTTTAAAGGTGATGTTAAAAATATGGTTTTTGCGTCGGTTTTTCAAAAACCGACACTAAAAAAAATTTCTTATGATTTTTGGCGTCAGTTTTATAGAAAACCGACACCGAAAATCGGTTCTTCAGCGTCGGTTTTAGATAAAACCGACACCATAAGTCAATTTTTTTCCAAAAAAACTTTCAGCGTCAGTTTTTAAAATAACCGACACCATAAATAAATAAAAATTATAAAATAATTAGAATTTCACTTCCAAAAAAATCGAAACCCCTGAAAAAAAACACAGTATACAAAAACAATCAAACAGTATTTTTGCAGAGGCACTTGAGAGAACTCAAAGTAAAGTAGAATTAAAATACACGTACCTGAAATATTAGAATATACATACCTCAAATCTTAATCAATATACATACCTCAAATCTTAATCAGACTTAACAAAAAGTTTGAAAAAGTATATTGAATATGGATCATATCAGATTGGGAATAATACTGTGAATCATTGAATGCCTACAATAATATTGAATGATATGAAATTAATAAATAGAAAAAAGTGGCATAAAATATATAAAAAAATTAATACAACTAACCTTATGAAAATCAGTAGTTTTCCCAGTTGTTATTATCTCATACATGAATCGTAGAATATAATAACCACATTCAACATGTCCATTTTGACGATGACACAACAGTTATAAAACATTTAACTAATAATAAAAACCAATATATAACAAAAATATAAAAACTAATTACCTGTACGTCCACATATTTGATTTTCGTTGGTTTCTTTTCTAACATGTTTTCCTTTGTAAAATGTTTCCATGAACTGCATTTTTTTATATAAGAACTAATAAAACTTGTGTAAACAATGAAAATTAAACATAACAAACTTATAAAAATAAAAAACAACTTACCTGTTTAATAAGTTGGAAAATGGTTTACGCACTTTTCCTAATAAAGAGCAAAACCAATATAAGGTGCATTCATTTGGGAAAAATACGCCTAACATCCAATGCCTCCTAAAATACAAAAATTTCACAATTAATGACATTATAATGATCATTAGTTCAAAATTATGTTGATGTTCTTACTTATCAAGAAATGGAAAAAACCAGCACCGAATCTATGTTTGTGATAATCTCTCGGATATATATTGAACTTTTTCATCATTCTTCACATGTTTGACTTCCAAGTAAATGTACTCTGGATCTATAAAGCTGTAAATTCTTGTAATTTCATTTTGTAAAAGAATCATGTGTAGATACCTAATTTAAAATAAAATATAGTTAGTCAATGACTTAACAATCTTTTATTAAAGAAATAGCAATTCAAACGTCAATTTACTTACATGGAAAACAACTGCACCACATTCAGCCTGATCTCTTCAAAATTAACTAAATTCATGATATCTTCTTTCAGTATTCTCAATTGATAATTTCTTCCACATATATCGGGCGTCATCCGAAACTCATAGATAAAATTCAAGGGAGAAGAGGACTCAGATAATCTTTTCAACCCATAAGAAATATCAGAAGTATCTACAACCACATTAAATTGTGTATTAACAATTAAAATATAATAAAATAAGTATATTACATATAATTAGATATTATTTCATTTATTTCATAATATTTATTCTTCTACTTATCTATAAAATTGGAAACAAATCCATCGCTTGTGTGTACGGAGAACTACCGCCTCGTGAACCGATGTTATTTGTTTTCCATCACTAAATCACATGGATAGTCATAATGATGTAAATGATGAATATATATGATAAATATGAAATTATATTAATTATTTAAAATTAATATACCATTCAATTCCTTAACCTTTCACCCATTAAGATAATGATATCGTCTCTTGTGTGTACGTATGGTCTATTGTCTCCACGAAGTGATGGGGTTCATTTTCCATGTCCAAATTTAAATAATGGTTATAAAATATATATATATATATATATATATATATAATGAATAAATGTGATATTTATGACATTAATATATTTATTAATATTATGTATCTATATTCTATGAACAATAATTATAACTTCTGTGACAAAACATGCATAAGAAAATGAAGCAGTTCACACCCGAAACAATGGTAATAATGAAATATTATTAACAAAAAAGTGGTAAGATGTTATAATAGGATCATATATGATATTATAAATAAGAATATTTTTCTGGTATAAATTAATTTCATGCTTAAAACCATTATATATGAGGTTAAATCATTTTTAACTAAAGGGAAGCGTGAGTTAAGGAATTTCATCTCAAATTACATTCCATTGAGACATATTTGTTATTATGCACCTATTCACTTTTATGTGGTGTATATGTTGACCCTTTGACATATTTAAGATGAATTCCTATTTATTATTGATGATTAATGTTTCAATTAAATTTTATTATTTCAATGGGTTGAATTTAAAAGTTATCAAAAAGGTAAGAATTTATTTCATAATTTCACTTTCTTTTGGAATTGATTTTATTTTCATTGAAATAATATTATCATATATACTTCATAAGACACAATAATTTTCTTATCCACTATATATTTAAGTATTTTACATATTTTCTTCAAACTTTTCCACTATTTGGTACTTTATTCAAGTAAATAAATGTTTAAAATAAAAACTGATTTTATTTCTCTTTTAATCGGATACATTTTTTGACCATGTCCGTGTTTTTCAAAATAAAATAAAAAATTAATTTTATTTAATCAAATGATTTATTTAGTAAATTTTAAGTTATCCTTTAATTTTAATAATCATTTGAAATTAATCTTTCTACTATTTTCAAAAGGTATGTTTTCTACTTTATTTACAAAAAATCAAAAGGAATGTTTTTAACAGATACGGAGATAATGGACTTCCCCATCATCGTAACCATTTTATGAAATTTAGATTATTCTACATGTTTTCAATGGTTTTAGAAAGAAAATTATTTTATAAAATATTATTTTAATATTTCCCTTCAATTACCATTATTATTCCAAAGGAAATTATTTTATTACAAAACCTATATTCCTGGTGAACCGATGGTCATATCTAATATCTTATTAATTTTGAAGTAATTATATTCTCTTGAAATGTTAAATTTCTTATGGTAATTGGACATTAAATTTACCTTAAATATACATATTCTTTAACATGTAAATGATTATTATGTAAACCATATATCATTTCTACATACGGTTTTTGACTTTGAAAGTTATTTGATTGACTCTAGAAATATTAATATTTCATATTATTTATTCAATACGTACATTTATTGATAAGGCACATTTTTTATGAATTAAATCAATTATTATATATATGAGTAATGCATTGGACATGCAATGAGGGGTGGGGACCATAATTATATAGCCCCTAGATGCATCGACATATTTCATGAGATAAATTAGTTGGCCAAATTAAATGGATTTTTACCCAAAGTTTTAAACTATATTATCACAAGGTCTTTATAGTGTAGATATCATGATATAATAGATCATGATGTTCAATATTAAGAATTTCCTTCATTGAGAATTTAGTTATTATTATCCAAGATATTATTGCATTTTTATTATCCATGTATTCATTTCATGCTCAAGTTATTGATTAAATGGTATGTGTTTTAAATTATTTACCTCTCTATATTGATTATGCCCTATTTATTCATAATATATTCCATTGTATGTAACCCTTACTGAGAATTTGATCTCACACTTATTTTTTTATTTCCTTAGGATATGAATATGATTAATTTGAATGAGTTTCAAGGATGATGAGAATTTTCTTTTGTTATCTTTTAAATTTTATTCCCAATGTAAAATGGGTATCATGTATGTATTTGGTTCTCCAAGAATAATAAACTAATTATTAATTTAGGATTTGAACCCTTGTATCAATACTAATGTAATAAAGTATACATAGCCTTTGGGTTATTATATTTAGGTTTTTTACGGATATCAACTTCCATAAATATGGAAATGGATAAATCCTTCCTTGATTTATTCATTAATAACATATCATTTGGGACATACCTAACATACCCAAATTCATTGTGAACATATGTCGTCATGGTTTATATAATTACATATAAGTATGTGACTCATGATATTTATCAATAATAATTTTAAAGTATAAGGATTATTACACACATTTTAATATAGGAATATCTAATGACACGTAACATGTGTAATTCCTATTGATAGATTTATTTTCGTAATCTCCCATCTTGGATATTATTGAGTGTGAACTTCGTGATATGGAGCCTCATTATCTTATAAGTATCCAGCTTCTGATAGCCTACATCAAATGGAGCCTCATTCTCTTACAAGTATCCATCTTTTGATAGCCTATATCATCTATGTCTCATTATATGACATCATATGACCATAAGACATATAATTTAAGATTGTCGTCATTAAACTTAAAGGTTCTCATCATAGTGGGGAGTTGTTATGACCTTTTTAGTGTTATAGATACTCTATGAAATTATCACATTAAAGTTACACAGAATAAAAATCAAAAAGTGATAAGGTGTTTATTAATATTAAAATCTATAAATATATAGGTAATATAATGTACAAAGTAGGTGATTCTAGGGCACAAAATCCAACATGGTTTCCATCTCATTGTGTTACTAGACTTTAGTGTCTAACATTTATTTAATTATTTAATTTATGTATGAAACCATAAAAAATAAACTTGTGATTCATAACTATTATAAAGACATTACTAAATATATAAAAATGATTTATAACCAAAGAAACTATGCAGAAGGAGGTAGTCTAATTCATTCATGTGATATCTTATATCACATGCACATTATACTTTACAATAGAAATATATCATAGGCTATGATATAATAATCAACATACTTATATATTCTAGTACAATACATGGATATCTTTAAACATGATATATATGATTTTATACATTTCCAATATATAGTTGTGCCAAAAATTTCACTAAACTCTACTCTCTGGTCAATGTGAATAGAGATAAATTCCTCAACTAGTCAACGACAACCCAGATAGCATCGTGACCCTTATAAATATAAATTAACTTAGCCACAAAATCCATAAATATATTTCATTTCCATTATGGAATAATTAATGGTTGTTTCAAACCAACTAAAACTTAATGTTCAGTTATTATATATTAATAGGTTACTCATTTAGCCCCACATTCTACTACAAATATTTTCATTCAAGGACACTAATAATATTTATGGATAACATGATACATATTTTTAACTCTTTAATATATTAGTTGTGGTAAGATGTGAAATTCCTACATTATCTTATCAAACATACCATAGTAAATTTATAACATTCCTTTACAAATAATCCAATGTTCCCTGAATTTAATCTAACCATTTGGTACATCAACTCAAAAAATAAAATGTTTTTAATAGGTTGAGGGTCAATACCCCTTTATTAAATAGTAAATAGAATAACCTCTTTTGAAAAATGGGTTAATAGGGAACCCATAACAATCACCATGGAAATTTTCCAAAAAAAACAAACCCAGAGGGAAAAAGAACAGAACATCTAATAAGAAACAAATATCAAAATAAGCAAACCCCCAATAGAAAATGCGGTAGTGGAGTCAGTCAAAGATAATCATCATACCCTGCCAAAAATTTGTGTCGTTATAGAAACACAATGAGGCGGATCACCCCTCCAACACTAAAAATTGAAGGAAGGACTGGATGATAGATGTCAGCACATATATCTATCTTTCGAGCCACCCACCCAATGAAGCTTGTGAAAAAATCACGACAATTCAACCTGATGCAATGTAAATAAAGACCAAAACCACTATGAATATTCATGTTAGAGCACCTATCCATCCAAAGAGAAGAAAATAAGTCTGATGATGGGTGTTAGCAAACCCATCCCTCTTTCGATGTCTCCCACCTAGCAGTGCTTTCAATAAGTTGTACCACACAAAATGAAATGAAACCATATCCAAATCTCAAACTGGAACATGCACGCTCATCAAAACACTAGTCCCAAAAGGAAAAATTCCTACAAAAGAAAACAAATAGAATAACAAAAGAGGATTTGATCCAGTGACCCTATGGCTGCAACTGCCATCCCACTAGCACCTGATATGAAAATTAGATCATCCCACCTTCCAAAACACCTAGTTATCCCACCAGCACCGTTGAAATCGTCGGACCCTACTATATAGACCTAAACATCAAATGAATCTGTCTCCATCTGAGGAGGCCATCTCACCACTTGATATAAAAATTTAAATTTATTAATTATTTTATTATCTTCCATTCTACTCAATTGATATACATCATCATTGTAATAATTTCAACTCAATTCTTCAGTTACCACATTTCTCTTTCTTTAAATATATGATTTCAAAGTCATAAACCTCAATAAGCTCTAATCATATTATTCATCATAGATTCAAGTACATATGAGAGAAAATAAAATTCAAGGTCTTATGATAAGAAAATACCATAAATTACTCTCCAAATGAATAATGACTCTATTATTTCAGAGCAAATATTACTATAGAAAGATCGAGATCATGTGAAAAATAGTTACATTTGCAATAATGTGACTATTTATATCCATAAATAGTGAAGAGTCTATCTAACATTAACACATATCTCAATCCTTGATATGAATCGTCATAAAAAACCTCAAATGATATATCCTTCTTTAGTAATCAAAGAATGGGTTCATTGGTCACTTTATCCTTCATAAATTCAATCCCTACTTGACACTACCAAATACACTCAAAAGTGTGATCCTTATGGATCAAAGTTGTAAGTTGAGTCATTTTATAAGAGAAATCAGGTAAAAAATATGATAATTGCTTGTCAAATACAAGAATTGATGCACCTTAGATACATTCTTAAGTGAATTAAAAACTACTGTTACCACAATATTAGTAAAATTCCCAACAATAATGAATTTTGAGATATCATATCTGATAAAATGTACTTCATGTGTATGAATCAACACTTCAATATATTTCCATATAACCATTGTTTCTTGAGTAATTTCAAAACAGCCTTTAAATTCTCTGTATACTCCTCATCCATATTTGATTAAAAAATATCATCAATGAATATTAGCATAAACTAATAAATATATGGTTGAAATACTCAATACATTATTATCATAAATATATCTTGTTCATTTTAAACTATGAATGACATCACTAAAAAAAATAATGTCCAAATTATATCGAAAATTTTTCTTCAAAATTTCCCTTTTTTTCCTCTCATTTAATAATAACTCAGTTGTAAATCAATTTTTTAAAACCAACTTTTTTTTATTCATTGGTCAAATAAAATCTTTAATAATTGTAAAATGATATTTATTCTTCATCATTGCTTGATTTAATCATTAAAAATTAATGCATAATAATTTTTTACTGACTAACTGGAAATTACTTTTTTATTATTTTGAAATCACTTTTAAGGGAAAGTGAGAACTCGTTCCAGTATAAAATACAAATCTTCAAATATCATAAGAGATATAAGAACCATTAAAATCTAATTTAAGTCTATTAGATGAATTATTCCTAATTAATTTCTAAATAAGTCCATTTACCTCTAAATCTGGACCATCCTTGATAAGGTCTTCAAACCAATAAGCCATCTTGTCCAACGTCTAGATGTACCCATCCATTTTTAACTTCCCTATATTGAACCATCTTACCAAAATACAATCTTGCTTATCGATCCACTCTGTCTACACCTTATTAGTTTCCACACGTAGCAGTCTCTCAAACATCCTATCACTATCCTATTTTGAGGCATTGGCCATAAGTAATTCCTCCAACATTTATTCCACATATTGAATAATAATTTCCCATAAATCCCCTTTTCCCATAGCCTTAGACCAGTCAGTGTTGATTGTGTTGGAAGATAGGTTTGTTACCTTGGAATCCTTCAACAGGTCTCTTTCCTACTCCTTGGCCTTCGACTTTTTGGAAGATTTTTCTCCATTGGATAGGGTAAGTAGGAATGGTATGTGTTCCCTTTTAATTTATATACTTTAATCAGGATACAGTTCCTTGAGTTCTGATTTCCTCTTCGGACCTTCCTCCTCCTCATACCAGGTATCCCTCTACCTTAGAATTCATCTGCAGTGTCTTCTGAAAAATGATAAGAAGACTCATTACTATATTCTGCCATTTGAAAACCCTGGCCTTAATTTATACTCTCTTCCCATGTCGTATCAAGATCTAGATCCACCCATTCACTCATCATCCCTTCAAATCTATTTTCTAGCTCAATAATTGACATCTCACATCTGGTTCTTGGCTTGTTCAACACCCCGCTATCTATTGCCTGCATCACCTAAACCTTTCCATAGGTTGCATCTCCCTCTCTAGCCACATTAGTATGATGAGGTTTCCCAAGTACTATCTCCTGTGACCCTTCCCTTCAAAAGTTTTTATTTCCTAACCGCATTGCCTCCATATATGAAGCATCTTTGGGAGAAATGTTTCTATAATCCAACTTCTCTGTATTACAAACCCCATTAGTATCTCCTCACTTAGATGGGGCTTGTACCTCCTTCTAAGCAAGGTCACACCACAGTATTCCATAGATATCTAAAAATTTCTGATTAAGTTTCATAGGTTATACCTTTTCTAAAGGAAGATCATCTTTGGATGCTCTATCAACCCCCACCTGGACAGTTGCCTCCAAAGGGAAAGAGGACTATGAATTGAGGTTTTTTTGGTCCTAAAAAACATCAAATTAAACTTTTTACCTCAATCCATTAGACCTGGGAACACTAGGACCCAACTCTAACACCACATCCCTCTTCTTTTGACTGAACTTGAGCAATTACCAGCACTCTAACAGCCGATGACCCAATCTACATCATAGAGAATAGAAATTCGTCCATGATTTGAAAATAACTAGTTTTTTATAGCTGAATTATTCTCCAAATCCAATCAAAACATAATCTAAAATCATCCTTGAGACATAGATTTTGACACATATTTGAGGGGAAATTGGGTGACATACTACACTAGTTTTAGAATCAAAGCAAAGGTAGTGACCAATCAAGTTACCTAACATCTGAATTATCAAAGGGTCATGAAACAGAAGAGGTGCTCTAGAAAATGAACCCAAATCATAGTTTTTGTAGAATCACACTTCATGTAAAAGTCATAGGACCACTAGAAAAGAAATAACTGTGAACCATTTCAAAATCAGGGGGCTTTGGATGAGGCCTTGATCAGATCACATTGCGAAGAAAAAATGAAGCATTATATGCTTGTTGTTAAAAAGCCCAACTGTAGCTCGATCCTGTAAAACCCAAGAATCAAAGAAAATTCTATTAAATAAATCCATCAATGTTCTTTGATGCTTAAATATAGAAACCAAGGTCAAATCCAGAAGGTAATATGCATTTGTGAACTTTGAATATGAAAGCGATAGTTATAGATAACCTTCAAATAGGTTCAGAACTTTAGGGAAAAGTGAGATATGAGGGAAAGGGGGAAAGGATTCGGGGTTAGAGAAGGGGAGGACAGAGTGTGGAAGATACCCCTAGAGTGGTGAAGAGGGTCCCTCCCCCTCAAGGAGGGGAGGGACCAATGTGGTTCCCATCAATGCCTAGGTCATGCTAAGAGGGGAGAAAAGATAAAAGTAGCTCTAAATTCCCTTGATAATTAATGAATAATCATAATATATCATAACTCTTTCTAAATAACAATATTGAGGTGACCCAAGATGAACTACTAGGTTGAATACAACCCTTGATAAAAATATCATCAAGTATACTTATTTAGTTTTAAATCTTCGATGGTTCTATATAATAAGTTGTCATTGAGATAGGGGATACACCAACATGTAATTTTATATTGAATTAAGTCTTTAATTTAAAAGGTTTACTTTTAATTTTATCTAAAATATATCAAAAATTTCCATTAATACTCTAGGAAACCCATTCTTATTCACTTAAAATGAACAAAGTATCTAACTCTTTAATTAAAAAGTGATGCTTTATAGATCAATACATTGATAATCAAATTGTTGATTTATTTTGCCAATGAAAGATAAATGATACCTTCTAGGTTATAAAAGATAATCCTTTTTGAATTATTATCTACACTAGATCACAAAAAATATAATAAATTCACACCAAGAATGATATTGTATATTTACATTTGTTGAAAAAATAGATCACATGAAAACTATCCTTGCTCCACAACCATCTCACGTTTACAACATACCACTATCATCCTCGATCAACTTCTCACAGGAGTGGATAACTCTAATAGTATTTGAAATATTTCCTTAATAATATCTAGCACTTGATGAAAATAGGTGTAATGAATGAATAGAAACACCAACATCAATCAAAATAAAATAAATTTTATTAAAAATGAAAATCCTTCCATAAATTATCTCTAGTTCCTCCAACTCATCGACTTACACTGTTTGAAGTCATCCATGCACATATCATCCATCATGTTGTTTTTTCCTTCTTTCAACTCCTTATCTATGGTTAGTTTTAGTTCTATTAGTATGAAAAAAATACTTTTTTAATCTCTTCCAACAACATCTAACATAATGGCCAAAAAAATCCATCGATCATATTATCCAGGTGGTCCCTATAATTGAGGAGGTGACTTATCTAATATCACACTATTCTCTAGTATACATTGACCCCTATGATTATTTGGACATAAAAATTGAAAATAAATTTTTACCATCATAAATATAATATAATATTTTTATTCCCACTAAATGGTTAATAATTTTCATCTCTTGATGTGGAAATTTGTTATATAAAATAATAACCTAACATGACTTGACATGAGTTAAATGTATCAGGTTAAATGTAAATAGAGTTTAGATTGTATTCAAATCAACCCATTTAATATGAATGGTACTCTAATTAGGTTAAGGTTGACTAATCATAACCCATTAACCTGTGAATCCTCATTTTATCTACTTTTATTATTATTTTACTTTTATTATGTATCAGTTATTTCCTCTATATCCCTCCCAAAAAACTATATTACCCAACCCAGCTAAGTCTGTTGAACCACCTACCTTCTTTTCCCTCTTTTCATCATAACCCCAACTAAAGGACTAATCGGTTTCTCACACTCTCGTGGAACTATTTCCCCTTAACTACATATCATCCCTTCTATTATCCTAACAATGTATTTAGAGGTTGAATCTCCTCCCATCATTGGATTTATAGTGTCAACGGTGCCATCGACCCCTCAACTCCATACCACTTGTCACATAGGGGGATTTTTTTACTTTCCTTACTTCTTCTCAGCATTATAGCCTTGTGGTTTCCACTTCACCTTCCTTGTACAGTCGGCCTTGGCCCCACTGCCTCTCTTTAGATCACCCACAACCCAACACTAGTTTTTTTATCTGTGAAGTCATAATCAGGTAGAAAAGTAAGATTAAAAAAAATAAATTATTTTGTAATATGTGCGTGTTTTTTCATTTTAAATAGATATATATAAATTAAATATCCATTGGGTACATAAAAAAAATTTGAAGGTGTTAGTGTGATTATTTTCATTGATAATAACTGATTGTGATTATCAAGAATTCACAAGATAACAAAGATAAAATAGATAATTAAATTATGTTAATTAATTATGATAATAAAATAGTTTTTTCAAAATATGTGAGAAATTTTGAATCATTACTATGAGGAAAATTGAAAGAAATTAATAGAATTGAAAGAAAGAAAGGGGGAAAATTACAAGGTGTGTGATAAACTAAATATGGTTGGGGGAACATACGGTACCACTAACTTGAAGAGACATGTATCGAAATATACAAGGTGAGACAAGGTGAGACAAACATGATATTCATTAAATAATAATTTATAAATATGATGGTCAAATGGGATTATTTGGTGGTAAGTTTGATCCTAACATATTTACATAATTTTGGATTATTGTAATTATAAAGTATTAATTACCTTTTAAATTTGTTTAATATGAATTCATTGGGATGATACTTATTTATAAACATCTTGAGATAAAATCTATGATTAAAAACACATGAAAATCAACTATTTTGACAATGTAAAATAATAAAAAGGTTAATATAAAATCTTTATCAAAATAAATTCCTTGAATAATTTCATTAACATCTGATTTGTGGAGATATATTACAATTGATGGTTATATGAATTTGAAAGCTCATCTAATTGACTAATATTGATCATTAGAAAAAAAATATATTTTAAACTTTTTACTAGAAACTTGGTTTTTCGATGTTGAGATTCAGTCCATGTAATTTTTTCCTTTAGAGCTTCAAGCTTCTCATGAGTCCCCTAGGCTTTCTAATCTAACTCGATCACTTTAGGCTTGTTCATGAATTATAATTTGGATTCTGGTATTTGATGATACTTTGAAATCCAAATAATACTAACTTTGTTCTCGTAATATGGAATCAACCTCCTAAACATGATCACTCATAGGATAAACCTCTAACCATGGAATCTGAAGTAGTGTTCTTCTAGATTTATTGAAATAACACTCTAGCTAGATTATTTTTCTTCCTATTGGAGTTTTATTACCACTAATATATTTATATATATTTTTTTAAGTAGCATTTTATACTAATAAATTTATATAGAATAATTTTAAATAATAATTTGTAGATAAATTTAATTATTGGTAAAGATGTACATTATAATTATAAATAAACCATTAAATTATCTTAGAGCATAAGACTCAAAATAAAATTTGGGATCATTAACACTTCATATTGTTAAGGGAATGGCATACTCCCACCTTTGGTGGAGAAAAATCTATAATCCTGAAAACAAAAGAAACTTGATCACTACTTACAGAGAAAATTATTTCTCTTTTCTTAACACATTAATATTTCTTCTTTTTTCTACCAAAATTTCCATTTTGAGATAGCCTCATAATTGGTGTAAGTCATGGTATCAGAGTCCAGAAATAGGAGAAGATAAATTGCAGTAACTCTAATGCATTGATTCCTGCTATTTCTTTCAATAAATCAAACCATTAATTTTGTCACTGCCTGAATTTAAATGTTTATTTTTCCATTCATGGGATAGTTAAGTAGACAACATATGTTTAAAAAGATATAAAAACTAATATAAAATCCAATGAAGTGGGAAATAATAATGAAGTTTTAACTCTCTCTCTCTCTCTCTTTTCACCTTGTAAGTTTTACTATTTCACTATTCATTGTTCTTTGTGTTATTTTTATTATTATAAATGAAAGTTTCTCTATGCATGTTATTTCTTAAATATGGGATTCATTTTAATGTTATATTTAGAATTATTATAATAAGGGGATATTTTTTTCATGAATTGGCATCTCTCTTTCACATAAGTCATTGTTTTTCTAAGTATTGATTTCTATATAATAGACTCATATGGTTTTATTTGTCTTTTAATTTTGGAATCATCTTATTTTCACCCATTTTCCTACTTCCATATTATAATTAAGGGTGATATAATTATTTTTTCCTTATCATCATCTAAATCCATGGATACATTATCATCAAATTTAAAAGGAATACCCCTTAATGATATAAATATGGTTTTTTTTCTAGTTCCTATGTCATTCTCAATGAATTTATGAATCTATATTTATACCTATCATATTATAAAATCCCTTAATCTATATTGGAAAAAGACTTTAAGTGATAACTATTTTTTGGTGATTGTAGATTTGATGAATTTCTTTATATAATGCATGATCATCTTGTTAAAAAATTAGTCATTTAATGTTATTTTAGTGGAATTTTTCTGGTTCATCTTTACAAAAATATTATAACTGAAGAAGGCCTTGGTAGGGTAAATATTAATGCTACAAATTCCCTTTTGGTAGTAAACAAATTTCTAGGTTGTTATGCCAGTGAGAAGGAACTCAAGTAATGGTCATGTGAGGTTGGCTCTTATGTTCCCATTTTTTTCTCTCTTGCAGTAGCTTACCGTACTGGAAAATGATAGGTATGAAAAAAAAATTAACAGTTACTATTTTACAATAACCAGTTGTAAAAAAATATAAAATATTATTATTCTAAATAACATATATCATGTATTCTATTGTTCCTTCATAAAATCCAATAACATGTGTTGAAAACTATATTGTTTCTTTCTCGATAATGTTTCCTCAAGTGTGGTTATTTTATTCTATGAATGTTTTTTATGGATAATTCACTCACATAGGGGAACACATTTCTTGATTATTTTTAAATGTTTTTTATGAATATTTGGTGTGATTACCCCTTTATAACCATTATATGGTGTCATAAAATTTTATCTTTCTTAGGAAACATAATATTAGTGAAATATCACACTTCTTTGTTGAATGTTCTTGTTTTTCTGAAATTATTTTATAAAAATAAGGAAGATCAATTCAAATACTATATGCATTAGTATTTTTTTCCCAATTTTTTTTATTCTAATAGGTTTTAGATCCCATTTTATTTCATTTAATGGAATCTAATTAGATGAAATGAGTTGGGAATTTTAATATAAGGGAAAGATAGGAATCCCTCATTGAATATTGTTTTTTCTTTTACAATTATCTTTAAAAAGGTGAAAGTTAAAATGGGTATTTTAGCCATGTGGTATTTAATGATTCAGGAATTATAGCCTCGTGAACTTTACTATCATGGGTACTATACCACAACAAATCAAATAGTGTGTACCTGGTTACTGTAATAATTTAAGTTATTGTACAACTGTGTTACTTTAGTATCTCATTTAGATCTAGGTTTTTTTATAGTGTGTGTGCCCTGTAACTATACTCCTATATATATTGAAATGATTCTTCCTTTCTATAGACAAATATATTCTTCCCAAATGATGCAAATCATTATGCTTGTATTCTTGTTCTTGTTCTTCTTTATTTTTCTACCATTTACTATTTTCTAAATTTTTTGTTGTTGGTTCTCTTAGTGTTTCCATAAAATATTCCACTTCATTAATGTAATGACATGGAATCATATGGAATGATTTAGGAAACTTAATATCAAGGAAATATCATCATACTTCATTGAACATTTTTGTTTATTCTACCATTATCTTCAAAAGACAGTGAATTTAAAATATTGGATTCATTATAATTATTTTCCAAATGTTATTACTCCACTAGGAATTAGTCTTTGTTTGGTCCTTGATTGATTCCAATTCATTAGTATAATGGAATGGAATTGAATGTAATGGGTTTATATGGAATGAGATCATGTGAATATTTTGTATATAAAGAATGAAATTTGATAAATTTTGATACACTATTTGTTTGAATAATAGAAATGTAGAGAAGGGGTGATATTATTGATAAAAAATACATATTTTCCATATTAAAAGGGTGTTGATGTTTTTTTATACTAATGAGGACTTTTGATAGGTGTGATATAGAGATAGAGAGATAGAAATTGAGGTGTCTATTATTTCAATAGGAAGTGTACTATATTTATAGGTGCACAATAGCATAATTTATAAGAATAATATAAATATGGTACTATAAATAATAATTCCCAAGACTCGCCTCAATGCCAAAGTCATATCCCCCTTTCTATATAGGAAAACATGTTGACCATAGCCATATGTACCCCCTCATCCCTACCCCCAACTATCTTATATGGGAGGATTCCCTAGACACATAATGGATAAAATCTTCTAGAAAACCCCCTCATAATACCCATATATCTAGAAACATATAACACCTAATTTATGAATAATTAAAAATCCCACTAACAACCATTTTATAGTATTTAAAACACTACCCCTCCCTATACAGCAATGGACCCCACTTTGCACACCACCATCCCAACCCAAGTTCCTATAAATTCTTCCCCTTTAAAATCCAGTTTGTCCTCAAAGTGATGTATCTGGTGGATTTAGTGGTGGCCTTTTAAACCTTATGATATATGAAATAGAATTTAAAATCTATGAAATCCTATGTCTTTATGGGCATTTGGTTTTTGAGAAAAACTTGAGTTTTCATTTCGTGGAGGGTTTAGTTTTTTATTGGTGTTAGAACTAAAGTTTTAAGGTTTGAAACCCATCAAGAGATCCATTTTGGAATTGTAATGAAGTATTATAGAGGGTTTGAAGGTCTCAGGAGTGACTCAGGGGTTTGGGTCTTGAAGTTTTGGTTTTTGGAATTACATCCTAGGTGTACTATTAACACACTATTAGGGATAATGATCAAATGTGGGGAATATCTAGTTTCCTATGGGGATAAGTAAATTTAATTATTTGTAATAGACTCAAACAGTGAAACTAAATAATTAAAATTTAGTCGATGGTAAGTTTGAGTTCGAATCCATAGAGATGGTGAAATCAGTTTTTAAAAATATAAATTTTAAAGAAAAATTATTGATGGGATTGATTTTGAGAAATGGGGGAAAAATAAGATTGGTTTTGAAAGAAGTTTTTACAAACAAAATGAAGAAAGAAAAGTAGATTTGGATTTGGATTAATAATTGAAAACATGTACCAGTGTTTTTTATATTTAGGGTTCATGTGCAATATGATTTAGAAATTAATTTGGTTAATTCGTGTATAGTGTTGGATATGGGATAAGTAAGATTTAATGTCCAAGGTATCTCCTTCTTAATGCAAAAATCCCCGTTTTCCCATGGTCAATTACTTAAGAACATTACTGAATCAAGTTTATCTTAATACCATATTTAAACATAATTTATTTAGACTATTCAATGGTCATGAGATAGTTTCATGTAATTAGTTTCACAATTTAAGAAGGTTCTTTTAATATTTAAAAATCATTGGTCATGATAAAATAAAAATAAAGATATTGAAATTTGGAATTAGAAATTATGGAAACCCAAAATATGTGAATTAAATAAAGAAAATACAATCCAAAAACACCTTCCCCCTTTATCTACATCAACCTAGAACATGGAAGTAGTTACCGCCTAATTATAGTAAATAGGGGTTAGGGGAGAAATAAAGAAGAGAAAGAAAGCATAATGAATGGTGAAAAGAAAGGCTAGTGGAGGACTCTATGGAAGTGTATCAACTTGAATCAGGCTTTGGTCTCCAGATCGATCCCTGGTAGCACCAGTTGGTACTC
Source organism: Viscum album (assembly GCA_963277665.1). NCBI lineage: Eukaryota > Viridiplantae > Streptophyta > Magnoliopsida > Santalales > Viscaceae > Viscum > Viscum album. Next base: position 1,836,330,248 of record OY728129.1, read on the forward strand.
TATTTATAGATCTTTAGGGTACTCAAGTTTTATTCCATTAGCCCATAAATGTAGTCAAAAAGTGTGTCAGGTCCTAAAAGGAAATCACAGGAGGTTCATGTTATAAATTTGAAGTCTTACATTAAAAATATGTCATACCTAGTCATCACTTGGTCTGTCTAGGCACTTTCACGGCATAAAAGTAGTGTTCATGACATGAAAGTTATAAAACCTCCTCCGAGCAATGTTTCCTTTACGCCATGCATGTATTCCTTATTTTCCAACATTTTTATGTCATAAAATGGACATTCACAATGTAAAAAAGAAATTTTCCATCCCTGGAAGCTCTATTTTATCCTGGTTCTTCAATTATGGCCCTCGGAAGCTCATGTGATCACCTTTGTTGGGAAAATCAATCTTTAAGTAGAAATATCAATTAGTTTAGCTCATTTTTCTTGTTTTTCATCAAATTTTTTATCCTTTAATAGATGAAAATTTCCATTAAATATCTAGGAAATATTTAATAATTTAAATCATAAAAGTAATGAATTTTATATCAAAAAGTATGCATGAAATGTCAGTATCAAATCCCCCAACACTTGAATCCAAACTCATCCTCAAGGATGAAATATCAACATACTACAAAGGACACTCACCTTACCATGATTTAAACACAATATTAATAAAAAAAATTGATCAATTGTGGAATAAAATTTTCAAGCATCACCCAAGAAAATTCATCAATGCCACACTTTTCAAAGAAACAAATCAATAAATTATTTTACTTTTCTTCTTTTGAAACAGATAATCCTTTTCATTTGTCTATTTTTATTTTTAAATTAATTATTAATATGCATTCCATTTTTAAATTTTCTCACTTTAATTTTTTTTCTCATAATCAAGGTAAAAAATGTAAGTTAAATCCATCACATACCTCAAGATCATGTTACTTACCATAGGCTTGCAAAGTATATAACATCTCCACCATGTAAAGCCAAAGATCACAGTTCATCATGGGGACTTCATATTAAGGATCAAAAATCTCTGAGGCTTTAAGGTAGGTGGTTAAATGATGTTAAAATAAATAAATATCAAAAAGGATGTTTGAATCTAAAGCATAATGTATGATATCAAAATATAAGCTCAATGAAAATCTCCCTTTACAGATGTCTTCTCTCTCCCCCGCAAAAGAAATCTCAAAGTGGGTTCATAATATAAGTAATCATAATGAATGAATCACCATCAATTGTTATTTTATCTTTTTTTCAAAAATTATACTTAATAAAATCTCACATCCACCACAAAACCACATACAATCAAAAGATTATTGGTCTAGTAATGGGGATTTTTGATCCTCTAAAGACAGCCTTTTTTCATCTCTTTTTTTATTTCTTATATATATATATATATATATATATTACAAGAGTGGTGAATAATAAAGTGAAATAAATTAATACATGGACTCTCCCAAAATCACATGAAAAACTCCCCTGCACTTATCCATTTCAATAAACATGTCCCTTTTACCATGGCACCATCTCCCCCGCACTTAATTTTGAAAATCATGCAAAATATTTATAGGAAGGTTGGAAGGGATAAAATTATCGTGTAATGTGGATCCTTTCCAAACAATTATGTGCTAGAATGGTATTTATGAGTATGATATACTCTAATACCAAATGTAGGATCGAATATGTAAAATGAGATACAAATACAAGAGGGGGGTGAATTGTATTCTTTAAAAATTCCTTTGGAACTTCTAAGGATAACCAAAATTCACAACACCTCTAAGTTCTAATAACTTACTTGATTCCGGAAAAGTGGCTCTGGAAATGAAACTTGACAAAAGTTTACAACAAATAAGATTCTACCTTAAAACGTATAGAATCTAACTAAATCAGAGTACAAGTATGAGGAAGTATAAGAAAGTTGTACTTTCCTCAACAATACAAATGCACAATGGAAAACAAAGTAGTAAAACTAAAAGTAACAAATAGAAACTCTTTTAATCCAAGGAGGAGGGTATCCAACAACCCTGGATAAGAGGTTTCTTGATTTATACTTTCAAGAAAGTTTGTCTTACCCAAACCCAGGTAAGCCCTCAATCCGAAGATTGGTATCTGTCTTGCTATCCTCGCAAGCCCTCGATTTGTAAGGAAATAAGTACTTCTGAATTCACAACCTGAAGTCTCTGATTTCAAGGAAATCGAACCTATGCACTAAGAAAATCTGCACGAAGCAAAGTTTGAACGAGCAGTTCAAAACTTTCTGCATGAAGCCTGAGAGTTTATAAGAGTCTCTCTCACTATAAATCACTTCAACATCACTTTGTCAAAGATCAGTTTCAAAGTTGTGAGCTCTTTTTAAATGAGCTCCTATTTATAGGCGCGGCTCCAATGGTCATCTCCCTCCACCAACGGTCATATTTTTCCTTGAATTTCGGAGGGACCTATACACGTGTCACTCAAAAAACAGTTAGTTAATAACTGAAAGCATGACATCATTTGATAACAAAATGAGTGTAAGTATAACCAAAAACTGATATTCAAAATGAAGGTAAATAAAAGTTTGGAGTCTAATTAAAAACTGAATTCAGAGTCTACAACACAAGAATATTCAGATTTTGTTTTGTAGGAATTCTAAACCTGAATTATATAGAATTATGGAGTCTGAATTTCAAGGAAATTCAAATTCTGGATTCACCATAATTCAGAACCTAAACTTACAAAGTTCGAAGTCGGAGTTAATGATAATTCGGAGTCAGAACTCATAGGAGTTCGGAGTCTGTATTCAAAGAACTCAGATTCAGAACTTGGAAAAGTTTGTAATCAGAATTCGTAATGAGAATTAGGAGTCAGAACTCAGAAGAGTTTGTATCTAAAATTCGGAGTTGAACTTCATAACGTTCGTATCCAGAATTCAGAGTTGAACTTCATGGGAGTTCGTATCCAGAATTCGGAGTTGAACTTCATGATAGTTCGTAACCAGAATTTGGAGTTAAACTTTATGGGAGTTCATATCTAGAATTCGGAGTTGAACTTCATGAGAGTTCATAACCAGAATTCGGAGTTGAACTTCATGAGAGTTCATAACTAGAATTCGGAGTCTTAAACAGAATTCCTCATATCTAAGTATTATATGATTCTGAGGTTTTGATTACAATCCAATTTTTACGCATAGAAAAATTGTGATTTGAGCAATGAAAACATGGTAAGGATAAATTTCCTTGTGGAAGGAAATTTTTCTTTATAGGGGTAAAATATAGGGTAAAATGAAATTTACCTTAAGATAAGGTGTTTGTGATTTTCAAAACAATAGGAATGGTCAGGTCATAAGGAAACCTTGATGACTTATCAATCTCCCCATTACATGAAGAAATGGAAAAGTCATAAGGAAAACCTTATTGAATCAACAATCTCCCCCTTTTTGTAAAGCACAAACATCTTTATGAAAAATAATGTAGGAACTTAGAATAAATTTCTAGATTTTGAAATTAAAGATTATCTCCCTTTGTTTATAGACAATGGTGAATACAAATAACTCCCCCTTAGGATTTGTAACTCTAAGGATCTTATTCTTGATTTCTGGAATGATAAATTTCATTTGGATGTGGAAATCTTCATAATGAGAACTCCCCTTTAAATAAACTCCCCCTTACTTAGGAATATATCTTTTTCTTTCTCCTCTTTATAATAATTTTTCCTTCTCCCCCTTTGTGATTTTCAAAAAAAAAATTGAGGGAATAGAAAATAATAAAGTACCTGGAATATTAGTGTAGACAACCAAACACACAACCATAATTCTATTAAGATTTAAATAATTAGTACAAGGGAAAAATACAACAAAATATCGGAGTGGTCTATTTTGTTTCTTTTTCCTTGGGCATTAGCATCTTGACAATGGTCTTCAACTTCTTTAGCTCTTTGTGATCTTCCTTAGCTTTCTTTTCTAGTGCCTTGATCCTGTCTTCCTGAGCCTTCAGGGACTCTGCCTGAGCCTTCATGGCCTCTTCCTGAGCCTTTAGAAATTCATATTGCTTCAAAATCTTTTCTTGCATCTCACTCCGGAGATCCTTTTCTGTTTTCAAGCTTTGAACAATATAGATCAGATTCCCATTCAGATATTTTACATCCTGAATCTGAGAACTTTGTTCTAGAATTAGCTTTTCCTAAAAATTGTTTATAAGATCCTTGATCTTAGATTCTTCGGTATCAAAGGCCTCTTTAACATATTCTTTAAACTGATCAATTTATCCCAAATATTCATTGATTTTCTTCAACCAAAGAGTCATTTTTCTACAGGATTTTATGTGGGCCTCATAATTGATAAGGAAATTTTTGTATTCTACCTCAATATTAACACATATGTCCAACACTATAGATACGGATTATGATTTCTGATTCATGGTGTGTTGAGCATCTGGCATCTAGAATCAATTGTAGGAAAAATCAGAATGGTATCCACCAACTTTTTCAGAGATTGAACAACAAAATCATGCCCTAAGGCAGATGATTCTGAATCATACATTTTGTTTTGAGATGGTTCTTCCTCTATCTCAACCACCTTTCTCTTAGAGGTTCCTCTAGCTTCTTTCTTTCTCAAAATATATTTTTTTTGGGGTGTCAACAACCACTTGTTTACCCTTATCATTTTTTGGAACATCTTCCTCTCCTGGAGACTCATGCTCACTTCTGGATAATTGTACAATCTTGTCTTCATCAACTTTTTCTTTCTCATATCTAGCTTCAATATCCTCAGGAAGAATAAATTCATGATTGTGAATCTCTTCCTTAGATTGCTTGTTGACTTCCTCTTCACCCTTCTCATCATCTCTAGGTGTAACAAGTTTAGAAGATCCGGCTTGAGAAGTTCAGAGTGAAAATTTCTCGGAAGCACTTTCCTTATCCTGAAAGTATTCTACTTTCTTTAATAAGTTGGCTATCTTTTCATAACTTGGAGCTTCCTGGACTTCCTCCATAGCTTCCTTGTCAACTTCCTTCTCTTTGACTTTTTTCGGAGACATAAACTTCTTTCCTGGAGTCTCAGGTAATTTTTCCACCAGAAAAGACTTCGGAACAAGAATATTCTCAGAAGTAATTTCAGCATCCCTCAAAAGGGATTGATAAATCTCGGCCTCTGACATCTTCTTCTTGAGATTCTTCTCCTTGGCCTACTTTTCTAGCTCATCAACAGCTTTTTCTTTCAAGGCCTTAGCCTCAGCAGGATCCAAACCGAACTGTGGCTCCCCTGCTTTTCTATTCTTCTTATCCTCCCTCCATTTTTCTACCACCTCATCAGGGTAGGCCTTCTGCTTCTTTGGTTTAGGAGGTACGGGTTGAGGTTCTTTAGCTTTATGGGTTTTATCTGTTTCCTCCACTTCCTTCAGCTTTTTTTTCTTTCCTACTTTCTTTGATGGTTCAGCTTTTTCAACATTTTCTGGATTGGATTCTACCTCATCCTCAGGCAGATCATAGAACTCTCCTGACTCCTTGGAAAAACTCACTTTCATCCTCTTCAGATTTTCATCACTTATCATCATCACCTTGAAATTCCTTGGCTTGGAGCTGTAGGGAATTTTGAAGGATTCTAGGCACTGAACTATCAGCTTTAAGAGTAAGGTCGGATACATAATAATCTGAGCTCTCGGATTTCCATTCTTGATGTTCTGAATCATAATTAGGATGTGTTTCATGAGGTTCACCTTCCTTGGGTTTACCAAAAAATCCAAAATATACATGTCACTTTTCTTAAAGGTGTCCTTATCACCCTTTCTTGGTACGATGAGACCTTGCACCCATAACTGTAGAATCTGATTTTTGGTAGATAGATGGGCAATCTTGGTTGTCTTGACATCTTTGAGCCCAAGGAATTCCATAGCCTTTACCTTAACAAAACTACCTTGAACCTCTGACAGTTTGTGTGAACAGAATTCGGCTTCACCTTCATATGCTTGCCCCACCAAGCTTGCAACCTTGGTGTAAGAAACTTTGTAAGTCTTACCATAAATCTTAAAGGATAACTTTTCTCTACCCTCTTCCTTAAAGAAGAAAATTGTTTCATAGAATTTTATGAGAAGATCCGGATAGACTACATCTTGAGTTGTTGTCTTAGAAATAGCTACACTTTCCCACCCATTGAGCTTTATGTTCTTGGAAATAATGGAGTCATGATTGTTGAAAAATTTTGGGTGTACCAACCTTTACCTATATATTTGCCACTCCGGAATCGGCTTAACTGTAGACATATCCTAAGAAGGATCTTCTGCAGGCATTCGGATTGAGCACTTCTTAAAGAATTCGGAATGGCCTTTTGTAGAGAGGCAGAGCTTTGAGACGCAAAATCTTGATAACTAATGGGGGACAACCCTTCGGGGGTCCTTTATATAGGTGATGGAAGTGACCTTTCAACTTCTAATTCCAATCTAACGGTTGGGAAACCTTATGATCTGATCTAACGGTTGATCTTATAGTCGCAAGAAAAAAAATTTGGTTGAATCTAATCTTTTAAGGTTTTAAAAGAAAACATTCGGATTTAAGAAAACTTTGATCTGAAAAAATTTTAAATCAAAAGAAACTAACAACAAGTAAAAGGTAATTACGAAAAACTTAAGAAAGAATCATACCTTTCATATTGCTAGGAATATTATTCGTATTGAGGAATGTTCTTCTTAAAGAACTTTGGATTCTAAAAAAACTTGAATACGAAAAAAAACTTCACTAAGAAAATTTCAAATTCGGGAATTTTTATTACGAAAATTTCAAATCCAAAAATTTCAATTATGAAAACTTCAGTTCTAAAAATTTTCATTATGAAAATTTTGAAAAACAAACTACGAAAATTTTCATTACGAAAATTTTTAAAAACTCACTAAAAAAAATTTTATTATGAAAATTTTGAAAAACTGATAACATAAAATATATTCCCCCTATAAAAAGGATTTTATTACTGTAAGGAGATTGATTCAACAAGAAGTTAATTAAGGAGGATTACCTCACGGTTATCATTCCTAACTTCTATTTAATGTATTCAAATCTATCAGTAGGTAAAGACTTTGTGAAAATATCAGCAAGTTGATCTTGTGATCCGATGAATTGAAGAATGATATCTCCTTTCAGTGTGTGATCCCTAAGAAAGTGATGGATAATATCTATGTGCTTTGTACGAGAGTGATGTGTAGGGTTTTTACTAAGGGAAATGGAACTTGTATTATCACACAAAATTTGTGTTTTGGTAAAACTCAAGCCATAGTCTGTGAGTGTGTGTTGCATCCACAATACTTGAGCACAACAACTTCCAACTGCTACATATTCAGCTTCAGCAGTGAAAAGTGCTATTGAGTGTTGCTTCTTACAAGACCAAGAAACTAATGAATCTTCTAATATATGAAAAGTTCTGGATGTACTCTTTTTATCTATTCTACATCCACCAAATTCAGCATCTGAAAAAAAAAATTAAAACAAAATCATTTCCAGAAGTATAAAATAGTCCTAAATCCATGGTTCCCTTTAAGTAGCAAAAAATTCTCTTCACTACCTTTAAATGAGATTCCTTATGATTAGATTGATATCTTGCACATAAGCATACTGAAAAACATTAAGTCTGGATGACTAGCTATCAAGTAAATTAGACTTCCTATCATACCTCTAAAAGATGTTTGATCTACTAGTTTCCCAGCTTCATCAAGATCAAGTGTGTTTGAGGTACCAATGGGAGTACTTAAAATTTTAGTGTTGTCATATCCATACTTTTTAAGAAGATATTTAATATACTTATGTTGGGATATATAGATTCCTTCTGGTTTTTGAGAAATTTAAAAACCAAAGAAAAATGTTAACTCACCCATCATACTCATTTCAAACTCAGATTTCATTAAATCCGCAAAGGAATTAGTTAAAGATTGCTGAGTTGAAGCAAATATAATGTCATCAACATAAATTTGTACAATAAAAATATTTTTCTTATCCTTATTTATAAAAAGGGTTGGATCTGCATTTCCCTTAACATAGTTATTTTGAAGCAAAAATCATGTAAGTCTATCATACCAAGATCGAGGGGCTTGTTTAAGGCCATACAAAGCTTTGGTAAGTCTAAAAACATGATCAGGATGTTTTTTATCTTCAAATCCATGAGGTTGTTCAACAAAAACTTCCTCTTGAACATAACTGTTAATAAAATCACATTTCACATCCATTTGAAAAAGTTTGAAATTGAAGAATGCTGCAAAGGTGAGTAAAATATGAATAGATTCGAGTCTAGCTACTGGAGCATAGGTTTCTTCATAGTCTATTCCTTCTTGATGATTATAGACTTTATTAACTAATATATCTTTATTTCTTACAATGATTCCATTTTCATCACACTTATTTCTGAAGACCCATTTTACTCCAATAACAGAAGTTTCCTTAGGTATTTCAACCAAGGTCTAGACTTTATTCCTTTCAAATTCATTTAGCTCATCTTGCATAGCTTTAATCCAATTATCATCACCTAAAGATTCATCAATTCTTTTTGGTTCTAATTGGGAAAGGAATGCTAGATGTTCTACTTAATTTATTAAGGAACATCTAGTCCTTACAGGTTGATTCACATCACCAGTGATACTATCACTAGGATGATTCTTAAGAAATGACTGATTTGGGTTTTGTAAAACATGTTCATCAACATAGGGTAGAAAATATTCCGAGGTAAATTTTTCATCAAATTTGACATGCACTATCTCTTCAATAGTACAAGTATTTTTATTGAAAACTTTATAATCCTTAGAAGTTGTGGAGTAGCCTAAGAAAATTCCTTCATCATATTTTGGTGTGAATTTATGAAGATTATCTTTAGTATTCAGAATGAATACCGTGAAACCAAAAACCTTAAAGTAGGAAATTCTAGGTTTTCTACCATTCCATAACTCATAAGGAGTTTTATTAATAAAATGTCTAATCAAAACTCGATTTATAGTATAACAAGTAGTACTTACAGCTTCAGCCCAAAAATGTTTGGCTACAGAATACTCACTCAACATGGTTCTAGTTATCTCTTGAAGAATTATATTTCTTCTTTCAACAACACCATTTTGTTGAGGTGTTCTGGGTGCTGAAGAGTTATGAGTCATGCCTTTTTTACTACAAAAAGTTTCAAAATCATAATTTTAAAATTATCCTCCATGATCACTATGAATAGTTTTCAATGGAAGGTTTTTCTCATTTTTAACTTGGGCTCTAAAACTTTTGAAATAAGAAAAAGCTTCAGACTTCTTTGCTAGAAAATATACCCACGTAAATCTAGTGTAATCATCAACCAAAACAAATACATAGTACTTTCCCCCAATGCTTCTAGTTTGTGTAGTACCAAAAAGATCCATATGAACTAGTTGTAATGAATCAATAGTTGAGACTTCACCGACTGATTTAAAACATGATTTATGTTTCTTTCTATATTGACAAGGGTCGCAAACTTTTTAAGAATCAAATCTAAGCTCTGGTAGATCCTTAACTAATCTTTTCTTATAAAGTTTGCATAAGTTCCTAAGGTTACAGTGTTCTAACCTTCTATTCCATAACCAAGAATGATCTTCCATTGCACTAAGGCAAGGTAAATCTTGGTTCCTAAGGTCTTATAAGTTTAGTGTGTAAACATTATCTTGCCTATTGGAAGAAAGAATAAATTCATCCTTGGAATTGTGTACTAAGCACTTGTCATTCCTAAAATTCATAAGGTAGCCTTTATCTCATAACTGACTTATGGTAATGAGGTTGTGCTTAAGACCCTTAACAAATAAAACATTTGAAATCAAAGTTTTTCCAAGAAGAACAATGTTACCTATAGCAATAATTTATCCCTTAGCATTATCTCTGAAAGTTAATTTTCCTCCTTTCGTCTTGATAATCTTTTCAAAATAGTTTTTGTTACCAGTCATCTGTCAGGAACATCCACTATCCATGTACCACGTGTTTCTGTTGATACCTTCTCTATTTTCCTGAAAATAAGATAGTAAGACTTTCAGAATCCAAACTTTCTTGGATCCAGAATTGTTAGATAAGAAAATTTTGGGTATCCATATCTGTTTAGAAAAATAAGCTTTATTAAACCCAAGATATTGAACTTTATTCAAGGAGAAATTTTTCTTTCAATTCCCACCACTTTGACATTTAGTACAAAAAGGGGCTCTAGGAGGAACAAAATAATTTTTTTTGAAAACCGGTTTTTTGTGAGTATAACCTACTCCAGTAGTATTTCCTGAAGGTTTAATTTGAGAATAAATCTTGTCAAAATTTTCCTTCCCGGAGGTAAATTTTGCAAGAAAATTCTTAAGAGAAAATATTTCAGATTTCAGTCTGATGACTAAATTCCTATCCTTAGGAATCATTTCCTTAGAGTTAGATTTTTCTTCAAAAGATTTTATTCTAAAATATCATTATTAATATCTTTAGATAGTTCTTCCTTAACATAATTTTCTTTATCAAGGTCTTTAGAAAGTTTTTCTAAAAGCTCATCTTTATCTCCAAGATCTCTAGAAAGATCTGAAATCTCTTTTGTAAGAATTTCTTCCCTAGTATTTTCCTTGTCTAATTTCTTAGAAATTTTACAATTTTTTTCTTCAAGTAACTTGGAAAATCTAGATAATTCTTCATATGAAGGTATTTCTTCATTTTCTGATGATGAAGTATCTTCATTAGAAGTACTATTTTCAGAATAGTAATTATTATCAAGAGATAAATTTGTTAAAACCTTGGTAGAGCGTACCTTGTCCATAAGACATGTATTGGGGAAAGAAGTAGTAGCAATGAATCCCATATTCTTCTATGCTGATGAATAATATTCATAATATTCACTTTTTGAAGAGTCTCCACAGTTAGCACTCCAAGTATCATTAACTTTAAGACTTTTCATGTGCTTTGATTGATAGAATTTCTTCTTGTTTCTTTCTGAATTCCTTTCCTTCTTTTCCTTCTTTTTCAGAAGAGGACAATCGGGTCAGATATGACCTGTTCTTCTACATTCATAACAAGTAACTTCTCCATCTTTCTTATCTCTGTAGTCTCTCTTCTTGTACTTATTCTGATGATTCTTCTGAGCGACAATCTTGTTCATTCTACAAGCAAGATTTGTTAATTCATTCTCAGACTTCTCTATGTCACTAGATTCTGACTGAATAACGACTTTCTTTGTCTTTGATCTAGTTATTCTTTTTGGGGTCTTGGATTTCATATGTTTAGAAGTGGTAGTAAAAGTAACTCCTCCATTCCCATTCTTCTTCTTGACATTTTCAGCATCTCTCTTCATTCTGGTTTCATGCTGAAGAAGAGTTCCAAACAAGTCATCCAAGGAAATCTGAGTGACTTTCCTGTTCTCATCAATAGTTGTCCTCTTGGACTCCATTCATTTGGAATGATATCTATGATCTTATCAACAAGAGATTCATCGTCCAAACCTTTTTCTCCCATAGATTGTAAGATATTCATGATAGTCATAAACCTTTGTTGTACTTTGCATATAGTTTCTTCATAAGGAAAGTTAAAACCATGATATTCAGCTCTAAGCATGACTCTTCTGGTTTCAATGACTTTGGATGCACCAAAATGTGTAACTTCAGGTTTCTTCCAGATACTGTTTGCAACTTCACATGATGATATTTGACTATAGATGTTCCTTGTCATGGAACATAACAAAGTATTTCTGACTCTGAAGTTTTCTTGATATTCTGATTTCTCTTGATTCGTAAAAGTTCTCAATTCCTTATCTAGAATATTATAATCTCCAGTCAACATTATATAGTTATCAACTCCAGTATTGATAAAAAAAAAATTCATCTTATCTCCCCAGTACTCATAATCATTTACATCGAAAATAGGAGGTCTGGTAGGATTTAGATTATCTATGGAACCAACATTTAAACCTACCATCCTTAAGACAAACTTTGGCACACAAACTTGTTAGTAGTATAGTTTGTAAACAAGGAAAAAATATACTAAGAAAGGAAAAGAATATTGTATCTCTAAGAAAGAATGAATCTGAACTTTATGAGTCTGAATATATGAATCCGAAAAATATGAATCTGGAAAATGCAATTTCGAGAATTCCCTTCTGAATCTAATTGTGAGATTAATTCAGATTGAACCAAACCCTCTGATACCAATTGTTAGAATGGTATGTCCGAGTATGATATACTCTAATACCAAATGTAGGATCGAATATGTAAAATGAGATACAAATACAAGAGGGGGTGAATTGTATTCTTTAAAAATTACTTTGGAACTTCTAAGGATAACCAAAATTCACAACACCTCTAAGTTCTAATAACTTGCTTGATTCCGGAAAAGTGATTCCAGAAATGAAACTTAACAAAAGTTTACAACAAATAATATTCTACCTTAAAGTGTATAGAATCTAACTAAATCAGAGTACAAGTATGAGGAAGTATAAGAAAGTTATAATTTCCTCAATAATACAAATGCACAGCAGAAAACAAATTAGTAAAACTACAAGTAACAAGTAGAATCCCTTTTAACCCAAAGAGGAGGGTATCCAAAAACCCTGGATAAGAGGTTACTTGATTTATACTTTCAAGAAAGTATGTCTTACCCAAACCCAGGTAAGCCCTCAATCCGAAGATTGGTATCTGTCTTGCTATCTCCGCAATCCCTTGATTTGTAAGGAAATCGGCACCTCTGACTTCACAACCTGAAGTCTCTGATTTCAAGGAAATCTAACCTCTGCACTAAGAAAATCTACACAAATAAAAGTTTGAATGAGCAGTTCAAAACTTTATGCACGAAGCCTGAGAGTTTATAAGAGTCTCTCTCTCTAGAAATCACTTCAATAGTACTTTTTCAAAGATCAGTGTCAAAGTTGTGAGATCTTTTCAAATGAGATCCTATTTATAGGCGCGACTCCAACAGTCGGCTCCCTCCTCCAACGGTCATATTTTACCTTGAATTTTGGAGGGACTTGTACACGTGTCACTCAAAAAACGGTTTGTTAATGACTGAAAGAACGACATCATTTGATAACAAAATGAGTGTAAGTATAACCAAAAACTGATATTCAGAATGAAGGTAAATAAAAGTTCAGAGTCTAATTAAAAACTGAATTCGGAGTCTACAACACAAGAATATTCATATTCTGTTTTATAGAAATTCGGAACCTGAATTATATAGAATTCTGGAGTCTGAATTTCAAGGAAATTAGGAGTCTGGATTCACCAGAATTCAGAACCTGAACTTACAAAGTTTGGAGTCGGAGTTCATGAGAATTCAGAGTCAGAAATCATAGGAGTTCGGAGTCTATATTCAGAGAACTCAGAGTCAGAACTTGGAAAAGTTTGTAATCATAATTCGTAATGAGAATTCGGAGTCATAACTCAGAATATTTTGTATCCAGAATTTGGAGTCAAACTTCATAACGTTCATATCCAGAATTTGGAGTTGAACTTCATGGGAGTGCGTATCCAGAATTCGGAGTTGAACTTCATGAGAGTTCGTAACCAGAATTCAGATTTGAACTTCATCAGAGTTCGTATCCAGAATTCAGATTCAAACTTCATGAGAGTTCATAACCAGAATTCGGAGTTGAACTTCATGAGAGTTTGTAACCAGAATACAGATTCTTAAATAGAATGCCTCATATCTAAGTATTATATGATTCCGAGATTTTGATTATAATTCGATTTTTACACTTAGAAAAATTTTTATTTGAGCAATGAAAACATGGTAAGGATAAATTTCCTTGGGGAAGGAAATTTTTCCTTATAGGGGTAAAATATAGGGTAAAATGAAATTTGCCTTAAGATAAGGTGTTTGTGATTTTCAAAATATAAGGAATGGTCAAGTCATAAGGAAACCTTGATGACTTATCAATCTCCCCCTTACATGAAGGAATGGAAAAGTCATAAGGAAAACCTTATTGACTCAACAGTATGTACATAGATTTTATGGGATTTAAAAAGGATTAATGTAAGGTAGGTATAAGTATAAAGTGTCAAACAAAAATAATTTCTCAATCATATTAAAAGAGATTATATTCGATCATAGCTTTAATAAGATGAAAGGAAAGTTCTAGAAGTGAGCATACCTGATTTTTTTCTCAAGAAATATAATTAATAAAGAATATTAAATATTAGGCTCAAAGAATATATCAGGAATGGGATGAATGGTTGGTAAAATCACCCATGGTAATACATATGAATAATTAAACTAATTAATATAAATATCATAAATTCCAGGAAGCCCAATTCTCAGAAAAAATTCATTTAAAAAAAATCAACCAATTCTCCTAAATCATGGTTTTTAAAATCCTAAACCATAATTTATCCATACTAATTCTTTTCCTCGTTTTTCTCATTCAATATTATCGAAAAATAAATTTAAAAATATGAAATAGTAATTATCCTATACAGTTTATGTCACCTAGTTTGGTTGATTAAATAATGAATCAAGGCAGGTCATATAATTAGCAGTTCAAATCTCTAATAAAAAATAAATTTGGAGAGTACAATAGAAAATTACATAATTAAAACGTTTACTTCCCTTTAAATGAAGATTATGGTTCTGGCTGAGCAGATTATATCTACATTAGGTTCATGATGCGAATTGTTCTCACAATGTGTATTGAATTGATTTCACAATGTGAATTGGTTATATAATGTGAGTTGGTCCTTCAGCTTAATTTTCATTGTATCCTAGTGTCTTGATGGTCTTAAAAAATGAAAACACATAAGTCAAAGTGCATTCTATTTTCAATAAAATTTTAAATATTCAGGGAAGAGTGCATGTGCCTAAAAATATAAAACCTAAAAACTATGTCTGCCTTCCAGAAGAACTTTTGTGTAATGTTGTTGGATAAACCTTGCCTCTTTTATATTAGGTGGTAGATGATTGGAAATATTTTACCTGGTCAGGGTCTAAAAATAATGTCATTTATGACCTATCTAGGTAGGTCGGTCTATATCTTTTATCTCTAAATATCTTAACTCTTCCCACTTGAAACATTTTATTAATTTCCATCATATCGATCCACCATTTCTTTTTTAATATTGACAAACTAAATGGAATGTCATGTACTATCCATACATATTGGCCTTTTCCAAACATGGTGGAATCATTCACTCCTCTGATGTCAGTTGTATGATCCCTCGGCTTTCCTTTCTTCTTTTTGGTTCTTTTAATTTAAATATCCTCTTGTAAAACAACAACCACCTCATGTACATATTCAACTTCAGCAACATCCTCGACTTTAGGTATTTTTTCCACTACTAGATCATCATCATCTTTCACATCATATTTTTCATCACTTGATAAATGTTAAAAGTTTTTCACTCCCAACTCTCATATAGAGTTCTCTGTATTGTTCATATATCAGTGATTTCGTGGTAAATAAAGACAGTCTTCCCAAAATGAGTGGATTCCAGTCCTCTTTCATATCTAACACTAATAAATATATTATGGGGTAGAATTTATCTGCTTTGACTATGATTTCTTCAATCATTCCACAGGGGTATTTTACTTTTGAATCTACCAGCTGGGATAAAACTTTGGTGTTCTTCATCTACTCTATACAAGATTTTTGAACGTGTTATATAAAATATTATTCACACCCACACCTAAATCACAGAGTGTTTTCCAAATTTTGTTAGACCCAATATCAATAGGAGTTAAAAAACTACTTGGTTATCGTTGTTTCTTTGGTAAGTTTTTTGATACTACAATAGATCATTCATGTGTGAGTGGTATAGTGCCAATTTCCTTTAGCTTCCTTGTATTGATCACCAGTTCTTTCATAAATTTAGTGTACATTATCATGTTGGAAAGAGTCTCTATAAAAGGGATGTTAATATGCAATTTTTTAAAGTATTAAAGAAATTTACCTTTATGTTTTTCAATCTTTCCTAGGGATAGACTCTCTAGAAAAGGCAGCGTCATATTATACTATGGTGGTTATTTTTTTACTTCTTCTTCAACTACTACTTTTTCCTGTTTTTAGATCCTCTTGTTGTTATTCTTGTACCTCACTCAATTCAGGATATTTTGGTGTTGTCTTTCCACTTTTAAGAGTGATAAATTTTAAATCTGCATGGGGGTTCACTTCTAGGCATCTTGGTATAACTCCTCTCATCCTTTCTCAAAGTTACTTTGAAATTTTCCCTACTAGAAATTTGTCATTTCATAGTGCATATTTTTAATCTATTGAATTGTCCTTCAACTCATTGATAGCTCCCCCTTGGTCCTTTGAGTAGGTAGTAATTGTTATAGTTGGTGCCCTAGAACCAACTTCTATTTAATTTATGATAAAGATATATTCATTATTTTTAATATTAATTAACTACTTATCACATCATGGTTGTTCTTCTGTCTGACATAGTATGTGATAATGTCCTAAGAGTAGTTGTCGCACTAAAAGGTCATAGAAGTTCCCCACTATGATGAGAGCTCGGAAGTTCTATGAAATTATTCTTGAATATATATTCTATATCTGAACAATATAATTTAAGTGACACAAATCATATAGGCTATCATAGGTGGAGACTCATAGGACTTTGAGGCACCTTCTCATGGTGTACGCCCTTGGTAATATCCAGCAGAATGTTATGAGAATGAGACCCATCGGTATGAAATTCACATTTATAAGTGTTATTGGATATTCCTATTTTTGGATGTTTTTATTGATCCTTAGGCTTTAATATTATTATTAATGAGTATTATGATTCGCACACTTAGATTTATTGATGAAAACCATAATAACAGATGTTCATGGTAAGGTAGGATATGTTGGGTGCGTCACGAGTAATATTGCATTAATGAATAATGTGAGAAAGGATTTATCCCTTCTATTCATTAATGGAAGTTAATATCTCAGTCCCTTTAATAGAAATGATATAGCTTAAATAAATCCATGGCCAAGGTGTTATATAGGAAAGTTCTAATTATAAAAAATCAAAGAAAGAGATAATCCAGCATATAGGTTGATGACAATGACATGCAACTTGCTCAATTTGAGATATTGTGATAAATGGATTATATTACACAATAAATGTCTGTATGAGGTGGCATGTCCTTGTAACATTAACTTCTTTCTCTATGAGTTCCTTAGCATGTTTCTAGATGCTAACCTTAGACTTTAGGCTACTTCACCTAATACCACTAATAAAGAGACCTAGAGGGTCACACACTAAGTGTATCCGGAATCTCAATTAAATAATATATTATTTATATTGTTTAACAATTTTAATAAATATTAATCTTGGTCATGGTTTAATAATTATTCATGTATATCTGATTTCATTTATTCTGTCACTAGTTATTCAAGAAAATATATTGTGATCAGAATATTTAATGAATATTTATTTTCTATTTAGTGAATATAATATTTATTTATTTATTGAGTAATAATGCAGTGATATTTATTTAATAAATAAATAGACATTATTCATGGTCCGATAAATATTATGGAGGAATAGTGGAGCGAGTTTAATGGTCTGGTGAGAAATAATAAATATTGAATGTTATTTTATTATATAATATTTAATTATAATTCGCAAGTTAAGTGCGTGTCGAGAAATAATAATATTACTATTATTATTTTACATCGGGTTTTGTTGGGATTAAATAAATAATAAGGGCACTTGTGCAGTTATTTTATTCTAACCCTAGTAATATAAATACCTGATTATGTTATTTTTTTCACAAGTCAATTTAGGTGTTCACAACAGATTTGGAGAAAACCACTCAAGCCTAGAGATCCATATTCTCCAATAACTCTCTCAACAATGGAGAGAAATCCTCCTCCACTGTATCAAGGAGAACTCTTTGTAAGTGATTCTCAAGGTGATCGAGGTGGAAGACGCAAGCACAAGGATCTTTCATGATAGCGCTCAGAGACTCCTTCGGTGATGTTCGAGGATTTGTGGAACATGTGTGGATCGCCACTAGAGTAAATCTACACTTGGTTTCTATAATTCAATAATGGTGAACCATCTATCTCTGGACACATTAATGAAGAAATAATTCCTTAGAGTTAATTCCTATTTAATTAAATTAATTATAAACTATATGTATTGATCTCCTCTCTCTTGGTTCCAATGTGATTACCCTTCTCTGGTATCATTGATCAATTCCATGGATCACGACATTCATCATCGTATAGATCTCAAATTGGTCATCAATCATGACAAAAGGCAAAGTTAGGTACCTCCCTTCCCGCACTTCCACTATTCCTGGAACCTACAAGTGTTATCAGAGCAGGAACATAATTTTTTATAATTATTTAAAAATAATTGGTGATTTATGCATTTGTAATTTAGTTTGTAAATTCAAGTTTAATCATTATTTTAATATGAATTCAAAATTTACTTCCTCCTCCTTCGTTTCTCGTAGATCTAATAGAAAAAATTAATTTTATGATTAAAATAAAATCGAGGAACTCATCCAGATGTTCCAAGGTTTTTGGTTGGACAACATCGGACTACATGTCATGTAATCAGAGTTATACACTGTGTAGTCATGTTCAATTCATCAGATTTGATTCAGAGATCAATTAGAGATTATTAATTTATTATGGAATTAATTACACCATTATTAAACTATGTGTTGACCAAGATTAATTAGAGTATGGTCAGCCAGACTACACATTGTGTGGCCCATTGGACATGGCATGTAGTCCCTCTGGGTTAGGAATAGGTCGTGTGCTACATACACGACCTACCCAGTCGGTGACCATGTAACACAGAGTCAACACAATGTGTGTCCCATTGGACACACCATGTACTCAAAACAATTTGAGGTATGATTCACAAGTTGAGTCCCTAGGTGTGTACCTCAAATAGACGGTGAAATATGTACACGCCATGTAGATTGGATCTACACGCCGTGTAATTTTACCAAATTACATAGATTTAAAATTTATTTATTTTACTATGTAAACCTTGATACTTGTACTTGCATGTGGTCATAAATATAGGACACGCCATGTGATAGGTTTTAATATACATAAATATTTAAATGTTTAATTAATATATGTGTAATGTTCAGATCTATATATCAAATATGAGTCGTATTACAAGTTGTCACTCTACATGCATTGAAACATAACACATGGCCAAAAAATCATGTAATTCGTGTAATCATCTATGAAGTACATGTTGTGATAGTATGTATTAAATCATGTATTCCATATGTCACAAGATTAAAATAGTATACAAGTATAATACATGTTTGGTATATCCAGACTAGTATTCACCATGTTACCTCCAAGGTACATTTATGTACAAGGTTAATTTTAAATGAATTTATTTAATTTGTTTAAAATTATAATGGATGAGAATATCAATTAAATTCAAATAGAGGATTAAGATAAAAGTATTTATTAATTAAAGATAATAATTAATTGATTCTAGTGTAATTTATCTTAAAAATGTATGATTAAGAATTTAATGATAGTTTTATTAAATGCATAATTCATTGAATGCATGTGGATGATCATGAGCTAGATCAGACCTTTTTTATGTGATTGGTTTTATTTAATTTATTATTAAATTAAATTGTTGTCTTGTGTGCCTTCTCTCCACATTATTATATAGTGATTGTGGGTCCATGGTTTCTTTTATGTAAAACCCCTTTTCCCTCACCTGCATATGAGTAAAAGACATATGTAATAGACGGAGCTCCCAATATAGTGGAGGTGATTCAAGTTCAGATCCAAGGAGATACAAAGGTGGATAGGTAGAAAGTTATAAACACAAACTGCAATTCATTGAATGTGTTTCTCCCCTAGGTCAATGGTTAGTTTATCAAGCGCTAAATAAACTAACCATTAGTATAATTTCATTATCATACCTTTTATTTTATTTTTTCAGTTTCATGGTTATTTCATTATGGATGTCTTTTTGTGATCACATAATAAATTAATTAACAAGCATGTAAGATATAACTAAAATAAACCAGTTTATTCATAAATATTATCTAATACATGGTTAATCATTTAATTAATCCCACTTAATGTTAAAAAGTATGTGATAAAGATAATAATTGACAATTTATGCATAAAGGATAAAATCCATCAATAAAATATTAATTCGGTATAGTCTTCCATTACTTCAGTTAGAATCGAACCATGGTTCAAAGTGCTTGAATAGCCAAATTTGGGGTGATTTCAATTATCAGGGAATTCTAATTTGAGTTTTTGGGTTGACATGACTTAGTTGACATCAAGGGTTGACTACCAAAGAAGGACTTGGTGTAACTAAGAGACAAATTTTGTGGAAATCTAAATTAATTATTTTAGGATTGGGGATTCCACGCAAAGGATCAAGGAATTGTGAGTTAATGTGGTTAGAATTTGGAATGCCAACCTAAAACCTTTCAAGTTGCTTGACCAAACAAAGTTGGGGTAATGAGAAGGGAAATATGGATCCTTGCCACTAGAATTTCTAAGCAACAGAATATTCTAAATCCAATGGTGAGGCCTATTGTATTTTGATAAAATAATGGGAGTCTAATAAATATAATATTTATTTATTTGTCTAAATTTTATCAGATAGAGTGCTAAAATTATGATCATATTATTTTTTAGAAACAACAATAAAATGAAATAAAACATATCATTACAATCCATAATTGATAAGAAAAACATTCTCACCAGTACTAATTCCCAAGAATGGAAAAGGCTCATATGTTTCATCCTTCACCATGAAAGAAAATTGTATGTGCTGGAAGAACCTTTACCAGTTGTTCCTGGGAATGAGGCAAGTGATGAAGAGCTATCTCTCTATGAGAAACATCTAAATGATGCAATATATGTTCAGTTATTTATGCTATCATCCATGTACAATTATCTTTTGAAGCAACATGAAAAAATGGACGCATATAGCATGATGTCTCACCTTCAGGATCTCTATCAAGAGAATGTGAGACAAGAAAGGTATAATATCTCCAATACTTTGTTTGCCACTAATCTTGGAGATTCTATGCCATCTGGAATCATGTATTCAAGATTATTGGCTACATTTAACACTTGGATATCTTTGGGATTAAATTCTCAAATGAGTTGCATAGAGATCTCATACTTTCATCACTTCCCAAGACCTTCTCAAGTTTTATTATCAATGACAACATGAGAAATAATGAGAAGAGACTGTCAGAACTTCTGACCTTGATTAGCCAAGTGTATAAGGACATGGGGTGTGATAAGCCCACAGTCCCTATGGTGAATAAGAAAAGGAAGAATAAGACAAAGGGGCCTACGAATTATAAATAGTCTAAAGCTCTTGAGCACCATCCTTCCAAGAAGGGGAAGATACATAGGTAGCCAAGGAAAAGGAGGTAGTATGTTTTCATGTGTCAAGTTAGGCCACTAGAATAGGAACTTCACCTAGAAGCAAGGGTAAGATAAAGGTGTGTTCATTATCAAGTTAAATCTTTCCATTTCTACACATTAGGTATTAGATACAGCTTATGGTGCTCACATCTATATCCAAATGTAGGAACCAAGTAGATTTAGGAAAATTGCCTAAGGAGGGGTGGATTTGTGAGCTACGAATGGTGAAATGATGGCTTCTATAACCATTGGTGACTACCACCTTTCATTGAAAATATGAATGATTTTGGTTTTAATATATTGTTATTATGTACCTACAGTTACCAAGAACATAATTTTTGTGCCATGTTTAGATATAGATGGGTTTATTTTCAAATTTGGAAATAAAACTATTTTATTTTATAAGGAAAACATATGTTATGGTATGGAACATTTAAATAACTATCTTTATGTATTAAATTATGAAAAATAAGTGTTGTAAATAGATAACAAATCATGTTCACATGAATCATATAACACCCAGTTTTGGAATCACCATCTTGGTTATGTAAACGAGAAGCATTTGAAAAAGTTATATCAAGATGGTTATTTAGACTTTACCAAGCTAAAACTAATTGAAATGTGTCATGCTTTCTTACAAGGGAAAATGACCAAACCACCATTTAGTGGACAGGGTGAAAGGGATACAAAGATTCTAGGATTGGTACACACTGATGTGTGTGGACCATTTCTAGTAGAAGATAGAGGTGGTTATTCTTACTTCATAACTTTTACCAATGACTTGAGTGTATATGGATATAATTACTTAATGAGGTATAAGTTTGAGTGCACATGAGCCTCATCCCTGTTGATTAGGACTCTTTAAGTTCATCCATGAGACCCATGTTTGAATCTGGGTGAAGGCATATTTCCAGGTTACTACAACAGTACTAGAGTAGGTACTGTAGTATGGACTATTTAGTACTGTAGCATCTGGAACAATTCTCCTTTGGGCCACTAGTTTGGGACTAGATTCCTTAAGTCCTTCAGGACACCTAAGGCCTTCAGGTCAGTTAAGGCTTTTGAGCCACCTCAAAGACTTTGTGCCACCTCATTCAGATCATGAAGTGCAGATGAAATCAGATAGACCAAAGGATCTAGCTCCAAATAAGGACTCAAAGCATGTAGTTTCACCAGAACAAAGATTTATGAATTTGGAAGAATGAGAGGGTATGGAAATTTCCATGGGGGCTAGGCCTGTTCTCCTCTGCACAGGTATTGATATCCGAACAAGTAATGCGAAGGTGGGAAGCTGAATTCATGATCTAGATGCTGGGGAGGGGCATTTCCAAGTAGTCATGTTTGGGATAAATTTCCCTAATACCTTCAGGTCATGTAATCCATTAATCCTACAGGCCTTTTGATGGTTACCCCTCAACCCTTGAAATGAGGATTATCAAAAATAAATAAAAAGAAGGCCTTCAGGACATTTGGGTTGAGGTATAAGTTCTAGTCCTTTGAGAAATTCATGGAATTCAAGAATGAAGTAAAGAATCATCTTGGTAAGAAGATAAAGAAACTTCAATCGGATTTTGGTGTTGAATATCTTAACTAAGTGTTCATTGAATTTCTATGGTATTTTGAGATTCTATCTCAACTCACTCCACCTTATACACTATAGTGTAATGGTGTTAGTAAAAAGAGGAATCGTACCTTGTTGGACATGGTAAGTTTGATGATGAGTCATGTAGATATTCTATTATATTTTTGGGGATATTTATTATAAAATACATCATACACATTAAATCGAGTACCAAATAAAGCAGAAAATGGAATTACCATCGAGTTATGGAGAGGAAAAAAACCCCATTTTATCGCATACACATGTATGGGGTTGTGAGGAATTTTTTAAGGCTGTATAGGGAAATAAACTAGCACCTTGGGGCACAAGGTGTATCATTATAGGGTATCCCAAGGAAAGAAATAGATACTACCTTTACAACCCCTCAGATAAGAAAGTGATTGTTTCCAGACAAGTTGTATTTCATAAGAGGGATCAAATCCTCAAAAATGATAGTGGGTGTAAGATTGACTTCGATGAAGTTGATGCTCAAGATACACAAGAGTTGTTATAAGAATAGATTTTATAGGTCCTTATGGAAGCAGTAGTTCCTGAAACACAAGTACTATGTAGGAGCATAAAAGAGGTAAGAAAACCATATAGATATGTTTTTCTAGTCACTAATGATGGTGACTCATTATTAGTTGAAAATGATGAAACTCTCTCCTACAAGGAGGCAGTAGAGAGCTTAGAAGCTACAATATGTCTAGAAGCTATGAATTTTGAGATGGATTCCATATATCATACCCAAGTTTGGGTTTTGTTTGATGCACCAGTTGATGTAAAGTATGTTGGGTATAAATGGGTATTCAAGAGGAAACTAGAAATAGAAGGTAAAGTAAGTACCTATAAAGAAAGGCTAGTGGATAAAGGGTTTAAACAGTATCAAGGAATTGACTATGATGATACCTATTCACTAGTTTCCATGTTTAAATCCATCAGAATCATATTTTTCATACCAGCTTACCATGACTATGAGATTTGGCATATGGATGTCAAAACTGAATTCCTTAACGGGAACCTTCTGGAAGATGTCTATATGATGTGACTAGAAGGGTTTGTGACTCCAGGTGATGCCAAAAAGATTTTCAAGTTACAGAGATCCATTTATGGATTGAAGCAAGCATCTGGGTCATGGAACATTCAATTCGATGAATCCATAAAAGAATTTGGTTTCATTAAGAATGAATGTGAGTCATGTTCTTACAAAAGGTATAGTAGGAATGTGGTCATTATCCTAGTAGTATATGTTGATGAAATATTACTTATTATAAATTACATACAAGTCTTATAGTCTGTTAAAGATTGGTTGAACAAGTACTTATCCATAAAGGAATTAGGTGAAGTAGCCTATATTATAGGGATCAAGATCATTAGTGATAGATCTAAGAGGCTGATTGGACTAAGTCCAAGTATATATATTTACCAAATACTAAATAGATTTAGTATGTAACAATCCAAGAGGGGATTGGTTCTAGTTTCATGTGGTTTACATCTTTATAAGAAAATGTGTCCTCAAATGCAACAAGAGAAAGATAGAATGAGTAAGATCCCATATACTTCAGTGATAAGATCAATTATGTATGTCATGTTATGTACTAGACTTAATGTCGTCTATGCATTGAGCATGGTAGGCAGATATCAAGAAGATCCAGGAGAATAGCATTGGACTGTTGTTATGGCTATCCTTAAGTATCTAAGAAGAACTAAGGATATATTAATAGTGTATAGAGGAGATTAGGATCTATTCATCAGGGGTTATATTAATGCTAGTTTTTAGATAGATTAGAATGATATGAAGTTGCAATTAGGATATTTTTTTCTATCTCAATAGAGGAGCTGTGAGCTGGAAGAGTTCAAAGTAGCCAGTTGTATCTAATTCTACAGTGGAGTCTGAGTATATATCAGATTTTGATGCATCCAAGGAATTCATTTGGATTCAGAACTTTATCTAGGAGCTTGATGTAGTACCAAGCAGTAAAGACCCAATCACATTGTATTGTGATAATATTGTAGTGGTTTCTCTTACAAAAGATCCAAGGTTACACCAATGGACAAATCACATACTTTATAAGTATCACCTCTTGAGGTATTGTTATCAAAGGGGTGAATTTGTAGTGAGCAGAGTACCCGTTTAAGAGAACGTGGAAGACCCCTTGACTAAAGGCATATCTTAGTAGAAGCATGAGTATCATGTGAGAGCTAGCAGACTGAATATTGTTAGTAGTTAGATCTAGTGTAATTATTATTATGTTGGATTTAGTTACCTAGAACCAACTTCTATGTACTTTATGATAAACATGTATTCATTATTTTGAATATTAATTAACTACTTATCACATCATGATTGTTCTTATGTGTGAAATAGTATGTGATAATGTCCTAAGAGTAGCCGTTGAACTAAAAGGTCATAGTAGTTCCCTGGTATGAGGAGAACTTAGAAGTTCTATGAAACTATTCATGAATATATGTTCTATATCTGGATGATATCATTTGAGGGACAAAATGATAAATGCTATTAGGGATGAAGACTTATAGGACTTTGAGGCACCTTATCATTGTGTACTCCTTTGGTAATATCCAATAGGATATTATGAGAACAAGACCCACTAGTAGGAAATCCACATTTATAAGTGTCATTGGATGTTCCTATCTACAGACACGTGTATTTGTCCTTAGACTTTGAGATTATTATTAATGAGTATTATGAGTCACGCACTTAGATGTATTGATAAAAACTGTGATGATAGATGTTCATGAAAAGGTAGGATATGTTGGGTGTATCAGAAGTAATATTGCATTAATGAATAATGTGAGAAAGGATTTATCCCTTTTGTTCATTAAAGAAAGTTAACATCTTAGGATCTTTGATGGAAATGATATATCCTAAATAAATCCATGGCCATGGTGTTCTATAGGCAATTTCTATTTTCGTAAAATCAAAGAAAGAGATAATCGAGCATATAGGTTGATGGAGGCATACAACCTGCTCTATTTGAGATACTGTGATAATGGGATTATATTACATGGTAAGTGTCTGTATGAGGTGACATTTCATTGCAGCATTAACTTATTTCTCTATGGGTTCATGAGGTGTTTCTAGATGCTAACCTTGGAATTAGGCTATTTTGTTGAATTCCACTGAGAAAGAGGCTTAGAGGGTCGCACACTAAGTGTATCCAAAATCTTAGTTAAATAATATATAATTATTTATTTTTAAATAAGATTAATAAATATTAATCCAAGTTATGGTTTAGTAATTATTCATGTATGCTTGATTGCGTCTATTTTGTCACTAGTTATTCGATAGAATATATTGTGAGTGGAATATTTAATAAATATTTATTTATTATTTAATTAATATAATATTTATTTATTTATTGGAAAATAATGCAGTGATATTTAGTTAATAAATAAATAGACATTATTCAAGGTCTGATAAATATTGTGGAGGAATGGCGGACCGAGTTTAATGGTTCGGTGAGAAATTATAAATATTGAATATTATTTGATTAAATAATATTTTACTATAATTCACAAGTTAAGTGTGTGTCGAGAAATAATTATATTACTATTATTATTTGACATGGGGTTTTGCAGGGATTAAATAAATAATAAGGGAACTTGTGTAATTATTTTATTCTAACCCTAGAAATATAAATACCTAATTATGTTAATTTTTTCATAAGCCAATTCATTTGAGCACAACAGATTTGGAGAAAACCTCTTAATCCTAGAGAGCCCAATTCTCCAAAAATGCTCTCAAGAACAGAGAGAAATCCTCATCCATCGGATCAAGGAGAATGATTTGGAAGAAATTCTTGAGGTGATCAAGGCAGAAAATGCAAGTACAAGGATCTTCCCTGATAGCACATGGAGTCTCCTTCGGTGACATCTAGAGATTTGTGGAACACGTGTGGATCACCGCTAGAGGAAATCTACACTTGGTTTCTATAACTCAATGATGGTGCATCACAGATCTATCATTGGACACATCAACAAAGAAATAATTCCTTAGATGTAATTCTTATTTAATTAAATTAATTATAAACAATATGTACTGATCTCTTATCTCTTGGTTCTGAAATGATTACCCTTGTTTGATCTCATTGATCAATTCTATGAATCACAACATTCATCATCATATAGATCTTAGATTGATCATCAATTATGAAAAAAAGAAAAGTTGGGCACCACCCTTCCTTCACTTCCGCTGCACCTAAAACTTATAGTAATTTCTTTTATAGAAGCCCAAGTGGTAGTCATAAATTTCATTATGGTCTCTTCTAGAGTGAGACTTAGATATTTAGTGATGGTCCTTATTGTGATTTAAATCCCAGCACCCTATAATGATAACCTTTCCCTTGTTGTTTTGGCTACTAACCCTGAAAATTATTTTGATGGTTATAATCAACATAATTTAATTCTTTTGTATATATACCTTGGGTTTGTGGTTGTCAGCCTACTATTATGTCCATCTTCTTTATCAGAGATTCCATTTGTTCCACCATCCAACTATTGTTGTCGACCATGTGCATGCCTCTTCATGGTGTACCTTCATTCTGCCATTGGAAGTTGTTGTTTGTCATCTCATCTAGTAGAATGTAGCTTTCTTCTAGAAATTTCTTCATTAACGATCCTCCAGATGCAGCATCTAGAATTGACTTATTTCCCTATGAAATACCCTTATAGAAGTTTTGGATTAGCATCCAAGTTTCTATTCTTTGATGTAGGAATTTCCTAATCAAATATTTAAAGTTATCTCATATGCTATACAACAATTCATCCTCAAATTGATTAAAATTTAGAATGTTTACCCAAATATCCATATATCTGGATAAAGTAAATAAGTAGGCGAGAAAATTCCTTTCTATCTCATCCCATGTAGTGATGTAATGTACTGACATGCTATGGATTCATTCCCAAGATCACCCTCATAAATAAAATTGAAACGGGTGAAGCCTTACCACATTTCTTGAGACATTGGAAAACTGGAAGGTGTCTCAAAGATAGAAGAAACTACTCAGGTTCATGTTTAGGTCTTCATGAGCGAGGCTAGAAAATTGTATTGTATTGGAGATTATCTGGAAAATTGATGGATTCATCTTGAAATGTGTAGTGGATACTAATAGTACAAGTATGTTTGGATGATCACCAATGTTATAAGGTCTATTGTAGTCCACCAGTGCTCATAATTCAAGATCCATTTGTTGTGCACCTCTAGAGACTTGATTTTGATGTTCCACACTAGCCATTTTTTATTCTTCTTTGTGCTTCCTCAAGTGTTATTTAGTCTTAGGATCAAAATCAAGGGTTTCCTTCCCTTTTTCTTGAGTGTAGTGGGTGTGCATAAAATTTTTAAAAACCCGAAACCCACAGCACAAACACACCCCATGTAAAAAAGGAAATTAAATAAAATGATAAAAATTTAAAAACCAATAAAAAATAGAAATCATCCCCAGCAACAGCGCTATAAATTTTATCACTCATGGGGCATCGTTAGTTTCCTACGGGGCTAACCAAATTAAATTATTTATAAAATAATCAAAAATTGAAACTAACTAATTAAAATATAATCATCGGTAAGTTTGAGGTCAAACCCGTGGAGATGATGAAATCGGTTTTTAGGAATTTTAAAGAAAAATGATTGATTGGATTGATTTTGAGAAAGGGAAAATATGAGAACCCATATATTTAATACACTATACTTCATGATTTATTATATAAAGTTATACATAATACAATCCCAAAATATCAATAATCCTAGTGTATTTGGGAAATTAGGAACATAGGATAACAACTTGAAACATTATTACAATGACATTATTGAAAACTTCCTTAACATGCTCCTAAAATTTCATCATTCTTCTAAAACTACACAAGATAACCTGGGGATATACATAAGAAAGGGATGAGATATAAAGTCCATTAATGGAATAAAAAATCATAAAATAAGGTAAAGTAGTACATGTGATCCAATATTAATATCAAGGTAACATCATAGGGGTGTGAATCATAATCTTGAATAATGAGGCACGATATAACATGGTAGTATAAAGGTAACATTGGAATGTGGAAACAACATAAAACATGTCATCATAAATATTAGTCAAGGATAAACACCAAGAAAACATAATATCGTGTGATTAGGATAACCTCATGTGCACCATGCATGGAATCTCATGAGATAAAAACATTACCCAATTCATTTTAGGGCTATAAAATTTTAGGTCCACCTGTCACTTTCATATCATGTACATGCATAAATGTGCCACATAGATCATACAACATAAGGATATATTTCATAAATTTTAACCCCCATAATTAAGGAGTGTAGGTTAAATACATGTAAATCCCCAATAAATTAAGGATAGGTACAATTAGGTGAATATCCTTGAGTGGAAATGGAGACAGGTATTCACTACACAAATGTTTGGCATAGAAAATTGTAAGTTAATTTTGACAAAATAACAGGTGTAAAGAAAGGTTTATATACGGGGTGAATTAGAGATAAAGGGGTCTATAATTACTTGTAAATAATAAGGATAGTAAAAATGGATATATAAAAACATATCCCAACTTGAACAATTTGAAATCAAAAGGCATGGCACAAAAAAGGTGCTTGAATAAAGAGGAGAATGGGAGGATCCCTTACTTTGAGAGGGCGATTCAAAAAAATTAAGAGGAGATTATTAAAAGCTTGTAGAAACCTTGGAAGGGATATAGATATGGAAAGGTAGAGTATTTTCATTCTCCAAGTGTTTTTAATAAAGAGTAATGGGATGTTGGGTGGGTTTATATAGAAAAAGGGAGAATATTTTTTATTAATTTCTAAACTAAGGTTTTAAACTCTATATGGTAAAGTAATCAAAACCACAAAACTTCCCATGGTTTTTTCCTATTTTTTCTACAAAAGAGGAGTGGTTTTCATTATTTTATAAGGATAATAACCTAACTTGTTAAAGTAATACACTTGGTGATGTGGAAATGAGTCATGTTTATAAAGAATTGATTTTAAAACCTTAAAATATAATATATGTTTTGGAGGATTCATTAAGGGTATATAAAATTAATAAAATAACATCAAAAACTAATTATTTTAATGGGTAAATATATATTTGGTCGTGGATACCTTTATGGCATATATTTCATCACTTTTGGGTTATTATGATGTCATAATACACACCGTCTATTTATACCGTATTTAATTTTTTCTCAAAAATTATATTGTCTCTAAAAATTATGAAAAATTCACTAATAAATAATTTTAACATGTTTATTTAAAAAATAATATTTATATTATCAAAATAAACCTATAAATATGATCATTTATATTTTTAAATCAAAATATCCGTTTATTGAAAAATATTAGTTTTTTACAATAACAATTTTATGACCCTTATAAAAATTATTTTTGACTTTGTAAAATTATATTATAAATTATATTTAATAAGTATTATTTAATAATTATATTTTATTAAAATATCATTTATTTAAAAAAATTGTTGTAAGAACCCAATTTTTCTATCAGGTATGAATCCTTTGAATTTTGGTCTAACTCTTTGTTTTTTGCCTAAGATGGATGTCTAATGAGTTCACAAAGGTTACGGGGGTGTCTAAGGCTTGTTCGGAGCTCTGAACCCCAGCCAATGGAAAAATGCACTAGTCACATGGTTAGAAGAAACCATGCTAGCGAGTCTGCATGGTTTCTCCTAACTATGTGGGGCTTTCTAGAGGGTCAAGTATGGCACGTGACTTTCCCTAACTGTATTCCCAAGGTTGCACACCCGTTTAGTTGGACTACAATTTTTAACAGAGCAAAGTATCATGGTTGGTGCATGGTTTCTCAAACCTTGCATCCAAACCATGTGGGGTCCCCCTTTAAGTAGTTTCATGCACATGATTGGTATACGGTTTGGCCAACTGTGTGGACAAACCATGTGCCCCCTTAATTTTGTGTGAATTTACCATTTTTTCATTAAATCTTTATATCTTTACCCCCACCTCTTGTTTATTATTTCTAGCATCAGGGAGCTCCATTTGTTCTCTTGTTGAGCTCCTTTAAATCTCTAACCTAGGTTCTTTAATTCTCGTTCGTCTGGACTCTGATTATTCCATCATCGATCTCACTGGATAGCCATTAGTGTTTGATCTATTCCTCTTATACCTTTCTATATCTGTCTTCATCTATATGGAGTTATCAAGGTGCAGGATCATATGCCCTATTTTTAGGTTGTTCATCTATTTTTTAATTTTCTCTCAATATCGACCAAATAAAATAATGGAACTCAACAAGTGATCCTCTACAGTCATAAGGTAGGTGGTCTAGTATTTATCTCTCAAGTCTTATTATTTTATACTATGCACTATGACACTGAACATTGGATTCTCTGTGTGTTTCCCTAAAAATACACATGAAGCATGTTTAATTAAATGTATTTGATAAGAATCGATCATTGTTACTCTATGCATGTTGGGTTAGTACCCCGTTATCTAGTTCCACCCATTGAGGTATTCTAATGGATTTTCCTTGATGTTTTAAATGATTAAAGGACCCATAACATCTCTTAAATGGTTTGGGCATGACTTCAATCTATGATGACTATAATTAAAATGGAATGGAGTGAGTGTTGAGCCTATGTCACTTGTTTAAATGGAGTGATTGTTATGCCCTTGCTATCATTAAATGTAAATGGGTTATAAATTAAATTCTTTATCTTTATAAAGCCTTTAATGCTTCTTATATCTTATGAATGTGGTCATGGGGACCCCTAATAGTTATGGTAACTGAACATGGAGACCCTATATTGTGATAATGGTCAAGGCATCCCTATATTGTGATATCGAGCATGGAGACCCTATATTGTGATATTGGACATGGTGTCCCTTACTACTATGATACTAGGCATGGTGTCCCTATATTGTGATATCGGGAATAGTGTCCCTAACTACTGTGGCACCCTTATATTGTGATATCGGGCATGGCGTCCCTTACTACTGTGATACTGGGCATGACGTCCCTATACCATCATACTGGGAATAGTGTCCCTATTTTGTGATACTAGGCATGGAGTCCCTTACTACTATGATATTGGGCATTACGTTCCTTGAAACTTGTTTAGAGGAATTCTGGTATGGGCCTAAGTAGGTGGTGTCAGTCTGGTTTTCCTTTAGGAACTAGAGATAACCATTTTATAGTTGTTATTACTGTTTTTCATTATTATATATGCACACTGTCATATTATGTACATGGACTGGATATTTATAGACATCGATGGTGGTGGCCTACTAAGTTTATCTCACGCCCTATTCGGGCCACTGATGGTACCCGAGCATACTATATGCTTGTAGGTGTAGATAAGGGGAAGCATCCACTTATGGATACATAACTTCTTGCATGAATTATGATGGGATAATGGTAGCATATGATTGAGATAGATCTCAGAATAATTGGATAGATTTTGGCCTTTTTTATCCTTTAGTATACCATGTACTGTATTGACTGCATGCTTCCATGTATACATGTTTTCCCTATTTTGTAGAGACATGAAATCATTATCTTTTTTATATGATTCAGTTTACCTTTTATTATTATTATTTAATGATTGTATGTTTATATAATGTTTCTGCTACGATGGGTTACTGGTCCAGTTTTTTATATGTGCTTTCATTGTCTTCTCCATTATTGATATGCTTCCGCTATTTATTAATCTATCTTTTTCACCATTGTGCTACTCTAACCAAAGGGAATAGTCTCCCCATAGACACACCCTAGGCCCTCACTACTATTCAAAATCCTCTAGCGTATGGGGAGGCATGCTTGAGGCCATGTGGCCCACCATTTCGAGGTACCTTTGACTGGGACTTGGGTTGGGATGTCACAAAGTGGTATCATAGCATTTTATTTTCTTACCATACTATTTTGAGACAATAGACAGGAGATTAGGAAGGTTTTGGAGTTTGGTAGTGAGATGTTCCCTGAGGATAGCTAACCTGTGTGTAGAGAAAATCCAAATTTCCATGGATGGAAATTGCTATTTTTTGTATTATGATTATTAGTTTTTATTTAATTCCACCATTGGGTGAAGCACTTGAATTATAAGTTTATTTTTGTTATAATGATTTAGGTTTATCTTTTATCCTTGGTCTGATTAGATAAGGTCTTATAAGCATTGATCATTCATCATTTTAGGCACCTTGTAGGAAATTCACATTCATGAATATGCCATTCCATATAGGATCATTGTGTTGTTTTCATTTACATTGATTTCCATGAGTGCTTGAACTATTATAAATAGAATTGTTATTGGATAATGATTCTTGTAAGGAATTGAGAAACATAGTTGATACTTAGAGTGTCTGTCGTAACCTAAATAATGTTTTATTTTTTAGGATATAGTAGACACCCTAATAAATCAACTATGGCATGTTGAGTCATGTAAAATTGGTTTTATGTACTGGAACATGTTATGGTATGGATTAAGTGGATGAAACACTTTGGTTCGTAAGGTGTATGAGACCTTATGGATCAGAAGTGGTAAACCATTAAGTTCAACCATCTAAAGAGAAATTTATATGTGATAAAAATTTAATTATATGAAATTATAATTGAAAAACATAGATCTTGGCCTAGTCCTGGTCTTAGTAGTGGGTAGTAGGTAACATATCTTATGTCCAATATAAATGCTCTTATCATCTAGACCTGATTCTTTGAGCTGGAAGAGGGGTGTGACTATTTCATATAAAGGATTTTTATGTGTTCTATTCTTATATATATGGATTATTCCATTATAGAATCGTATCTCATGCATGTGTTTGACATTTTTAGAGCAATTTCTCCATGACATCCTCTGGTCATATGCTAGGAGGGTGGTGATGACCATGCCTTAGAGGTGGTGGGCCCTGAGTTGGAAGTTATACCTTCAGTAGTTCCTCCTATAGAAAATATTAATATTCCTGATGTAGGTGATGATTCCCAATTTCGAGGGGATTTCTTGTGGCTTATATAGATGATATAAGGAGCTATGTGTTCTTCCCTTTCTATGGGAGATCTAACTCAGGAGTTCCAGCAGCAGCATCTACCCACGTTTTTAGGGGATAGTGGAACACATGCTATATAGCTATGGATTGATATGGTTATGTATATATTTGATCATATAGATACACCTCCTAATAGGATATTTAAACTTTATACTTTTATGCTTCTAGGATCTTCCAAACACTGGTGGGATATCCTAAACTAGGCAGGTCAGTATCAGGAAGTGACTTGGAGGGATTTCCAGTCAAGATTCTTTGATTATTTCTTCCCTGAGACCCTGAGATCTGGTCATACTATGTAATTCATGAAACTATAATATGTTTATATGATAGTTATGGACTATTCACCTCATTTTATAGAGATTTATCACTTTGAACCTATCTATAAGGTTGACGATCCAGTGAAAGTGATATGATTTGAGGATTTCCTAAGGCATCCTATTCATTCTTAGGTGAATGTTTTCCCATTGACTACCATATCTAACATAGTTAATTAGGACCTTATCACTGAGTGGAACCTAAGGGAATAATACTATGTGATATAGGGTGATTCAGAATCGAGGCAAGGTATTGATTCAATTATCAGTCAGAAACAACACTTTAAGACTGTGCATGTGAGCAGAGGCATCCATTTAACACCCACATATAGTTACATGGTATGTTAACAGTATGGGAATCTTGGGTATAATAATCCATAGTGTTCTGGAGACCCTATTGAGTGCCAAGGTTGTGGAAGATTGGGGTATCTTCAGTGTTTCTATAGGACCATCCCATCAGTGCTAAGTGGGAGAGCATCCGTGCTAGCTCCACCTTCAGGAGCAGGTTTAATGGAACCTATCCCGAAAGGTAGTTGGAGTAATAGTGGCCATATAGGTAGAGGAGGAGGTTGTGTTCATAGTATTCAGGCTTCTGATATATAGCACTGGCAGAGTGGACCCACTCTAGGTACTTAGGTTCTAGCATAGGTCCATGGATCATGCCATATTTACACAGTGCATCCTATACCAAAGGAGAAGGATGTTGGACCATCTACTATTTGAGGCACTATTATAGTAACCTATGCTATCGTTTATACCTTATTCAAAATAGTTTCATCACATTCTTTCATATTTTTTTCTATTATGGAGATCCTGGGGCTTGATGTTTAGTTTTCTAGTGGTGTTATGACACTTGAAACTTTATTGGGTATATGTTCAAAGAGTATACGCCAGTGTAAGTACTACCCCCTTGAAGTAGGAATCCATTGTTTCTTATGGTAACTCTTCATCCTTGAGATGATTGTATTTGATGTCATTATCAGGATAGAATGGTTCTTACTTGTCATGCCTATGTATATTTTTATCATTAGAGGGTGTCGTTTACATCACCATAGGGTGGTAATTATATTCACAAAGGTGAGTGAGATGTCCAGTTAGGTAGAGATGGACCAGAGCATATTGGGATAGGTGGAGTGACCACCCAGATTTCTAGCCTTTTATAGAGTAATAGGGGTTACATCATGTTGAGTTCCCTCTTATAGTTGATCAATTCAGGGATGTTTTCCCTGATGACTTTTCTAGAATACCTAATGAGAGATAGGTATATTTTACTATCGATCTAGTGCTTGTAGTTTCACCAGTATCCATTCCTCCTTATAAGATGGCTACTAGTGAGTTGAAGGATATCAAGAGGCAGCTATAGGATTTAGAGGCTGAAGGTTTTATATAGACTAGTAATTCTCCCTGGGGTTCACTAGTTCTTTTCTCCAAGAAGGAAGATGAAACCCTCCGGATTTGCATGGATTACTAGAAATTGAATAATCTTACAGTGAAAAATCAGTATCCCTTAACTCATATAGATGATCTTTTTAACCATCTCAAATGTGTGAGGGGGGTCTTGAAGATCGACCTGAGATCGGGTTATCATCAGGTTCAAGTTAGACCTTTAGATATTCCATATACAAATTTCCATATTCAGTACAACTTATATGAATATCTCATGATTTCATTCGACCTTATGAATGAACCTACCATCTTCATGTATTTTATCAATAAGGTTTTCCATCCCTATATGGATTCCTTCATAGTGGTCTTTGAAGATGACATCTTGGTGTATTCTCATACTCTAAGTGACCACACCACTCATCTTGAGGTCATTTTGAATACACTGAGAGAGAACTCGCTATATGTTCATCTCAGTAAATGTCACTTATGGATTGACAAGGTACACTTTATGAGTCATATTATCTCAAAGGAAATAGTTTCATTTGACCCAAAGAAGGTGAGAGTTTTGGTTACCTAGGAGCATCTCAAAAACATATTTGATATATAGAGTTTCTTGGGGCTAGCTAGTTACTACATACATTTTATATAGGACTTATCAAACTTATCAGCACCTCTTATGGGATTGAATAAGAAGGTTGTGAAGTTTATATGGTTTTATTCTTGCGATAAATCCTTTTAGAAGCTGAAAGAGAGATTTAATTCAGTGCCAATATTGATTCTTCCGTAGTCGGGAAGAAGCTATATAGTATATTGTGATGTATTAGGTATTAGGATAGGAGCAGTTTTGATGTAGAAAGATTGAGTTATTGTGTATGGTTTGTGTAATCTGAGGCATCATGATCAAAATTACCTAATGAAAAATCTCGATTTAGTAGTTATTTTTCATTCCTTTCATTGTTGGAGGAATTACCTACTAGGATATCTTTTTGCGGTGTTTATGGACAACAAAAGCCTCAGGTGTATTTTTACACAGCTATACATGAATCTTAGGCAGCAAAGATGGGATGAATATCTATAGTTCTTCATCTTCCAGCTTTCCTATATGCCTAGAAAGGGAAATACTATTGTTGATGCTCTGAGTAGGAGTACACAGACATAGGCAGTTCAGGAGGCCAGTAGCGAATAAAAGCTTATGGATTTGTTTTCTGATATGTACATCGAGGTGAAGGACCATCATGGATAGTTTTTACTTGCATCCTTATCAGTTACCTATTAAATTTTGGATAGAGTGAATTTGAGGAAGTTTTTAGAACATAAAGGCTTGGTCCTATGAGAGATTATTTCTGGTGAGGACCTGCATCCGGATTAGTCTATCAATGGTGAAGACATTATGCATATACATGGGAATATCTAGGTTCCCACGAATATGATATAGGATTTGATGTGAGAGTCACATGCTTCTCAATGGGAAGTTCATCTAGGAATCCCCAAGATGTATTGTGATATGTACCAAAAATATTGGTGGCTAGGGATGAAGCATCAGATAATGGGTTTTATCACTAGGTGTTTCACTTGTCAACAGGTGAATCCGGAGCACCAATGACCTCCTATATTTTTATAGACATTACTAGTCTTGGAATGTAAATGGGAGGATGTTGTGATGGATTTTTTGTTGGATTACCTAGATCACCTTGAGGTAGTGATACAGTTTGGGTATTCATGGATCGACTGACAAAAGTATCCCACTTCCTTCCTATTCAAAAGACTTTGTTAGTTGATGAGATTGGAATATTGTATGTGTGTGCCTGAATGGCCTGAAGGCCTTCATTTTTTTATTGATTTTGATAACCCATATTTCAAGGGATGAGAGGGAACCCTTACAAGGCCCGTAGGCTCAGAGATTACATGGCCCGTAGGCTTAAGAGATTACACGACCCGAAGGTCTTTAGGGAATTCAACCAGACTATCTACAAGGAACTGCCCCTCCCCAGCATCTGCATCTTGATAGTATCTCTCCACCTTTTCATGACTGTCTGGCTAGGCTTCCTGTGCAAGCACAGGCTGGTACCGATGGCATAGCCATACCCTCTCATTCTGAAAATCCATTTGGCTCTGCTCTGGTGAGTGTACCTGCTCTGAATCCTCTTCTGGGGCTGCTCCTTTTTTGTAGTGTGTCTGGGCCTGCATTCATGTGGCCCGAAGGCCTTGGGGTGGCCCTAAGTCCTTAAGGTGGCCTGAAGGCCTTGAGAATCAACTGGCCTGAAGGCCTTGGGTGGCCCGAAAGCCTTGCAGGACCCGAGAACCAAACCAGTGGCCTGAAGGCCTAGATGGATGAATAGTTCCGTCTGCTACAGTACCGAACAATGCCTGCTACAGTACTGCTACAGTAACCCGGAAATATGCCTCCACCGGGATTTGATCCTGGGTATCTTGGATGCACCTAGCGAGTCCTCACCAACTGGGATGAGGCTCTTATGCAATATTGTATGTGTGTGAGATCATACAACTACACGGGGTCCCTCATACTATTGTTTCATATAGGGATTCTCACTTTACATCAAGATTCTGGCAAGGTTTTCAAAGAGATATGGGTACACAAGTTCTTCTGAGCACAAATTTTCACCCTCAGACCAACAGCCAATCAGAATGGACTATACAAGTGTTGTAGGATATGCTCTGAGAATGTTTCCTTGATTTCATCATTTCTTAGGTAAATCGTATCTCTCTCATCAATTTCAACTACAATAAAAATTATCAGGCTACGATTAATATGAATCCTTATGAGGCCCTATATGGTAGGTCATTTAGTTCACCCTTGTGTTGGTTAGAGGCAGGAGAGGCAGCGCTACTTGATCCTCATATCATTCAGGAGGCTTCAGAGTAGGTTTAGCTGATTAGGAAGTGGATGTATACTTCTTAGTCTATAAAAAATCTGATGTCGATCACCGTCAATGACCACTAGAGTTTGAAGTTGGGGATCATGTTTTCTTATGGGTATCACCCAGACTTGGGCATAGACAAATATATAGGTAAGGTAAATTTTCACCGTGCTTTGTCAGGCCTTTTTAGATTCTAGAAAGAGTCATCCTGGTAGCCTATTGGTTGTTATTATCTTATAGGTATTATTCCATGCATGATTTCTTCCATGTTTTATAGCTTTGTTGTTATCATGTTGACTCATCTCATACTTTTGATCCCAAGGATGTAGAGTTGTATGTTGATGCTTCTCTTGAGGAGTATCCTGTATGCATCATTGACAGGAGCATGAAGGCTCTCCGAGGTTGGTTTGTCCCTTGGTATGGGTGTTATGGCAACATGTCCAGGTATAGGATGAGACTTGGGATCAGGAGGCCAACGTACATGCTCAGTGTCTGGATTTGTTATTAGACAAAGTTTTTCAACCCTTGGAAGGTGAACTTGGGGATGAGTTCCTTTAAATGGGGGAGATTATAAGAACCTAATTTTTATATGAGGTATAGATCCTTTAAATTTAGGTCTAAATCTTTTTTTTTTGTACCTAATATGGATGCTTAATGATTTCACAGATTTTATGAGGGTGTAGGGATTTTTCAAAGCTCAAAACCCTGGCTGATGAAAAAAATCACTAGTCACATGGTTAAAAGAAATCATACGAGCCAATCCACAAGGTTTCTCCTAACCGTGTAGGGATTTCTAGAGGTCCAAATAGGGTGTACATATTTCCTTGACTATGCACCTAGGGATGCATGCCCATGGTGTTGCCCTGTAATTTTAGTAGAGCCAAGTGGCATGGTTGGCACACGGTTCTTCAAACCGTACAGGGCCCCCCTTGAGGTAGTTCTATGTGCATAGTTGGTGCACGATTTGGCCAACCACATAGTCAAACCATGTGCCCCCTTAATTTTTTATGAATTTAAAATTTTCTATTAAATGTTTATATCATTACCCCCACCTCTTGTTTCTTATTTCCAATGGTAGGGAGCTCCACTTCTTCTCCCATTGAGCTCCTTTGAAGCTCTAAAATAGGTTCTTTAATATCTCGGTTGTTCAAACTCTGATTCTTCCACCATTGGTATCATTGGATAGCTATCGATGAGTAATCTATCCCTCTTATTACTTTATCTGTTTGTCTTTCTCTCAATGAATTTATTGAGGGGCAGGCTCATATTCCCTATTTTTAGGGTGTTCATCTGTTTTGTCATTTTCTCTCGATCTGGACCAAATCAAAGGTTGATAATGGACAAGTGATTCTCTACATGCATGAGGTAGGTGATCTAGTATTTATCCCTAAATTCTTGTTGTTTTATTCTATGTGTCGTGATATCACACACTAGATTCTCCATGTTTTCCCCTAAAAATACACATGAAGCATGTTTAATTAAATGTCTTTGATAAGAATTGGTTATTTTTACTCTATACATGTTGGGTTAGGAACTCGTCATTTGGTTTCACCCCTTGAGGTGTGCCAATGGATTTTCCTTGATGTTATAAATTATTAAAGGACCCAAACCATCTCTTAAATGGTTTGGGTATGATTTCAATCAATGGTGACTATAATTAAAATGGATTAGAGTGAGTGGTGATCCCACATCACTTGTTTAAACAAAGATAAGGTTACACTCTTACTATTATTAAATGTAAATGGGTTATAAATTAACTGTTATATCTCTCTAAAGCCTTGGATACTTCTTATATCTTATGAATATGGGAATGGAGACCCTCAATAATTATGGTAATTGTGCATGGAGACCCTATATTGTGATACTGGGCATGGTATCCATATATTGTGATACTGATCATGGAATCACTACATTGTGATATCGGTCATGGAATCCCTTACTACTATGATATTGGGTATGGTGTCCCTATATTGTGATACCAAGCATGGTATCCCTTACTACTATGATACTAGGATGGCATCCCTATATTGTGATATCGGGCATGACGTCCCTTACTACTATGATATTGGGCATGGTGTCCCTATACTGTGACATTGGGAGTGGAATACCTATATTGTGATATTGGGAATAGAGTCCCTTACTACTATGATACTGGGAATTTCATTCCTTGATACTTTTTTATAAATATTCTAGCATGGGAAGAAGTAGGTAGTGTCACCCTAGTTTTCCTTTAGGAACCAGAGCTATCCATTTTATAGCTATTATTAATTATTTTTATTATTATATATGAACACTTACATGTTATATACACATATTGGATATTTAAAGACATTGTTGGTGGTGGCCTAATGAGTTTATCTCACACTGTATCTCGACCGTCAATGGTGCCTAGGTCGACTATATGATTTCAGGTGTAGATAAGTGGAAACATACACTTATGGATGTGTGACTTCTTGCATGACTTAGGATGGGGGATTAGTAGTAGATTACTAAGCTAGAGCGCTAGATGCTTGGATAGATTCTGTACTTTTTTATCTTTTTGTATACCATGTACTGTGTTGACTTCATGTTTTCATGTAAACATGTTTTCTCTATTTTGTAGAGATATGACATCATCATCTTTTATATATGATTCAGTTTACTATTTTTTATTATTATTTAATTCTATGATGTTTATATCATATTTATGCTATGGTGGGTTACTAGTCCAGTTTTTTATATGTGATTCTTCTATCTTCTCTATTATTGATATGTTTCCACTATTTATTACTCTATCTTTTTCATCATTGTGCTACTATGACCAGATGGCATAGTCTCCCCATGGACACACCCTAGGCCCTCACTGCTAGTCAATAGCCTCTAGCGTATGGGGAGGCATGCTTGAGGGCATGTGGCCCACCGATTCAGGGCACTTCTGAGTGGCACATGAGTTGGGAATTAACATTAAGTAATTCATCAAAAGGAGTGTCTTGATTGGAACTATATATTTACCAAAAATACAATTTGAGTTTTGTTGTATTAAAATCTAATTTTTATCAAACTCATTATCTAATAATTTAAAAATTAATATTAAAAATGGATAAATATAATCATTTTTTTATTAAAAAGAAAAAACATAAAAATTCATACTATTATGGTTTAAGTACATATCCCTTTATAACAAAAGAGAATGGCATAAGGTTAGGGTGTGAGATGGTGATATTTCCATGGGGTGGTTTGGAAAACATAGTTTGGGTTGTAATCTCAATGAGCTTAAACCTTTACCATAAACAGTTTCTCTCATTCTTTAGTTGTAGAATATCAAATTGGTATTGGTCAAGGGAAAAGGCCAATGATGTTATCTCCCTTGAAATCTCTGATAAATGGGCTTCATATGGTATAATCCTATGGTATGAGGTTATTTATCCTTACTTCTATATCAATTGGACTTTATCATAACCTTATATATATACTAATCTTAATGGTAAATGTACAATGTAAATAATATCAATGGTTATGATGCTTAAAAGTCATTTAAATCCAATAGGATATAACTTATAATGATCCAAAATAACTAAATTAATGGATGTGTTTTATATAGATACATTACTTAAAAATGCATTTATTCATTCAAAAATGTAATTTCATTTATAATATTTTAGGTCATTACATTATTCCCCCCTTCAAAAATTTAATCCTTGAAATTTACATTTAAAACACTAAAATAGATGATGGTACTTTTGTTTCATCGCCTCTTTTGATTCCCATGTTGATTCATCAAACTCGTGGTTTCACCATAACACTTTGATTAGTTGAGTTGTCTTATTTCATATAACCTTGTCTCTGTGATCTAATATCTTCACCACCTACTCCTCATATGAAAGATCATCCTTCAATGGTACTACTTCTAAATTCAGTACATGTGATGGCTCTAGTATGTACTTCCTCAAGATGGATTCATGGAACACATATTGTAATTAAGATAGGTTAGGTGGGAGTTCTAGTTGATAGGTCACCACTTAGATGTGATTAAATATCTCAAAGGGTCCAATGTATTCAATACTAATCTTTCCATTCTTCTCAAACCTCGTAACTTTCTTCCATTGAGATATATAAAGGAAAATATTATCTTTGACCTCATACTCCATGCCTCATCAATGATTATTTGCATATATTTTATGTTGACTTTGTGCAGATTTCATATGTCACTGAATGGTTTGAACCATATCTATCATCTCTTGGATAAGATCAAGTCCCATCATCTTCTACTCTCCAACTTCATCACAACATGTTGGAGTCTGACACCTCTTCCCATACGGACCCTCATAATGTTTCATTTGAATATTATAATTGAATCTGTTGTTATATGAGAACTCCACTAGGTGGAGGTGTTGAAACCAATATCCTTGGAAATCCATTGAGCATGATCTCAGCATATACTCTATAGTTTGAATGGTTCTTTTAGACTGGTCATTCATCTGAGGGTAATAAGTTGTGCTAAATCTCAACTATATATCCAATGCTTATTGAAGGCTTCTTTAGAACCTCAAGGTAAACCTCAAATCTCAATCAAATACAATAGTGAGTAAAATTCCATGTATTCTTATCACTTCCCTTATATATATCTTAGTGAGTTGGTCAAGAGAGAAATATTCCTTGATAGTAATGAAATTTGATGACTTGGTAAGGCGATCGACTACCACCCAGATGGCGTTATTGCCTTTAGGGTCCCGGGGAGTCCTGTGAAAAAACCCAAGGTTATGTTTTCCCATTTCTATAATGATATGGGAAATGGTTGTATCATACCCTCAGACTTATGTCATTCTGCCTTGACTTGTTGGCATATGATGAATCGTGATGCAAACTCCATAATTTCTCTCTTCATGTAATCCCACCAGAATTTTTGCTTGAAATCTCTATACATCATAGTGATTCCTGGATGAATAGATAAGGATGAGATGTTCACATAATCCAAAAGTTCCCTCTTTAGTTCTGGTTTTTATGGGACACATATCCAGGTTCCAAACCTTATAACTCTATCTTCAGCAAAGTTGAACTCCAGAATATTCACTACCTTCTTATGTAGCAACTCGTCATCTTTCTAAGCCTCCTTGATCCTCTCAAGAATGGATAGTTGATTAGTTATTTGAGAAAGGTAGGATGAATATCCTTTTATTATTCTGATATTCATCTTTTTCATATCCAAGAATATTGAATCCTTTGCAATCCTTATCATGGATAGAGTTGTGAGATCCTTTCTACTTAGAGTATCTACCACTTTGTTTACTTTCCTACGATGGCGATGGATTAGAAAATCATAATCCTTGACCAGCTCTAACCACCTCCATTGGCGCATATTGATATCCTTTTATGTGAATATATACTTGATGATTTTATAGTCCATGTATATGCCACACTTCTCCCCATAAAGATAATGTCTCCAAATATTTAATGTGAAGATCAATGCAGCCAATTATAGATCATGAATTCCTATAAAAAAACTAAAATTTAGTAATGTTTTTTTATATTTTTTAGAAAACGTTTCTAAGACATGTTTTTATGAAAATATCTCTAATTTTTTCACATTTTTAAAAAAAACGCTAATTTATCCAAATTTTTTAAAAAGCATCGCTAATTTAGCCATGTTTTTCAGGAAACAAGACAATTTTAAATTTAACAACATTTTTAAGAAAACATGGCTATTTTAGTGACATTTTTAACACTATTTTAAAACATTGCTGGTTATATATAAGTATGATTTTATTAATTCACACATATATAAATATAAATAAAATTTTAAAATTATATTTATATGTGAAAAATTATATTTATATACAAATACATTAACATATATTTAAATATCATAATATATATATATATAAACACACACACACACACACACACACATATATATATATATTTAAATAGCCCTCATGGTGAAACTCAGTGGTGGTCATCCCTGTGGGTCTCGGTGAGGGCTCAAGTTCGAGCCTCACAATGTTCTTTCCTGCATTTGTGTATTGCATGTCTGTATTGGTAATGTAGTTCATTTCCCTACATCGATATAAATATATATTTAGATATATATATATATAAACACACATGTATACATATATATATATATATATATAAACACACACACACACACACACACACACATATATATATATATAAACACATTATAAATATATAAATATATATACACATATATTTATAGATAAAAACACATATATATT
This sequence comes from Viscum album, assembly GCA_963277665.1. Lineage (NCBI taxonomy): Eukaryota > Viridiplantae > Streptophyta > Magnoliopsida > Santalales > Viscaceae > Viscum > Viscum album. The sequence continues at coordinate 1,836,374,961 of OY728129.1, forward strand.
TTAAATTTAGCCACATTTTTAAGAAAACATGGATAATTATATATATATATATAATTATAGTTCAATTAATTTACATAAATATATAAATAAAATTTTATAATTATAATTATATGTATGTATATAAACACATATATATTTATACATACACACACATAGATATATAAATACATACGTACATATATATATATGGGTGTGTGTGGAAACATACACGTGTACAGATATATATATAAACATATATATATTAATATATATATATATATATAATATTTTAATACTGAAATCTAGTAATATATGTTTAAATATATCATAATAGATTTTTATATTCAAAGTTTATTTTGATGAGCTAGTATGCCGATTAGTTATTGGTTCGTAGGTGCTGGGTTTGAATCTTCAAGGAGGTAGATTTTTATTTTCCAATGGGGGTGTGGTGATTTTTGTGTGAAATTTGGGTAGTAAGAGAGGGGTGTGGTTATGTCATGTGTGACGTGTGCGTGTGGGTGTGGAGGAGAGTTGGGGTGACGACGGGGAGTGGTGTGCAGGGGTAATTAAAAAAAAGGAAAAAATTATTGTAAAAAATTGGGTTTTTTTTATTAAAAAAATTATAAATTTCAAAAAAAAAGTTATGTTTATAGAAAATGTGGCTATTTAATGATTCATTTATCGATGTTTCTGAGAAACATCAATAAATAAATTATCATCATTTTAAAACTTCGCTAACGCAAAAAAAAATCGCTAAATTGCTTTTTTCTTATAGTGTGTCAGATAGTTATACTCATGGATATTTAATTGGTGGGAGGCATAAACTATCAATTTTTCATCTTACATGAGTACACAACCAAAACCCTTTTTAGACGCATCACTATAGATCAAAAATCTTTCCCTGATGGTGGGTAATGTGAGCATAGGTTCAATGATTAGCCTCTTTTTCAACTCTTTAAAATCTCTTTTTCACATTCATTGGTCCAGAAACACTTGAAACCCTTCTAAGTTAGCTTGGTTAGTGGGATTGAAAATCATGATAAGTTTCTCACAAATCGATGATAGTACCCAACCAATCTAAGGAAACTTTATATTTCCATCATATATGCTAATCTTGTCCATCCTTTAATTACGTTAGTTTTTTATGGATCCATAGATATCTCTTTATTGGTGATAACATTTCCTAGGAAAGTTACTTTCTACATAAAAAACTTGAATTTAATATACTTCACAAATAACTTTTCCTTTCTCAAAGTCTTCAATACAAAATTCAAATTCTCCTCATGTTCATACTTAATTTTAGAGTAGATAAGAATATCATCTATAAATACTACCACAAAATTTTCAAGGCAATCCCTAAAGATTTTATTCATCAAATCCATTAATATTTTTGGAGAATTAGTGAGTCCAAATGGAATCACTATGAACTCATAGTGCCTATACCTTGTATGAAAAATAGTCTTGGGGATATCCTCCTTATTTACCTTTACTTGATCATATCCTGAATGAAGATCCACCTCATAGAAGTACTAGGATCCACATAGCTGATCAAATGAGTCACAAATCTATGTAAAAAGATATTTTTCTTTATCATGATCTTTTTGAGCTTATGATAATCAATGCACAGTCACATTGACCCATCCTTATTATTGATGAAGAGGATTGGTGCACCCCATGGTAAAGCACTTTGGAATATAAACCCTTTATCTAGATTCTCTTGTAATCATTTCTTCAACACCTCAAGTTCAACAACGACCATTCTATATGGAGTCTTGGATATTGGCAAAGATTCAGGAATAATTTTGATTGAGAACTCAACCTATCGACTAGGAGGAAGACCAGAAAATTCTTTGGGAAACACATCGGTGAATTATCTCATAATGGTAATGTCTTTAAGGATGATCTTTTCCTTAGTATCGATCATTTGATCAAGATACACTTGATCATAGGGCAGTAATATTAATTCTTGAGATGATGATACCAAAGGAGATTCATCCTCCTCCTTGCACTTGTATAGAGTCAGAGGATGATTCCTGATATGAAGGGTGATTTTCTTCTCTCAAAAATTTATGTTGAATCTATACAAGGAAAGTCAATCCATGCCTAGAATAGTATTTAATTCTGTTAAAGGGAGTGTTAAAAGGTTTTATGTGAAATTTAGCCCACAAATTTGGATATGGTATGAGTTGTATGATTGGGATATAATAATTTAATCATTATCCATCTTCAATGATAACTCAACTTCCATATTTTGAGGTGGTTTTTGAATAGTTCTACTAAACTAGTGTGATATGAAATAATGAGTAGAACCAGAATCAAAAAGTATGTTCACTATTATTGAATGAATAACTAATGTACTTTTCACCACTTTTTTGTCAAGATATACTTTAGCAATTGTGATTTTATAGTATTTCCCTTTATCTATAGGAATTGCAGGTTATTTTTGTCGGTTATCATTGAAAAACCTTGGCTTAGGACATTGATTCTCATAATGTATTTATTTCTTGAAGTTGAAACATTAGACAATAGGATAAGGGTTTCTCAAAGAATTCCTTTCTTCCATCAGATTGGTGGGTTTCTCCCATTGATAATCATTAGTTAGGTTCCTTCATTCTCATACCTAAATCACTTCCTTATCCCCTTTAGTAAATTTCAAGATGATTTTTCCCACACTTTTGATAAGTGGGGTGTTGGACTTTCTTACCCTCATGAGATTTATCTATCACACCACCAGAATTAAATTCCATTATTCCCTTCCTATCTCCAGACTCGTGAAACCCTTGAGATTCTATGATCTCCATCTCAAATTTGAGGGCACATTGGAAAATTTCCTCATAGTTTTCAAAGTCCTGAATAGATAAGGAATTTTGTATACTTGGATTTATACCACCAAATAAGTTTTCAAATTTACTTTTGGGGGTAATGAAAAAGTCAGAGGCATATTGTACAAGTATTGTGAAGTTTTCCTCACACACCCCAATGGATTCATTATCCTTTTGCTTAAGGCCAAGGAAGTCCCTATCCGTTTCTAGTTAGTGAGTGTGAGGAAAATATTTTTTGAAAAACATTTTTTGGAATTCCTTCCACACCATCATTTTGATATCCTCCTTAGGCTTTGTATTTTTTACCAACATACACCATTGATCATATTATCCTTCCATATGATAAACAGCCAGCACAAACTTATCTTTCTCAAAACATTGAATGATGGAGAATATATTTTCAATGGATTTGATCTATTGTTCCTCAATTAAAGGATCATATGATCCACTCAAAGTCATAGGACTTTATCTCATAAAGGTCTCAATTATAACTTTCACTTTATTAGGGGGATTTGGGAATTCCTCCTGATTCAAGTTTCATTTAAAAACTTAATTTAACTAAGAAATTATTATCACAAAGTTCATGATTCCTGCTCCCATCAGTTTGGGAATTATATTTGGGTAGTCATCACATTTCCCCTCACATTGGTTGTTGTCTTGGATTATCTTATTTCTAGTAATTGACTAAAAATAAAGGTAATATTAGGGATGAGTATCTTTAAACTATTAAACATATAAATATGAAACCATGAACATTAAATGGATAACTCATAAATGAAATATATTCTTTAACTTATTAATTTATAGGTTTTTAATATAAGTTGTCTATGATCTATTTTCTAGTATAAAATAATATAAGGATTTTTTCCCTCAATAATGATTCATAAGGAGTTGATAAATTTACCAAATCACATCCCCTATGTGTGTCAAACCAAGAATTCAGTAAGGCTCATAATCTTAAACTAGGTGACAGTTGATTCCGGCTTAATATTCTCTTTTTGGGGTTATTACCCCTAGGTACATATATGCTAGATCCACATCCATTTGTAGTATCCATACATTGGTGTATTTTCTTGGAAACCACTTAATATATACTTTAACAATATTTAGGGATGTTTTCCTATGTTTAGTCTCATCCCTATGGCTTTCACAAGAATTTTCTAATCCTAATCCCAAAAATAACTAGACTTTTCTCTGATACCAACTAGGACAACCCATATCTTTAATACACATTATTTCATGTTTTATTACATAGAGGTACACATAATATAGTCCAAAAAGATCATGAAACTTGGTTTATTTGAGAAATTGAGTACATATCATAACAACTTGCAATAGTAATACAATGACATTATTGAAAACTTCCTTAACATACTCCTAAAATCCCATTATTCTTCTAAAATTGCACAAGATACCTGAGACGTACATAAGAAAGGGGTGGTCTATAAATCCCTGTAGGAGAATAAAAAAACATAGCATAAGGTTATATAGTAAATGTGAAAAGAAGAATATTAAGGTAATATAAAAGGGGTGATAATCATAACCTTGAATAATGGGGCATGATATAACATGATAGCATAAAGGCAACATGAGAATGTGACAACGGTATAAAACATGACATCATAAACATAATTCAAGGATAAATACCAAGACAACATAACATATTATTATTAGGATACCCTCTCATGCACAATACATGGCATCTCATGAGATAAAAATATTACCCAATGCATTGTAGGTCTATATAATTTTGGGCACACCTGTCACTGTTATATCATATACATGCATAGTGTGCCACATAGATCATGCAATAAAAGGATGTATTTCATCAATTTTAATCCCAAGATTAAATATTGTGTTTTAATTAAATATAAATTTCCAATAAATTAAGTACATGTATAATTAGGTGAATAACCTTGAGTGGAAATGGAGATGGGTATTCACTACACAAATGTTTGGCTTGGAAAATCACAGGATAATTTCGGAAGCATAACGGGTGTACATAAAGGTTTATAAAAGGGGTTAATGAGAGCTAAAAGGGTATATCATTATTTTTTAATAATAATTATGGTAATAGGGATGTGTTAAAATATATCCCAACTTGAAAAATTGGAAATTAAAATGCATGACATAAAGAAGGTGCTTGAATAAATAAAAGGAGAGGATCCCTTACTTTGAGAGGGCACTTCTAAAAGCTTGGGAGGAGCTTATTAAGAGATTGGGGAACCTTGGGAGGTATATATAGAGGTAAATTAAGATTAATTTTATGATATAGGGATTTTTAATGAAGATAAATGAGACGTTAGGTGGGTTTATATGTCAAAAGAGAGGAGAGTTCTTTATTAATTTCCATACTTAGGTTTTGGACTCTATATGATAAAGTAATCAAAACCACAAACATTATCATGGTTTTTGCCCATGGTTTCATCCAAATAGTATTAGTTTTAATTATTTTATAAGGATAAGAATCTAACTCAATAAAATAATACCCTTGGTGATTTGGAAGTAATCCATGTTTATAAAGAATTGATTTTAAAACCAATATAATATATGTTTAGGAGGATTCATTAAGGGTTTATAAAATTAATTGAATAACCTAAAAACGTTATTTTAAAGATTAAATATATATTTGTTCATTGATACCATTTATGAAACATATCTCATCACTTTTGGGTCATTATGATATCATAATACACACCATATATATATATCATATTTAATTTTTACTAAAAAATTCTACTATTTCCAAAAAATTATGAAAAATAAACCATTGGAAAATTTTGACGTGTCGATTTCAAAAATAATATTTATTTTATAAAAAATAATATTTATTTTATCAAAAATAAATCTCTAAATATTATAATTTATATTTTTAAATCAAAAATATTATTTATTGAAAAATACTGGATTTTTTTACAATAACAGTTTTCTAACCCTTATAAAAATTGTTTTTAACTTCATAAAATTATATTATCAATTATATTTAATTAATATTATTTAATAATAATATTTTATTAAAATACCATTTATTTAAAAAATTCATGAATAATTTAAAATCTAATTTTTATCAAACTCAGTATTTAATAATTTAAAAAATAATATTAAAAAGGGATAAATATAATCATTATTTTATTAAAAAGAAAATATATATAAATTCATATTGTTGGGGTCTAGATACATGTACCTTTATTACACAAGGGAATTCCCCAAGGGTAAGGTGTACGATGGTTAGATTTTTATGGGGTGGTTTGATGAACATGGTTTGGTCTTTTAAATTTGATAAGATATAACTTATAATGGTTCAAAATAAATGAAGTAGTGCATGTGTTTTATATAGATAAATTAGTTAATAATGCATTTATTTATTCAAAAATTTAATTTCATCTATAAAATTTTAGGTTATTACAGAGAAAAAAAGGAGATTGGTTTTGAAAGTAGTTTTTTTGAATGAAAATAAAGAAAGCAAAGCAGGTTTGGATTTTTATTAATAATTGAAAAAGCGTGTTGGAATTTTGTATATTTAGGGTTCAGGTACAATTGGATTTAGAAATTAATTCTATTAATTCATGTATATTGTTGAATTCAGGATGAGGAAGATCCAAAGGTCAAGGTATCCTCTCCTTAATGCAGCAATCCTCCTTTTCCTATGGTCAGTTACTTTAGGGCGTTACTGGATCAAGTTTGTCTTGATACCATATTAAAAACCTAATTGCCCTAGACTATTCAATAGTTTAGGGAAATTGGTAGTGAAATTTAAGAAGTTTCTTTTCAGATTCAAAAACAAGGTTGGAGTTACCCCCTCATTCTAGCAATGAGGGAGTAGGGAATAAGGAGAGAATAAAAAGAAAGCATAATGAAAGGCAGAGAGAAATACTGGTGGAGGACTCTATAGTAATGCAAAAACTCACCCCAAACTTTGGTCTCTAGATCGATCCCTAGTAACAGTAGCTTAGTCCTCTATTTATTGATATTTAGGGTGCTTGGGTTTGATTTAATTCTCCCATAAATGTAATAATAAAGTGTATTGGGTCATAAAGGCATTCAAGGGTGGTTCGGGTTATAAATTTGAAGTCATCTATCAAAAATGCATCATACCCAACTATCACTGGGTCTATCTAGGCACTTTTATGGTGTGAAAATAGTGGTCACACTATGAAAGTTATGATCCCTACTCTGAGCTTTTTTTCCTTTACGCCATGTATTTACACCTTGCTTTACAATATTTTTATGATATAAAATGGACATTCATGATTTAAAAAGTTCTTTTATAGCCCTGGAAGCTCCGTTTCATCCCGATTATTTAGTTCTAACCCCCTTAAGCTCCTATGATCATCCTTTATTATGGAAAGTCATCTTTAAGTGGAAATATTGATTAATTTAGCTTGTTTTTCTCATTTTCCATCAAATGTTGTATCTTTCCATATATGAAGAATTCCATAAAATATCTATGTAAGATTTAATCATTTAAATCATAAAAGCAATGAATTTTTATATCAAAAATCATGTATGAAATGTCATTATCAGCTAATCGTGTACCCTAACCATGTGGTTGATCAGGGGTGGAGCATAGTTTGCTAAACTATGAAAAGAGGGCTATGAACCATGTAAAAACCTATAGTAAATTTTAGTTTCATTTCACAAGGTTGATACATGATTTTTTCAAATCGTGTGCCTAATCATGTGAAGTGGAGTGTTTCAAGCAGAGGGAATTTCATGGTTCGTGCACAGTTTGGCCAACCATGTGGCCAAACCATGATCCCCTTAAAATGTTGAAAAAGACCATTTTCCCTCATTATTTTTTGTAACCCCCCTATAAAAGTGAGGCTTAAAAGACTAAATTTTATTACCCATTTCAATAAGGTGAACCTTTCTTTTCAAGAGCTTACTTGATTAGAACTCCATAGTTAAACATGTTTGACCCAGAGTAGTGATCAGGATGGGTGAACTCCTAGGAAGCTTCCTAGGGTGTGTGTGAGTGATAAAAAATAACACTAAAATAACATGTGTTGGCCTATTGGGACATTCATTAGTCTGATAAGTGACCATAATTGGTAATATCTTATGGTGTGCTGAGAAGGAGACTAAGGTATTACATGTGTCCCATGGGGTTAGTTGATCGTTTTAATGGATTGGGGAAGATCAAGTCATTACAAATGGTATTAGATCCAATATCTAATTAGAGGTGTAGTTTCATTTCCTAGGTTTGAGGTATGGGGTCCACAATGAGGGGGTTGTGTTTTAAAGGGTCAGAGAGTGTAACACCCATAGAAAAGTGAGGCTTAAAAGACTAAATGTTACTACCCATGTCAGTAAGGTGAACCTTTCTTTTCAAGAACCTATATGATTAAAACTCCAAAGTTAAGCGTGTTTGGCCTAGAGTAGTGATAAGGATGGGTGAACACATGGTAATTTTCTGAGGTCATGTGTGAGTGAGGACAAATCACACTGAAAGAATTTGTGTGAGCCTGTGGGGATAGTCATTAGTCTGATAAGTGATCTTGATGGGTAATAGCATGTGGTGTTCTAGGAAGGCAACTGAGGTATTACATGTAGCCCATGGGTTCATTTGACCATGTTAATGGCCCAAGTAAGGTCATGTCATTTCATTTTTAAAATATTTTAACCCCCTTTAGCTCCATCTCTCAACCAATAGTCCCCCTTATGCATGTCCTCTTCTCCCTCTACTTATCCACCATGGATCTCCTCCATTTCTTGGGTGTTTCTCTTATTATTTTATGCATTGGAAGGTTGTAGGTGAGTCTAAGAGTCACATTCATTCTTTTTTCTTATTTATTTTACTATCAAGTGTTCTTACACTGTTTATGTGGGTTATTCCCTATTTTAAGGGAGTTTGCCTGGTTCCTTAATTTCTCCCATTTTAGCTCAAATATAAGGTTGATATTGGATGAGTGGTTCTCTATAAGGTTAAAGTAGGGACTCTTGTTCTTTTCCCTTAAATTCTCACACTCATATTGCATATTGGAATGTGCGGTTTCACCAGTTTAATGGATTCTTGAACCAAAAATTAAATTAAATTATTTAGATATCATATTGGTGTCTTGAAAACCCCTTTGGAAATAGATAATCATATTGGATTTGGGTAGACTTTTTTTGATGTCTTTAAATTAGTGAGTTATGGTAGGGTTGTGGAATTGGGTTAATTAAATGGAGTAGTTTTGGGATTCCATTGGTAGTGAAATGGTTTCATTTTGGGATGTGGTTTTCCTAAGTTTATCCTTAAGAACCATTGGTTGACTTAGCCTTAGGAATTTGAAATGTATTTATGAATTGAATTATATAGAAAGCTTGGTATAAAGTGTTAAAATTGGTTGTATTTGAATTGAACTGAAGTGGTGGATTTTGTCTTGAGATATGGAGTTATTTTATGTTAAATTTGAAATTAATGACTTGTTTGATGATATTGTAATTGTTGGTGAGAATTGGAATACCTTGGTAATTCACTCGGATTCATTATGAAATGGATGGATGTGGAATGCATTAGAAGAGATTACTTGGATTCCTTATTAAATGTATTGGCATGGAATCCCATGTATGAGTCATGGATTTCACTAGGGGAACCATGTGAATGTTGGGAGTGGAGAACTACTTGGATTCAATGAGGTTTAATGTTATGGAATGCCTCAAGTGAAATAGTGGATTTTACTTAGATTCATTACCGCAACTACCATGGTGCGACTCCCCCCTAGATTCAATTAATGTTTTCATTTGTTTAATGCCACATATTAATGTTATGAATTCTTGAGGGGTAACCTTGTTGAATTACATGGGATGGTATCCCCATATTAGGCTTTATATTTATTAGTATGGAATACCTCGGGTGTGATTTAGTATTCCAATTGAGTTGTGATTTTGAATGTTAAGGTAAGTCCCTTGAGTTTGAACTAGAATGATGATTTCTCTTGGATGTTGCTGGGAGGGAATATTTGTATGAGCCAAGTGGATTTCTATAAGACCACTTAGTTTTGGTTGGATCGATGATGCGCCTTAAAACTGAGTTGAGACATGATGCTTCCACCGATATCAGAGATACCAGCATCGGCTGAAGGAGGTAGAGTCGGCCTGGGTTATACCCTAGAGACCCGAGACTCGACTAAGTTATGTTTATTTTTATATCTTATTATTATTAGGAATTAATTTATTTATTACACGCTTTTATGATTTATGATTATATACTAGATTTGAATTTAGCGCTGTTGGTGGTGGACTACTAAGTTGTACTCACACCTTGCTCAGGTCTCCATGAAACTTGGGTACCCAAACAAATGCTACATGATCATGGGTTACAGGTTCAGGGCAAGGCCTGATGTGATGATTTATTGTTTTATTGTGATGGATTTGGGGACTGGGAGTCGATATAGATCTCGGGACTTCCATATGTTTTGTTTTATTTTGGTATTTTTCATTTTATTTACTTTTGGGATGTAGTGATTGATTATTATGTACTTACCTACCTATTATACATGTATAATCATTACAATATTTCATGGGATATGATTTGGTGTTTTAGATTCTACCATTTATTTATATGGATGTGATGTTTTTCAATGTAATTGTATATGTTTAATTTATTTACTATTATGTTGTGATCTCTGGTAATGAGGGAATAGTCTCCCCACGATAACACCATAGTCCCTCACCACTAGTATACAACCTCTGGCATATGAGGAGGCATGATTGAGTCCATGAGGTGCTCCATCCTAGGGCACCAATTCCTTGTCTTCCGAGTCAGGGCATTACAAAGTGGTATCATAACAATTTTTATTTTGACTTACTTTTTTGGCATTGTAAACAAAAGATTAGGGTATTTTTGGTTATTGGTAATGATCTCATGTCTAGGTGTCACAACCCCATGTGTAGAGGGGGAATTTAGTTTCCAGGTATGATAAAAAAATTTCTTGCTTTGTGCTTTTACATTTGACTAATTTCCACCTCGAGTGGTTCACTTGGGTGTAATGTTATTGATTTATGAGATTTTTGTTCTTGGACAATATGACAAGAGGGTGTGTGCATTCATGCATCATGATAAGAACATAAGATTTATATGTCATGTGTATGGTGTAAGTGATTGATAGTTTCCTAGTATTCACATATACTGGTGTTTTATTTATTGTTTGTGCCTTATACCTACTAGTTATTTATATCAGCCTAAGGTTTTAAATGATTAAGATGTGGGTTGGTTATTTAAAGTGTTTTTATCCATTTATATGGTTTACATATAAGTGTATAGTAAAATTACACTTATCCAACTCCATGAGTGACCCCTATAAATCTTAAGGAGATATAAATGGGTTCTTAAAGTGATTCATTTGGTTTAAAAGGGTGCCAATAGGAAACTTGTAAAGTTATTTCCTCTATAACTTTATAATGGAATCCTATCTAACCAATCTGGGTTTGTGATGTATAAATAAGTGAGTAAATATATGTGATCAATAAATCTTAAATAAATATTATTCCTTGGTATTTAGAATAACATATATTCTAATAATTAAATTCAAATAGAATTTAATCAAGATCAAAGGAAACAATAGGTGTATGGCCCTCTATGCCTCTTCCTCAATGGAATTAGGAGGGTTTACTTAAAGTCCAATATCAGCATCGAACAACACATAAAGTCACCTATATAGTAAGAAGTTAATATCACAACAATGACAACCAAATATGAATGCTCATTATGTAATGCAATCCCTTTTCATGATATCTTATGAAGTAGGTAGCATACTCATATCATAAACTTATATTCTTGATACTTATTACTTTGACTTCCTATAATAAATTTGTCGATACACCATGGACATGGAATTTAGTTCAATGGTTCCATTACAATAAAATGGTTGAGATATCAACTTCTATAAATATGTAAAGTTAAAAATCCTTCCTCGACTTATTCACTAATAACATATCATATGTGACGTACCTAACAGAACCAACATCACTATGAAGATATGTCATCATGGTTTATGAAATTATATCTAAGTATGAAACTCGTGATATGCATCAATAATAATCTTAAATTCTAAGGATTATTATACATGTTTTCATATAGTAATATCTAATTACATATAACATGTATAATTTATACTGGTGGTTATATTCTCATAATCTCCTGTCTTTGAGATTATTAAGTGAAAACTACATGAGATGGAGTCTCATTCTCTTATGAGTATCCAACACCTAATAGATTTCATAATCTATTTATCATTAGATGACATAATATGACCATAGGACATATAATTTAATATTATCTCCATTAAAATTCAAGATTCTCATCATAGTGTAGAACTGATTTGACATTTTCAGGGCGACAGATACTCTATGACATTATCATAATAAAGTTATGTATAAGAATAATCAATACATGATAAGGTATTTATTTGTAACATTTTTTTCCCTTATTGTCCATTAATTTGTTGGGTTTTATTATTGGAGGTGTTTGTGGGAAGTTTTGGGAGTTTTTTGTGGAAGTTGGATGTGTAACAGATGTGATGTAGACATTACACATCGTGTAACTGGATTACACAATATAAAATTATATTTCATGACTTTCCCAGGGCTGGTTCATAACATGGGGTTTTTAGGGTCAATTAAATAATGTAATGAATAGGTGATGCATTTTTTAGCAGAAACCAAACACCGGGGATTACACGATGTGAAAGGGGATTACACATTATGTAATACCCCGATCATGTGAAGTTTTAAAAAAATATTTTCAGAAAAACTTTCATTCATTCAATTGTGGTCTATTTTTCCTCTCATTTTGGGAGAACCCTAGGCACCCCAAGGTGTCCTTAAATCCCTTCTTCGTCCCTCTTCAATTTTTTGACCCATTGGTTCTTCATCAGTGATCTGTGGTTGGTCTCTGGTAAGTTCTTCCCCTTTCTTGGTTGATTTTCTTCCATTCTTATCTTTTGGATCCACTATAGTGGTGTTTCTTTAGTTTGGGGTATGAGTTAGTTTGTGTTTCATGTTCTTGGGATGCGGTGTAGGTTGATCTGTGGTTCCTTGTGGTGCGACTGTGGTTTGCAAGAGTTATTCCTCGCCCTGCTGTGCAAAAAATCTTCCTCAATGTAGGATTTCCTTCATTTCTCTTTATTTTGCATCATGAGGGAGGGGTTTTACTTCTATTTATCTATGGATTATGTTTATACTGGCTTAAATCAAAGATAAATAACTAGTTAACTTAATTTAAAGAAAAAATTGGGTTTCATTCATATGTTTTTATAGCTTTGATATTGTGTGTGATATTGTGATTATATGGGCTTGACGCCCCATTGAAAATTATGGTCGTTGGTGGCTTTGTTTGTGCTGGATATGTCCGTCGTGTTTGTTGTTTTGGTTGTAATTGTTTGTTATCACCCTAAAATAGAAATTAGCTAACCACGTATACTTAGATAATGAATTTGTTTCCCCAGGATTTGGTTTTTGTGACAACACCCCTAAAATAAAGTGGAATGTGATGAAATCCACTTTGAAAATATATAAAAATTACCTTGATGTGATGTGGTTGTGTGGCCATGGGATGACGGTGTGTGGGGTTTCTAGTTTTTTTGGTCGTTCTTGTGGGCGGGAAGGTGGTGATATGTTGAGTTGTTTATGGAATGTGGTTGATTTGTGCTAGATGTCTGGGGTAATAATGGAATAAATAAATGATAAATAATGTTTGAAATGGTTTGGGTAATTCTCTTGGATTTTTCTCTATTAATAACATGGATAAACATTCACCCTATATCTAGAGGTTGGTATATGATATATCATGAATGGGTGTTGAATGTAGAGTTAATGTGAAGCTACTTTAGTTTATCAGGTCTCTTCATCTTCTGAAATAACTATTACTATGCTTCTTGATATGTGTCGTTCCTAATAGATTCCCGGCTAATATGAATGGTTAAATGAATAAATATTAATGGGGCGGGTTGAAATGGTAAAATCTGGATAATGTTTTAAGTTGAGATCAAAGACTAAAAAATGAATAGTCATTGTGTTATTTTGTGTGGAGTTGTGCATTTAGGGTTGATAGCGGTTTTAGGAAATGTGGTGAGTTAGTTAATGATCTGTTGTAAACTCATAGGTTGGGCTTGAGTGTTTGATACTATATACATATATATATATATATATATAATTTTATTTTTTCTTATGTTTTTTATATGCACCCCACCCTAGTTGAGCGCTATGTGTCAAACACCCTCATCATCATGGGGGAGGGTGTCTTTCCCAAACATTTGTAAAGTAGTATAGATGGTTGGGCACCCACTCTTTTTTTCTCTATCTTCTAGGTGAGTTAGGTATTGCACAGGCTATGATGGCCAAAGGTCTGATAGTTCATTAGATGGTGGTTGTGATGTGGCATCCTAGGTGTCTTCGGGATGATTTGTGATGAGATATTCTTCCTAGGTGTCTTTAGGATTAGTTGTGATGAGATGTGGTTTCCTAGGTGTTTTTGGGATGAGATTTGTTGTGAGGCTCACATGTCTGCGAGAAGGATGTGCTATGAGGCCCAATTTTGTGTGGGAAAGATGTATTGTGAGGCCCAGGTGTGTACAGGTGGGATGTGTTATGAGGGATAGGTGTGTGCGGGAGGGATGTGTTGTAAGGCCTAGGTGTGTGTGGGTGGGATGTGATGTGGTATGCAGAAGGGATGGGAGCTCAAGGATGTATGACATTGGGTGAGAGTGGCTAACAGTGGGAAAGTGGTGTGAGGAACCCTATCATTGATGTTCTTTATATCATATTATATTACATGTATTTTATTATTTGGTGATCATGCCTTGGTGAAGTTGGGATGGTTACTATACCTATTTATGTGTTGTTTGGTTTTGTAATTTTCTCATATGATCATTAGTATTCTTCTTTCACATGTGCATGAGATACTTTGGTTTTTCCTACTGAGTGTACTTGTATGATCACCCTATGTATATAAAATTATTTTCTGATTTCCAAGAGGATATCATGGACTATTTTGGGCCTTATTAGCCCAGATCTTGATAGTTTTTGTGTCGCTTCTTTATCTTTACTTTTGGGTATTTACTTTGGAGACTTTATTATATTTGTATCAGTTCTACTTTTTACATGCATGTGGGATGGTTTTTAGATTTCTCTTTTATATTATGCCTTGGAGTTATTGTGGAAGATTCATTCTATCTCCTGATCTTGTTTCCTTTTAAAGGGTAATTTCACCCATATTGTAAGATTTATACACCCTTGGTGCTAGTCGCTAACTTGGGGCCTAATGGAGGCGGGACTCAGGGGTAATTATCTCCCTTTCTTCATTGCCATCCCAGAAGGGGTATCTTTGGAGTGAGTGGGTTGTGACAGAGTGGTATCAGATCTGATGGTTGAGATATAGTATGGATTTTGTAGTTATGCAGAGTGAGGATTTCATGGGATGGTATGGAAAAAAATTTAGTTGACCTTGGTGCATGACATTGTCCAAGGAGACCTTCTAAGACATGAGGTTTTAGTGGCCCCCGTGATCAAGTGCATGGACTCTGAGCTTATCGAACGACCAAGTGAGATTGACCTACTTTCAAGGTAGATACCTAGTAAAGGTACATGAATCATAATGACTTGTGTTATTTTTTGGATTGGGTTTTTTTGGGAAGGTTAAAATGGATGAAATAAATAAAATGAATTAAAATAAATCTTAATGGAAATCCATACAATCGGGCTTAGGAAATCTTTTTTTACCTTTCATCTATGGCTCATGGTCATCGTCTCTGTGTGGATCAAGAAATGGAGGTTTGGAAGGCTAATCTGGTTGATCATCGTAGTGTTGATCCAGTTGAGGAGGATGACTGGTAGTAGAGGATTTTGTGTGCTTTCTAGCGATAGGTTTGGGGGAAGTATGAGGGTAGTGATTCAGACATAGAGATAGACAGTTATCTAGAGGATCTACAGATCACTTTTAGTTTGATTCGGGCCCTGAAAGAGTATTGGGTCCCTTTGGTAGTTAGTCATATGCGGGGAGTTTCACGTTGGTGGTGGACACTGTATTTGGGGTAGCATAAAGAGGCATATGTTTTGTGGGCCAACTTTCAGAAGGAGTTCCGAGCAGAGTTTCTTTCGTCGACCATGAAGGTAGTAAAGAGGCGGGATCTTCTTTCTCTTTAGAAGGGGATTATGTCAATGCGGGAGCTCAGGATCAAGTTCAAGGACCTTGTACATTTTTTTCCAGACATTTTTCTAGATGAGGAGTCTCGTGTGAGATGTCTTGAGAAGGCACTCTGTCTTTCTATCCAGTATGTAATTACTTCTTTTATGTCGCTGATGTATCTGGAGGTTTAGAAGAAGGTGGATGTGGTTGAGTGGATGAACTCAAGAGGAGGTCTACCATGAGAGGGGATCAAGCTGATTTCTTTGAGAGGCATAATTTTTAGTGGTAGATCTCAGGCATTAAGACCTTTGAGCTTTAAATCAATAGGGAGTTGACCCCAGAAGCTTCCTTTTTGGCCTTCTGGTTCTAGTGGTTTCCATGATTTTCTTGGGAGATTTTCACTAATATTTTTTGGTTTTGGGGTTCATGGTCATCCCCAGATCTAGTTCCCAGTAGTTCCCCGAGCTCAGTTTGGTGGAGGTGGGTAGGTTCAGTCCTAGCCTCAACAGTAGTTGTCAGTGAGACTATTTGAGTAGCAGGGGCAACAGGATTTTTCTATGCTAAGGGGAGATGGAGTGGGTAGAAGCTGAACTCAGAATGTTCCTCATGTTTAGGGACCACGAACCAAGCATGTACATGGAGGAGTTTTTTAGACAAGAGGCAAAGGAGTTGGGAGTGGTCAGTTGCACACAGTGGAGGCAGTAGTTCCAGAGGGTCCAAAGACCGTGAGAGGTACAATTAGTTTTTTTAGCACCCTTGTTTGTGCCTTGTTTGATTAAGGAGATTCACACTCCTTTTTTGTACCCACTTTATACCATGCCCTAGAACTAGATATAGAGAGGCTTATCATACCCTTGGTGTTGACTACACCAATTGGAGGCTAGGCCAGCTTGTTTGATTTGTTTCGGGGGTGTAGACTGATGATGATACCACATCAGTCCCGTGGGGATATTTTCTTGTTATATATGTAGTCATAAAATTTCATCATTGGAATCAAATTATTATATTCAATATGTGATATTATATACTACTTCCATAGGAGAGTCTTGTTTTCATATGTGGATGGTCATCATGTGGTTTTCATTGGTGAATAGGTTTGTCAGGTGGGCATTCAGTGTGTGGAGCCCCTTATTTACTTATTGGATGAGTTGTTGGTGGAATTAGTAGACGTTGGGATGGTAGAGGTTCTCAGGGTCATTGGGGAGTTCCTAGATGTCTTCCCCAATGAGTTTGTGACACTACCCCTCAATGTGATTTTGAGTTCAGGATAGAATTACACCTTGGTGCTTCTCCGATTATGATGGATCCTTGTCATATGACACAATTTGAGTTGTGGGAGTTGAGGATTCAGATAGATGATCTGATGTAGAAGGGTTTTATCCAGACCAGTGTGTCATCATAGGGTGATCCAGTGTTGTTCTCAAAGAAGTAGGATGGTGGTATGATAGTCAAAAACGATTACCCTCTTCCAAGGATAGAAGATATTTTTGACCAGCTGATAGGGGAGAGTTAATTTTCTAATATTGATCTGCGATCTGAATATCACTAGTTGAGGTTAAAGGAGGGAGATATCCTGAAGACTATATTTAGATGCAGTTATGGGCACTTTGAATTTATATTCATGCCATTTGGTGTTACAAACGCACCAACCATGTTCATGGGGATTATGAACTATGTGTTCTGTGAGTTCCTAGATCAATTTTTTATCATATTCATTGATGATGTCTTAATATACTTGAAGTTAGAGGAGGATCATTTCAAGCATCTTAGAATTGTCTTGCATGTTCTTAGACACCACCATCTCTATGTAAATTTATCCAAGTGTAAGTTATGGACATGATAGGTGAATCTTCTTGGGCATGTGGTGTCTCAGTAGGGTGTGGAAGTAAAACCATCGAAGGTAGAAGCATTTGTTTCTTGGTTATCACCCATGAACGTGGCATAATTTTACAGTTTCCTTGGTCTCTCATGCTATTATTGGAGGTTTTTTACTCAATTTATCTTGATTTGTAGCCCTTTTGATAGCTTTTACTAGGAAGGACCAAGATTTTGTGTGGATTGATCAGTGTCAAGCAGCATTCATTTTCCTGAAAGAGAAGTTGGTTAGTGCTTCAATGCTTTAATTACCTAAGGAAGGGGTGATGTTTAAGGTGTTTTGTGATGCTTCCCATGTAGTATTAGGATTTTTACTGATTTATTAGTGAACAATGATCTCTTATAGGTCTAGTCAGTTACATCCAAATGAGTTTAACTATGCCACCCATGATCTAGAGCTAGCATTAGTGGTTTTTGCACTGATGTTGTGGTGGCATTACCTCATTAGGGAGCATTTTGTGGTCTTCACATATCATAAGAGCTTGAGGTATATCTTTTCCCAGTACGATTTGAACTTGTGACAAAGGAGGTGGATAGAGTTTCTTTAGGACTATGATTTTGAGATCTCCTACACCTCAGAAAGGGTAATTTCATGGTCGATGCTTTGAACATAAATTCACATGAGGATGTTGTTCAGAAATATGTAGATGCTTGGAGAGATATGGATGAGTTGAAAACCTTTCACTTAAATGCAAGGGTGGATGGTGGTAAAGGTTGTTTGTTTTAGATGATGGTGTAGTCTTCACGGATCTAGTGGGTGGAGAATTCTTAGTGGTGAGACCCATAGGTAGAGGTGATGCATGACCGTGTTGTCCATAGTGATGCTCCAGAGTGATGGTCGGAGGATGGTCAGAATCGAATGTTGTTTCATAGAAACTTTTTTTTTCTCGGTGGTGATGCAATATAGAGTTCTTCATGAGTTTCATAGATCACCTTTGGTGGTAAACCTAGAAATTTCTAAAATTTACCATGGCTTGAGAATGCATTTTTTGTGCTCTGAGATGAAATGGGAAGTGGCATAATTTATGGAAAAGTTCTTGGTTTTCTAGTAGGTAAAGGTTAATCATCATGTTCCTAGTGGTTTTTTGTATCCCTTGAATGTTCTAGAGTGGAAATGGAATGGAATATCGATGGATTTCATCATAGGGTTACCCAGATCTCAGGGAGTTTGTGATACTATCTGGGTGATCATGGATCGGTTGACGAAATCGGATCACTTTTTAACAATCAAGGAGTCGGGTGTAGTGGATGCTTTGGCTAAGAGTTATGTGGATGAAGTGGTGTGGTTTCATGGAGTTATAAGGTCCATTGTCTTGGATTAGGATGTGTGGTTTACCTCATGAGTCTAGAGAGGATTACAACATGCTTTTGACACTCAGTTATGCCTCAACATTTCTTTCCACCCATAAATAGATGTGCATATGGAACGGACTATCCAGACATTGGAGGATATGTTTCGAGCATGTGTCTTGGACTTTGATGGATCTTGGGTATGACTCATTCCCCTATTGGAGTTTTGTTATAATAATATCTATCACTCTTCCATTAGCATAGCCCCATTTGAGGCTTTGTGTGGAAGACAACTTTGTTCACCATTGTGTTATATAGAGGTTGGGGAAACATATGTTCTTGGTCTTGATGTGGTGAAAAGCAAGACAGAAAAGGTTTGTCTTGTTTGTGAGAGGATGAAAGCATCACAGGAACGGAATAAGTCATATGTCGATCACATAAGTATGCCCTTGGAGATTGAGGTTGGGGACCATGTGTTCTTGAAGGTTTCTCCTCGACATGGGTAGCATAGGTTTGGCAGAGGGAGTAATCTTTCTCCCAGGTTCGTTGGGCCCTTTGAGGTATTGGCGAGAGTTGGAAAAGTATCGTATCAATTGACATTTCCACCATGGTTGGAAAGGGTCCACAATGTTTTTCATTTCTATCAACTTCGTCAGTATCTTCACGATGACTCCCATGTCATTAACTGGGGAGAGTTGGATATCGAGGATGATGTGACGTTTATGGAATTCCCAGTAGAGATACAAGATCGTCAAGAGAAGGTGTTGCATGGATGGACTGTTCCTTTGGTTTGTGTGTTGTGGAGGCATGGTGGATAGGAGGAGAGTAGTTGGTAGTGAGAAATGTAGATTCATACCTAGTACCCGTAGTTGTTTTGAGTTTTACCTTGTTCTATTTTGCCTTAAAATGTGATGTACTGTTTGGATCCTTTTTGTTTTATGAGATGATCTATTTTTCTTGGTTTTTTATGTGTGTGGTTTGGTGTGTGATAAATTCCTAACATGTTAAAAGTCATGGACCTTATTCCTAATCGATATGTAATAATTGTGATGTGATTAAACCCATATGGGTGATTCAGTGATGCCTGGAGTAGATAGTATCTTGACATGGAGGATAGAATTCCCATATTTGTGTGTTTGGGACAATACAGTTTGTTGGTTATAGTGGTTGTTAGTTTGGATTGCGTGGGGTTGAGATAGTTTTTCAGTGGTAGTTTGGAAGTGTGTTTGTGTGAGAGGATGTGTCTTGTGGTTGTGTGGTGTATTTTGTGGCCATTTGGGTTGGTGTGTTTAATCGGTGGTAGTGTTTGAGGTATGATAAGATCCTTAATAGGTATCTCATGGGGTGGTTGTACATACCCCTTTTTCCTTTTGGGATTGGTTTTAGATTATCGAGGGAAAGAAACATTTGAGATCTATTTTATGTAATGGTTTTTTCCCTCTCAGTCTATTAATTTTTTGGGTTTTTTTGATGTGTTTGAGGGAAGTTCTGGGAGTTGTTGTGGAAGTTGGAGGTGCAGTAGAGGTGTTGTAGGCATTACACGTCGTGTAACTAGATTACACAACATGAAATTATGTTTCACAACTTTTCTAGGACCTGTTCATGATGTGGGGGTTTTCGAGATCAATTAAATAATGAAATGAAGAGGCAATGCTTTTTTCAAAGGAAACTGAACACCGGGGATTACATGACATTAAAGGGGATTACACATCATGTACTACTTTGATCATATGTAGTTTTAAAAAACTCTTTTCAGCCAAAATTTGATTCATCTGGATATGTTCCCTTTTTCCTCTCCTTTTGGGTGAACCCTTGGCATCCCAAGGTGTCCTTCAAGCCCTTCTATGTCCCTCTTTGATCTGTTGACCCCACTGGTTGTTTGTCGGCGATTTGTGGTTGGTCTGTGGTAAGTTCTTCCCCCTTCTTGGTTGATTTTATCCATTTCTTATGGTTTGAGGTATGCGTTAGGTTGCATTTTATGGTCTTGGTATGCAGTGTAGGTTGATCTGTGATTCCTCATGGTGCGACTGTGGTTTGTAGACGTTCTTCCTCACCCTACGGTATGAAAAGCTTCCTTGAGGTAGGATTACCTTCATTTATCTTTATTTTGTATCATGTGAGAGGGGTTTTACTTCTGTTTATCTATATATTATGGTTGTGTCGGCTTAAATCAAAGATAAAGAATCAGTTAGTTGAATTGAAAGGGGCAATGGGGTTTGATCTGTATGTTTTTACAGCTTTGATATTGTGATTATACGAGCTTGATGCCCCATGAAAAATTGTGGCCATTGGTGGCTTTGTTTGTGTTGGATATGTCTGTTGTGTTTTTTTTGGGTTGTAATTGTTTGGTATCACCCTAAAATGGAAATTGGATAACCACGTATACCTAGATAATGAATTGGTTTCCCTAAGATTTGGTTTTTGTGATAACACCCCTAAAATAAAGTGGAATGTGATGAAATCCCCTTTTAAAATCTGTAAAAATGACCATGATGCGATGTGGTTGTGTGGCCATGGGATGGCGGTGTGTGGTTGGGGCACGTGGGGTTATTATTATTTTTGGTCATTATTGTGGGGCAACGAGGTGGTGATATGTTGAGTTGTTCATGGAATTTGGTTACATTGTGCTACATGCCCTGGGTAGTAATGGAATAAATAAATGATAAATAATTTTTTAAATGGTTTGGGTAATTCGACTAGAGTTTTCTCCATTAATAACATGCTGAAAGATTCACCCTATATCTATAGGTTGGTGTGTGATATATCATAAATGGGGGTTGAATGTAGAGTTAATGTGAAGACACTTTAGTTTATTAGGTCTCTTCATCTTCTGAAATAAATGTTACTATGCTACTTGATATGTGTTGTACCTGATAGCTACCTAGCTAATATGGATGGTTAAATGAATAAATATTAATGGGGTGAGTCAAAATGGTAAAATCTGGAGAATGGTTAAGTGAAGATTAAAGACTGAAAAACAAACAATGTTTGTGTTATTTTGTGTGGAGTTATTCATTTAGTGTTGGCAGTGGTTTGGGGAATGTGGTGGGTTGGTTAATGATCTGTTTTAAACCCATAGGTTGGGATTGAGTGTTTGATACTATATATATATATATATATACTTGTATTTTTCCTTATGATTTCTATACGTACCCCACCCTAATTGAGCATTATGTGCCTAACACCCCCATCGTCACGGGGGAAGGTGTATTTCCCAAACATATGGTGAGGAGTATGGATGGTTGGGTACCCTCTATTTTATTCTCTCTATTTCATGTGAGTTAGGTATTGCATAGGTTGTGATGGTCGGAGGTATGATAGTGCATTAGATGGTGGTTGTGATGTGGAATCCCAAATGTCTTCGGAATGACTTGTGATGAGACGTACTTCCCAGGTGTCTTTAGGATGAGTTGTGATGAGATATGCTTTCCTAGGTGTTTTGGGGATAATATGTATTGTGATGATCATGTATTTTCAGGTGGGATGTGTTGTGATTCTTAGGTTTGTACAGGAGGGATGTGTTGTGAGGCCTAGGTGTGTGCGGGTAGGATGTGTTGTGATTCCCAGGTGTGTGCGGGTGGGATGTGATGTTGTATACAGAAGGGATGGGAGTGCCAAGACGTACGACGTTGGTCGAGAGAGGCATACTAATGGGAAAGTGGTGTAGGGTACCCTATCATCGATGTGTTTTATATCATATTATATTACTTGGATTTCATTATTTGGTGAGAATTCCTTGGCAAGGTTGGGATGGTTAGTATACTTGTTTAGGTGTTGTTTGGTTCTGTTGTTTTCTCACAAGATCATTAGTATGCTTCTTTCACATGTGCATGAGAGATTTTAGTTTTTCTTACTGAGTATACTTGTATGATCACCCTATTTATATAAAACTCTTTTCAGGTTTCTAGGAGGATATCACATACCGTGTTGGGCCTTACTAGGTCGGATCTTGACAGTTGTTGTGTCGCTGCTTTATCTTTACTTTTGGGTATTTACTTTCGAGACTTTATTGTATTTGTATCAGTTCTAATTTTTGTATGCATGTGGGATGATTTTTAGCTTTCTATTTTATATTATTCCTTGGATTTGTTGTGGATGGTTCATTATATCACCCAGTCATATTCCCTTATAAAGGGTTATGCCTCACATATTGTGAGATTCGTACACCCTTGGTGCTAGTCGCCAACCTGGGGTCTACTAGAGGCGGGACTCAGGGGTCATTATCTCTCTTTCTTTATTTCCATCCTAGGAGGGGTATCTTTGGAGGGAGGGGTCATTCCATTATTAATATTAAATTTTATGAATATAAAGGTATTCTAAAGTAAAAATTAGTTAATTATAGGGCAACAACTCCAACACGGATTCCTTCTCATGGCATTACTGTACATTAGTTCTTAACATTCATTTAACTCTTTAATGGATGTTTTAAATTATAAATAAATCAACTTATTATCCATAACCATTATAAATACATTAATAAATAAATCACATTGATTTATAACCAAATAAACTATGTGGAAGGAGGTAGCTAAATGCATCCATGTGATATCTTATATCGCATGCACATCGTACTTAACAATAACAATATATAGTACGTTATGATATAAGCCTCATCATGCTTATATATTCTATTGAAATTGTTGGTCAAAAATCCCTCAAGGCATCATTGAAGTATTTTTGAGGTGATTGTGTTTATTGACAAAGTGAACATCTGTGTTGTGATTGTTGAAAATACAAACCATGACATAAAAATTTGTTGACAAAGGGGATTTCATGGTGGAATGTCGAGTTCAAGAGTTGTGGTTAACGATCAATGTTTGATTCAAGAACTTCGACAAAGGAATGGATGATCTGGAGGTGGTACAAAAAGAACAAATACAAGGTGGCGCCGTTTTCTAGTGTTTGCCAAATTTTTGGGCATGAAAATCATCAATTGAAGAAAAGTGGTTTTTGGAAAATGGACTTGCATGCCATGTAATTGAAGGCTTGGAAACTTGCGCGGCATATGTTTTTCAAGATCAGGTTATCAAAATATGGCAAAGGGATAAGGGTCGTGCAAGTATTGGTGTGGTCGCGTAGGTGACTTGCGTGCCGTGAAGAGACTTGCGCGTCGATGCCTTGGAAGCTTGAGAACTTGCACGCCTATGGTTTTTCAAGATCAGAAGATCAAAATATGGCAAAGGAAATAGGTTTGCGCAAGTTTTTAAGTGGGTCGCACAAGTGACTTGTAGGGGAAGAGACCTGCGCGCCGAGACTTGCGCGCCAAGGTTTGACTTGTGTGTCGTCGCACAGGGTGGTCAAACTGCCTATAAATACTGGATCACCCCTTCTCATTTCTCAACGGAGTTTAATACTTAGAAAAATCAGAGCTCCCGTCGCGCAGGTGTGGAAGTCGTGCAAGTGGTGTGTGGTTGTGCAAGTAGGGACTTGTGCGCCAGTGTTGAAGTTGTGCGCCATCTATTTGTTGTGCGCCTAAGGTGGTTTGGCCAGCAAAGGAAGTGTGCCGCGCAAGTTTGGAGAAGCTTAATCTTGAGTCGCACAAGTGTTAATAAATACTTGCGCGCCAGTGTTGACTTGCACGCCGAGACTTGCACGCCGCCTTAGAGAAGGACGCCAAGTAAGGTTGATTTCCGGCAGTGATTCAGGGCTGTGTGGAAGCTGGGGGATTGCCCAATACCTTCAGTGCAAAGAGAGATTCATCTATGGGTGAAAGTTGGGCTTCAACAGAGCATCTACACAAAGTGAAAGATGCATTCCTTCATGAAAATGAAGAGACCTACATGTCTATAAACTGTGAGTGGATTCTTTCCAGTGTAGTGATCAAAGGAAGAGGAAGAAGGTGATCCTCTCCGCCGGCAGTGAGCCAGAGAGAGAGAAACAGGGAGTGACCCTTGGGAAAGCAGTGAGATGACCCTAAACCTTGTAAAGGCAGTGATCCTGGGACAGAGTGACTATGCCCGAACCTTGTAATCCACAGCTAGTGAAGTTTAGTGGAATTTGGTACGACCGACAACCTGTCGGCGTATGCTCCTTAGACGTAGCCCTTAGCGGTGAACCAAGTAAAATCGTTGTGTCATGTGCATGCTTTACTTTCTGTTTATTTTGTGCAACAGGAAAGAGAGAGAAGAGTGTTTTTCTTAACAGTGAAACAAGATCAGAATGGGATTTAATTTTAAATTAGTCATACCCTGATTCACCCCCCCCCCTCTCAGGGTATTCATCCTTGTGGACCTAACAGAAATCTAGGGATATCATCAAACATGATACCTCTACCTTTTTTCATTTCCAATATATAATTGTTCCAAACATTCCACTAAACTCTACTCTCTGATTGGTGCGAACTAAGCTAACCTCCTCAATTGATCAACGATGACCCAAATAGCATTGTTTCCCTTAGAAGTATGAGGTAACTTAGCCACAAAATCCATAGATATGTTCCATTTCCATTATGGAATGCTTAATGGTTGCAACAAATGAACCAACACTTGATGCTCATTTTTTATATGCTAATAGGTCACAGATTTAGCCACATGTTATACTAAAAATCTTTTCATTTAAGGCCACTAATATTGTTGATGGATAACATGATACTTCTTTTTAACTCTTAGATACATTGATAAAGGTAAATTGTGAAATTCCTACATTATCTCATCACACATACCCAAGGAAAGATACAACATTCCTTTACAAATAATCCACTTCACCATGAATTTAATCCAACCATTTGGTATATCAACCTGAAAAATGTGTCTTTATACTTTAGTCTCAAGATTAGTAAATTCAGACTCTATCACATATTGTTTAAATTATAAATACATATTAATTAGAAAAATGTATATTATTTCATTAATCACTATGATATCAAAATTTAAAGTTGTCAATTATTTCATCATCTTCCATTCTACTTGATTGATATACAACATCACTGTAATACTACCAACTCAATACTTCAACTACCCATTCCTCTTTCTTAAGATATATGTGATCTCAAAGTCAAAAACCTAAATAAGATCCACTCATCTTCTCTATAATATATTCAATTCTATATAAGATAAAATAAACTACAAGGCCTTATAATAATAAAAGACCATAAATTGATCTCCAAACAAATAATGCCTCCACCATTTAAAAGAAAATATTACTACATCAAGCTTGAGATCTTGTATAATATAGTTACATTTCCAAGAATGTAAATATCTAGATCCATATGAAATGAAGGCTTTCTATTATGTTAACACACATATCAATCCTTGATATGGATCATCACAATAAAACTTAGACGATATATCCTTCTTTGGTAATCAAAGAATAGGTGAATTTTTCAATTTATCCTTTAGCCATTCAAGCCCTACCTAACACTACCCAACCCAATCAAAAGTGTGATCCTTGTGGATAAAAGTTGTAAGTGGATTCATTGAACAAGAAAAGTCAAGTGAAAAAATTTGATAATAACGTTTCAAATCCAAGAAGTCATGTACCTTAGATACATTTTCAAGCAACTTTCAAACTATTGTTACCACAATCTTGCCTGAATCCACAACAATGACAAATTTTGAGATAACCTCTCTGAGAAAATGAACTTTATGTGTTTAAATCAACAATTCAACATATTTCCATATAACTGGTGTTTCTTGATTAATTTCAAAACCACCTTTAAATTATCTATATACTCCTCTTCCATGTTTGAGTAAAAAAAATATCATCAATGAATATCACCATAAACAAATAAAGGTGTATTTGAAATACTCAATGCATCGTTCTCATAAATATAACTGATTCATTTTAAAATCTGAATGGAATCACTAAAAATACATAATTTTCAAAACTATATCAAATTTTTTTTTTTTAAATTTACACTTATTTTGATCTCATTTAATGATCACTCGGTTGTAAATCATTTTTTTAAAACCAACTTGTTTTTATCAATTGATCAAATAAATCTTGAATCAGTGTAAAATGATGTTTATTTATTCAAAATCACTTGATCTAATCATCAATAATTAATGCATAATCACGATCTATCATAACTATTTTTAACAAATAATGTCAAGGCAACCCAATATGAACTGCTAGGTTGAATAAAACCCTTGTGAAACATATCATCAAGTTGAATTCTTTATGCTTAAATCTTTGATGGTTTTATGTAATAAGTTGATATTGAGATAGGGGATACACCTGCATGCAATTTTATATTGAATTCAATATTTCATTTCAAAGGTGAACTTGTAGGTTTCTCTTAAAAACATCAACAATTTCCATTATGGCTTTAGAAAATTCTTCCTTCTTCGCCTCAAATGCACAAAGCATCAAACTCTTTAATTGAAAAACGATGCTTTGTAGATCAATGCATTGATAACCCAATTGTTGATCTTTTTCACCGATAAAATCTACATGATAACCTTCCAGGTTATAAAATATAATCCTTTTCCAATGATTATCTACATAATATCACAGATAATATAATTAATTCACGCCATGAGTGATATCATATAGTTGCATTTTTAGCACAACCAAATCACGTGAAAACTATCATTACTCCATACCATCTTATGATTACAACATACCTCCATCATCCTGAATCAACCTCTCGCTGGATTAGATAAATATAATGGTCTTTGAAATATTTCCTTAAGAAGCTCTGACACTTAATGAAGGAAGGTTTAATTAATGAATTAGAAATACCAATATCAATCAAAACAAAAGTAAATATAGAAAAAATAAAAAACATACCACAAATTATCTCTAGTTCCTCCACCTCATCAACCTCCACTATTTGAATTTTTCTATGAACAGCTTATCCATAATTGTGGCATTGCCTTCTTTCAACTCATCATTTATGGTTAGGTTGAGGTCCCTTAGTATAAAAAACATTACTTTGCTAATATCTACCAACACCATCCAACATAATGGCCAATAAGGCCATCAATCATACTAATCAGGTGGTCTATAGAATCAAGGAGGTTACTTATTTACTATCACATTGTGCTCTAGTATACATTGACCCCTATGATGATATGGGAACAAATATTGAAAATAAAATTTACACCACAAATATAACATAATATTGTATTTACCACCAAATGGTTAATAAGTGTCATCTCTTGATGTGGAAATTTTTTATCTAAAATGATAACCCAACATGACTGGGCATGAGTAAAATGGCTCAGGTTAAATGTAAATAGAGTTTAGATTTTATTCATATAATCCCATTTAATCAGAATAATACTCAAATTGGGTTAAGGTTGACTAATCACAACCCATTAACCTGTGAATCCTCTTTTTCTAAAATTTTATTGTTTTTTACTTTTATCTTGAATTAGTGACTCGCTCCCCCTCCCTTCCAACAAACCCTACTACCTAGACCAATGAAGTTTGTAACATCGTATGTCTTCTTTCTTTTCCCTCATTTTGTCTCAACCCTAGCCAAAGAATAACCTGTTTCTCACACTCCCACAAAACTATTTCCCCTGGACTGCCTCTCCTCTATTACACTAGCATAAAAACATATCTAGAGGTTGACTCTACTTCATAAATTATCCCAACAATGTCAAAATACCCCCCAACCCCACCCCACCCATCGCATAAGCAGCTCAACTGTCTCTCCTTCCTTCCTTCCACCTAGTGTTACAGCCTTGCAGTTACCTCTAATTCCCTGTATGATCAGCCTTAGCCCCACTATCACTCTTCAAATCAGCAATAACCCAAATCCTGATTCTTTCTATCAGGGAAGTCATGGTCAGATAGATGAGTAAGCTTTTATTTTTTTTTAAAGGATTTTTTGATATGTGTTTGTTTGATTTTTTTGAATTTAAAATATATTTATGTCAATTAAATATCCATTGGGTACATGTAAAATTGTTTTAAGTTGTTGATGTGATTATTTTCATTGATAATATTTTCTTGTGATTGTCAGGAATTCACAATATAATGAATATAAAATAGATAATTCAGTTCTGTTAATTAATGATGATAAGAAAATGGATTCTTTAGAAGATATGAAGAATTTTAAATCATTACTATGAATTAAATTAAAATAAATTCACAGAATTGACAAAAATAAAAGAATAAGTGTAAGGTGTGCGCTCAAGTATATGTGGTTTGGGGAACATAAAATACTAGTAACTTGAGGTGACATGTTTTAAAATGTCCAAGATGAGAATAACATTACATTCATCAAATAATAATTGATAAAGATGAATGTAAAATGAGATTATTTGATAGAGGTGTCCAAACCTGAGCCAATCCAACTGAACTGAACTGAACTGATCCGTCTGAGTTGGGTTGGGTTACACAATTAATATGAATGGGTTTTGTTTTATTGGACTGATCCATGATCATTCGGTTCAGGTATCAGGTTGGAAAATTTATAACCCAATGGGACCCAACCAACCCTATTAAATCAGATCTATCCACTACTTCTCTCCACCCGCCTACCCCTACGGGTGCCCCACCTCCTCTCATCCATTGAAACAAATTGACCCATACAACCCTAATCTCCTCTTATTTCACCTACCTCTACCATGTGATTCCAGATGAGACCGCTCCCCTTTCACCTCCCTCATGACATGGGGGTTTTCAGGGTCAATTAAATAATGTAATGAAGAGGTGATGCATTTTTTGGCAGAAACTGAACACCATAGATTACACAGCGTGAAAGGGGATTACATTTCGTGTAATGCCCCGACCATGTGCAGTTTTAAAAAATTCTTTTTGGCCAAACTTTCATTTATTTAGTCGTTCTCCATTTTTTCCTCTCATTTTGGGTGAACCCTAAGTGCCCCAAGGAGTCCTTCAATCCCTTCTTCATCCCTATTTGATCTGTTGACCCTAGTGGTTTTTTTTGGTGATCCGTGGTTGGTTCGTGGTAAGTTCTTCACCCTTCTTGGTTGATTTTATTTTGTTCTTCTTCTAGGGATCCATTGTGGTGGTGTTTCTTTAGTTTGGGGTATATGTTAGGTTGTGTTTCATGGTATTGGGATGTAGTGTAGGTTGATCAGTGGTTCCTCATGGTGCGATTGTGGTTTGCAGACATTCTTCCTCGCCCTGTGGTGCGAAAAGCTTTCTCGAGGTAGGATTCCCTTTGTTTCTCTTTATTATGCATCATGAGGTAGGGGTTTTACTTCTGTTTATCTATGGATTATGGTTGTATCATCTTAAATCAAATATAAATAATTGGTTAACTTAATTGAAAGGGGTAATGGGGTTTGATCTTCATGTTTTTACATATTTGATATTTTTGTGATATTGTGATTATATGGGCTTGATGTCCCACTAAAAATTGTGGTTGTTGGTGGATTTTTTTGTGATGGATATGTCTTTCATGTTTGTTGTTTTGGTTGTAATTGTTTGGTATCACCCTAAAATGGAAATTGGATAACCGCGTATAATTGGCTAATGAATTGGTTTCCCCGGTATTTGGTTTGTGTGATAACACCCCTAAAATAAAGTGTAATGTGATAAAAGCCCCTTTGAAAATATGTAAAAATGACCTTGATGCGATGTGGTTGTGTGTCCATGGGATGGTGGTGTGTGGGGTTGTTAGTTTTTTTTGTCATACTTGTGGGAAGTAAGGTGGTGATATGTTGAGATTTTTGTGGAATGTGGTTGATTTGTGCTAGATACTTGGGGTAGTAATGGAATAAATAAATGATAAATGATGTTTTAAATGGTTTGGGTAATTCGCCTAGAGTTTTCTCTATTAATAACATGCATAAATATTCACCCCATATCTGGATGTTGGTATGTGATATATCATTAATGGGTAATGTGAAGCCGCTTTAGTTTATCAGGGCTCTTCATCTTCCTAAATAAATATTACTATGTTTCTTGATATGTGTTGTGCCTGATAGTTTCCTAGCTAATATGGATGGTTAAATGAATAAATATTAATGGTATGGGTCGAAATGGTAAAATATGGAGAATGGTTAGGTGGATATTAAAGACTAAAAATGAATAATGGTTGTGTTCTTTTGTGTATTGTAGTGCATTTAGTGTTGGCAGTGGTTTTGGGGAATGTGGTGAGTTATTTAATGGTTTGTTGTAAACTCATAGGTTGAGCTTGAGTGTTTGATATTATATATATATATATATACTTGTATTTTTTCCTTATAATTTTAATATGCACCCCACCCTAGTTGAGAAATATGTTCCAAACACCCTCATAATCACAGGGGAGGGTGTCTTTCCCAAACATATGGTGAGGAGTACGGATGGCTGGATACCTTCTCTTTTAGCTCTCTCTTCCAACAAATGTAGGTATTACACAGGCTGTGATGGTCGGAGGTCTGATAGTGCAATTGATGGTGGTTATGATGTAGTATCCTATGTGTCTTTGGGATGAGTTGTGATGAGATGTGCTTCTTAGGTGTGTTCAGGATGAGTTGTGATGAGATGTGCTTTACCAAGTGATTTTGGAATGAGATGTGTTGTGAGGCCCAGGTGTCTACCGGCGGGATGTTCTATGAGACCCAGTTGTGTGCAAGTGGGATGTATTGTGAGGCATAGGTGTGTGCATGCAGTATTTGTTGTGATTGTGAGGCCCAGGTGTGTGAGGATGGGATGTGTTGTGAGGCCCAAGTGTGTGCGGGTGGGATGTTATGTGGTATACAGAAGGGATGGGAGCGTCAGGACATATGATGTTGGGTAAGAGTGGCATACCAGTGAGAAAGTAGTGTGAGGAACTCTAACATCGGTGTGCTTTATATCATATTATATTACTTGGATTGCATTATTTGGTGTGAATGCCTTGGTGAGGTTGGGATGGTTAATATACCTATTTAGGTGCTATTTGGTTTTGTTGTTTTCTCATAGGAGCATTAGTATGCTTATTTCACATGTGCATGAGAGACTTTGGTTTTTCGTACTGGGTATACTTGTATGATCACCCTATATATATAAAACTATTTTCAAGTTTCCAGGAGGATATTGCAAACTATGTTGGACCTTACTAGTCTGGATCTTTACAGTTGTTGTGTTGCTGCTTTAGGTTTACTTGTGGATATTTACTTTGGAGACTTTATTATATTTGTATTAGACCTACTTTTTTCATGCATGTGGGATGGTTTTTGGATTTCTCTTTTATATTATGCCTTGAATTTATTGTGGATGATTTATTCTATCTTCTGATCTTGTTTCCTTATAATGGGTAATGCCTCCCATATTGTGATATTTATACACCCTTGGTGCTAGTCTCTAACTCAGGGCCTACTAGATGCGGGACTTAGGGGTAATTATCTCTCTTTCTTCATTGTCATCCCGAGAGGGGTATCTTTGGAGGGAGGGGGTCATGACAGAGTGGTATCAAAGCTTATGGTTGAGATATGGGATGGAGTTTGGATTTAGGTATAGTGATGATTACATGAGATTATATGGAAACATTTTTATTTGACCTTGATGCATGAAATTAGCTAGGGAGACTGGCTAGGACATGATATTTTAGGGCCCCCCATGATCCAGTGCATGGACTCTGAGATTATTGAACAACCAAGTGAGATAGACCTGCTTGTAGAGTAGAGACCTAGTAAAGGTACATGTATCATAATTACCTGTGTTCTTGTTTGGATTGGGTTGTTTTGGGAAGGTTAAAATGGATGAAATAAATAATATAAATTAAAATAAATCTTAATGTAAATTCATACTATCAGGCTTAGGAAATCTTTGTTTACCTTTCAGGTGTGGCTCCTAGTCGTCATCCCCATGTGGCTCAAGTAGTATAGGTTCGATAGGATGATCCGGTTGATCTTCGTAGGGTTGATCCAGTTGAGGAGGATTACCAATGGCAGAGGATATTGCGTGCTTTCTAATGGCAGGTTTTGGGGAAGTATGAGGGCAGTTCTTTAATCGTGGATAAAGAGAGTTGGATAGAGAATCCGGAGATCTCTTTTAGTTTTATTCGGTCCCTGACAGAGTATTGTGTTCCTTTGGCAGTTAGTCATATGTGGGGATCTATGTGTTAGTGGTGGACACTATATCTGGGGGAGTATAAAGAGGCATATGTTTTGTGGGCCGAATTTTAGAAGGAGTTCCAAGTAGAGTTCCTTTCGTCGACCATGAAGGCAGTAAATAGGTGAGAGCTTCTTTCTCTTCAGCAGGGGATCATGTCAGTGCGTAGGCTGGGGATCAAGTTCAAGGACCTTCTAAATTTTTTCCCATACCCTTTTCCAGATGAGGAGTCTCATGTGAGACGTCTTGAAAAGGCACTCCTTCTTTCTATGTAGTATACAGTTACTCCTTTTACGTCACTGACGTATCTATAGGTTTAGAAGAAGGAAGAGGTGGTCGAGTAGATGAACTCGTGAGGAGGTCTACCATGATAGGGGATCTAGTAGAGTTCTTAGAGAGGAGGAGTTTTCAGTGGCAGATCTCAGGCACCAGTACCATCTAGGTTTCGACTAGTAGGGAGTCGAACCCAGTAGCTTCCTTTCTGGCCTTCTGGTGCAAGTGGTTTCCATGATTTTCTTAGGATATTTGCACCAATGTGTTTTTGTTTTTGGGTTCATGTTCATCACCAGAGTCAGTGAACAGTAGTTCCCCGAGCTTAGTTTGGTGGAGGTGGATAGGTTTAGTGCCAGCCTTAGTAGTAGTTTCCAGTGAGACTGTTTGAGCAGTAGGGGCAGCAAGCTTTTGCTTCGTTGAGGGGAGATGGAATAGGTATAGGACAACCTCAGAATTTTCCTAATGTTCAGGGACTGTGACTCAAGCGTGGCCATGGAGGTGTTCATCGTCAAAGAGGAAAAGGAACTGGGTGTGGTCAGTTGCACATAGTGGAGGCATTAGTTCCAGAGGTGCCAGAGACTGTCAGAGGTACAATCAGTTTTTTAGCACCCTTATCTATGCCTTGTTTGATTCAGGTGATTCACACTCCTTTATTGCACCTAATCTAGACCATACTCTGAAAATATACATAGAGAGGATTTTTGTACCCCTGGTGTTGAGTGCGCCAGTCGGAGGCCAGACCAGCTTGTTTGATGTGTGTCGGGGGTGTAGACTGATTATGAGACTGGATCTGTACTGTTGGAATCTTTTCTTGTTACATATGTAGTTATACTATGTCATCATTAGCATTAATTGGTTATATTATATACATGATATTATCGTATGCTTCTGGAGGAGAGTCGTGTTTTTGGATGTGGATGGTTAGCATGTGGTTTTTTTTGGTGAGTGGGTTTGTCAGGTGGGCAGTCGGTGTGTGGATCCCCTTCTTTCCTTGTTGTATGAGTTTTCAGTGGAATCAGTAGATGTTGGGATGGTAGAGTTTCCTAGCATCATTGGAGAGTTCCTAGATGTCTTCCCCGAGGATGTTGTGATGTTAACCCCTCAATGTGATGTTGAGTTCAGGATAGACTTGTAGCTCGGTGATTCTCTGATTTTGATGGATCCTTATCAGATGACGCCTTCTAATTTGTGGGAGTTGAGGATTTAGATAGATTATCTGATGCATAAGGGTTTTATCCAGCCCAGTGTGTCATCATGGGGTGCTCTTGTGTTGTTCGCAAAGAAGGCAGACAGTGGTCTAAGGTTGTGCATAGACTACTGGTGGTTGAATTAGGTGAAGATCAAGAACCATTACCCTCTTACAAGGATAGAATATCTTTTCAACCATCTAATAGGGTAGAGTTGGTTTTCTAAGATCAATTTGTAATCTAGATATCACTAGTTGAGGGTGAAAGAGGGCGATATCCCAAAGACTGTCATTAGATGTAGGTATGGACACTTCAAATTTATAGTCACTTCATTCAGTGTTACAAATGTACCAACTGTGTATATGGGGATTATGAAATCCATGTTTTATGAGTTCCTGGATCAGTTCTTCATCGTATTCATTGATGATATCTTAATCTACTTGAAGTTACAGGAGGAACATGTCGAGCATCTCGGAACTGTCTTTCATGTTCTTTGACTCCACCAGATCTATGGAAAGTTCTTCAAGTGTATGTTTTGGACACAATAGGTGAATTTCCTTAGGCATGTGGTGTCTCATCAGGGTGTGGTAGTAGAACCATCTAAGGTATAAGCATTTATTTCTTGGGAAGCACCCAAGAACATGACATAAGTTCGCAGTTTTCTTTATCTTGGAGGTTATTATTGGAGGTTTTTACCTAATTTATCTTAAGTTTTAGCCCTATTGATAGCTTTTAATAGTAAGGAACAAGCTTTTGTGTGGATTGATCAGTGTCAAGAAACTTTCAGTTTCCAGAAAGAGAAGTGGATTAGTGCTTCAGTGCTTCAATTTCCTGAGGAAGGGGTGTTGTTTGAGGTGTTTTGCGATGCTTCCCATATAGGCTTGGGATGCATATTGATACAGTAGTGAATAATAATCTCTTATAGGTCCAGGTAGTTATTTCCTCATGAGAATAACTATGCCACCCATGATCTGGAGCTAGCAGTGGTGGTTTTTGCGCTGAATTTGTGGCGACATTACCTCATTGGGGAGCACTTTTTGGTCTTCACAGATCACAAGAGCTTGAGGTATATATGTTCCCACTGCGATTTGAACTTGTGACAGAGGAGGTGAATGGAGTTTATTTAGGAATATGATTTTGATATCACCTACGCCTTAGGAATGTGGAATGTTGTGGTTGATTCATTGAGCATAAAGTCACATAAGGATGTTGTTTGGAAATCTGCAGATGCTTGGAGAGCAATGGATGAGTTGGAAGCCTTACACTTAAATGCAATGGTGTATGGTGGTAAATTCTTTTTTTTTAGATAATAGTGCAATATTCTCAGATGCAGTGGGTGGATGAGTCTCAGTGGGGATACCCAGAGGTAGAGGTGATATGTGATCATGTTGTCCATGGTGTTGCTCTAGAGGGATGGTTAGAGGATGGTCAGAAGAAGATTTTGTTTCATGTAAGGTTATTTTTTTATAGTGGCGATGTGCAATATAGTTCTTCATGAGTTTCATAGATCACCTTTGGAAGTACAACCAGAAATTTCTAAGATGTACCATGGCTTGAGAATGTAGTTTTTGTGGCTCGAGATGAAATGGGTAGTGGAAAAGTTTGTGGAAAAGTGCTTGGTTTTCTAGCAGTTAAAGGTCGAGCATCATGTTCCTAGTGGTTTTTTTCAACCCTTAGATTTTCTTGAGTGGAAATTGGATGGAATCTCGATAGATTTATTCATAGGGTTACCTAGAGATTAGAAAGGTTGTGGTACTATTTGGGTGGTCGTGGATCGGTTAACGAAATTGGCTCACTTTTTAGCGATCAAGGAGTCGAGCGTAGTGGATGATTTGGATAAGAGGTATGTGGATGAAGTGGTGTGGTTTAATAAAGTTACAAGGTCCATTGTCTTGGATCAGGATGCACGATTTACCTCACAATTCTAGAGGGGATTACAACATGCTTTTGACACTCAGTTATGCCTCAACACTGCTTTCCACCCATAGAAAAATAGGCATACATAATGGATTATCCATACATTGGAGGATATTTTGTGGGCATGTGTATTGGAATTTGGTGGATCTTGGGTATGAAACCTACCCTTGGTGGAGTTTTCTTATAATAATAGTTATCACTTTCCCATTGGCATGGCCCCATTTGAGGCTTTGTATGGAAGACTGTGTCGTTCACCATTGTGCTGGATAGAGGTTGGGTAAACAATCATTATTGGTCCCGATGTGGTTCAAAGCATGAAAAAAAGGTTCGTCTTGTTTGTGAGAGGGAGAAAGTAGTGAAAGACCAGTAGAAGTCATATTTTGATCGCATAATGAGACCCTTGGATATCAAGGTTGGGGACCATGTGTTCTTGAAGGTTTATCCTTGACGTGGGAAACATAGGTTTGGTAGAGGGAGTAAGCTTTCTCCAAGATTCATTGGGCCCTTTGAGGTGTTAGGGAGAGTTGTAAAATTGGCATATTGATTGGAATTTCCACCGTAGTTGGAAAGGATCCACAACTTTTTTCATGTCTCTCAGATTTGTCGGTATATTCACGATAACTCATATGTCATTGACTGGGGAGAGTTGGATATTGAGGATGACGTGACATTTGTAGAATGCCCAGTAGAGATCCAAGATCATCAAGAGAAGGTGTTGCATGGATAGACCATTCCTTTGGTTCGTGTGTTGTGAAGGCATGATGTCCAGGATAAGATTACTTGGGAGTGAGAAATTTAGATTTGTGCCCAGTACCCAGAGTTGTTTTGAGTTTTACCTTGTTATGTTTTTCCTTATAATGTGATGTACTATTTGGATCCTTTTTGTTTTAGGAGATGGTATGTTTTTCTTGGTTTATGATGTGTATGGTGTGATGTGTGATAAATTCATATCACGTGAAAAGGGAAGGACCTGATTCCTAATCGAGACGCATTAACTATGATGCGATTAAACCCATGTGGGTGAATCAGTGCTGCCTAGAGCAGATAGTATCTTGACATGGAGGACAGAATTTCCTAATTTGTGTGTTTGGGACAATATGGTTTGTTGGTTATAGCAGTTGTTAGTTTGGAATGTGTGGGGGTTGAGATAGTTGTGCAGTGGTAGTGTGGTAGTATGGTTGTGTGAGAGGAGGCTTCTTGTGGTTGTGTGGTGTATTTTGTGGTTGTTTGGGTTGGCGTGTTTAGTCGGTGGTAGTGTTTGAGGTATGACAAGATCCTTAAGAGGTATCTCATGGGGTGGTTGTTCAGACCCCTTTTCCCTTTTGGGCTTGGTTTTAGATTCTCAAGGGATAGAATATTTTGAGAGGTATATGATGTAATGGTTTGCGCCCTCCTGGTTCATTACTTTTTCAGATTTTGTTGTTGGAGGTGTTGATCGTGTTGTCGAGCACGTCAAATTAGATGTTTATTTTTAACTATAATTTCTGCAGTATAGCAGCAACCCTGTGTCGTCTCTCAACGAAGCCTTAGATCATTAATTCAAAAATTAGGTTATTATTAAGAAACTAAAATGGGAATGGGGTTTTATAAAACTTGTGTTTTTTTTTCTTTAAAAATAGAAATTTAAAGTATATTACTACTGATAGAAATCGGTTGGAGAAATCGTGATCAACCCGGGTAAGTGTCCCTTGATGCTCAATCTGTCATCGCTCTCAAGGTAAAGGGAAGGATAATTGATTCCTTGATTTTATACATACAAAAACCAGTAATGGTATTTGATTTCTTAATAGGTTACCACCTAGGATTTGATCAATCAATGATATTGATTATTGGCAACCGCTCAAAATCAACAAACATGAATCTATGTAAAAATGGAACTCAATCAAGGCATCACATCAACAACATGATGAGATGACTAGATTTGTGTCAATGATAAAAATATTCCATAGGAAAAGAACATGAATATTAATAGGTTCAAGCTTCAGTATTTTATCAACCGACACAATCCATTTGCACACTCATGAAAGGGAGGGGGTGAGAAAAGAGGCAACCACACTCAAATCATCACAAGATCTGGGTTATGCATGGAAGCATGTGGATTATTGTTCTTTTGATTTGTATTTGATCATACCAGAATAAACAAAAATTTAGTAGGTAGAAATTAATAACAATTGACATCAAATCTAGAAATCAATTACCTTACAAAAATTACAATCATGGAGCTTGGGATTACAACAAGGAACACCCCCCCCCCAATTGATCACCAAGAGGCTTAGAAGTACATGAGGGAGAAGAGAACTAAAATGGATAAAGAGAGATCTAAAGTTATACTAACCTTCACCCCTGGCCATTAAAATTGAGATAATGAGGGAGATTATTGATTTTATGGACAAAAACATCACACTTCCCACAAAATAAGTCAAGTGCCTAAGGGACTATGTCACTATTTAGGATAAACTTTTTAATAATTCTTTATCTGGATGGTTGACTAACCAAAACGTGTTCAATTTTCATGAAATTAGGTGGAGAGGTGTTTATTTGAGTTATCTATCCAAGGGAGGTGGAATAATCCCAATTGGATCTCTTAGGTCTGAGTTATGGCCCAAATATAGAGGGATGGTCCAATCTGGCCCACCCAGAATTTCTTCACATTGTGGGCCTATTTTGGGCCTCCA
This sequence comes from Viscum album, assembly GCA_963277665.1. Lineage (NCBI taxonomy): Eukaryota > Viridiplantae > Streptophyta > Magnoliopsida > Santalales > Viscaceae > Viscum > Viscum album. The sequence goes on from OY728129.1 coordinate 1,836,414,028, forward strand.
AATGGACGAATTGGGCTCCATAATCTTATAGATAAATGTATACAACATTTTTTTCATTAATACACCTATTTTTAGCCCAATTTTATGCACATATTATCCAAAGTACATATTAATGTTCACATGCATGCTTGGGCTCTCGCGCAGTTTGGCCCATTTTGCTTGAATTCCATCACGGGCTCTCCAAATCACCTCCTCCTACAATATTGTAAACACCAAACCAAGTAAAATTTCCCTATTAAACAGTGATAAAAATCAATTCATTTAATCAAACATAAAGTTCAATTTATTATTATATTTTGAATATTCATTACAAAACCAGTTTAAAATAGTGGTGTAAGGGTGGAATTGAATAGTGAATCGTAATGCGATCACACCCCCACACCTAAACATTTTCACTCCTGGGCAAAGAAAAATATCCAAAAACTGATACATGTATATATTCCCAATATCATAAAGATTTAACATTTGAGTAAATTTTAATTCATTAAATTAATTTGACCAATTCACAAACCACACCAAGGAGTTCTTCCTAGTGAAAATTGAAAAATATGTCTCATAAATCATATCAAAATGAAATTAAAAGAGATTAATGATACCAAATTGAGAAAGTAATTCAAAATTCAACTATTCCACTAACTCTCCATGTCTGTGTGTGAACCATTTCATGCTATTCTTTCCACTTTAAATCTAATAAATATAAGTCATTTAAACATTTTTTAGCTTAAATGATTTTGTCTACCGAACCTTCCCTACATCCTTTGCAATCATATTTCAAGAACCACTCACTTAAGAATTCCCAGAAGTCAAACCATAAGTTCCCAACCTAGATATCCCCATATGTTTCACATTTCATCACTCCCCTCATTTATTATTTTTGTTCTTTTTGCAGAAGTTGCATTTGGAACAAATCTCACACTCATCTCTCAACCCTTGTTTGATCTCATCATGACACTAATTATAATAGTTATAACAAGATTAAAGGTTTGGGAGGAGTGGTTTTTGACCTACCCAAGACACAATCCTTTTTTTTATTTTTTTTAGGGCGTGCAACAGTCAGATATCAGGTACACATGCATAGGTCAATCTAGTATAGTAATGAAACAGATCAGATAAGGAACAAACATATGTAAATATCATTTTAAGATGAAAAATATTAACCTAACTTATATTTACATTCTAGTAAGTAATAAATATTCACAATTTGTGGTTTGGTGCAAAAAAGTGTGGAGATATTAGTGACACTATTTTCCCAAAAACTACTCACACAAGGGGCGTCAATCATCTCAAAGGTTTAACAAAGATACAACCATTTATATCATTGATAGAAAACAAATTCAACTAAAATCACTCCCTGATGTTAAATTCATACAAAAATTCATTCCATAATAGAGATAGGTTTTCATAAAATGTTAAATCAACATGGAATCAAAAATTTCAACATGCATTTTCAGTAAGTTCTGTGATTCGGTGACCATAAGGGGGGAAGTAAAAATATCATAAAGAAGGAAAAAAAAGAATAATGAAGAAAGACAATGAAAATTCTAATGAACTCAACAAGATGGGGAAAAGTGAAAATATCATAAATAAAGAAAAAAAGATAAGAAATAAGAAATATAATGAAAATCCTAATGAACCTAGGAATGTATCCACCCCCCCCCCCCCCCACCTAGAATATGCAGTTCCCTCAGTGTAATAATTGAGAAGGTGATAAGGAAGGATAAAACCTGGTGTGTTTCACTAGTATGTTGCTTCTAGAAGGTGGATTTTCCTCCACCAGATTCTTTGTAAAATCTTCATATAAGTGTTTAAGTCTCTTCACATTAACGGTAAGACTTCTTCCACTCTGCTCATGAAAAATATGCATTGCACCAAAAGGGTAAACATTAGTAATAGTATAAGGATCAATCCATCAGGGACGAAGCTTACCTAGGTGGAGCTTTAGCCTAGAATTGTACATAAGCACCTTATCACCAATATAGAACTTCTGCTGATGAATAATGCTATCATGGATAGCCTTTTTCTTCTCTTTATAGATCTAGTAGTTCTCATATACATCATGTCTAATTTCTTCCAGCTTCTTATTCTCACCTACATCTGAAAGGTTTGTATTACATTGTTTAATAGCCCAATATGCATGGTTTTATACCACCATAGGGAGGTGAAAAGACTTTACAAACACAATTTTGTATGGAGACATTATGATTGGGGTTTTAAAAGCTGTATGGTATGCCCAAAGTGCATCATCCAAGCACAAACTCCAATATTTCCTATTGGGTTGTACCATTTTTTCCAAGATTCTCTTAACTTCCCGATTTAAGATTTCTACTTGTCCATTAGTTTGGGGGTGATATACAGTGGATAATTTGTGATCAACCCCATATGAATAAAAAATTTCATGTTGCGATTGCAAAAATGTGAACCCTGGTCACTAATGATGAATCTCGGCAAACCAACTCGACTAAAAATTTAGGACCTCACAAAATCAACAACAACTCGGGAGTCATTGGTCCTGGTGGCATTTGATTCCACCCATTTAGAGACATAGTCTATAGACAATAAGATGTACACAAAACAAAATAGATTTGAAAAAGGCTCCATGAAGTCAATTCCCCATGCATCAAAAATTTCACAGAATAACATGGGATGTTGGAGCATTTCATTCCTCTTGGAGATATTCCCTGTGAATTGACAATGGGTACATGACTTGAAAAATCAATGGGCATCTCTATACAATGTTGGCCAATAAATTACTGAGTCAAGGACCTTTTGATCTATACATTGAGAGACAAAGTGGCCCCCATAGGCCAAAATGTGGAAGAAGGTCAAAATAGAGGTGAACTCATGGCCAAGGACACACTGACGAACTACTTGGTCACCACAAATTCTATAAAAATATGGGTCATCCCAAATATACCATTGAGAATCATGTTTAATTATCTAGTATTGGGAAGTTCTAAAATCATTGGGGACCCTATATTTTGCTAGAAAATTCATAATGTCTGCATATCAGGGGGTAAGGTCCACAATATCACAAAGGTTCTCATGAGGAAATAATTCTCCAATTGGGAGGGATGAGTCAACATGGTGGTCCAGTGGTGGAGAAATCCTAATAATGTGGTTAGCTACAACATTTTCCACTCCCTATTATCTCTAATCTTAAGGTCAAACTCTTGGAGGAGGAGAATCCACCTTATAAGGTGAGGCTTAGCTTTAGGTTTCTTTAGGAGAAATCAAAGGGAAGCATGGTCATAAAACACAATCACTTTTGACCTAAGAAGATATGAACAAAATTTTTCCAAGGAAAACACAATAGAAAGGAGTTCTTTTTTAGTGGTTGTGTATTTTACCTAGTTAGGGTCAAGGATACGTGAGGCATACACAATGACATGAGGATCCTTCTCAACCCTTTGTGATAAAACTGCCCCAACTGCAAAGTTAGATGCATCACACATAAGTTTGAAGGTGAGATCCCAACTTAGTGGTTGGATGATGGGAGGTGATGTGAGACTCTTTTTTAGTGAATTGAATTCATCCTCACAATTTTTATCAAACAAAAAATTAGAATATTTTTATAATAATCGAGACAATGGAAGTGCGATCTTACTAAAGTCTTTAATGAATCGGTGATAAAAACCAGCATGAACCAATAAATATCACACCTCATAAACACATTTTGGATATGGAAGGGATGAAATTAATTTAATTTTAAATTTATCAACTTGAATTCCCTTATTTGAAATGACATGCCTGAGAACAATCCTCTGATCAACTATGAAATGGCATTTATCATAATTTAAAACAAGATCTTTTTCAATGCAGAAACAGAGGACAGAACCTAGGTGTTCCAAACAATCATCAAAAGAAGAACCATATATCTTGAAATCATCCATAAATACTTCCATAAAACTCTCAAGGTACTCAGAAAAAATACTTAACATGCATCGCTGAAAAGTACCATGATCATTACATAGACCAAAAGGCATTCTCCTGTATGCAAATGTGCCAAATGGACAGGTAAATGTTGTCTTTTCTTGATCCTCAGGGGCTATATGGATTTGAAAATAACCTGAATATCCATCAATGAAACAATAATGGGACTTACCCACCAATCTTTATAACATTTAGTCAATGAAGGGTAAAGGAAAGTGGTCCTTCTGCGTGGCTTGATTCAGTCGACGGTAGTTAATACAGACTCGCCATCTGTTTTGCACACGTGTTGGAACCAATTCATTCTTTTCATTTGACACAACTATTATTCCTATTATTTTAGGCACAATTTGTACTGGACTAACCCATTTACTATCATATATAGGATAAATGATCCCTGCAGCAAGTAATTTACTGACTTCCAATTTTACCACTTCAAGGAGAGTGGGATTCAACTGGCGTTGAGATTGTATTATGGGCTTAGCCTCATCATCCAAAAGTATATGGTGCATAAAAATAGATGGGATAATCCTAGGAATATCATCCAATGTCTATCCTATCGCATTTTTACACTCTCTTAAAAGGTTGAGCAGTTTTGATTCATGTCGTGGAGAGAGGTTATTGGAAATAATGATGGGCAATTGGTCAATACCCTCAAGATATGCATATTTTAAATTAGAAGGGAGATTTTTAAGTTCCAACACTGGTGGTTTTTGGATTGAGGGAGGGGGTTTAGGGGGAGTGAGGTCCATGAAACTTTCTATCTGTTCATGTTTATTCTCTAAGGAAAGATAATCTATGGAAATGAGATTTTCATAATCATAGATGGTCATGGGTGCCTCAGAATGAACACACTCATCAATCAAAGCACAAAATTTACATTTTTAAGAACCCACACAACACTCAAAACATGAATCAAAACTCAAATAATCAAAGGTTGAAGAAGAGGAAAATGAATTATAGTATGGGTTGAGGAGATAATTGTGTGCATGTGCATCATTTGAGAGCACTTCCATCGAATAGACAAGAATAGTGGAGTGCTCTTCAACATGGTGTTTTATAGATTCAAGGGTGTTAAGGCTCACATTTTCTCCACCAAACTCCATGGACAGTGTATCGTTGTGAACATTAATGATCATATTTGGTGTTTTAAGGAATGGCCTCCCAAGTATGAGAGGGGAATTTCCTTGGGTTTGGGTATATTCCATATCAAGAATGTAGAAATTAACAGGGAAGATGAGATTCTTCACTCTTGCAAGGACATCCTCAATCACTCATGTTGGATTCGTAGTACTTCAGTTGGAAAGTTATATGAAAATTCTTATTGGTTGAAGCTCTCCAAAATGCAGATAAGTATACAAAGAGTGAGGCATTACATTAATGAAAGCACCTAAATCTAGCATAGCATCAGAAAAGAAGGTCTCCCCTACGGTACATGGTATCGTGAATGTGCCTGGATCCTTGCATTTGGTTGGCATTGCTGGTTGAATCAAGGCTGAGACATTCCTTCCCAAGTTGAATCTCTCATTCCCTTTTAGCCTCCTTATATGGGTTCAAATCTCTTTAAGAAATTTGGCATATCAAGAAAGTTTTTTAACTGCATCCAATAAAGGAATGTTAACTTGAACCTTTTTAAATGTATCCATTATTTATTTATCAATATCATTATCAAAATTCTTCTTATATTTATAGATTATTTGGGGGAAAGAATAGCAATGGATTTTTTATTTTAATAATCAATAATAATTTAATTACCTTGTTTATTTTTCTTTTCTTCATTGGAATCTTTTATGGGTGGAGAAAGAGTGTTTTCAAGAGGTAGACATACTTGTTGCATAGAATCGGTATAAGGAGAAACTTCTTTACCACTACGAAGTGTAACCACCACATACATTACCTTTGTCCTTAGGATTGGTAATGGGTTGGGATGGTAGTTGTCCAGAACCTTGCATCTTAATCTCATTGATGGTGTTTTCCAATTTCCCCACTTGAGTTCATAGGCCTTGAATAGCTAATTGTGTGGTTTGTTGGAATTGTAGGTTTTGGGTTGCCATTTGCTTCACCATATCCTCAAGACTTGGTTCAAATTTGGGAGGGGGAAGATAATTGTTTTTGAGAATTTAAAGGATAATAAGGTTTAATACCTTGTCCTTGTTGATACCAATTCTGCTTGGGGTAGCTTGAGTTTCCTCCTTGTTAGTACTGGGGTTGTGTTTGTCACCCAGGATTTGGATTTGGCCTAAATTGTTATTGCTTGAAGGGAGGTGCTTGTTGAAATGAATTCCCTGGGAACACGGCTGCACAAGACTTAGTTTAATCTTAAAGTTATGGGAAATGTTCATAAAAATGAGTATTGTCAGAACAAATACCACAATGTGATGTAATAGGAGGGGATTGTGAGTTACCTTGTTCTTGAGATAATTGCCTTAGAAGGGTATGCATCTCATAAAGATTTTTTATCTACCTTTTGTTCTAGAGATGAATGACTTACCTCATGAAATCCTTAGGTTGGTGAAATAGCTCGTGTACCAAATTGTTGTGCATTTTGAGCCATGTTGGATATTAAGTCACGAGCAGTGGAAGGAGTTTTATCAACTAGGGCACCACCAGCTACAACATCAATCATTCCACGATCCATGGGGATAAGTCCCTAATAGAAGTATTGTATTAATAGTTGTTCACTAATATGGTGGTGGGGGAATCTTGAGCAAAGTCTTTTGAATCTCTCCCAATATTCATGAAGGGTCTCTCCTTGTGATTGCCTAATTCCACAAATTTCTTTCCTAATTGATGCAGTTCAGGAGGCAGGGAAGAACTTCTCTAAAAAGAGTCTTTTTTAGGTCATTCCAGCCCCCAATTTTGGTAGGTAGATAGTATATCCAATCTTTGGCTACACCATCAAGGGAGAAAGGGAAGGCCTTGAACTTAATTAGGTCTTAAGATACATTTTGTGGTTTCATGGTGGAGTAGACTATGTGAAACTCTTTGAAATGTTTGTGAGGGTCCTCACCAGGAAGACCATGGAATTTGGGAAGTAGGTGGATGAGGCATGATATCAGCTCAAAGTTGGCTAATTTCTCAGTATATTGGATGTACATAGGTTGTTACTCCACATCTGGGGTGGTAAGTTCTTTTAAGGTTCAATTATTTGCATCCATGTTTTCTTGGGTTTGATTGGGTTCAATTTTTGATTGGTTTAGGACCACTTGAGGTTCCACAAGGGGTTACTTAGTGTTACTTGATTGACCTTATCTAGATTACTTGATTTATTAGTGGAGTAATTTTTCAATTTTAGGGTCAAATTCAAGTAGTGTTTCTTTACCAGATCTTGTCATGCAACAATGGTGTCCAGTTTGATTGATTGATTGATTGTTGTTGTTGTTGTTTTTTTATGATTTTTTTAATTTTTTTTATGAAATATGAATAAAAAAACTTAAAAAATTAAAGGAGGAAAGAAAAAAGAATTTTATACTTCAGAATTAGAGAGATAGAGAGAGAGAAAGGAATAGAGATAAAGAGAGAGAAAACATGCAAAAACAAACAAAAATAATGATAAAAAACCCAAAACATAAACAATCAGATAAGGGGTGGGATATTGAAAGGAGTACTAATTAATAAATAAAATAAATAAATAAAAGGAAATAAAAAAGAAAAATGATTTTGGATCCCTAGAAATGGCGCCAAAATTTGATCGCGTTGTCAAGCGCGTCAAATTAGATGTTTATTTTTAACAAGATTTTTTGCATTATAACAGCATCCCTATGTCATATCTCGATAGAGCCTTAGATCATTAATTCCAAAATGAGGTTCTGATTAAGAAACTAAAATAGTAATGGGGTTCTATAAAACTTGGGTTTTTTTCTTTAAAAATATAAATTTAAAGTATATTAATACTGAGAGAAACTAGTTGGAGAAATCGTGATCAACCCGGGTAAGTGTACCTTGATGCTCAATCCTTCATCGCTCTCAAGGGAAAGGGAAGGATCATTAATTCCTTGATTTTATACATACTAAAACCAGTAATGGTATATGAGTTCTTACTAGGTTACCACCTAGTATTTTATCAATTGGCGATATTGATTATCGGTGACCGCTCAAAATCAACAAACATGAATCGATGTAAAAACGGAACTCAATCAAGGCATCACATCAACAATGTGATGAGATGACCATATTTTTTTCAATGATAAAAATATTACATGGGATAAGAATTTTCACATTCATAGGTTAAATCTTCTTAATTTTTTCAATCGACGCAATCCATTTTCACACTCATGAAAGGGAGGGGGTGTGAAAAGAGGCAACCACGCTCAAATCATCACAAGATCTGGGTTATGCATGGAAGCATGTGGATTCTTGTTCCTTTGATTTTTATTTGATCATATCAAAATAAACAAAAATTTAGCAGGTATAAATGAAGAAAAATTGACAACAAACCTGGAAATCACTTACCTTACAAAAATTACAAGCATGGGGCTCGAGATTACAACAAGGAACACCCCCCAAACTGATCACTAAGAGGCTTAGAAGTATATAAGAAAGAAGAGAACTAAAATGGATTAAGAGAGATCTCAAGTTCGACTAAACTTCACCTATAGTCGTGAAACATGAGATAATGAGGGATAGGAGTGATTTTATGGACAAAAACATCACACTTTCTATAAAAAAAAGTCAAGTGCTTAAGGGACTAGGTCACTATTCAGGACAGACTTTTTAATCATTCTTTATATGGCTATTTTCCTGCCCAAAACATATTCAATTGTCATTAAATTCGATATAGAGTTGCACCTCTGAGTTATCTATCCAAGTGAGGTTGAATCAGCCCAATTGGATCTATGAGGCCCGAGTTATGTCCCAAATACATAGGGGTGGTCTAATCTGGCCTGCCCGGAATTTCTTCACATTGTGGGCCTATTTTGGGCCTCTAGATGGATTAATTGGGCTCCATGATCTTCTAGATAAATGTATCCCACATTTTTTATATTAATACACCTAATTCTATCCTAATTGGATGCACAGATTATCCACAAATACATATTAATGTCTACATGCATGTTTGGGCTCTCGCGCAGTTTGGCCCGCTTTGCTTGAATTCCATCATGAGCTCTCCAAATCACCTCCTCCTACAATGTAAACACCGAAACAAGTAAAATTTCCCTATTAAATAGTGATAAAAATTAATTCATTGAATCAAACATAAAGTTAAATTTATTATTATATTTTGAATATTCATTACAAAACCAGTTTAAAACAGTAGTGTAAGGGTGGAATTGAATAGTGAATCTCTATGCGATCAGGTGTTTGGGGGAAGTTATGGGAGTTTTGTTGAAGTTAGAGGTGCAGCAGAGGTGCTGCAGGCATTACACATTGTGTAACTAGATTAAACGATGTGAAAGTCTATTTCATGACTTGTCCAGGACTGGTTCACGACATGGGTATTTTCAGGATCAATTAAATAATAAAATGAAGAGGCGACACTTTTTTTAGCAGAAACCGAACATCGGGGATTACAAGACATGAAAGGGGATTACACATCATGTAATACTCTGATCATATGCAATTTTAAAAAAAAATATTTTCAACTAAACTTTCATTCATTCGATTGTGTTCCCTTTTTTCTCTCATTTTGGGTGAACCCTAGGCACCCCAAGGTGTCCTTAAAGCCCTTCTTCATCCCTCTTTGATCTGTTGACCCTGGTATTTGTTCATCGGCGATTTGTGGTTGTTTTGTGGTAAGTTCTCCATACTTATTAGTTGATTTTATTCCATTATTTTCTCAAGGATCCATTGTGGTGGTGTTTTTTTAGTTTGAGGTATGTTTTAGGTTGCATTTTATGGTCTTGGGATACAGTGTAGGTTGATCTGTGGTTTCTTGTGGTGTGACTATGGTTTGCAGGCGTTCTTCCTCACCTTGTGGTGTGAAAAGATTCCTCAAGGTAGAATTCCCTTTGTTTCTCTTTATTGTTCATCATGCGAGAGGGGTTTTACTTCTGTTTATCTATGGATTATGGTTATGTCATCTTAAATCAAAGATAAATAATCAGTTAATTAAATTGAAATGGGCAATGGGGTTTGATCCGTATGTTTTTATAGCTTCGATATTGTTTGTGATATTATGATTATATGGGATTGATGACCCATGAAAAATTATGGTTGTTGGTGGCTTTGTTTATGCTGAATATGTCTGTCGTGTTTTTGTTTTGGTTGTAATTGTTTAGTATCACCCTAAAATGGAAATTGGCTAACGACATATACCTATATAATGAATTGGTTGCCCCAAGGTTTGGTTTGTGTGATAACACCCCTAAAATAAAGTGGAATGTGATGAAAGCCCCTTTGAAAATCTGTAAAAATGACCTTGATACAATGTGGTTGTGTGGTCGTGGGACGGTGGTGTGTGGTTGGGTCATGTGGGGTTGTTAGTTTGTTTGGTCGTGCTTGTGGGGCGGTGAGGTGGTGATATGTTGAGTTGTTCATGGAATGTGGTTACTTTGTGCTAGATGCCCTGGGAAGTAATGAAATAAATAAATGATAAATAATGTTTGAAATGGTTTGGGTAATTCACCTAGATTTTTCTCCACTAATAACATGTAGAAAGATTCACCCCGTATCTAGAGGTTCGTGTGTGATGTATCATGAATGGGTGTTGAACGCAGAGGTAATGTGAAGCCACTTTAGTTTATCATGGATCTTTGTCTTCCGAAATAACTGGTACTATGTTGCTTGATATGTGTTGTGCCTGATAGTTGTCCGGCTAATATGGATGGTTAAATGAATAAATATTAATGGGGTGGGTCAAAATGGTAAAATCTGAAGAATGGTTAAGTAAAGATTAAAGACTGAAAAATGAACAATAGTTGTGTTCTTTTGTGTGGATTTATGCATTTAGTATTGGCAGTGGTTTTGAGGAATGTGGCGAGTTGGTTAATGATATGTTGTAAACCCATAGGTTGGGCTTGAGTTTTTGATAATATATATATAGAGAGACACTTGTATTTTTCATTATGATTTATATATGCACCCCACCCTAATAAAGCACTATGTGCCGAACACCCCCATCGTCACGGGGGAGGGTGTCTTTTCCAAACATCCAGTGAGGAGTACAGATGGTTGGGTACCCGTTCTTTTATGCTCTCTCTTTTAGGCATGATAGGCATTTCACAGGTTGTGATGGACAGAGGTATGATAGTGCATTAGATGGTGGTTGTGATGTGGTATCCCATGTGTCTTCGGGATGAGTTGTGATGAGACGTGCTTCCCAGCTATCTTTGGGATGAGTTGTGATGAGATGTGCTTTCCCATGTGTTTTCAGAATAAGATGTGTTGTGAGGTAGAGGTATCTGCGGGCAGGATGTACTGTGATGACCAGGTGTGTGCAGGTGGGATGTGTTGTGAGTCCCAGGTGTGTGCGGGCGGGATGTGATGTTGTATACGGAAGGGATGGGAGCACCAAGATGTACAATGTTGGTAAAGAGCAGGATACTAGTGGGAAAGTGGTGTGGGGTACCCTATCATCAATGTGCTTTATATCATATTATATTACTTGGCTTGTATTATTTGGTGAGTGTGCCTTTGTGAGGTTGGGATGGTCAGTATACCTCTTTAGGTTCTGTTTGGTTTTGTTGTTTTATCATAAGAGCATTAGTATGCTTCTTTCACATGTGCACAAGTGACTTTGGTTTTTTCTACTGAGTATACTTGTATGCTCACCCTACATATATAAAACTATTTTTAGGTTTCCAGAAGGATATCACAGACCATGTTGGACCTTACTATCCCGGATCTTGACAATTTTATCGCTGCTTTAGCTTTACTTTTGGGCATTTACTTTGGATATTTTATTATATTTGTATCAGTTCTACTTTTTGCATGCATGTGGGATGAATGTTGTAAGTGGAGTCATTGTACAAGAAAAGTCAAGTACATAAATTTGATAACAACATTTCAAATCCAAGAAATCATGTACCTTAGATACATTTTCAAGCAACTTTCAAACTATTGTTACCACAATCTTGCCCGAATCTACAACAACACCGAATTTTGAGATAACATGTCAGAGAAAATGAACTTTATGTGTCTGAATCAACAATTCAACATATTTCCATATAACTGGTGTTTCTTGAGTAATTTCAAAACCACCTTTAAATGCTCTATATACTCCTCGTCCATATTTGCGTAAAAAATCATCAATGAATATCATCATAAACAAATAAAGGTGTATTTGAAATACTCAATGCATCGGTCTCATAAATATAACTGATTCATTTTAAAATCTGAATGGAATCACTAAAAATATATAATTTCCAAAACTATATAGAAATGTTTTCTTTAAAATTTACACTTATTTTGATCTCATTTAATGATCACTCGGTTGTAAATCATTTTTTTAAAACCAACTTGTTTTTATCAATTGATCAAATAAATCTTGAATTGGTGTAAAATAATGTTTATTCTTCACAATCACTTAATCTAATCATCAATAATTAATGCATAATCACAAGCCATCATAACTCTTTTTTAACAAACAATGTCAAGGCAACCCAATTTGAACTACTAGGTTGAATAAAACCCTTGTGAAACATATCATCAAGTTGAATTCTTTGCTCTTAAAGCTTTAATGATTTTATATAATAATTTGATATTGAGATAGGGTATACGCCTGCATGCAATTTTATATTTAATTCAATATTTCATTTCAAAGGTGAACTTGTAAGTTTCTCTAAAAAAACATCAACAATTTCCATTATGGCTCTAGGAAATCCCCCCTTCTTCACCTCAAATGCACAAAGCATCAAACTCTTTAATTGAAAAGCGATGCTTTGTAGATCAATGAATTGATAACCCAATTGTCGATTTCTTTCACCGATGAAAGCTACATGATACCCTTCCAGGTTATAAAATATAATCCTTTGTCAATGAGTATTTACACAAGATCACACAAAATATAATTAATTCACGCCATGAGTGATATTGTATAGTTACATTTGTAGCAAAACCTGATCACATGAAAATTTTCATTACTCCACAACCATCTTATGTTTACAACATACCTCCATCGGCCTCAATCAACCTCTCACTAGATTAGACAACTCTAATAGTCTTTGAAATATTTCCTTCAGAAGCTCTGGCACTTGACGAAGGTAGGTGTAATGAATGAATGAGAAACGCCAATATTAATCAAAACAAAAGGAAATCTATAAAAAATGAAAATCATACCACAAATTATCTCTACTTCCTCCACATCATCAACCTCTACTGTTCGAATTTTTCCATGCACTTCTCATCCATCATGGTGGTGTTGGCTTCCTTCACCTCGTCATTTATGGTTAGGTTGAGGTCCCTTAGTATGAAAAACATTACTTTGTTAATCTCTACCAACACCTTCCAACACAATGGACAAGAAGGCCATCAATCATACTAATCAGGTGGTCCCTAGAATTGAGGAGGTGACTTATCTACTACCACATTGTGCTCTAGTATACATTGACCCCTACGATGATATGGGCACAAAGATTGAAAATAAATTTTCCACCATAAATATAACATAATATTGTGATTCCCACCAAATGGTTAAGAAGTGTTATCTCTTGATGTGGAAATTTTTTATCTAAAATGATAACCCGACATGATTGGGCATGAGTTAAATGGCTCGAGTTAAATGTAAATTGAGTTTAGATTGTATTTAGATAAACCCATTTAATCTGAATAACACTCAAATTGGGTTAAGGTCAACTAATCAGAACTCATTAACCCATGAATCCTCTTGTTCTCTACTTTTATTGTTTTTTACTTTTATCTTGAATCAGTGATTCGCTCCCTCTCCCTCCCAACAAACCCTACTACCTAGCCCAATGAAGTTTGTCTCATCGCATGTCTTCTTTCTTTGCCCTCGTTTCGTCTCAACCCCAGCCAAAGAACTAACCTGCTGCCCACACTCCCGCAAAACTATTTCTCCTGGACCGCCTCTCCTCCCTTCTATTGGCATAACAATGTATCTAGAGGTTGACTCTCCTTTATCCATTAGCCCGACAAACGTCGACACCCCCCCCCCCCCGTCGCATAAGCGGCCCGACTGCCTCTCCTTCCTTCCTTCTGCCCGATGTCGCAGCCCTGCAGTTGCCTCTAATTCCCTGTACAGTCAGCCTTGACCCCATTGTCACTCTTCAAATCACCAATAACCCAACCACTGATTTTTTTTTATCAGTGAAGTCACAGTTAGATATACAAGTAAGCTTTTATTTTTTTTTAAGGATTTGTGAGACGTGTTTTTTTTTTTTGCATTTTAAATAAATTTATGCCGATTAAATATCCATTGGGTTCATGTAAAATTGTTCGAAGGTGTTGGTGTGATTATTTTCATTGATAATATTTGACTGTGATTGTCAAGAATTCACAAGATAACGAAGATAAAAGAGACAATTCAGTTTTGTCAATTAATGATGATAAACAAATGGATTCTTTAGAATATATGAAGAATTTTAAATCATTACTATGAAGAAAATTGAAAGAAATTCACGGAATTATGGTGGGACTCTCATGAGGGAAAACATAACTCACACTGGATGTCTTGGGAGAAGCTGTGCGTTTCAAAATTTCATGGGGGGCTTGGTTTTAGGAATCTCAAATGGTTTAATGAGGCTCTTCTTGCGAAGAAAGGATGGTGTCTCTTCTCCCATCCACATGCTCTGTTCTCAAAGGTTCTGCGTGCAAAATATTTCCCTCATTCTGACTTCTTGCATGCCCAGCTGGGGCCACGACCAAGTTTTATGTGGAGAAGCATCTGGGGTGCAAAATCTCTTCTTGACATTGGATGCATCTGGAGAATTACTGATGAGAATAATGTTCATGTTTGGAAGGATTCTTGGCTGCCCAATGGCGTTAACCATAAGGTCTCCTCGTCTGTTGTTTCTGGGTTTGAAGATGCAAGGGTACAAGATCTGACCAATGACTCGCTCGAGGACTGGGATCGGGGGAAGCTTCTCAGCTGGTTTATGAGGTTGATCGTCAACTCATCCTTAGTATTCCTCTCACACCAGGGATGAGCATTGACCAACTTTACTGGACTAGGGAATCTCATGGCAAATATTTTGTCCGCTCAGGTTACAAATTGCGGGTCCAAGGCGTGGCTCAGGCCTTTCCTGATAATCGATGGAAGAGCATTTGGTCGCTCTATGCTCCCCCTAAGGTGAAATTTTTTTAGTGACAAGTCTGCTCTGGGATTCTCTCAACCCGTGACTTTTTGGTGTGGCGACATTTGGCAGAGGATGACACATGTCCGTTGTGCCTCCAGTAGGTGGAATCCCCTCTGCATGCAATTCTTTCCTGTCGTGAGGTGGAAGGGGTGTGGAAGGCATGGAAACCGGATTTTGGTTTGTTCTTTGATCTTTCATTGGGGTTGGTCCAAAATCTGTTAAAATGGGTGTCCTTTCTTGAACCGAGAGTGGTGGGGTTGATTTGCACAATTGCTTGGTTGGTGTGGACTCGACGTAATGATTGTATTTTCCAAATGAAGGTGACCCATGATTGTCTTTGGGTGGACAGGGCTAGAGAATGGATGAACGGTTGGAAGAATAACGATACAATGCCTTCTTTGGGCAACACTCAGCAGACGGTCCCTTGCTGGTTCCCCCCACCCGAGGGTTTTCTCAAGATCAATATTGATGTTGCGGTCTCCGCTAATTCCAGGGTCGGTATTGGACTCATTGTTCATAACAGTTGTAGCTAGATTGTGGAAGCTCAGTGTCGGGTAGTGCCTTGTTCAGGGAGTCCTGTGGTTGCGGAAGCCTCTTCCATCCTTCATGGGATCCTTTTAGCCCGTTCAAAAAATTGGCCCAAGATTTTGGTGGAATTCGACTGGCTCGAAGTGGTGAACGCTCTATCATCGAAGGACGATGACTCTCAACCGTATGACCTTATCGTGAGGAAGATTTGGTCTTTAACCGAAGGCTTCGCTGCATGCAATTTTTTTTTTTATCAAGCGAGAAGGGAATATGAAGGCTCATTGTTTGGCTTGTTTTGGGAAATCTTGGGGTGATCATTGTTGGGTGGACTCGTTTACCACTTGGCTTTGTTGGCCTGGTTTGCTTGATCAGTAATATAGCTTATCTTTTCTCAAAAAAAAAAATGATAAAAATGATGGTAAATTGAGATTATTTGATATAAGTGTCCAAACCGGAGCCAATCCAACCGAACCGATCCGACCGACCCGTCCGGATTGGTTTGGATTACACAATTAACATGAACGGTTTTTTTTTTATTGGACTGATCAGTGATCGGTGGGGTCAGGTATCGGGTTGGCAGGATTTATGACCCAATGGGACCCAACCAACCCTATTAAATCGGCTCCACCCGCCCGCCCCCGCCGCTGCCTCACCTACTTTGCCCAGCCTCCTCGCTGACGCCGCTTCTTCCCCACCTCCCCGCCAATCCCGTCGGCGCTGCCTTTCATTTTCCCGCCGGCACCTCCCCGCCACCCCCTGGGACGCGCCGTCACCGACACTCTCATTCTCCCGCCCGATTCCCACAGCGAGCTGAAGGTGAGTGGGGAGGTTTGATTGAGAGTTTTTTTTTCTGCAATAAGGCTTATTGTTGTTCAATAGTCTATAGACCTATGATTGAGATCTAGAATTAACTATTTTTGTTTAGTTTGTCGGAATCTGTTTGCTCTGCGGACTACTGCATGCTCCCCTCTCTCTGTATTTAGTGATTTGTCTGTACATGCTCCCTTCTCTCTGTATTTAGTGATTTGTCTGTACTCACTCATTCTCAGATGTCCTTCCATGAATGGAATGACGTCCAGATTGGTCATGCATTTGTTTTTACAGTGAATTGTTTTTGATTTTACAGCAAATACAGCCTTCATTTGCTTTTGGATTCGAAGGGAATCACCTGATAGAGCCAGCATTTGCTTTTGTTTTTTTACAGCATGCATTTTGTTTTTGTTTACAGTGAATTGTTTTTGATTTCAAAATACAGTCTTCATATGCACACAGTGACCCTATCAACCCGACCCAACCGACCCTACCTCTTTTTATTGGGCCGTGTACAAAATTCACCCTAACCCGACCCAGTCTGACCCAACCCGAGCCATGGACATCTCCATTATCTGGTGGGTAAGTTTGATCCTGACATATTTACAGAACTGTGGATTGGTGCAATTATAAAGTATGATTTGCCTTCTCAGTTTGTTGAATTACGAAGGCATTGGGACAGCACTTATTTATGAACATCCTGAGATAAAATCCGTGTCAAGAAGCACATGCAAATGAAATATTTTAATAATGCAAAACAAGAAAAAGGTTAAGCTGAAATCTTTATCGGAATCAATTCCTTGAAGAATTTCGTTGACATGTGATCTGTTGAGTTTTATTGCAATTGATGGTTATGTGTTTGAAAGCTCATTTCATTGACCAAGACTGGGCGTTAAAAAAAAATATTTTAAACTTTAGACTAGCCACTTGGTTTGTCGAAGCTGAGATTCTGTCTAATTTATGCCTTTACAGTTTCAGGATTCTCATGAGTGCCCTGGGATTTCTGCTCTAACTCGATCACTTTGGGCTCGTTCTTGAATGCTAATCTGGATTCTGGTTTTTGACGATACTTTGTCCGCCAAATATCACTGACTTTGTTCTCGTAATATGGAATCCGGGCTCTTAAATGTGCTCGCTCATAACATAGACCTCTAACCATGAAATTGGAAGCGGCATTCTGCTACTTCATTGAAGCAGCACTCTGACCGGCTCCTTTTCTTCCTCCTTGGCGTTCTGTTATCACTAATAAATTTATATAGCTTCACTAAAGCAGCACTGCACTCTATACTAATAAATTTATGTAGAATCATTTTAAATATATTGATAACTTTAATTATTATTACAAATGTACTTGATATTTATGAATAGACCATTAAATTATATTGCAGTGCAAGCGTTGAAATCAAAATTTGGGATCATCAACGCTGCAGATTGTCGAGGCAATGGCATACTCCCACCTTTTGTGCAGCCAACTCTGTAATCCCGACAACAAAAGAGATCCGATCACTACTTCCAGTGAAAATTATTTCTCTTTGCTTACCGCATCACGATCATCTTTTTTTTGCCAAAATGTCCATTTTGCGAGAACATCATCATCCATGCAGGTCATGGGTTCGGAGGTCAGAAATAGCAGAAGAAGAATTGTGGTAACCCTGATGCTTTCACGCCTACTGTTTCTTTCACTAAAATGGATCCTTTAATTTCTTTGCTGCCTGAATTTGAATGTTTATTTTTCCACTCGTGGGACGGTGAAGTAGAAAACAGATGATTCCAAAAACAGCAAAACTAACATAAAATCCAATGAAGTGGGAAAGAATGCTGAAGTTTCAACTCTCTCTCTCTTTTCACCCTGCAAGGTTTGCTATTGCACTTTTCATTGTTCTCTTGTGTCATTTTTATTCTTCTAAATGATAGTTGCTCTGCACATGTTATTGCTGCAATATGGGAAGCAGATTAATGTTTTCTTGAGAATTACTGGAAGAAGGGGAGATGGTTTTCATGAATTGGCATCTCTCTTTCACGTAAGTCGCTTTTTTTTAAGCGTTGATTTCTATATAATAGATGTATGTGGGTTTATTTGTCTTGTAATTTTGAAATCATCTTACTGTCACCCTATTTCCTACTTTCAGGTTATAAGTCTTGGTGATATAATTAGTTTTTCCTTGTCGTCATCTAAAACCAAGGATACATTGTCATCAAATGTAGGAGGAGTGCCCCTTGACGATAGAAATCTGGTACTTCCGAAACTCTTTCATTTTTTTTATGCCGGTGCCTATGTCATTATCAATGAATTTATGCATCTTTATCTATACTTCTCAGATTATCAAATCCCTTAATCTATATCGGAGAAAGACTGGCAGTGATAACTATTTTTTGGTAATTGCAGATTTGATAAATTTCCTTACGTATTGCATGATCATCTTGTTAAAAAATTAGCTATTACACGTTATTTTGATGGAATTTGCTCAGGTTCATCTTGACAAAAGGGTTCCAACTGGAGCAGGCCTTGGCGGGGGAAGTAGCAATGCCGCAACTTCCCTTTGGGCAGCAAACCAGTTTCTTGGTTGTTGTGCCAGTGAGAAGGAACTCCAGGAATGGTCATGTGAGATTGGTTCTGATGTTCCTTTTTTTTTCTCTCTTGGAGCGGCTTATTGTACTGGCAGAGGTGAGGTATGCAAAAAACTTTAATAGTTCCTGTTTTACAATAATTAGTTGTACAAAAATATAAAAGAATATCATGCTAAATAGCATATATCATGTATTCTGTTTTTTTCTTTCAAAAAATCCACTAGCATATGTTGAAAACTCTGTTGTTGCTTTCTCGAGCGCGTTTCCTCAAGTGCAGTTATTTTCTTCTGACTGTTGATGGATAATTCACTCACACGGGGGCACACATTTCTCTGTTATTTTTAAATGTTGTTTGAAGGAGCTTTGGTGTGATTACCCCTTTATAACCATTAGATGGTGTCATGAAATTTTCTCTTCTTAGGAAACTTAATATTAGGAAAAATATCATACTGCTTTGCTGAATGTTCTTGCTTGTTCTGCCGTTCTTTTAGAAAAAGGGGGAAGTTCAAATCAAATACTAGATGCATTAATGATTTTTTCCCAAATGTTTTTATTCCTGTAGGTTTTAGATCCCATTTGATTTCACTCAATGGAATGGAATTGGATGGAATGAGTTAGGAAACTTAATGTGAGGGAAAGATCGTACTCCCTTATTGAACATTGTTGTTTCTTCTACAATTCTCTTAGAAATGGTTCAAGTTAAAATGGGTACTGTAGCTACTGTTTCCCTGTGGGCTTTACTGTCATGGGTACTGTAACACAGCGGTTCAAATGTGCTGACCTGGTTACTGTAACAATGTGGATTACTGTACAACCATGTTGTTTTAGTATCTCATTTCGAGCTAGGGTTTGTGATAGTGTGTGCGCCCTGTAACTGTGCTTCAGGATATAGTGAAACAATTTTGCTTTTCCGTGGACGTAGAGATTCTTCCTGAACCACGCAAATCATTGTGCTTGTGTTCTTGTTGTTCTATCTTTTTCTCCCATTTACTTTTTTTTGGAATTGTTTGTCGTTGGTGCTCCTGATGTTTTCATAACAGGTTCCACTTCATTAATGAAATGTCATGGAATCAGATGGAATGAGTTAGGAAACTTAATATCAAGGAAAGATCATACTTCACTGAACGATCTTGTTTCTTTTTCCATTAAATAATGAATTTATGATACTGTATGCATTATGATTTTTTTTCCAAATGTTATTATTCCAGCAGGACTTCGTCCCTGTTTGATTCTACTTCATTAATAGAATGGAATGGGGTTGGATGGAACGAGATCATGTAAACATTTGGTAAGCAAAGAAAGAAATATGATAAATTTTGATAAACTGTTTGGTTGAGCAAAACAACTGTAGCAATGGAATATGTTATCGACAAAAAAGTCACATTTGTCCATATTAAAAGGGTGTTGATGTTTTTTTGTTATACCGGTGAGGACTTTTGATAGGTGCGAGGGAGAGAGAGAGAAAAACAGGGGGCTGTTATTCAGTAGGAAGTGCACTGGATTTACAGGTGCACAGCAGCAGAATTTAGAAGAAGAAAGTAGAATTAAGAATCCCTGAGACGCATCTTGAGTCCAAAGGCCGCAACCCCCTTTCTGCACAGCAGAACTTGCTAACCATAACCATACGCACCCCCTCTGCCCTACCCCCATCCAGCTTATATGGGAGGATTCCCTAGGCACATGACAACTGAAATCTTCTAGAAACGCCCCTCATGATAGCCATACAGCTGGAAACCTCTGACACCTAACTGCTGACCAACTAACAACCCCACTAACAACCATTTTATGGTATTTACAACACCACCCCTCCCTACACAACAGCTGGACCCCCTTCGCAGACCAGCATCCCAGCCCAAGTCTCTATCAATTTCGCCCCCTTAAAAGCTACTTTGTCCTCGAGGTGATTTATCTGGTGGCTTTGGCAGTGGCCTTGGCAACCAGCCAATGTATGCAATAGCAGTTACAATCCTTGGGTAGTGCTGCAAGCCATGTAGTGTGGTCATATCCCAAGAATCTTCAGCCTGTGCTGCCCATGAACCGGCTGCCCTCCCGCGGTCAACCTCTTTCTGATGAGGTGGCTCTTGAACACCTGTTTCTACCCTGCAGATCCCAGCCTCTGCAGCCACCGTTAGCAGTTGTTGTGAACTCTCTTTTGTAAGTCTATCCCTCACACGTCCAAGGGATATGTTCAGCGGTACCCTGCCCAAAGGAGCAACTATGGATGATCCCAAAAGGCTTTTCCAACACTTGGTGGACCAAAAAAATGCCTAACTGATCCTCCTGCTTCTGATTTCAGTTTTCATACAGCCAGGTACTCACTATTCCACTGCTTGTCCTTCAACCATGGCTGAGTAGCCTGAAACTCCAGATTAATCTATGCACTGCTGTAACCATGTTGTTGATGTTGCAGTTTTGTAAGCCTCCTTAGCTCCTGTTGATCATACTTCCAGATATCGGAAGGCTTTTCTCCAGATTTTTGCTTCTGCTCTAAATCAGATTGGAGCTCTGTCGCTGCAGCCTTAAATTGTCCACACATTGAAACCTTCACTTCCTCCTCAGCTTTGGTAATCAAGGCCACGGTTTCTCCTCCAGGTAAGACCTGCACCTCCACTTGCTTGGAAGCAGCTTGCGGCTCCTCTTGCTCGGCACTGACCCCCGCCTGGTATGGCACCAGCGGTGACATAGCCATCTCCAATTCCTGCATTAGGATCTCTATCCGCTGGGATGCAGAAACCTGTCGTTGTTCCAGGCGTTGGAGTCCAGTCTGCAGCTCGGCTACAATCGATTCTACTCCAGCGACTCTGCTCTCCATCCGCTGCACAGCCCAGCGCCGTTCTAGAATTCCTTCCAGATACACGAGCTTCCTTTAAACTCCCCAAGCTGCTGCATTCCGCTACTCCAACACAGTATGATTCTGAAGCTGTTGTGTTTGCTGCATTAGCTTCATCTTCACCAAAAGTGCAAGTGCGGTCAACTTCAGTTCTCTTCTGCTGCGGAATCCAAAAAAGCAGAAATGGATTTGCAGTTGTTGCATCTGCTACAGTTGCTTCCTGAGTTTCTTGTCACTGTACAGATCAGTAACTGCTGTGCCCGCTGAACAAGAACTGCTGAGTCGTCTTCCTTCCTGCTGTGAGTCACGTCCCACCTCAGCTGCTGCGACTGGTGCATCCGCAACTTCTTCTTGAGGCCAGCTTCATTACCTCTGATCAGATAATTCTCTAAAATGCTTCATCAGGACTCTGCTGGACATCCACATTACGGGAATTCAACATACTAAATGTTGAACATTTAAAATATAGCTGGAATCACGTTTCCCTCATACCGGATTCCTTGAACCAAATGGGCTTTGGACCCGTCATCCCTTGGTGCAAGTGCAAGATTTTTTTAGTTTGTTTATATTAATAATATGCGTTTTGTATGCAATTGAAGAATATTGCGATAAAATATAAACAGGTTTTCCTTTGTTAGAGACATTGCATAATATTGTGACATGTAGTTGGGATTTGGCTTAGTGGTAAGCATCCCGTAATACTACATGGAAAATGGGGGTTCAAAACCCATGAGGCGCAGGTTACTGTAGCAGTACTGTAGCAGCAGGTTACTATTCACAGAATGTGAATTGACCTTAGAATTTGGGCCTACGGGCTATGTAATGGACTACAAGCTCACTGGGCCTTCGGGCTATGTAATGGGTTTCCCTCTACCCAGTTAAAAGAGGACTTTGCTTTGATTTAATAATAAAAAATGAGGTTTCGGCCCCAACCTTTTAAAAAAAAATAATATTGTGACATGTAAGCAGGGGATTTAGTTAGAATTCCAATTTAAAACTATACGTCATAGATGTCTTGATATGTAGGAAACTATGTTTTGATGCAAATTAGGTGCTTTTGATTTTTTTTCTCACCTGGGATAAAATTCTGGTTTTGCAACTGCTTGATTGCATCTCTATTGGTCTGAAGTGTATTTAGATGGCTAATTTTCTATTCAGGGTGAAGGTTTTTGTTTGTTTCATTCATAGTTCGCTCAGAATATAGAGTTGGTGTTGCTTTTTGTGAGTATTTTTTACGGCTGTTTCATACTAAATAGTCACTGAAGTGTTTTCACAGCGATGATTTTATTGTTTGCTTTTCCTTGTGTACTTTGTCCTGGATTGGAATTAGGCGCACACAGTATTATTTTGATCTATATTTGGGTCTTGTTTTTTTCCCTGGCCACGGTATGCAGTCCAACTTAAGAGTATTCCAGGGTTCTGCAAATTAGCTATTGTATCCATATGAACAAACATTGGTTCAACAACCAAAATTCCTAAATTCTGGATTTGGAAGCCAGATCTGGTTATTCAAACAGCCTCATTAGGTGTTTGGTGTCAGATTTTTATAAAAAACGTGGACAGTTCCCTTCAGAATTTCAACTAAAATGCTTCTTATTGGTCATATGTCCCAATGGCCGTACCACACTCTGAAAGTGTTATATCTTGCTATTGGCTAACTCTTCCATTAAATTTTCGAATTCTGAGTACTTGGGTTGAGATTAGGCATGGTCTCCTTGGCGATCCTCTTGTTGTATTGTATTTTTAAGCCGTGTAGTGGCACAACTGTTCTATTTTTTTCAATAACTTTTCTCCAAGGATTGCTTTAAAAATGCAAAAAGGCATAGGATTCTTGAATTACCATGTTGGGTCAGTCGTCATACTGCCAATTTGTTCTGTGATGGATCCTGGCATGGTGTTTGACTCAAGTCATATCATGTCCAGAAAGCAACTCATTATGTTTGATTCAAATAAAACCTATATGTTTTTTTGCCTGGAGGCATGTTACTTGGTGATTTTTTGATAGATGCTTAACAATTTCATTGCGTGGGTGGGAATTTAATCTTTTTTTTGTCGGTTTTGTGAAGATTGTTGAAGATATATCCTCTCCGGTGCACCCAGGTGCTCGAATGGTCCTCATAAAGCCTCAAGAGTCATGCTCCACCGCAGAAGTTTACAAAGTAAGGGCAGGTTTAGTCACTGAATAATTGGTTACTTTTATGTTTCTTACACGAGAGTTCTGATGGGCAGCGTGTTCGACTGAATGAAACTAGTGCGATAGATCCTTTAATGCTACTGAGGAAGATAGCTTTGAGTGGCATATCTCAAGATGCGTGTATCAATGATTTGGGTATGAATTCACCCCTTAATCTCTGTGAGGTTTGGTTTGGTAAAGAAGATGATGATAGGGTTTGTTGATTTGCAGAGTCCCCTGCATTTGAAGTGGTTCCATCTCTGAAAGCATTGAAGCAGCGCATGTGTGAGGGAGGGTATGATGCAGTGTTCATGTCAGGAAGTGGAAGTACGATGGTTGGGGTTGGATCGGCAGAGGCTCCTGAATGGATCCGGGACTGTGGCGTGTTCTGCTCTGGTGATGCGTCATCCATCTCCTCACCGTCTGATCTGTGAGTAGTTATTTAATATTATTATTGAAATGCAGAAGCCTACTTCATCACCCGCCAACCCAACCTTTGGTACGGGAAGCCCGCCTCTCCTTGAGTGTTGCTGTGTGGTGCCAAGTTGTTTGGACGGAGCTCATGGTCCCTCCAACCATGGTTTGGTGCTTTTCCCTTTCCCATTCTCAGTCTTTCTTTGCATTGTACCAAACGACAGGATTTACAGAGCTTAAAGAAAAACCTACGAATATTACAAATGAATACTAAAAGATAGTGTCAAGAGTAAACCCAGCTGGTCTTGCTTCTGTTCTGATTGATGTAGGTGATTCTGATATTGATTGTATTTTGTGTGTGCCTGTGCAGGTTATTATTGATGAAGGATTATCTTTTCTAACCTTGAAGGGTATCGTCCACCTTTCCTTGAAAGAAAGAAATCTACAATTGGGTTATCGATGTATTGATTTGTAGAGCATCATTTCTCTTTTTTTAGAGAAAGTTGTAAGTTAAACTTCACAATGAAAGATTGAATTCGGTATAGAATTATACGCTGGTATCCCCTGCCTGCACGATAGCTTATCGTATAGCACCATTGGAGTCTCAGGAGTTAAAATTGAACTTGATAAAATGTTGTACCGGGGTTTTCTTCAACTTACACAACTTTTCATTACAGTTTTGGACATGATGAATTTGTAGTGTTGAAATGAACCAACTATACGATGGCTTATCGTATAGCACCGTTGGAGTCCCAGGAGTTAAAATTGAACTTGATAAAATGTTGCACAAGGGTTTTCTTCAACGTACACAACTTTTCATTACAGTTTTGGACATTATGAATTTGTAGTGTTGAAATGAACCAACTATATTCATGAAACTGATGCATTGAGTATTTCAATCATACCTTGATTAGTTTATGGTGGCATTCATTGATGGTATTTTGTTTATTTGAAGAACAGATGAGAGTACATATAGCATTTAAAGGCGGTTTTGAAACTATTGAAGAAACATCAGTTGTATAGAAAAATGATGAAGTGTTGATTTTGACACATGAAATTCATTTTCTTGGACACTCAGAACGCGGGGGTTGTGGATCCACCCAAGATTGAGGTAATGGTAGTTTGGAAGTCGTTCAAGAATTTATATGAGGCGGATGTCTTCTTGGATTTAGCCATCATTTTTAGTAATTCCATTTACAACTTTGATCGAGTAGAGTTTCGCTTTAGAGTGGACTGGGCTGGGCAGTGTCATACAACCTTTGAATGTTTGCGCACATTCTTTTTATTAATTAAGAAGGATATACTATTTGACGTTTATTATGATGCTTCATATCAAGATTGAGATGTGTGTCATACAACCTTTAAATGTAACTACGTAATTCTCAAAAGCTTGCAGTGGTTATAAAGGCTTCATTTGTTTGGAGAGCGCTTTATGGTCTATGCTGATCCGAAGATCTTATAGTATGTTTTCTCGCCGAGGGGCTTGAATTAATGATAGAGGTCTATGCTAATCAGAAGATCTTATAGTATATTTGCGCATCAGTCATGTGATTAATACAAAATTATGAAATAGTTGGCAACTTTATATCTTGATCTTGAGGAGATTGATAGAATATTTATTTTCCCTTCAAATGACGATGTCTTCATTGAAAATAATAGGCAGCAATCTCAACTTAATTATCCTGAGATTAAAGGTTGTATCTTTCCTAAGGTATGTTTGATGAGATCATGTAGGAATTTCACAGTTCACCTCACCGGTGCATTTAAGAGTTAGATGTATCATGATGAGTTATTGACTAGTTGATGAAGCTAAGATAATTTCACATTGATTAAAGAGCAGAGTTCACTGGAAATTTTGGCGCTATTATATATAGCAAAATACGAGAGCATGTGTAGATGATCCAAGATCATTTGATGTTTGCATAGAGTATAGAGTAGACATAAATCACATGTGGGCCAAAGATGCAGTCCTCTAGAGTTTTTTTGAGGGGGGGGGGGGGGTATTCTGAGTTTATGTGAAGTGAGGTCAATGCAAATTTGGAAAGGGAAGTAAATTGTTACCCAAATTCGCTGGGCATTTTGAGTTATCGAATCAAGTCGATGAAATTGCTTATTTTTGGGTGCTTCTATCCTAGTTAGAAAGTGTTCATGGAATCTTTCACATTTCATGACTTCAGAAGTGCATTTACAATCTATCTCATATGATTAATTGGGGAGAACTTGATGTTAAAGGGGACACAAAGTTTATGAAACATCTCTTGGGGATTCATGATCGTCAAGAGAAAGTTTTGTATCATATCTCACTCTTTGTTTTAATGATAAAAGATACCTATTTATTTTCTAATGCTTTAATTGAGTTTTGTTTCACGATGTTTTTTTTACTTATTGAACCTTAATGAATCTTTTGGAAATCTTAAAGAAAAGTTTTGAGGCAAAAGAGGGACCTTATCCTAGCCCTAACCACCATGTTATAACGTCCTCCCGGTTACCGACTATCGAACCGATCTGGTACACTGTGACTTTAGATGTGTCTCCATAGATGTCAGAGGTTGCCAACTATCGGTGATGGTCTAATAAAATCATGTGGGGAGGCTATACCCTTGATACCATTACATACAAAAACAAATAAATTACACAAATATCCATAACAAGTATAACATCATAGTGACAATGGATTTATTGCGAGAAAACATACCATATAAATATACACTATAATAACGGATGGCACCCATACAGATCATACAATCATTCATCAAAGCCAGATCACCCAATGGGCTGATCATATATAGTATATAAAACAAAAATAAAATGAAGGAGACCCAACCATTGTCCCAAGCCTCGCCTCAGACTAGTCTCCAAATCCCCATCAAGCTCCCCCCAACTTGCTCAATTGTACTAGTTTTTGTTCCCTAACATATATTCTAATATAACATTTTCATAACCACTGGGTGCATTTGTAGAGTGTGAATATAAAACTCAGTAAGTCACCACCAATAGTGTCTCTAAATAAATCTATAATATATGGATTCATGCATAATATGATATGTCGGCTAAATAATCATAAACATAATAACTGTCGTATCACGGGGTGCTAAAGAGCCAACTGGATGAATAATCATACCCCTTCGGCCAGTGACGAAATGGAGTGGGTGCTCCCATACTCTAATCTCAACAAATGGGTGACCAAGTTATCACCTCTAACCATAATAACATGATTAATAGAGTATCACCATCGATAAATGAGTATAAGTGAACGAGTTATCACCACTCATGACATATGAGTAGGTGAACGAGTCATCACTGCTAGTCACACGAGTGTGGGTGAATAAGTCATTTCCACTCTTAAACCAATCAAGGGTTAATGGTTTATCACCAAACCATAACAACATATGTCGGTGAACAAGTCATCACCATAATAAATAGAGGTGAACAGGTCACACCATAACACATAAGTGAACAAGTCATCACCATAAACATAATAATAACATGAGTGAATGAGTTATCATCACCAATCACACGAGTATGAGTGAACAAATCCTCACCACTCGCAAACCAAACACGGGTGAGCAGTTTATCACCAAACCATAACGACATACGTCATTGAACGAGTCATCACCATAATAAACAATAGAGGTGAGCGAGTCATCACCATAACCATAACACATAGGTGAACGAATCATCACTGCAAACCTAATAATAACATGGATGAACGAGTTATCACCACTAATCACACGAGTATAGGTGAACGGGTCATCACTACTCATATACCAAACAGGGGAGAATGGATAATCACCAACATAAATAATAAAGGTAAGTAGAATATTACCAACACAACCACATACACTGGCGAATGGATCATCACCATAAACACAACAATAACATAGGTGAACGAGTTATCACCATACAATGAAAATAACATAGGTGAACATGTTTTCACCATAAACATAACAATAATATAGGTGAATGAGTTATCACTATAAACATAACACTCAATAGAGGTGAATGAATTATCACTATGATTAGCCACTAAATGAGGCTAATATTCATTGGTAATATATATAATATTCATGTTCTTTATTATTCATAAACACCATTTTAGTGCATTTTACACTTTGAACATCATTTCACATTATGATTGTAATACCTTCTTAAAATGCACTATTATGTGGTACATTTTTGAACATCATTTAAAGTACCAAATGATTCATCTTATTATACATATTTTAATTTGATAATTGATCTACACTCCAATATGAACATGTTTCATTCAGGGATCAATGAAGAATTCATGGAGGATGATGGAGATATTTGGCAATGAAAGGAAGCAATTCTGGAGAAGGCAGATTGGACACCAGCCCACTGATGAGACTGTGGGGACCAACATACAGGCCCAATTAATCCAAAATTTCGTGGGATGCTAGAAGACATGTATAGGAACAAATCACTCTTCAGGAGTTAATGCTAATTCGGCCTCCATGGTGGTCATTTAGGCGGCCCAAGTTAGAGATACAATTCTGGTCCAGATTCTGCGGCCCAGAAAAACAGCCCACTAATTTGATCATATCTAGGAATCCACAACTCCAAATGGGTCCAAATTTTACAGGCGGTTAGAAGAAATCGGGAGCTCCATTTTCTTCTTCTATGGCCCACCCTGATTCGGCCGTCTAGAAGGTCTTCCAGACGCGTCTGTTCGGTGAAGGAAAGTTGACTGCCACCTCGGGTCAAACGTGGAAAAGTCCAAATTCCACAAGCTTTCCACCACCTATAGCCTAGAAAAATTAATTAAGATGCTTTTTACTGTTGGTGGTTCGACCCAAGGCTCCCAAAATGCCTATTTAAGGCAGTGGTGGTGAAGGAGTTGAAGATCTTGGATGCTTTGTTCAATTGTAATGTTATGCTGCATTTTTGTTGCCTCAATTTTGTCTTTCACATGTAAGTTGTTCAATTCACTTTAGTTTCTTAATAAAAGTTCTTCTTCTACTCTTATTTTGTTGTTCTTAATATCACTTTGTTACCGTTGGATCAAGGTGTGAATTTATTCACACCAACCCTTGTGAAATTATTCACACAACGGTGGAGTGATCATTTTTTTTTGTTTTCTTTACTTCTCCATTTCCTCCCTCATGAGTCTACTTTCCGCTTCCATTGAAACCATGGGATCAATGGAGGGCTAACCCACTTATGGGTTGATCCAAGGGAGTAGCAAGGGGCTGGATTGGATGTTATTTATCACCTAATTAATGTATAATCACTTCTTTAATTGGGATTTTTATTTGATGATTTTTAAACTTCATCGTCCTTGTTGAATTTAAGGCCACACACATCAAGTACTAATACGATCCTTTACCTTGAAGTGCTCAAAACTTTGATCCTTCAAGTGTATAGGTGATTAGTATTAGAGGGTGTAGGCATTAAACCAGCAAGTGATGATGTTGTTTTATCTCCTTAAATAAACTCATCTCAAATTTAAGAAATTGAAATCATTAAAAAGAAAATACGTCCAATCCACCCCGAGTGATAACCTAGGATCAACTCATTCTTTTAAATTGAATCCACTTAAATCTATTAGATATCTTTAAAACCCATCCAAAATCAATCCAAGTTGGCCACTTCATAGCCAAAAATCCATCCCTTAGGTTGTGTATCTTAGGTATCTTCTTAGGTCTCTGTTGAATCGACAACCCAAGCTACACTACAAGGACCGTTCTACCCTTCTTCTCTTGGGTAAATTTGGGCGTGAACCAAATTTTGGCGCCGTTGCCGGGGACCAAGTAAGTACCTTAGATCCAAAAAAAAAACCTTCTTTCCTCACCTCCATTCTTCTACCCTCACCCAAGATCTCTTATCTTGTCCCTTTCTCGCTTTTTTTTGGCGCATGTCCGCCTACACCCGCGATTTATCAAACAGACTAGTTAGGGTGGAAAGTCCTAGGATAGGGGAGTCAAGTGCACCAAAGGGATTGTTTAAATCAGATTCAAATATTCTTGAAACCCCAAAGTCAGAACTTGAAACAAGTCCAATGGAGGGTCATCCACAAAATCAAATTGTAAACCCTGGGGGGAATCAAATGGGAAACCAAAACCAAGAAGCTCCAAACTTAGGGAATGTAGTTGATCAAACCATGAACGACTACCTCACTCCAGCTTGGACCAATGCCCCCTCATGCATTAGACACAATTCCATAGGAGACACCAACTACATATTCAAACCCCATGTCCTAAACCACCTTCCAACCTTTCATGGGATGAAGTCAGAAATGCCATACCTTCATGTCAAAGAGTTCAACGACATTGTTGAAACCATGTGTCCCCCACATCAACTAGAATCCGCTAAGATGAGGCTATTTCCTTTTTCATTAAAGGATCGAGCTAAAAATTGGCTAAACAACTTGAGACCTGCATCAATCCACTCTTGGGACCAACTGCAAAGAGAATTCTACAAGAAATACTTCCCTCATCACAAAACAATTGCACTTAAAAAGAGCATCCAAAACTTTTTTGAAAAAGAGGGAGAGTCATTTTATGAAACATGGGAGAGGTTCAAAGACACCCTAAACATGGTTCCACACCATGGGTTTTCCATACCTGAACAAGTGAGAATTTTCTATGAAGGGTTGGTTCCGGGTAATAAACAATTCATTGACATGATGTGTAATGGAACTTTTAAAAACAAAGCCCCAAATGATGCTTACGAGTATCTGGAAAGTCTGGCTGAACAAAACCAAACTTGGGGAACTTCACCTTATTCTGAAAAGCCACAAAGAACCACTGGAATTCATACACTTAGAGAAGAGGAAAGCCTTAGGGCTAAACTCGCAGCACTCTCTAGGAAGGTTGAAGAGATAGACCTTAGGAAAGTCCATGAAATCCAAAATGTAGACCTTGTTTGCACAATTTGTGACAAACATGACCATAAAACAGACAACTGCCCAACCATTCCATCCATCAAGGATGTTCTTCTAGGAGGACCCCCAGCGGAAGTCAATGCCCTAAATTTTCAAAAGCCCCAATACCAAAACACCTTCAATCCTAGGTACAATGACCACCCAGGCTTCCGATGGAAGGATAACCAACAACATAGCCAACCACAAGGGCAAAATCCTTACCCTCAACAGAACTAACAAACCCATAACCAGTTCCAAACCCAACCTATCCAATACCAACAACCATCGGTCCATTTTCAACAAACCATACCACCTCCAAAATATCCCCCTGGGATAAACCAACCTACTCAGGCACCAACCCAAACTGTTCCACAAAGCCTACTAGAACAACTATGCAAACAAATGGAGAGGATGAACTCAGAAGTCTCTTCCCTAAAACAAGAACTTCAAACCATCAAAACAGGAAAGGCACCCATGCCTACTCAGGCGGTGCCATCCTCAACTTCAAGGGGAGAGTCAAGTTGTGCTCAAACAACTCATGAACAACTAAAGGCTATGACTGTTTTAAGAAGTTGGAAATCAATTGAGAAACCTGAACAACTAATTCATAACCCACCTGAAGATTCAAACTTGAATGAAAATTTAAATGAACCACAAGATCAAACTGATGAAACTGATAACAATGTGAAAGAAACAACTCTTCAACAAACAACCCCCCAACCTGCACCATTTCCTCAACGCATGAGGGGGAAACCCAATCCTGAACTGAGTGAAACGTTGAGAGAGATATTTTCACAAGTCAAGTTGAACATACCCCTTCTCGATGCAATCCAAACCATACCTGCCTACTCAAAGTACCTTAAGGACTTGTGCACTTTTAAAAGAAAATTTTCACATAAAAACCAAGTCCTTTTGGCTGCTAATGTGAGTGCCACCATTCAAGGGACCATTCCTCCTAAGTTGAAAGACCCGGGTTTCCCTTACATCAATGTTGAACTAGGAGAGAGCAAAGTTGTCAAGGCCTTGTGTGACCTAGGTGCTAGTGTCAATCTCATCCCATATGCTGTGTACTGCCAGTTAGGCCTAGAAGAACTCCAACCCACATCTGTCACACTTCAACTTGCTGATCGTAACATTAGGGTTCCAAAGGGGATTTTAAAGGACGTTCTGGTAAAAGTTGAAAACTTCATCTACCCTGCTGATTTCATTGTCCTTGACAACCATCCAAACTTAGGAAATAAGGAACAAACCCCAATCATCCTTGGTCATCCTTTCCTTGTAACAATCAACTCTGTTATCCGAGTCCGAAATGGGAACATGACCATCACCTTTGGGAACATGAGTCTAGACCTGAACATCTATAATGCAAGCTCACAAATAGGGGATGACGAGGATATTCATGAAGTAAACATGATAGGAAGCATTGATAATGAATCCATGGAACATCAAGGAATATTTGATGAATGTTTAAGTCAGAATGAGATTGATTTCCTTTGTTCATATGAAGGAAGTTTATCTCCTTGGCTTGAATCATTTTCAAATTGCTCTTATGATGAAGTCTTAGGTCCAACAATTAGTGAAACCTTTCAAGAAACCAATTTCATAGAGACCCCTCTAAATTCCTTCCCTAAATCTGATCAAGCCAATCTAGTAGCTGAAACTTCTACATGTGAGGAATCAATCCTATCTGAACCTCTAAAAAAAGAAATTGATCTTGATCCAATGTCCCAATCTTCTGCTGAAATTTTGAACCAACCTGATCTTGAATTAAAGGAACTTCCTGCTGCACTAAACTATGCCTTCCTAGGGGAAAATCAAACACATCCTATTGTCATTTCTTCTTCTCTTGAAGCCAATCATGAGAGGATGCTTCTAGATGTCCTTAGGAAGCATAAGAAATCCATTGGTTGGACCCTTTCTGATATTCCTGGGATTAGCCCACTTATCGGGACTCATAGGATTGTTCTGGAATCTGATTCAAAGCCATGTCGTCAACCTCAACGGCGACTCAATCCTAATCTCATGGAGGTAGTAAGGAAGGAACTTCTAAAATTGTTGAAAGCTTGTATCATATATCCCATAGCTGAGAGTGAATGGGTGAGCCCAATCCAAGTGGTTCCAAAAAAGGCTGGAATCACAGTGATAACCAATGAGGATGGAGAGATTTTTCCAACAAGGGTGAGTAGTGGATGGAGGGTCTGCATTGACTATAGGAAACTAAACTCATTCACCAAGAAGGACCATTTCCCCTTACCATTCATTGACCAAGTCCTTGAGAGAGTGGCAGGTCATGCCTTCTACTGTTTCTTAGATGGGTACTCGGGGTACAATCAAATTGAGGTCTCCCTAGAGGATCAAGGGAAGACTACATTCACATGTCCTTTCGGTACCTTTGCCTTCAAACGCATGCCCTTCGGGTTATGCAATGCCCCTGGAACCTTCCAGCGGTGCATGATGGGAATCTTCTCAGACATGGTAGGGGAGTTTCTTGAGGTCTTCATGGATGACTTCTCTGTGTTTGGGGATACTTTTGAGGGATGTCTGCAGAATGTGGAGAGAGTCTTGTCAAGATGTGAAGAAAAAAATCTGGTCCTAAACTAGAAAAAATGCCATTTCATGGTTAAAGAGGGACTTGTTCTAGGCCATCTGGTCTCGAGTAGGGGGATTGAAGTTGATAAAGCAAAGGTTGACATCATTCGTCACCTTCCATCACCCAAAACTGTCAAGGAAGTGAGGTCTTTCTTAGGACATGCTGGTTTCTATAGAAGATTCATCAAGGACTTTAGTTCAATATCCCGTCCCCTTTGTGCTCTCTTAGTAAAGGATGCTCCATTTGTTTGGACAGAAAGCTGTGAGGGTTCATTCTCAACCCTCAAATCCTATCTCACCTCTCCTCCCATTATGAAATCTCCAAATTGGAACCTTCCTTTTGAACTTATGTGTGATTCCAGTGACTTTGCTGTTGGAGCTGTGTCAGGACAACGTTGTGATAAAACTCCTTATGTCATTGCTTATGCAAGCAAATCCTTAAATGATGCCCAAATCAACTACACCACCACTGAAAAGGAGTTACTTGCTATTGTGTTTTCCTTAGAGAAGTTTAGGTCCTACCTCTTAGGATCACCCATCACTGTGTTCACTGACCATTCTGCACTAAAATACCTCTTCCAAAAACAAGATGCTAAGGCTAGACTGATTAGGTGGGTCCTTCTCTTATAAGAATTTGACCTCACAATCAAGGATAAAAAGGGAATTGAAAATGTTGTAGCTGATCACCTCTCTAGGATGGAATTCAAAGACAACTCAAATCACCTCTCTGTGTCTGATTCGTTTCCTGATGAACACCTATACTCTGTGAGTGACTGCCCTTGGTATGCTGACATAGCAAATTTCTTAGTGACAGGAGTCATTCCAAAATTCTTAGGGACTCAAGCTCGAAGGAAATTTCTTTCTTATGTTAGACACTATGTGTTTGATGATCCTTACCTCTATAAGTTCTGCCTTGACCAAGTCATTAGGAGGTGTGTTCCAGAATCTGAACAAGAGTCCATCCTTAAATTCTGTCACAGTGAGGCATGTGGAGGTCACTTTTCCTCTAAGAAAACATCTGCTACGATTCTTCAATGTGGTCTTTTCTGGCCCACCCTTTCAAAGGACTCCTACACATTTTGTCAAAGCTGTCCTAGGTGTCAACAAGTAGGGTCCATCACAAAAAGGAATCAAATGCCACTCACTCCTATCTTAGTGGTTGAAATCTTTGACTGTTGGGGAATTGATTTCATGGGTCCCTTCCCAAACTCTCGGGGATACCTCTACATACTCTTAGCTGTTGATTATGTCTCAAAATGGGTTGAGGCCATTCCCACAAAATCCAATGATCATCAAACTGTGATTAGATTCCTAAAAGAAAACATATTCTCTAGATTTGGAATTCCTAGATGGAATTTCTCACAAAGTGTCCACTGCTTACCACCCACAGACCAATGGTCAAGCTGAGTTAGCCAATCGTGAAATTAAGCAAATTCTTGAAAAAACTGTCAACCCCTCTAGGAAAGATTGGTCTGAGAAACTCTTAGATGCTCTTTGGGCCTATAGAACTGCATATAAAACCATTTTAGGAATGTCCCCATATAGGTTGGTTTATGGCAAATCATGCCATTTGCCAGTGGAGATTGAACATAAGGCCTTTTGGGAAATTAAGAAAATGGATTATGACCTCTCATTGGCCGGAACAAAAAGGAAATTAGATCTCAATGAACTGGAGGAACTAAGGATGGAGGCTTATGAAAATTCAAGGATCAATAAAGTTAGAGTTCAAGCCTACCAATCTAGGAATATCAAGGTCAAACATTTTGAACCGGGAAAACTTGTGCTCTTGTATAGTTCAAAACTTCATTTACATCCGGGAAAGTTAAGGTCTAGATGGTCAGGACCTTTCATAGTGCATCATGTATTCCCCCATGGGGTAGTAGAGATTCAAGATCCCACAAGTGGTCACATTTTCAAGGTCAATGGTCAAAGGTTAAAAACATTCGTTGAATCATTCAATAAACAGGAAATAGATGTTGAGTTAATTGATCCAATCTATGAACCAGGAAAAAAATTGATAAATTTGGGATCTATGTCGGGCTAACGACGTTAAACAAAGCGCTGCACGGGAGGCAACCTGTGGTTTTTATGTTTCTAATCTTTCTGAATCATCTTTATTTTTCAAATAAGATTACTTAATCATTTTTATATTTAAAAATAAAAAAATAGACTTTTGACCTGTTCTTCTATTATGAGTATGGATGGGTACGAAAGAGGAGCACCATATTCATCCGTGTCACGTGGTGTGATCCTTG
Organism: Viscum album; assembly: GCA_963277665.1. Lineage (NCBI taxonomy): Eukaryota > Viridiplantae > Streptophyta > Magnoliopsida > Santalales > Viscaceae > Viscum > Viscum album. The sequence continues at coordinate 1,836,450,197 of OY728129.1, forward strand.
AGTAATACCTTACCCAGAAATTTAAAAAGAAGACAATGTATCATCAGTTTATTTTGTTTTTATTATTTAATGGGTTAAGAAAAAAAAAATATAATAATACAAAAAAAAAGTCCACGCCATAGGCCGTGGGGCAAACCCCGTCACAACCGGCGAAGCCGCGGGGACTCGAACCCAGGACCGAAGGGAGACAGGGGCGCGCGCTTACCACTGACCTGCGGCTTCTTGTGCTACCTTATTCTATAATTTTTATATATATTCTTATATTTTACTTCCTTTATTATATAAATATATATATATATATATTGTTTGTTTTTGTTTGTTTTGTTTGTTTTGTTTTTTCCTTTTTCCACTAGGGAACTTTGCAAGCGACATGGATATCAAAGGAATAAATTCGAGCGGCAAGAACTTCAAACTTCAACCACCAGGTGACTTCATTCCATAATCCTCATTTTCAATTTCCTTTTTAAATTTTTATTCCCTGCCTCTACTCCTTCTAATTTTTCATTTCTTCAAACACTGGGGACAGTGTTGTTTTAAGTTGGGGGGGAGATAAAATAAAAAAAATTCTTTTGTGTCAAAAACAAAAATTGAATGATTTGAAAAAAAAAGTAAATGGAAGGAAAAATTCCTTTAACTTTGAACATGGTAATACACATTGCACACTTTGAAACTGAATATCAAATAATTTAGCATGCCCTGATTCTGATTTTAATCCTTGTATAATTTCATGAGCATAGATTTTGGAAAGTGTGGCTGTCCAATGTGATATTTCATTGTTTATATTTTCATCCAAATAAAAAAAATGCCACAATGCACGTCCTCTAGACTGTGGAGTACTAATTTGAATTTTTGGGGTCCCATAATAAATAACATAGGATGGTTTTATTTTTATGAATAATATGAGTATTCAAAAAAAAAAAAATTTTAAAAAAAAATTATTAAAAAATAAAAAATAAAAAATAAAAATAAAAATTTGCGTGTAGAGCAATGGATTGATAAAATGCGAGGCTTTCAGCACTTGGGGATCGTGACTCCAGAGTTGTATAGCCCTGAGTTTTTCAATCTATCTCTATTTATGGTAATATGACTTTGTTTTTGATTAAGTTAACTCGAGACGATGCCCGAGTATGTGAGCTTCACTTGGTGCCCTAAGGCCTCTGAGTCTGGGAGTCATCGGCAAAGTCTTGCTACATGGGTTAATTTGATTAATTGCAATCTCAATTACTATAGCAATATTGAAAAAAAAGGGATGAAGAATACTCATATTAGGATTAAATGTGATTCCACCTAGCGCTTCCATGATTTCCCCCTTGAATGAAAATGAACCCCCATATCTATTGTGATTCACAACACATCATTACACCTAATTGAGTTGGATGAAGTATGATGATGGATTTGATCAAAGGAATGAGCTTGGGATTGGGATCTTCTTATGAAAATATCTTGTATTAAAATATTTTGATGGGTTTCATGATTGTTTGGTATAAGGTTTTTTGGTGATCATTGTGTATTAAAATGTTTTTAGAAAAGGGAATTCGAATTTCATTTTTGATGAGATATATTTTGCTCGGGACTAGCAAAACTCAAGTTGGGGGGTGTGATTAGCCACTAAATGAGGATAATATTCATTGGTAATATATATAATATTCATGTTATTTATTATTCATAAACACCATTTTAGTGCATTTTACACTTTGAACATCATTTCACATTATGATTGTAATACCTTCTTAAAATGCACTATTATGTGGTACATTTTTGAACATCATTTAAAGTACCAAATGATTCATCTTATTATACATATTTTAATTTGATAATTTATCTACACTCCAATATGAACATGTTTCATTCAGGGATCAATGGAGAATTCATGGAGGATGATGGAGATATTTGGCAATGAAAGGAAGCAATTCTGGAGAAGGCAGATTGGACACCAGCCCACTGATGAGACTGTGGGGACCAACATACAGGCTCAATTAATCCCAAATTTCGTGGGATTCTAGAAGACATGTATAGGAACAAATCACTCTTCAGGAGTTAATGCTAATTCGTCCTCCATGGTGGTCATTTAGACGGCCCAAGTTAGAGATACAATTCTGGGCCAGATTCTGCGGCCCAGAAAAACAGCCCACTAATTTGATCATATCTCGGAATCCACAACTCCAAATGGGCCCAAATTTTACAGGCGGTTATAAGACATCCTGAGCTCAATTTTCTTCTTCTATGTCCCACCCTGATTCAGCCGTCTAGAAGGTCTTCCAGACGCGTCTGTTCGGTGAAGGAAAGCTGGCTGCCACCTCGGGTCAAACGTGGAAAAGTCCAAATTCCACAAGCTTTCCACCACCTATAGCCTAGAAAAATTAATTAAGATGCTTTGTACTGTTGGTGGTTCGACCCAAGGCTCCCAAAATGCCTATTTAAGGCAGTGGTGGTGAAGGAGTTGAGGATCTTGGATGCTTTGTTCAATTGTAATGTTATGCTGCATTTTTGTTGCCTCAATTTTGTCTTTCACATGTAAGTTGTTCAATTCACTTTAGTTTCTTAATAAAAGTTCTTCTTCTACTCTTATTCTGTTGTTATTAATATTACTTTGATACCGTTGGATCAAGGTGTGAATTTATTCACACCAACCCTTGTGAAATTATTCACACAACGGTGGAGTGATCATTTTATTTTTGTTGTTTTCTTTACTTCTCCATTTCCTCCCTCATGAGTCTACTTTCCGCTTCCATTGAAACCATGGGATCAATGGAGGGATAACCCACTTATGGGTTGATCCAAGGGAGTAGCAAGGGGCTGGATCAGATGTTATTTATCACCTAATTAATGTATAATCACTTCTTTAATTGGGATTTTTATTTGATGATTTTTAAACTTCATCGTCCTTGTTGAATTTAAGGCCACACACATCAAGTACTAATACGATCCTTTACCTTGAAGTGCTCAAAACTTTGATCCTTCAAGTGTATAGGTGATTAGTATTAGAGGGTGTAGGCATTAAACCGGCAAGTGATGATGTTGTTTTATCTCCTTAAATAAACTCATCTCAAATTTAAGAAATTGAAATCATTAAAAATAAAATACGTCCAATCCACCCCAAGCGATAACCTAGGATCAACTCATTCTTTTAAATTGAATCCACTTAAATCTATTAGATATCTTTAAAACCCATCCAAAATCAATCCAAGTTGGCCACTTCATAGCCAAAAATCCATCCCTTAGGTTGTGTATCTTAGGTATCTTCTTAGGTCTCTGTGGAATCGACAACCCAAGCTACACTACAAGGACCGTTCTACCCTTCTTCTCTTGGGTAAATTTGGGTGTGAACCACACTGTAACATATAATAAGGGTAAACAAACAATCACCATAGACATGACAATAAACATTTGTGAACGGGTAATCACCATAAATATAATAATAACAGTGGTGAACAAATAATCACCTTAAGCATTGATTCTACTAAACCTAACTTACTAGGTTACCCATGTACCTCATATCAAGCACCTAGAAAACTTAGGTCAAGCCTGACCTCCCTTGGCATAATTTAGATTCCCATAGAATCACCCATCTCATAAGGGTTTAATCGCAGAGGGAATTAACGATCCCAAAAGTCCCATTACAAGGATAATTCACCACTAGCCTAACCTATACATAAGCTTTCCACCGATAAGAAATGCTGAAGTATGTCATACGAGGCCCAATAATCCTCATCATAGGCAAGGAAACCACTTGTGGCTTCCATTCTCTAAGTATCTCACCACTTTCTCAAGACACTACTGGAAAACTAACCTATACCAACGGTTTGGAACCGTTGGTATAGGTCTCCAAACCATTGGTATAGCCTATACTAATGGTTTGGAGAACCGTTGCCAAGTAAGCCGTTGGGATAGGTCTTTACCAACGGTTTTGGGAAAATCGTTGGTATAGACCTATACCAATGGTTTTGGAAACCGTTGGTATAAGTAATATGAAAATCTATACCAACGGTTATGGAACCGTTGGTATATGTATTTCAAAAAAAAACATTCGCTGGGATTTGATCCCAAGACCCCTAGTTTATCATTGAACGACTTAACCACTAACCTAACATGGATTTTGTGAAACCATTGGGAAAGGTGGCCACAAAGTGTACTTTTCCCAATGGTTTGGCCAAACCGTTGGGAAAGGTGGCCTCAAAGTTGGCTTTCCCAACGGTTTGGCCAAACCGTTGGGAAAGGGGACCTATACCAACAGTTTTTACAAACCGTTGGTATAGAAGCGTTGGGAAAGGTCAGATTTCCAGTAGTGAGGTGACATGGTCATTGACGATCATGCGTTCAAAATATATGGTTTAAAGGACCTATCACAAGATAGATAGTTCTTACTCATCACTCAACACATAGGGAATCGACTTGTGGTTCCATTCCGACTCATTCTCCCTCACTCGCCTACACCCACATATCATACGACACATGAACTCATATAAATGAAGGAAGAATTTAGAGACCACTCACCTCAAGAATGGATTTATCCCCTTTAAAAGTGATGCATGTTTCACTTTATCCAAACCTGACCACCATGTCCATGCTCACGCCAGCCAACACCCACATCCCCGAGCCCCCTAACTTAGCCCATAGGCCCATGAATTAATTATAAAACATCCATGATTAATTTCTCATTACATTATCAATTTATTCAATTATTCATAATCATGATGAAACTCACTGGGTGCCCTCCCATGATTGAAACCTTATACAAGGAGTGTGAACCCTCCCTAACATGCATCTAGACCTACAATGAGAAAAATTCCCAAATCCCCATCTCATTTCACCAACTAATTTCATCCCAAATTGATGAAAAAAGAACAATAAAGGAAACAACTTTCCTCTAGTGAAGCAATCTCCAACGACTCACAATCAACTTCTTACAACCTCTTCTAGCCTTCACCAACAAAGCCTCATCATTACGATGAAATTCCATCATGCTCCGGTGGAATCACACTCCAAATCCCAAGATGACCAAACTCTAAATCAAAGGAGAAGGATGGATGAAAGTAATAGAGAAAATAAAGAAGCATTCATACCTCTATCAACGATTAAACCCCCAGATCACCATGGTTTCTAGGAAAGAAAGGAGAGGGAATAAGGTTGAAAGGGGAGGATCTCTCCCCCTCCATGGCCGACTGAAGACCCCTAATCTTGAAGAGGGCTAATACCCCCCCCCCCAAATACCATCTCACCCTCACTTAAAGTGGAGGTCGAGCAAGGCCACCAGAAGTCCAATGACCTGCCATTAGACTTTATGTGGTAGGGAAGTGAAGGTTCCAGGCGCAGCTGAAGCATGCGATGGGTCGTGCCCAACTTTTTTTTTGTCACGATCGATGATCAATCCAAGATTTACACGATGATGAACATTGTAATCAAAAAAATTGATTCAAAGAAAACAGACAAGAGATAGAACGCTGGAACCAAACACACAATCATCACATATTATTTATAATTAATTTAATCAATTAAAGAATTACCTTGCGTGAATTCTTTCTTTATTGATGGTTCTGACAATAGATCTATGCTGTACCGTCGTTGAGTTGTAGTAATCAAGAGTAGATTCCCTCTAGCGGTGATTCACACGTGTTCCATAAATCTCTGAACATTGCCATAGGAATCTCCGGGTGCTAGCATGACAGATCCTAACACTTGCATTGTTCGCTTTTGATATCCATGAGAATCACTTTCAAAACGTTCTCCTTGATCTCTCTAGACTCGAGAGTGAGAGGTGGAGGAAGACCGCTCTCCATTTTTGGGAGTGTTCTTAGAGAGGGAGCTCTCTCGGGCTTCGAGAGGATTCTCTCCGGTTGTCATTGTGTACAACACAAAATGAATTGGCTCTCTTTGAAAATAATATAACGGAGTTTATATATCACTAGGGTTAGAAATAAATAATTGCACAAGTGCCCTTTATTATTTGTTTAATCCCTTACGAAACCCCATGTCTATAATAATAATAATAATATTATTTCTTGACATGCATTTAACTTGTAAATTAAAATTAAATATTATTTATTCAAATAATATTCAATATATATTATTTCTCACTGTACCATTAAACTCGGTCCGCCACTCTATAATATTTATCAAGCCTTGAATAATGACTATTTATTTATTAAATAAATATTACCGCATTATTCACCAATAAATAAATAAATATTATATCCACTAAATAGAAAATAAATATTTATTAAATATTCCGCTCACATAATATTCTCTCGAATAACTGGTGGCAGAATATATGCGATCAAGAAAACATGATTAATTATTAAACCACATACAGGAATAATATTTATTAAACTTGTTAAATAATAAATAATAATATATTATTTAACTAAAATTCTAAATACACTTAGTATGTGACCCTCTAGGCCTCTTCCCCAGTGATATTAGGTGAAACTGCCTAAAGTTCAAGGTTAATGTCCAACAACATGCCAAGGAACCCATAGAGAAAGAAGTTAATGCTGAAATGACATAATACCTCATACATATGCTCACTGTGTAATATAATCCCATTATCATGATATCTCTAATCAAACAGGTTGCATGCTTGTGCCATTAACCTATGTGCTCAATGTATCTTTCTTTGACTTTCCAGAAATCAAACTTGCCTATAGAACACCATGACTATGGGTTTATTTAGGCTATATCATTTCCATCCAAGGGATTGAGATATCAACTTCCATTAAAGAACAAAAGAGACAAACCCTTTCTCACATTATTTATTAATGCAATAATACTCACGACACACCCAATGTATCCTACCTCACCGCGAACATATGTCGTCACAGTTTTTATCAATACATCAAAGTACGCGACTCATAATACTCATTAATGACAATCTTAAAGTCTAAGGTTCAATACAAACATCCACTAATAAGAACATTCAAGGACATATATAAATGTGGATTTCCTACTGGTAGGTCTCTTTATCATAATATCATACACTGGATATTACCTAGAGCGTACACCATGAGAAGGTGTCTCAAAGTCCTTTGATTCTCTACCCATGATAACCCGTATCATTTGTGTCCCTCAAATGATATCATCCAGCTACAAAACATATATTTAAGAATACTGTTGTGCCACTTTTGGGTTCTCATCATAGCGGGGAACTGTTATGACCTTTTAGTGCGACAACTTCTCTTAGGACATTATCACATACTATGTTACACAAAAGAATAATCATGATGCGAGAAGGAGTTTATTAATATTCAAAGCTATGAATAAAAGTTATCATAAAGTACACATAAGTTGGTTCTAGGGCACCGACTCCAATATACCTCCACTTTCACTAGAGCCAACTACTAACAACCTTCAACCTGCTAGCTCTCACATGATACTCATGCTTCTGCTGAGATAAGCCTTTAGTCGAGGGGTTCGTTACATTTTTTTCCATGGGTACTCTGCTTACTGCAACTTCACCCCTTTGATAAAAATCCCTCAAGAGGTGATACTTTCGGAGTATATGCTTTCTCTGTTGGTGTGACCTTGACTCTTTTGCAAGGGTCACGGCTGCAGTATTATCACAATACAATGTGATAGGGTGTTTACTGTTAGGCACCACATCAATCTCTTTGAAAAAGTTTTGTATCCAAATGACTTCATTGGTTGCATCAAAAGACACTATATACTTGAAACTCACTATAGAATTAGTGACAATTGGGTGCTTTGAACTTTTCTAGCTCACAACTCCTCTGTTGAGACAAAAAAATATCCTGACTGCGACTTTAGATCATTCTGATCTATTTGAAAACTAGCATCATTATAACCCCTGATGACCAGCTCCTTGTCTCCTCCATACACCAGGAACATATCCTTAGTTATTCTTAGATACTTGAGGATAATCTTAACAGCAGACCAATGCTGTTCTCCTGGATCTGCTTGATATCTGCCTACCATGCTCAATACACAGGCAACCTCAAGCCTAGTACATAACATGACATACATGATTGATCCTATCGCTGAAGTGTATGAGATATTACCCATTCTCTCTTTCTCCTATTGTGTCTGAGGAAACATTTTCTTAGAAAGATGTAAACCATGTGACTATGGAACCAATCCCCTCTTGGATTATTCCATACTAAATCTCTTTAGTATCTGGTCAATGTATACACTTTGACTTAAGTCCAAGCAACCTATTGGATATATCATGAATGATCTTGATCCCTAGAATATAGGCTGCTTCACCTAAGTCGTTCATGGAGAAACACTTGTTTAACCAATCCTTAACAGACTTTAATACTTGTATGTCGTTTCCAATAAGTAATATGTCATCTATATATACTATTAGGATAATGACCACATTCCCACTAAACCTCTTGTCAATAAACAGATCTCTTTCATTCTTAATAAAACCAAATTCTTTTATAGCTTTATCGAATCAAATGTTACATGACCTAAATGCTTGCTTCAATCCATAAATGGATCTATGCAACTTGAAAATATTTTTGGCATCACTTGGAGTCACAAACCCTTCTTATTGTGTCATATAGACATCTTCCCAAAGGTCCCTATTAAGGAAAGCAGTTTTGACATCCATCTTCCAAATATCATAGTCATGGTAAGCTACTGTAACAAGTAGAATTCTGATGGATTTAAACATGGAAACTGGTTAAAAAGTTTCATTGTAGTCAATTCCCTAACATTGTTTAAGCCCTTCAGCCACCAACCTTGTTGTATAGGTATTTACTTTACTTTCCATGTCCATTTTCTCTTGAATACCAATTTTCACCCTACGGGATTTACATTAACTGACACATTGACCAGAACCCAAAATTGGTTCAGATACATGGAATCCATTTCAAAATTCATGTCTTCTTTCTATCTTGCAACTTTTGAGCTCTCTACTACCTCTTTGTAGGACATAGGTTCATCATTATCAACCAATAATGAGTCACCATCTTCAGTGATTAAAAAACTACATGTCTATGGTTCTCTTACATCTCTTGTGATCCTACGTAGTACTTGTGCTTTAGAAACTACTTCTTCTACAGGGACTTGTGGAATCTATTCTTGTCCCAACTTGTGTATCTTGAGCATCAACTTCATTAAAGTCAATCTTGTTCCCACTATCCTTTTTGAGAATGTGCCCCCTCTCAAGAAAGATGACTTGTCTGGTGACAATCACTTTCTTATCTGAGGGGTTGTATAGGTAGTATCCATTTGTTTCTTTGGGATACCCTATAAAGATACATTTTGTGCTATGGGGTGCTAGTTTATTGCATTCAGGTATTAACAAATTCCTCGCAACCCCATACATGTGTATGCGACAAAATGGGTTTCTTTCCACTCTTTAACTCGAAGGGAATTACATTTTCCACTTTAGTTGGTACTCAGTTTAATGTATATGTTGCAATTTGTAATGAATATCCCCAAAAGGATAATCAAAGATCTGTATGACTCATCATCGACCTTACCATGTCTAATAAGGTACGGTTCCTCCTTTCACTAACACCATTCCACTGCGGTGTGTAAGGTGGAGTGAGTTGAGATAGAATCTCAAACTCTCGTAGAAAGATGATAAAATCTTGGTTAAGATATTCACCACATTTATCCAATCAAAGTTTATTTATCTTCTTGTCCAAGTTGATTCTCTACTTCATTCTTAAATTTCTTGAATTTCTTGAAGGACTCTGACTTATAACTCATCAAGTAGACATAACCATATCTACTTAAGTCATCAGTAAAAGTTATGAAGTAAGAATACCCACCTCTAGCTTCTACTATAAATGGTCTACGTACATACGTGTGTAATAATCCTAGAAGCTCTGTGGCCCTTTCACTTTTTCCATCAAATGGAAGTTTGGTCATTTTTTCGTGAAAAAAAGCATGACATCTTTCAAGTGGTTTTAGCACAGAATGTAGGTTCTGGGCGCAGCAGAAGCGTGGGAAGGGCGGTCCCCAACTTTTCTTTTTTCCATAATCGATGATCAATATGAGATATATACGACGATGAACACCGTGATCCACAAAATTGAATCAAAGAAATAGACAATGGATAATAAATCTGGAACCAAGAGAGAGGAGATCAACACATATTGTTTATAATTAATTTAATTGGATAAATAATTACCTCTAAGGAATTCTTTCTTCGTTGATGAATCCAATAATAGATCTACGGTGCACTATCATTGTGTTGTAGAAATCAAGTATAGGTTTCCTCTAGCAGTGATCCACACGTGTTCTAGGAATCTCCAGACGTCACTGAAGGACTCTCCGAGTGTAAGCATAGAAGATCCTTGTGCTTGCGTCATCTGCTTTGATCTCCTTGAGAATCACTTCCAAAGTGTTCTCTTTGATCTAGTGGAGGAGGATTGCTTGCTGTTATTGGGAGCATTCTTGGAGAAGGGAGCTCTCTAGGCTTGATAGAATTCACTAAGATTGTTGTGCACAACTAAATTGGTTATTGAGAAAATAACATAACTGTGTATTTATATTGCTAGGGTTAAAATAAAATAATTGTACAAGTGCCCATGATTATTTTATTTAATCATAGAAAAAACCCATATCAAATAATAATAATAATATTATTTCTCGACATGCACTTGACTTACAAATTATAATTAAATATTATTTAATAAAATAATATTAAATATTATTATTTATCACTGGACCATTAAACTCGGTCTACCATTCCTCCATAATATTTATCAGACCTTGAATAATGTCTATTTATTTATTAAATAAATATCACTATATTATTAGCCAATAAATAAATAAATATTATACTTACTAAACAACAAATAAATATTTATGTGCGATCAATAATACATGAATAATTATTAAACAACATATGGGAATAATGTTTATTCAACCTGTTAAATAATAAATAATAATATATTATTTAACTGAGATTCTGGATACACTTAATGTGTGACCCTCTAAGTCTCTTTCTCAGTGGCATTAGGCGAAGTGGCCTAAAGTCCAAGGTTATCATCTAATAACACAACAAGACACCCATAGAGAAAGTAGTTAATGCCGCAATGACATGTCACCTCATATGGATGCTTACCGTGTAATATAATCCTTTTATCTCGATATCTCAAATCAAGCAGATTTCATGTCGGTGCCATCAACCTTTGTGATCAATGTCTCTTTCTTTTACTTTTTAGAAATAAAATTTTCCTATAGAACACCGTGGCCATGGATTTATTTAGGCTATATCATTTCCATCAAAGAGCCTGAGATATTAACTTACATCAAAGAACAAAAGGGATAAATCCTTTCTCTCATTATTCATTAATGTAATATTACTCATGACACACCCAATATATCATACTTCTCTGGGAACATCTATCATCACAGTTTTTATCAATACATCTAAGTGCACAACTCATAATACTCATTAATAATAATATTAAAGTCTAAGGACCAATACACACGTCCGCAGATAGGAACATCCAATGACACATATAAATGTGGATTTCCTACCGGTGGGTCTCATTCTCATAATATCCTACTGGATATTACCAAGGACGTACACCATGAGAAGGCGCCTCAAAGTCCTATGAGTCTCCACCCCTGATATCTTGTATAATTTGGGTCCCTCAAATGATATCATTTGTCTATAGAACATATATTCAAAAATAATGTCATAAAACTTCTGGGTTCTCATCATAGCGGGGAACTACTATGACCTTTTAGTGTGAAAACTACTATTAGGACATTATCACATACTACGTCACATAGAAGAACAATCATGATGTGATAAGTAGTTTTTTAATATTCAAAAAAATGAATCCATGTTTATCATAAAGTAAAAATAAGTTGGTTTTAGGGCACCAACTCCAATAGACTCTCACTTGCACTAGAGCCAACTGCTAAAAACATTTAGTCCACTAGATCTCACATGATACTCATGATTCTACTGATATAGGCCTTTAGTCAAGGGGTTCACCATGTTATCTTCTATGGATACTCTGCTCACTACAACTTCACCCCTCTGATAGAAATCTTTTAAGAGGTGATACTTCTAAAGTATGTGCTTTGTCCATTGGTGTGACCTTGTCTCTTTTGCAGGATCCACCGGTACAATATTAAAACAATATAATGTGTTAAGGGTTTTACTTCTAGGCACCACATCAAGCTCTTGGACAAAGTTCTGAATGCAAACAGATTCCTTGATTGCATCAGAAGCCGCTATATACTCAAACTCCGCTGTAGAATCAATGATAACTTGCTTCTTTGAACTCTTCCATCTCATAGATCCTCCGTTGAGACATAATACATACCCCAAATATGACTTTAGATCATTCTGATCTGTCTAAAAACTAGCATCAGTATAACCCCTGATAACCAGCTCCTCATCTCCTCCCTACACCAGGAACATACCCTTAGTTCTTCTCAAATACCTAAGGATAGCCTTAACAACAGTCCAATGATGTTCTCTTAGATTTTCTTGGTATCTTCCTACCATGCTCAATGCATAGGCAACATCAAGTCTAGTACATAACATGACATACATGATTGATCCTATCATTGAAGCTTATGAGATCTTACTCATTATCTCTTTCTCTTGTTGTGTTTGGGGACACATTTTCTTAGAAATATGTAAACCATGTGACACTGGAACCAATCCCTTATTAGATTATTCCATACTAAATATCTTTAGTATCTGGTCAATATATATACTTTGAATTAGTCTAAATAGCCCATTAGATCTATCACAAATGATCTTTATCCCTAGAATATAGATTGCTTCACCTAAGTCCTTCATGGAGAAGCACTTGTTTAACCAGTCCTTAACTGATTGTAAGATTGGTACATCATTTCCAATAAGTAATATATCATCAATATATGCTACTAGGATAACAAATTCATTCCCACTAAACCTCATATAAACACATGACTCACATTCGTTCTTAATGAAACCAAATTCTTTTTTTGTCTTCATCAAATCAAATGTTCCATGACCTAGAGGCTTGCTTCAATCCATAAATGGATCTATGTAACTTTTATATCCTTTTAGAATCACCTAGAGTCACAAACCCTTTTGGTTGTGTCATATAGACATCTTCCTGAAGGTTCCCATTAAAGAATGCAGTTTTGACATCCATATGTCAAATCTCATAGTCATGTTAAGCTGCTTTAGCAAGTAGAATTCTAATGGATTTAAACATGGAAACTCGTGAAAAGGTTTCATCATAGTCAATTACTTGATGTTGTTTAAACCCTTTATCCACTAACCTTGCTTTATAGGTACTTACTTTACCTTCCATGTCCAGTTTCTTCTTGAATACCCATTTTTATCCAACAGGCTTGAAATCAACTGGCACATCGACCAGAACCCAAACTTGGTTCTGATACATGGAATCCATTTTAGAATTCATGGATTCTTGCCATCTTTTATCTTCCGAGCTCTCTACTGCTTCCTTTTAGGAGAGAGGTTCATTATTTTCAACCAATAATGAATCACCATATTTGGTAACTAGAAAACCATATCTCCCTGGTTCTCTTACCTCTCTTACACTCCTACATGGTATTTTTATTTCAGGAACTACTTCTTCTATGGGGATCTGTGGAATCTGTTCCTGTACTAGCTCTTGTGTATCTTGAGCATCAACTTCATTGAAGTTAATCTTGCTCCCATTATCCTTTTTAAGGATTTTCTCCATCTCAATAAAGATGGATTATCTGGTGATAGTCACTTTCTTGTCTGAGGGGTTGTATAGGTAGTATCCCTTTGTTTCCTTGGGATACCCTATAAAGATACATCTCATTCCCCAAGGTGCTAGTTTGTTTTCTGAGAAGGCCTTAATAGACACCTCGCAACCCCATACACGTGTATGCGGTAAAGTAGGTTTCTTACTACTCCATAACTCGAAGGGAATTCCATTTACCACTTTAGTTGGTATTCGGTTTAATTTTTATGCCACAGTTTGTAATGAATACCCCCAAAAGGATAAAGGAAGATCTGTATGAATCGTCATTGACCTTACCATGTCAAAAAAGGTACAATTACTCATTTCACTAACACCATTCCACTATGGTGTATGAGGTGGAGTGAGTTGATATAAAATCCCAAACCCCCGTAGAAAGTCGATAAACTCTTGGTTAAGATATTCACCACCTCGATCCGATCAAGCTTCTTTATTTTCTTACCAAGATGATTTTATACTTTATTCTTGAATTCCTTGAATTTCTCAAATGAATCATACTTATACCTCATCAAGTAGATATATCCATATATACTCAATTTATCAGTAAAATTTATAAAGAAAGAATATCCACCTATAGCTTCTACTGGAAATGGTCCACACACATCAATGTGTACCAATCCTAGAAGTTTTGTGGCCATTTCACCCTATCCACCAAATGGTGGTTTGGTCATTTTTTCTTGTAAACAAGCATGACATATATTAAGTGGTTTTAGCTCAGAAGAGTCTAAATAACCATCTTGATAGAGATTTGTCAAATGCTTCTCGTTTACATGACCAAGACGGTGATGTCAAAGTTGGGTGTTATACGAGTTGTGTGAACATCATTCTTTATCGATTGTTAACACTTGGTTTTTATAATTTAATACATAAATACCATTATTTAAATGCTCCATACCATAGCATATGTTGTCCTTATAAAAGAAACAACTTTTATTTCCAAATTTGAAAATAAAAACATATGTGTCTAAACATGAAACAAAAATTATGTTCTTGGTAACTGTAGGTACATAATAACAATCTCTTAAAACCAAAATAATTTTCATTGGAAATGAAAGGTGGTAGTCACCAATGGACAAAGCAGCTAGCCTCACACCATTGGAAGCTCACAGATCCACCTCTCCTGGAAATCTTCTGGAATCTACTTGGTTCCTAAATTTGGATAGAGATGTGAGCACCACAAGCTATATCTAATACCCAATGTGTAGAAATGGAAAGATTGCACTCAATAATGAACACACCTTTATCTTCCCCTTTCTTTTGGGTGCAATTACTCTTCTAGTGGCCTGGCTTGCCACATGCAAAACATACTACATCCTTTTCCCTTTCCTGCCTCTAGATCTTCCCCTTCTTGAAAGGACAGTGCCCAGGAGCTTTAGACTGTTTATAGGTCTTGGTTTATCATGCCCCATGTCCTTATCCAGTTGGCGAATCAAGGTCAAAAGTTATGAAAGACTCTTCTCATTATTGCTCATATTATAATTCACAATAAATCTGGAGAAGTTCTTGGGTAGTGATGAAAGTATGAGACCTGTATGCAACTCATCTGGAAATTTAATCCCTAAGATGTACAGGCATTAAATGTAGCTGATAAGTTTGACTACATGAGGTCTAAATGGCACATACTCTCCAATATTAGTTGTGAACAAAGAATTGGAGATATCGTACCTCTCTTGTCTCGCCTCATCTTGATAGAGATCCCGATAATGAGACATCATGCTATAGGAATCCATATCCTCATTTTTCTTCAAAAGATCATTGGATATGGATGATAGTATGAAGAACTAAACATCTATAGCATTATTCATATATTTATTATAGAGAGATAGTTCTTCATCACTTGCCTCATTTCCAGGTGCAACTGGTAAAGGTTCTTCCATCACATATAATTTCCTTTCATGGTGAAGGATGACATGTAGGCACCTTTGCCACTCTTGAAAATTTGTGCTGGTGAGAAGGTTTTCCTTCTCAAGTAAAGATCACAATGATATGTTCATTTTCATTTTAATGCTTTTTCTACAAATATTATAAGTAGAGATTTAATACTTTATTTGATAAAATTTAGACAAATAAATAAATATTTATTAGTCTCCCACTATTTTATCGAAACCCAATGGACCTCACCATTGGCTTCAGAATATCCTTTTGCTTGTATATTCAAGTGGAAAGGATCTATATTCCCCTTCTCATTACCCCAACTTTGGTTGGTCAAGAAATTTGATTGGTTTTAGGTAGGCATTACAAATGCCAACCACATTAACTCACAGTTCCTTGATCCATTGGGTGGACTCCCCAATACTGAAATCCTTTAATTGGATTTCCTCAACCTTTGTGTCTAAGTTACACTAAGTAATGTTTCGGATGTCAACCCTTGATGTCAACTAAGTTAAGTCAACCCAAAATGTTAAGTTATAATTCCTTGATAATTGAAAGCACCCCAAATTTGACTGGTCAAGCACTTTGAACTATGGTTTGATTTTAATCGAAGTAATGGAAGACTATACCAACTTAATATTTTATTGAGGGATTTTATCCTTTTATGTGTAAATTTCCAATTATCATATTTATCACATGCTTGTTAATATTAAGTGAGATTACTTAAGTGATTAACTATGTCTTAGATAATATTTATGCATTAGCTGGTTTATTTTAGTTCTATATTTCATACTCTTTAATTCATTAATTATGTGATCATGACAAGACATCCATAATAAAATAACTATGCAACTGCTAGAAATAAAATAAAGGGTATATTCACGAGCTTATACTAATGGTTAGTTTATCTAGCGGTTGATAAACTAACCATTGACCTAGGGGAGAAATACCTCAAACCAATTGAGGTTTTTGTTTACATCTTTCCACCTATACACCATTGTATCTCCTTGGATTGGTTTCACCTCAGCCCCGAACTTGAACCGCCTCCACTAGCTTAGGAGCTCCATCCATTACACATTCCTTTTACTCACATGCAGGTGAGGAGAAAAAGAGGTTTACATAAAAGAAACCATGGGCACACAGGCCCTATATAATGAAAGGAGAGAAGGCACACATGTCAACAATTTAATTTAATAATAAATTAAATGAAACCAATCACATACAAAATGTCTGCTCTAGCTCATGATCATCCACATGCATGCAACAAATTACGCATTTAATAAAACTAGAATTCAATTCATAATCGTTCTTATTTAAGATAAATCTTGCTCGATTTGATTAATTATTATCTTTAATTAATCTATCCTTTTATCTTAATATTTATCTGAATTTCCTTGAGATTCTCACCCATAATAATTTTAAACAAATTAAACAAATTCATTTAAAATTAACTTTGTACATAAATGTACCTTGGAGGCAACACATGAAATACCCATCCAAATCTACCCAACATGTATTATACTCGTATACTGTTTTACTCTTATGACATATGGCATACATGACTTATCATGTACTTTCACAACGTGTAATTCATGGATCATTACCTGAATTACATGAATTTTTGGTCATGTGTTATGCTTCAATGCTTGTAGAGTAACAACATGTAATACGACTCATACATGATATGCAGATATAAACATTAAACATATATTAATTAAACATTTAAATATGTATGTATATTAAAACCTATCACATGGTGTGTCCCATATTTATGACCACACACAAGTACATGTCTCAAGGTTTACATAGTAAAATAAATAAATTTTGAATTTGTGTAATATGGTAAAAGTACACGGAGTGTAGATCCGATCTACTTGACATGTACACCTTTCACCATCTATTTGAGGTACACGCCTAGGGACTCAATGTGTAAAACGTACCTAAAAAAATTTAGAGTACATGGCGGGTCCAATGGGCTACATGCTGTTTTAACTCCGTGTTACACGGTCACTAGTCAGGTAGGCCGTGTATGGAATACACGGCTCATCTCTCAGCCAAAGGGACTACATGCCGTGTACGTGGTATACACAGTGTGTAGTCCGACTGACTATGCACCATTTAATTCTAGTCAACACATGGTGCATTAAATGGTGTAATTAATGAAATAATCAATTCATAATCTTGAATTGATTTCTGAATCAAATATTGATGCATTGAACATTATTACACTGCGTGTAACTCCGGTTACATGGTGTGTAGTCTGGTGTTTTCCAGCCAAAAACCTTGGCACCTTTAGATGAGTTCCTCAATTCTATTTTAATCATAAAATTAAACGTCTCGATTAGATCTATGAGAAATAGAGGAATAAAGAGATCTCACAATTCAGATTAAAAAAATGATTAAACTTGAATTGAAAAACTAAATCAAAAATGTGAAAATCACCAATAATTTTTAAATAATTATACATAATTATGTGCCTGCTCTGATACCACTTATAGGTTTTGGGCGCAGTAGAAGCGCAATAAGGGAAGTTCCCAACTTTTATTTTTTCCATAATCGATGATCAATCTGAGATCTATACGATGATGAACATCGTGATCCACAGAATTGAATCAAAGAAATAGAAAATGGTTAATAACTCTCGAAATGAGAGAGGATCTCAACACACATTGTTTATAATTAATTTAATTGGATAAAGAATTACCTCTAAGAAATTCTTTCTTCGTTGATGAATCTGGCGATAGATCTACAGTGCACCATCGTTGCATTGTATAAAAAAAGTGTAGATTTCCTCTAGCGGTGATCCACACATATTCCAAGAATCTCCAGATGTCACTGAAGGAGTCTCTGGGTGCTAGCATAGAAGATATTTGCGCTTGCATCATCCTCCTTGATCACCTCAAGAATCACTTCCAAAGTGTTATTCTTGATCCGGTGGAGGAGGATTGATCACCGTTCTTGGGAGAATTCTTGGAGAAGGGAGCTCTCTAGGCTTAAGAGGATTCTCCAAGATTCTTGTGCACAACTGAATTGGATATTGATAAAATTACATAACTGGGTATTTATATTGCTAGGTTTAAAATAAAATAATTGCATAAGTTCCCTTGATTATTTTATTTAATCATAGAAAAAACCCATATCAAATAATAATAATAATAATAATAATTTCTTGACATGCACTTAACTTGAAAATTATAATTTAATATTATTTAATCAAACAATATTCAATATTATTATTTCTCACAAGACTATTAAACTCAGTTTACCATTCCTCCGTAATATTTATTAGACCTTGAATAATGTAAAATTTTTATTAAATAAATATCACTGCATTATTTGCTAATAAATAAATAAATATTATATTTACTAAACAAAAAATAAATATTTATGTGTGATCAGTCATACATGAATAATTATTAAACTACGTATATGGATAATATTTATTCAACCTGTTAAATAATAAATAATAATATATTATATAACTGAGATTCTGGATACACTTAGTGCGTGACTCTCTAGTCCTCTTTCTCAGTGGCATTAGACAAAGCAGTCTAAATTCCAAGGTTAGTGTATAACAACACGCCAAGACACCCATAGAGAAAGAAGTTAATGCTGCAATGACATGTCTTATTATACAGATGCTTACTGTGTAATACAATCCTTTTATCTTGATATCTCAAATTAAGTAGATTGCATACCGATGTCATCAACCTATGTGCTTAATGTCTCTTTCTTTGACTTTATGAAAATAGAACTTGTCTATATAACACCATGGCCATGGATTTATTTAGGATATATCATTTACATCAAAGGGCCTGATATATTAATTTCTGTTAAAGAACAAAAGGGATAAATCCTTTCTCGCATTATTTATTAATATAATATCACTCATGACGCACCCAACATATCCTACCTTGCTGCGAATATATGTCATCATGATTTTCATCAATACATCTATATATGTGACTCATAATACTCATTAATATTAATCTTAATGTCTAAAGAACAATACACACATCTACAGATAGGAACATACAATGACACATATAAATATGGATTTTCTATTGATAGGTCTCATTCTCATAATATCCTACTGGATATTACCAAGGGCGTACACCATGAGAAGGTGCCTTGAAGTCCTATGAGTCTCCACCCCTGACATCCTATATCATTTGTGTCTATCAAATGATATCATTCAGCTATAGAACATATATGTAAGAATAATTTTGTAGAACTTCTGGGTTCTCATAATAACAGGGAATTGTTATGACCTTTTTGTGCGACAACTACTATTAGGACATTATCATATACTATGTCACACAGAAGAGAAATCATGATGTGATAAGTATTTTATTAATATTCAAAATAATGAATTCATGTTTATCATAAAGTACAAAGAAGTTGGTTTTAGGGCACCAACTCCAACAAAGAAGATTCTAAATAACCATCTTAACAGAGATTAGTCAAACACTCCTCATTTACATGACCAAGATGGTGATGCCATAGTTAGGAATTATATGAGTCATGTGAATATGATTCATTATCTATTTCTAATACCCAGTTTTCATAATTTAACACATAAAGACCATTATTTAAATGTTCAAAACAATAACATATGTTGTCTTTATAAAAGAAACAACTTTTATTTTCAAACTTGAAAATAAACCCATATACATATAGGAATGATACATAAATTATGTTCTTGGTAACAATTGATACATAATAACAATATTTTAAAACCAAAACCATTTCCGTTGGAAATGAAAGGTGGTAGTCACCAATGGCTAGAGCATCCATCCTCGCACTATTGGCAGTTCGCAGATCCACCTCTCCTCTAGAAATATTTCAGAATCTACTTGTTTCTTGCATTTGGATATAGATATGAGCACCACAAGCTATATATAATACCCAATGTGTAGATATTGAAAGATTGAACTTGATAACGAACACAGCTTTAGCTTCCCCTTGCTTCTGGATGTAGTTCTTCTTATGGTGACCTTTCTTTCCACATTAAAAACATACTGCCTCCTTTTCCTTTCCTTGCCTCTGGATCTCCCTCTTCTTAGAAGTATGATACTTGGGATATTTAGACTTTTTGTAAGTCTTAGGCCCCTTTTCCTTGTTCTTTATTTTTTTATTCACTATAAGGACTGTGGGTTTGTCATGCCCCATGTCCTTATCCACTTGGTGAATCAAATTAATAAGTTCCGAAAGTTTCTTCTCATTATTTCTCATATTTTAATTAATAATAAAACTAGAGGTCTTGGGGCATGATGAAATTATGAGATCTGTGCACAACTCATTTGAGAATTTAATCCCTAAGATTTCTAATCATTCAATGTAGCTAATAAGATTGACTACATGAGACCTAGATAGCACAGACTCTCCAAGATTAGTTGTAAAAAAAACATTGGAGATATTGTATCTCTCTTATCTCACCTTATTTTGATAGAGATCACAAAGGTGAGACATTATTCTATATGCATCCATGTGCTCATGTTGCTTCAAAAGATCATTGATCATGGATAATAACATGAAACACTAAACATCTGTAGCATCATTCAAATGTTTTTCATAGTGAGACAACTCTTCATCACTAGCCTCATTTCCAGGTGCATCAAGAATTCATTCTTCCAGCACATACAATTTCCTTTCATGATAAAGGATAATGTATAAGCACCTTTTCCACTCTTGGAAATTTTTTCTAGTGATATGGTTATCCTTATCAAGTATGTATCACAATGATATGTTTAAAGTCATTTTTATTACTATTTCTACAAATAAGATGACCATAATTTTAGTACTTTATCTGATAAAACTTAGACAGTTAAATAAATATTATATTTATTAATCTCACACTATTTTATCGAAACCCAATATCCCTCACCATTAGTTTTAGAATATCCTATTGCTTGGAAATTCTAGTGGAAAGGATCCATATTACCCTTCTCATTACCCCAATTTTGGTTGTTTAAAAAACTTGGATGGTTTTAGGTAGTCATTTCAAATTCCAACTACATTAAATCATAGTTCCTTGATCTGTTGAGTGGACTCCCCAATCCTAAAATACTTAAATTGGATTTCTTTAACCCTTGCCTCTCATTTACTCCAAGTATCGCTTTGGTAGTCAACCTTTGATGTGAACTAAGTTAAGTTAACCCAAAAATTCATGATAAAATTCCCCAATAATTGAAAACACCCCAAATTTGTCTGGTCAAACACTTTGAACTATGGTTCGATTTTAACTGAAGTAGTGGAAGGATATACCGACGTAATATATATAATTGAGGTATTTTATCTTTTATGCGTAAATTTATAATTATTATCTTTATTATAAGATTTTTAATATTAAGTGGATTTACTCAAGTGATTAACCATGTCTTAGATAATATTTATGCATAAGCGAATTTATTTTAATTCTATCTTGCATGCTTATTAATTCATCAATTCATGTCATCGTGACAAAACATGCATAATGAAATAACCATGAAACTTGAAAGAAATAAAATAATAAAGCGGCATGATCATGAGATTTTACTAATGGTTAGTTTATATAGCGGATGATAAACTAACCATCGACCTAGAGGAAAAACACCTTGAACCAATTAAGGTTTGTTTTATAGCTTTCCACCTGTCCACATATGTATCTCTCTCATATTGGTTTCACCTCAACTCCAAACTTGAACCTCCTCCACTAGCTTGAGAGCTCCATCCATTACATATGCTTTTACTCACATTAAGGTGAGGGAAAAATGTTTACATAAAAGAAATCATAGGCACACAAACCCTTACATAATAAGAGAGATGACATGCATTCTAACAATATAATTTAATAATAAATTAAATGGAAACCAATCACATACAAAGGTCTTTTCTAAGCTCATGATCATCCGTATGCATGCAACTAATTACACATTTAAAAAAACTAACATTCAATTATTAAGTTTTATTATTTAAGATAAATCACGCCTGAATCAATTAATTTTCTTATTCAATTAATCAATTATTTTATCTTAATTATCATCCTAATTTCTTTGTGATTATCATCTATCATAATTTTAAAAAAATTAAATAAATTTATTTAAAATTAACTGTGTACACAAATGTACCTTAGAGGAAACACGATGAATACCCATCCGAATCTACCCAATATATACTATACTCATATACTGTTTACTCTTGTGACATACATAATACATGACTTATCACACACTTTCATGAAATGTACTATCAAATTAATGATTACATTATTTTTATATCATGTGTTATGATTCAATTCATGCAAAGTAATAACTGTAATATGACTCACACATGATATGAAGATGTGAACATTATGTAGAAATTAATTAAACACACACACACACACATATATATTAAAACCGATCACATGGAGTGTCCTATAAACTTAATGACCACACACAAGGACATGTTGATAATATTTACACAATATAATAAATTAATTTTAATTCTACATAATTTGGTATAAGTATACAGTGTGTACAAGTGAGCTATACAGTGT
Source organism: Viscum album (assembly GCA_963277665.1). NCBI lineage: Eukaryota > Viridiplantae > Streptophyta > Magnoliopsida > Santalales > Viscaceae > Viscum > Viscum album. Next base: position 1,836,473,276 of record OY728129.1, read on the forward strand.
GTACGTTTCTCACCGTCTATCCGAGGCACACTTCTAGGGGCTTGGCGTGTAAACCATGCCTCAGAAAAATTGGAGTGCACGATGTGTAAAAGGGCTACATGACATGTGGTCTTCAAGTTACAAAGTCACCAGTTAGGTAGTGTGTGTAAGAAGATACATGACCCTATTGTGACTACAGGACTACATGTTGTGTATGTGGGCTACACAACATGTACTCCGACTGATCGTGTTCCAGGCTGGCCCGATCAACATGCAGTGTCTAATTAAATGCATCATGTGTATTCAATGCAAAAAGTTTTAATTAATTCAGAATTAATTCTTGGTGTGTTGAATACTAGTACAGACCGTATAACTCTTGTTACATGGCGTGTACTCTTGTGTCATCCAACCAAAATCCTCATCACATCAAGATGAGATCTTCGATTTTATTTTATTCATAAAATTAATCAATTTTATTAGATCCATGAGAAACGAAACAGGAAGAAGAAGATATCAAAATTTAGATTAAATAATGATTAAACTTGAATTGAAAACTAAATGAAAAATTCATAAATCAATTAATGAACTTTTAAATAATTATAAATAATTATGTGACCGCTCTGATACCACTTGAAGGTTTGAGGCACAATGGAAGTGTGCGATGGGTCATGCCCAAATTTTATTTTTTTCATGATCAATGATCAATACAATATTTACATGATGATGAATGCCGTAATCAATGTAATTGAATCAAAGAAAATAGACAAGGGATAGAATGCCGAAACCAAGCACAAAATCATCACATATAATTTATAATTAATTTAATCAATTAAAGAATTACCTCATATGAATTCTTTATTAATTTATGGATTTGAAAATAGATCAACATTGTACCATCATTTTGTTGTAGGAATCAAGAGAAGATTCCCTCTAGCGGTGATCCACACATGTTCCACAAATCTCTGAACATTGCTATAAGAATCTCTGGGTGCTAGTGTGGAAGATCCTAATGCTTGCATTATTCTATTTTGATCACCATGAGAATCACTTCCAAAGAGTTCTCCTTAATCTATCTAGACTTGAGAGTGGGATGTGGAGGAAGATTGGTCTCCATTTTTGGGAGTGTTCTTGGAGAGGGAGCTCTCTCAGTCTTTGAGAGGATTCTCTTTGATTTTTTTATGTACAATACAAAATGAATTGGCTCTCTTTGAAAATAATATAATTAGGTTTATATATCTCTAGGGTTAGAAATAAATAATTACACAAGTTCCATTTATTATTTATTTAATCCCTTGTGAAACCTCATGTCTATAATAATAATAATATTATTATTTCTCAACATGTGCTTAACTTGTGAATTAAAATTAAATATTATTTATTCAAATAATATTCAATATATATTATTTCTCAGTGGACTATTAAACTTGGTCCAAAATTCCTCCACAATATTTATTAGGCCTTGAATAATGTCTATTTATTTATTAAATAAATATCACTTCATTATTCACTAATAAATAAATAAATATTATATTCACTAAATAATAAATAAATATTTATTAAATACCTCACTCACATAATATTATCTCGAATAACTGGTGAAATAATATATGTAATCAATCAAACATGAATAATTATTAAATCATGTGTGAGAATAATATTTAATCAACTGCTTAAATAATAAATAATAATATATTATTTAATTGAGATTCTAGATACACTAAGTGTGCGCCCCTCTAGGCCTCTTTCTCAGTGGCATTATGTGAAACAACATAAAGTAAAAAAGTTAGCATCTAGAAACACAACAAGGCACCCATAGAAAATTAAGTTAATACCACAACGACATAATACCTCATCCAGACACTCACAATGTAATATAATCCCTTCATCATGAAATCTCTAATCAAGCAGGTTGTATGCTGGTGCCATCAACCTATGTGCTCAATGAATCTTTCTTTGAATTTACAGAAATCAAACTTGCCTATAGAACACAATGACCATGGATTTATTTAGGATATATCATTTCCATAGAAGGGCACAAGATATCAACTTATGTTAAAGAACATAAGGTGCAAATCATTTCCCACATTATTCATTAATGCAATATTATGCATGATGCACCCAATGTATCCTACATTACCGCAAACATATGTCATCATAGTTTTCATCAATACATAAAAGTATGAAACTCATAATAATCATGAATAATAATATTAAAGTCTAAGGATCAATACACACATCTGAAGATAGGTGCATCCAATGAAACATATAAATGTGGATTTCCTACTGGTGGGTCTCTTTCTTATAATATCATACATTGGATATTACCAAGGTAATACACCATGAGAAGGTGCCTCAAATTCCTATGAGTATCCACCCCTGATAGCCTGTATCATTTGTGTCCCTAAAATGATATCGTCTATCTAAAAAACATATATTTAAGAATACTAGTGTGACACTTCTGGGTTCTCATCATAGCAGGGAACTACCATGACCTTTTAGTGGGAAAACTACTCTTAGGACATTATCACATACTATGTTACACATACGAACAATAATGATGTGATAAGGAGTTTATTAATATTAAAAACTATGAATACAAGTTATCATAAAGTATACATAAGTTGGTTATAGGGAACCAACTCTAATAGGAAGGTGACACAACACTATTTTCCAACCAATCAGAACTCTGATGGATTGCCACCAGGGTTTTGATGGATTATTTCAACCACCCATTTGTTGTAGCTATATCTCTCAAAGCGTTTTCATGAACATAAACACTCACCTATGTATCTAAAATTTTCATTTGAGTGTTCTTCAATATTTTTAATTTTACTTTAATTATTGTAATTGATGGTCAAATTGGAGATCTTAAAGTAATTTCAAAGATAGCATGGTGATATTTTTCAAGTCTTAGACACATTTTATTTTATGTCTCAAGATCATGGAGTCATGTTTGATGTTATTTAGATGGTGTTGGAAGGAAGTGGTGGATGATACACATGAATATGGAGATGTGGAGATAACACCAACTAGCCAATTCCATGTGTCCATAAGATCCAATTGCAACAGAAACCCACCAACCAACCAGTGGAGTCCCATCGACCAACCGATGGTGGAGGTAGAATCACTCCTAGACAGTAGCAATCCAATGTCTAGTCTATGGAGGTGTATTGACTAGTAGGTGCCAGTTCTAGAAGTTAGGATTCCTCCAAGAAATCTACTAGCAACCTGGTGGAGGCTGCCACGTATCCAGTGATGTCATGAAAACTTATCTGAACAAGTATTAAATGTGGTCAAAATATCCATAACTCTAGTCTTTTTTAGCTTCTTTACTATTGAAGAATTCTATAAGGTTCTCAGTTCTCTTGGAGCCTATAAAAGGATGTCTTTGTCCTCTTGGAAGAATTATCGGTTACCAATAATTCTTCTTCGATCCCTTGAATCAAAGCAATGTTTTATCAGATCCTCTCAAGAGTCAATATACAATTCTATATAATTCTCTGAGGCTCTTATCCATCACCCTTTATCTAAAATCTCTCATCCATAATTGTATTCATCCATCCAAGAGATTTGTGAGTGAATTTGTAATGAGTTTACCAAAAGTAAACCTATCTCTTTTCATCACATTTCTTAAATGGGTTCTCACTCTACAAAAGTGAGGGAGGGGTTCCTTGTATACTAGAGAAGCTCAAGAGGGTGTTCAAAAACCAAAATTATGATGGAAAAGTTTCTTGATCAGAAAAAATATCAAGGGATTAATAATATTGACATCTTGAGTCAATGGGTGGAGACGCAGGGGCTCACATCGAGCCATTGTTGAACTCCTTATCAATCGTGTTTACTCTCTCTTTACTTGTATACATTGAATAATTTATCGTCGATACACATAATTACATAAACTTGATATGCCCATTTCTGTTGCTCTTAATTGATCGATCTACTTTGATATTAACTTTCTATTTTATATTGAATTTATCAATTATAGATTCATCAATTTGATATTAACTTTAAATTCCGTTTAAATTTGAATTTACCTTTTCCACCAGTTCATTTAATTACTTTATTTTTTTACAGGGAAATTAAACCCCCTCTTTCCATTATTTCTTTGACCAATAATTGATATCATGGGAATTATTTGTATCTTTATTAAAAAATTCTTGATCTTAAAATTTTCTTTATTTTAAATTTTGTTTTTCAAATCTTAATCAATTACAAGGCTTGATATTTTTATTATGACATATAATTCTTATTCATATGCTCTTATTTTTAATGGTATTTATTATTACTATTTTAAAAATCATATGTCAACATTTCTTGGTAGTATTAGTTACCCTATTTGAAAAATGGTAATGCATGAGTATGTTTCAACTGAATAACCTAAAAATGAGCGGAGTCCCAATGATGTTAAGAACTTTGAACTTAATAGAAAAATTACAAATGCCTTACATTTTGGTCTTGATCATAATGAGTTTAATCATGTTTCTAATTGAAAAATGGATTATTAAATTTAGAAATTGTTAGAATTTACCCATGAAAGAACCAATAAAGTTAAAGATAATAGATTAGATATGTATCCTCAATATTTTAAAAGTTTCTCCATGTATCCTAATAAATCTATTACTAGAATGTTTATGTGATTTACTTATAGGTTTCATACATAGTGGAATCATCCTTTCATGGTATGAACAAATCATATTTTAGTCATAATTTACATGTAATCATTTACATATATGATTAAAAGGTTATGTCTAATGAAAAATGTAGATTACTTAAATAGATTAAAATATCAGAACCATAATAGGAGGATCTTCATATGTATTTTAGTCTTAATTTATGAGATGATATAGAATTACCTCAACTTTTAATTATTTCTTTATTGATGATCATTCTAATAAGATCTCATCATACCGTCATTGCACTGCTGGATCCAAGTGCAGAATCTCTTTAGCATTGATCCACACATGTACCAAAATATCTGAACATCATAGTAGAATCACTAGGTGGTAGCATGATCAATTATAATCACTTTCATTGTTCGTGGTTGATCACAACAATATTATTTATAAAGGAGGAATAACTCTTGATGTTCTCTCTAATACTTGAGAGAGGAGGAAGAAATAGTGAACTCTAGATCTCTAGATCTCTCTATAGGGATTGATAGAGTATTTCCCTATCTGTTGTGCACACCAAAAGTGATTTATGGAAAGTGATATAATTATATATTTATTATTCCAGGTTTAGGATTTGGAAAATCACACACAAGCCCCTCTCTAACCTAATAATTCTTAGTTAACCCCATGTCCAATAATAATAATAATATTATTATTAATCACTTGTCATTTTCAACACATTAAGAATATAAATATCATTTATACCATTTCCAATTGAACCACTGAGCTTAATCTTCTTTCCTTTATCAAAATTTACCGATCCTCAAATAATGACTATTTAATAAATAAATATCACTGCATTATTCTATGATAAATATAATAAATATTATATTCACCAAACTTGTAAATAAATATTTATTATTATTATTTAACTCTCTTATTCTTTCAAATAAATTGTGATTAAATTATGAAAATCAATCAAATCTAAATAAATATTATTTATTCTAATTTGTTAAATTCAATACTTGAATTTAAATGAGATTATAGACACACTCAGTGTGTAACCCTCTAGGCCTCTTTCTTAGTGGAATTAGGCATAACAACTTAAAGTCTAAGTTTATCATATAACAACATGCCAAAGTACCCATAGAGAAATAAGTTAATGTCGTAATGAAATTCAAACTCTTGCAAATGATTTTAATGTAATATAATCCTTTTATAGTTATATCTCAAATTAAGTAGGTTTCATGCCAACACCATCAACCTTTATAATCGATGTCCCTTTATTTGAATTTCTAGAAATGAACTCACCCATAGAAATCCATGACCATGGATTTATGTAGGAATTTCCATTCCCATCAAAGGGTCTAAGATATCAATATCCATTAATGTATATAAGTGATAAATATTTTATTGCATTAGATGTTATTGTAATATCACTTATGGAACACCCAACATTTACTACTTCACTGTGAGCATATTCCATCACGATTTTCATCAATACATCAAAGTGAACAATTCATTATATCCATTAATGATAATATTAAAGTCTAAGGATCAATACAAATGTTCACATATAGGAACATCCAATGAAAAATGGAAGTGTGGATTTACTATTAACGGGACTATTCTCATAACCTTATATCTTAGAGATTACTAATGGCGAGCACTAGGAGAAGGTGTCTTAATGTCTTATGAGTCTTTTATCCCTAATAGCTTATATTGTATGTGTTCCATCAAACAATATCATCCGACCATAGAACATATATTCAAGAACATTTCCATGACACCTCCAGCTTATCATCATTGTAGAGAACTTATATGAAATTTTAGTGCAACACACATTCTTAGGACATTATCACATACAAGAGTCATACAAAGGAACAATCACGATGTGATAAGAAACTTCATTAATAATGAAAACATGCAATCAAGTACTAAGTAAGTCGGTTCTAGGGAACCAACTATAACAGACTCCCACTTGCACCAGATCCAACTTACAACTACTTTTAGTCCACTGGATCTCACATGATACTCATGCCTCTATTGAGATAAATCCCTTATCAAGTGGTCTGCCATGTTTTCCTCTATGGATACTTTGTTCACCACAACTTCACCTCATTGTGAAAAATCCCTAAAGAGATGAAACTTTTGAAGTATGTGCTTTTTTCCTTTAGTGTGACCTTGGATCCTATGATAGAGACACTACTAAAGTGTTATCATAGTAATATGTGATAGGGTCTTTACTTATAGGTACCACATCAATCTCTTAGGAAATGTTTTGAATCCAAACTGCTTCTTTTTCTACATCGGAAGCTACAATATACTCAGAATCCATTATATAATCGATGATAACCATCTTCTTAGAACTCTTCTAGATCACAATTCGTCTGTTATGATAAAATATATAACCAGACTACAACTTTATATCATTTTAATCTATTTAAAATATATAATTCTTATAACCCCTGATAAATAGCTCTTCATCCCCTCCACATACCAGGAATATATCTTTAGTCCACCTTAGATACTTAAGGATAGCCTTAACAATAGTCCAATATTGTTCACCTGGATCTTCTTGATATATACTTACCATGTTGAAAGCATAATCGACATCAATTCTCATACATAACATGACATACATGATGGATCCTGTTGTAGAAGCGTATGAGATCTTACTTATTATCTCTCTTTTATCTTGTGTATGAGGACACATTTTCTTAGAAAGATGTATACCATGTGATAATAGAACCAATCCTCTTCCATACTGAATAATCTTGAAAATGATTAATATCTATTAATATGGGAAATAATGGTCAATCCATATACATTTTTTTCAATATTGTAAAAAAATAAAAAATAACCCACACTAAAAATGTTGAAAAGATTAATTTTTAATATTTTGAAAAAAAGTAAAAAATATTTGAAAATGACTTCTATAAACCTTTTAATCATAAATATGAAAATTATTGAAAACATTTAAAAGAACCTTGACATGGAATAAAAAGATATCGAAGTAAAACTTATAAACACGATTTTTAAAGGAAAGTCCCTTACAACTTAAATAACTTTTGAATCAAAAGATCATTGTAGGTGAGAACCTAAAAAGGATTTGTAAAACAATTTAATTTAATTAAATTAATGATAAAACACATCCATATGTAATTATATACACCACACAAAGAAAACATAGGGTGGACATGACATGAGTCTTAATGAAAGGAAACTGATACGAGAAATCCCTTACCTTGAGTATGACTCTCCACATATATTATTTAAATCATTTATAATAAAATTATATTGATTATTTAATTTATTAATATAATTTTTCAAGTTTATTCCCTTATTAAAATCCATTTTATTTCATGTATTAACATGTCTTATATAGTCACTAAATTGATTCAGTTTGTGGCAAGGATTTTGAGGACATTTAGTTTATAATCCAAAAACAACTTCGGTAGGTTGACCAAGGTGAAAGGGGCCATTGTTAAATTATCTATAGAATATTAAAAATTTCATATTAATTATTTTTATACATTAAATACACTTTTAAAACCAACTATTTAAGGAAAACATGAAAAATGAGTCACATCATTTCTTGGAGACGGTAGTTCATACATACACATGAACGTTATTTTGATTTTTATACTGGATGGAAAAGAAATAAAGAAGATAATATTTTAATTTTATAGAATCATAAATTTTTTATATATTTCATATATATTCATTATTTACATCCTTATTACCAACAATGTGAGGTGGTAATGTAAAATGAATCACATCGTTTTGTGGAGGTGGTGGTGTACACGTACACACGACCGACATTATCATTTTCTAGTAGATGGAAGGGTAAGAAGGTAAGTAATATCTTATATTTATAGAATTATAATTATATTATAAATATTATATATAAAAATTAAATTCATCCTAATAAATATCTATAAAAGGTGGTCATGGAAGATGAATCATATCGCTACGTGGATGCGGTAGTCTGCACGTATGCACGCACAATACTTTAATTTCCCATTTGATGGAAATGAGAGGGATAATGGTTCTTACATCATCATAATAAAATATCAGTATATTTAAGACACCAAATAAATTAATTTTATATGGATACTAATTATTTATAGGAGGTATATGAAGAAATAAACATTAAAGGCCTCATTTAAGACTATTACCACTTCTTCGAGAGACCTCCTTTGAATTAAACCTTAGGCCTTCTTAGGATGGTCTTAGGGGAAGAACAAAAAACCTAGGATAAAGGAAATGAATACATAAATATATCAGGGTAGGTATTGGGTGATATTTAATGCTTAAACATTGTGAATAAGAGAGGATAAGATGTGTCTTTTTATAAGTGAGTATAAGAAACACTTAAAATTACTTAAAAGATTTAATAATTAATGTATTTCTTGAGTAAAATGCTTCAAAATGGGACTGTATTTGAAGAAAAAGAGTATAATGTTGAAATAAAATCATAAAATAAAAGTTAGATAGGTTTTTGTATCATTTTAAATCTTATCTTTTGGTTTAACCCCTTCATTAATCCTTTTTAACCTTTACCATGGTAACACATTTTTTTAGCCTTTAAGGGCCATCGATTTACTTATAAGGTAAAAAGTGGCTCAAAAATGGTCCATGGATTACATTTATACAATTTTACATTACAAATTACATATTTTAATATTTTTTTTTTGTTTTTAAACTATTTAATAAAATATTATTTAACATAAAATATCATTAAAGTTATCTTTGGAACTATTCATTTAATTTGACTTTTAAGTCATCAAGATAATAATGAATTTTAAATATAAAATATTTTAAACTAAATTATAAATTATTATTAACCTTAAAATTCATTTAACACCATAATTAATCCATAAAATATTTATTTTAATGTTTTTAAAATCATTTACTCAACCTTTCATACTATTTACACAAGCACTTAGTCAGTGTTGCATAAACATTTAAGATAATTATAACATCACCAAAAATTAAAAATAAATTACCATTATAAAAATAATTTATTTATGTTCAAAATAAACTTTTATATTCATTCATAACTTATTTTTATCCCTATAAAAACATATAATTGAAATTAAAATCAAGAGTTACATTTTGTATTTATCCTTTACTTAAAATAATATAAATATTATAATCAAAAGAAAGCGGTAATAAATTTTATATTTTCATTTATATGATGTATTTTTTAAAAAAACTCATCCAATAGGATAAAGGAAAGTGTTAGAGATATTTTAAATCCTTATCCAATAGTTTTAACCTAGTTTTACCTATTTTACCCTTATCGAGGTGACAAATCTTTACCATGATTACTATTCATAATGAGAAAAAATAAAAGAAAAATATTTACCAAATTTGAACCTCTTGATTCCAAATATAGAATAATTTTTTTCAAGATTCTATTTTATAAGTGGTAAAAATCAATTTTAATATAAATACATAAAACATAAAGAAAAAAGGTTTTTAGAAAAATGCATTTTAAGCCCAAAAATGAACTTGTAAAAAAAGTATAATGATGATTCCTATGTAATTAATTATATAATTAATAATTAAATGATACATATATTACTTTAAGATCAAATTAAAAATATAATGATACTTTTAAATTACTTAATTTAATGTAAAGAAATATCATATTTACATAAATCATTATTTTCCACTATTCAATTAATTTTTTTTAGAAAAATCCTAAAAATTCAACTTAAGAGAATATTGAAATGATAATTTAAAAAATGATATTAATTTACTCAAATAAAATTTCTAAAAATGGTTGAAATTAAATATAATGATCACACATAAAATGCAATAAAAACCATTTTGAAGAAAACATATTTTTGAAGCATAAAATGACTTCACCGAAAATAGAGGACTCATTTATAATGTATTAATAAATACATTTTCATTATATAAATCATTTATACATATTTTTAATAATATAGTTATTCCTATTCATATCTTCAATTTAATAGCTAGGTTATAATGATCAATTTTAAATAGTAATATTTTTATAGTATATCACAGTTTTCTTAAAGCTTGGTGTTGCATGTTATAAAACTATCAAGCTTATTATTATTTTAATCCAAATTTTTAGGGTGTTACATTATCCACCCCTTAAAGAAATAGTTTTCTCACAATTTTATCTCATTATCGATAAAAAGGTTTTAAAACATCAATTCTAGGGAGTGGAAGATAAAACATATGATCATGAAAAGAAAAACCTTTTTAAAATTTCAAAATATGATTATTTTAAACCCACATCATAAAAATGGATAATAAAACATCCTTTTGTAAATAGGAAAATAGAGATATTAAGGTCACTAGGAATAAAATATAATTGGATTCCCAGATAATAAGATCATTGATGGGAAGTGAAAATATGGACATGGAGGAGAAAAATAACATACAAGGAATAATAGAGTGATAGATAACATGATCATGAGAAAATTAATGACCACAAAACCATAAATCAATAGGGGATAAATAAGATCATAAATTCATCATAAATAAAGGTAAAATGATAACATTTTTATTTCAATATCATTTTCCTAGAGTTAATGGATTTTTTTACTATCAATATAGAGAACATGAGAAAATATACTCACTTGATTTATTTACATTTAATAAGCACAATTTCATTATTTTATTATGCTTTGATCAATTTATACTTTTATCTCATCTCTTAATCTATGAAAGGAATATTCAAGATAAATTCTTCATGCCTGAAGCACTAAAATTGACTTTTAATGGATCATAAGATTCACACAAGGATACTAATTTATCCCCCCATTCTTATTCATTAACTAAAATAAAAAATGGTTAGAATAAGATAAGATAATATTCAATATGAATCAATCTCCAAAATATAAATAATAACATCCAAAGTTCCCCTTAAATCATTCCAAAATAACTAACCTTAAAACTCTTCAAATTATGATATACCAAAATTAAATCCCAAAATAAAAAATATTTGATCAAATATTCATCCATGATCAAATTAAAAATTATCTCAAAATAATATTAATTACCCATAAATTCATATTTCAAAACTTTATATGCACTAATAATATAATCTCCAAAATATGCTAATCATTTCCATAAATATTTAGAATCACTATAAATCTATAATAAAATCACATATGCTTCCAAAATAAAATTCAAGCTTTATTCTTCAAATGTAGTCCCATGTTATCTAAAAATATTTCCATTTACCTTAATCATATAATTTTCCCAATATAGTGAAATTATTCACAAATAAATTTAATAAATTACTCACCAAACCACTTTTCAATCCCATGGTTATCTATATGATAAAACATATATTCCCAAAATATAATAACCTTTTTATCCTAATTAACCATAATAAATTCAATATCAAAGATCATATTAACTATAAAGGTTATCAATACCTTTCAACTTATGTCCATAATATAAAAACATTCTTTCTCAAATAACCTTTTCACATGTTAAACTTAAGGTTTATATATACTTAAAACATGTATTAAAACTCAATAAATGTTTCCCAAAGTACTCCCATCACATAAAACCTCAAAAGGGATATTTATGACTGTAAACTTATGATCAACCTTATACTTTTTAACACATGATGGTATCTAAAAATTTTAAAATATCTTTATCTAAATCATCTTAACCTCTAAAGTTATATAAATATTTGCTTTGATACTAACTATAATGACCCATGCCTTAATAAACCCATAATTTCGAGTTTAATAAAAAGGGTTGCACTTTGTTGCATTCCCATGATCTTTTAGGTTTAGAGTTTTAGAGAATTTGTAAAAAAAATACATTACATAGGGAACACTGACGTACAATGTACAAATGGGGTTCTTAAGTTCACAGTCCCATTTCACTCGTGGAACACTTGCTTCGTTTAAGGCCAATTTCCTTTATTTGAAGATAGAATTAATAATAAATCCTCATCCTTAGGCCCTGTGATTTTTTTAAAACTTGGAATGAGCACAAAAATATTATTAATGGATATAAAAATAATTGAAACCCATTAATCCATTGGAAATTCATGAAAACCCATAAATAACTTTTCCATTTTATATAATAAACTTTTGAGATAAAATAATAATTTAATTACTCATGAAAAAAAATTCAAAGCCCAAAGTTTTAATATAACATTTTATAAGAAAAAATAAAGGGAAAATAATAGTCATTAAATTTATATAGAAAAAAAGGAACTCATGAAAACAAACCTTTCACCTTTATAAGGTCATACATATTTCTTAAATTATGAGTTTATTTTCTTACCTAATGAAATCAAAACATTTCCTTTAAAACACATAACAAGTTTTGAAAAACCATGTAGATATTTTGGGAAATTATCCTTAAAATATACCTTATAATGGAATCACCTAATTAGATAATTACCACATCTTTTAGGAGTAACCTATCACTAGTAGACTCTATTACTTTACCTAATACATTAGAGATCTATATCGAGCTTACCTATCATCAGAGTTGTATTGGGATCACCCATTATTCATATAAAATTCCCAAGAACCATAAAATGAACAAAACATATATACCTTTAACTTTAATAACAAAACAAATTTTAATTGGCATTAAATCCCATAATCAATAACACTTTTAGTTATCGCATAATGATGGGAAAAAGATTCAGTTTCCTTTGAAAACTTTTTTTAAACAAAAAATTCACCAAATATTGAGAGAAATATTTTATTTAAAAATAAATATAGAAAATTATAGAGGTATATTGATAATGATTAATGGATATTATGATGGAAAATAATGGTCAATTTATATATATTAAAAAATATATTCTTTTTATACTTTTAAAAAAATTAAAAATAACCCATACAAAAAATGTTGAAAATATTCCCTTTTAATATAATGTAAATAAAGAAAAAAATAATTGAAAATGACCTTTATCAATATTTTAGAATAAATAATAACATTCTTGAAAACACTTAAAATAACCTTTATGTAGAATAAATATTTGGAAGGAAAACTTTAAAACAATATTTTTAAAAGAAATCCCCTTACAACTTTAGAAACTTTTGAATCAAAAGATCATTAGAGGAGAGAACCTAAAAAGAATTTTTAAACAAATTTAATTTCACTAAATTAATGATAAAATTAATCCATATGGCTATATATACACAACATATATAAAACATAGGGTGAACATGGCATGAGCCTTAATGAAAGAAAATTGAGATGAGAAATCCATTACCTCGAGCTCGACTTGCCACATACATTATTTAACTCCTGTATAATAAAATTATATTAATTATTTACTTTCTTAAGAAAATTTCTAAATTTTATTTCCTTATAAAAATAACATGTATTTTATTTATTACCATTTATTATATAATTACTAAATCGATTAAGTTCATGTATTATGTTTTGAGTATGTTAGGTTCATAATCCCAAACCAACTATGGTAGGTTGACTAATATCACAGGGTTAATTGTTCCATCATCTCCAAAATATTAAATTTTTTATAATTATAATGTTTATACATTAAATAACCTTTTAAAACTAACCATTTAATACATTCATGAAAAATTATTCACATAATTTCTTGGAGACGGTAGTTCGTACGTACGCATTAACAACATTTTCATTTTTCTACTAGGTGGAAAAAAATAAAGTAGGTTATATTTTACTTTTAAAAAATCATAAATTTTTTATTTATGTAATATTTATTCATTATTTTTATCCTTATGACCATCCGTGTGAGGTGGTAACATAAAAAAAATCACATTGCTTCGCAGAGGCGATAATCCACATGTACGCACGAGCAACGTTATCATTTTCTAATGGATGGAAGAATAAGAAGGTAAGTAATATATTATCATTAAATAATAATAATTATTTTATAAATACTATATATAAATTTTAAATCTATCATAATAACCATCCATGAAAGGTGGTGATGAAAATTGAATCATATCGCTACGTGGAGGTGGTAGTATGCATGTACGCATGCACGATACTTTCATTTCCCATTTGATGGAAAGGAGTATGATAATGATTGTTACATCAGAATAATAATATTTTAGTATATTTAAGATACTTAATAAATTAATTTTATATGGATACCATGTATTTATAGTAGGTATAAGAATAAATAAACATTAAATTATTTTTTTAAGACAATTACCTCTTCTTTAAGAGACCTCCTTTTCATTACACCTTAATCCTTATTAGGATGTTATTAGGGGAAGAACATAAGATATAGGATGAAAGTAAGGAATATATAAAGGCATTATAGTATATAGTGGTCAAGTTAGAAGGCTCAAACTTTGTGAATAATGGAGGAGAGGAGGTTCCCTTTTATAAGAGAGGAGATGAAACACTTGGAATTACTTAAAATATTTACATATAATTAATATATTTCTCAAGTAAAATGCTTCTAAATGGACATTTATTTGAATAAAAAGGGGATAAGGTGGAAATATCATTATAAAATAAAATTTAGAAAGGTTTTAGTTTCATTTTAAACCTTTTTTTGGTTAACCTATTCATTAATGACAAGTGCCTTAGCCCATTTGGTGAGGACTCGACAAGTGTATCTATGAGATCCGAGTTCAAAATAGAGAGGAGGAATATTTCTAGGTAACTATAGTAGTACTATAGTAGGTACTATAACAGGTACTATTCAGTATTTTAGTAGTCAGAACTATTCATTCGTTTAGGATTTTGGGCCACCGGTTTGGTTCCTGGGTCCTTCAAGGCCTTCGGGCCACCCAAGGCCTTCGGGACAGTAAGGATTTTGGGCCACCTCAAGGCCTTCAGGATACCTCAAGGATTTTAGGCCACCTGAACTTATGCTGAATTGACTAGATAGACTCTACAAGGAGCAGACTCCAGATGAGGATTCAGAGCAGGCGTATTCACTAGAGCAGAAACTAACAGATGTGAAAGAAAGAGAGGGTACAACGATACCATCAGGACTAACCTGTGCATGCATAGGAAGCCTAGCTGAACAGTCATGTGAAAGGTGGAGAGCTGATATCATTATGCAGATGCTGGGGAGAAGCAGTTCCATGTAGTTATAGTCTGGATATTTCCTCCAAGGCCTACAGGTTATGTAATCTCTAAGCCTACGGGAATTGTAAGGGTTCCCACTTATCCCTTGAAAGGGTGGTTATCAAAAATCAATAAAAAAGAAGGCCTTCAAGCTATTTAGGTATTCATTAAACCCTTTTAACCTCAACCATGGTAACACATTTTTTAGAATTTAAGGGTCATAAATTTACTTCTAAGGTGACAAGTGGATCAAAAATGGTCCATGGATGACATTTTTTACCATTTAACATTCCAAATTTCCTATTTAAATATATTTTTTTGATTTTTAAATTATTTAATAAACTATTATTTAACATAAAATATCATTAAAGTCATTTTTGGGACTATTCATTTAATTTGACTTTAAAGTCATAAAGATAACATTGTATTTCAAATAAAAACAAAATTAACATCAATTATATAATATTATTAACCATAAAATTCATGGAAAACCCTAATTAACCCAAAAAATATTTCTTTTAATATTTTTAAAATCATTTACTAGATTTTTTGTACTGTTTGCATAAGCATTGAGTTAGTGTTGCGCAAGAATTTAAGGTAATTATACCATCACAAAAAATTAAAAATAAATTAACAAAATAAAAATAATTTATTTATGTTCAAAAAAACCTTTTATATTTTTTTATAGATTCTTTTATCCATATGATAACATATTAGAGAAATTAAAATCAAGAGAGTGACATTTTGTATTTATCATTTTCTTAAAATAATATAAATGTTATAATCAAAGGAAAGTGTAAATAAATTGCTATATTTTCATATATAGTATGTATTATTTTGAAAAAAACTCATAAAATATGATAAATAAAAGTTTTATAGATATTTTAAAGCCTTACCCCATAGCTTTAACTTGGTTTTTCCTGTTTTACCCTTACTGAGGTGACAAATCTTTACCATGGTTAATAATCATAATGAGAAAACATAAAAGGAATATATTTACAAAATTTAAACCTCCAAATTAAAAATATTTAATCCATTTTCAAGATTTAATTTATATAAGTTTCAAAATTTAATTTTAATATAAATGCGTAAAACGCAACAAAAACATTTTTTTTGAAAAATGCATTTTAATCTAAAAAATAAACTTATACCAAAATAAAGTATAATATTTATTCCTATGTAATTAGTTATATTATTTATAATTAAAGGATATATATGTTACTTTAATGTAAAATTAAAATCATAATGGTACTTTTAAATTACATGATTTAATGAAAATAAATGACACTTACAAAAATCAGTATTTTTTACTATTCACTTAAAATAAATATTTTCAGAAAATATCCCCAAAATTAAACCTAATATAATATTTAAATTATTATTTAAAAAATTATATTAATTTAATCAAATAAAATTTATAAAATTTATATAAATTAATTATAATATCTGCACATAAAATGTATTAAAAACCAATTTTGAAGAAAACATATTTTTGAAGCATAAAATGTCTTTACTAAAAATTGAGTACTTATTTACTATGAATTGATCAATAAATTTGTATTATATAAAACCTTTATAAATATTTTTCATAATATGGCTATTCCTATCCATTCCTCTAATTTAATAACTAGTTTATAACAGTCACATTTAAATAATAATATTTTTATAGTATATCACAGTTCGCTTAAAGATCAATGTTGCGTGTTAAGAAAGATAATGAGCTTATTATTATTTTTAACTAAAATTTTGGGGTGTTAAAATAGTGGATCCTTTTAAGGTCATGCATCCATGATAAATTACAAGAAATTTAAATTCATACAGAGTGGAATACTTGGTGAAAGGTGCATAAAAATAGTTGATGTGGGACTTATGCCAAATAGACCTTTTTTTGGTTCATATTGTATGTTGGTAACTCGATATAAGAGGGTATGGTTGGGGATTATTGGTCTTTGATATGAAAATAAATTACCCAAAATGTATAATACCCTATTTGTTAAAGGTTTAAGTAGAAACGTTTCAAGTGTTACATGCTTTAGATTTCACATGAAGGTCCATTGTACAAATAAATGTTCTTTAAGATTTCAACAATCTCTTGGTCACACAAATGCTTTTATCTCAAAATAATTGTCTTCTAGATTGATTTTAAAATCTTTCTTGAAATTAGTTTGGGTTCCTAATAATTATTTTTATAATCCAGTTGGACCCAAATTTGGATGGGTGACAAAGACTTCTTAAATTGTTTTATATAGGAAACTTGTATTGGAAACATAAAAATTGATGTGTGGTACAAGGATAGTGGATGTTCACAATATATTACCAGTGATATTTATAAATTTATATAGTCAAAATTTTAAATTATATTCAATCTGAAAATGTTTTGTGGTATATAATATTGGGACATGCAAATTTTAGGCAGCTACACATGCTTTACAAAAGTCAAAAAGTGTTGGATCTTCCCAATTTAAATCTAGGAAACATATATGTATGTGATTCATGATTAAATTTTAAGAAATATAAAGAGTCATTTAAATATATAGAAGAGGTACATACTTTTAGACTACTTCAACTTTTATATTTGGTTTTATTTTTCCTAATTAAAATTGCCAATCTCGAAGGGAAAAGGTATGTGTTTCTTATTGTTGATTACTATAGTAGATTTACTTAGACTTATTTTCATACACATAAATAAAATACTTTGTATAAATTTATTTCATATTTCAAATTAGTCTAAAATTAAAATGGTCATATAGTTTTAAAAATTATAGTGATATAGTAGGTGATTTTTCAAATTTAGAATTTAATAATTTTTGTGAAGATAATGCGTATAGTAATAATTTTTTAGACCCTATAACTCTAAAAAAAGGTTCAATATAAAGAAAAAATAACACTTTATAAGAAATGACAAGGAAAATGTTAAATGAGTATTATTTACCAAAATATTTCTAAGAATAAGATGTTAACTCATATTTTTATGTTTTTAATCGAATTATGCTTAAGAAATTTTTAAAGAAGACACCTTATGAAATCTAGAATGGAAGAAAGATTATAATTGGATATTTCAAAGTATTTTGATGTAAGTTTAAAATTATCAATACTAAATATTCCTTAGATAAATTTGATTCAAAATTAGATAAAGGTATTTTTCTAGGCTATTCTAGTTCAAGTAAAGCATATAGAGTTTATAACAAAAGAACATTAGTAGTTGAAGAGTCTGTCCATGTTAAATTTGATGAATATCATTTAAAGGAAAAGAAATATGATCTAGAACTAGTAGAGGAAGATCTAAGAGATTTAAAAATTTGGTGAAACCTAAAATTTAAAATTAGATTAATATGTTGAGTGGGAGATTAATTCTCATGAACAAACTTTAAAAGTCCATAAAGATCATCTAGTTTAAAAGTTAATTGGTGATATAATTAATGGCGTTAAAACCATAAATTATTTAAGAAATGAATGTTCTTATCAAGATTTTATTTTTGATTTTGTGCCTTAAAATATTAATAAATCTTTGTCTAAATTAAACCGGATTATGGAAATATATGAAGAATTAAATCATTTTGATATGAATAAATTCCAAACCTTAGTTGAAACCCCTAAGGATAAAAATATTATTAGAACTAAGTGGATCTTTAGAAACAATTTAGATGAGTCTGGTAAACTAATTAGAAACAAATCTAGGCTAGTAGCATAAGGTTACAATCAGTAATAAGGAATTGATTTTGAATAATCTTTTCCCCCAGTTGTTCTATTAGATACTATAATAATTATTTTTTCATATTTATCTCATTTTATAATTAAATTTTTTCAAATGGATATCAAAAGTTCATTTTTGAATGGATATATTTCTAAAAAATTTTATATAAAACAACCTCATAGTTTTGAGAATGAATCTAAATATAATCATGTTTTGAAAATATAAAAATCTTTTTGTGGTCTAAAACAAGCTCCTTAAGCTTGGTATGAGTGGTTGTCTTTATTTCTTTTAAATAATGGTTTTGAAAAGGGAATGGTTATCCCAAACTTAATTATAAAAAGATTTTCAAAAGATGTTTTTATAGTCCAAATATATGTCAATTATATTATATTTGGTTTTTCAAGTGATATATTTTGTAGTGAATTTTCAAATTTAGTTTCTTAAGAATTTTACATGATCCTTATGGGTGAACTTAAGTTCATTTTGGGTTTAAAAATAGTTTAAAGAAAAGATGGTATATTTCTTAATCAATCAAAATATGATAAAGAATTTTTTAAGAGGTTTGTTATTGATAATTGTAAAATCTCAAATATTCTAATGAGTATTTCTTACAAGCTAGACTATTATGAAGCTAGAAAATTAGTTGATAATAAGATGTTTAGAGCTATGATTGGTAGCTTTCTTTATTTGATAGCATATAGGCAAGATTTGATGTTTTTTTAGTATGTATATATTCTAGATTAAAATCTAATCCTAAATAAAGAAATTTAAAGGAAGTTAAAATATTAATTAAGTAATTTAAAGGATCTATAAATATTGTATTATTTAATTCACACAAATTTCATTTGAGATAACTATTTTTCCAGATTCTGATTTTGGTGGTTTCAAAATTAATTGAAAAAAATAGGTATGTGTCACTTTATTGGTAAATTTTTAGTTTCTTGGAGTTATAAGAAATAAAAATCATTGGCTTCATCAATTTCTGAAAGTGATTATATTGCTGATGCTTCTCATTGTTCATAGTATTTATGGATTAAACAATCACTTTTTGATTTTGGTTTTAATTTTGAGAAGATACCATTTTATTTTGACAATAAATCTATAATTTAGAACTATAAAAATCATTTACAACATTCTTGGACTAAACACATTGATATCAGATATAACTTTCTTAGAGATCATATTTAAAAATGAAATATTATTTTAGAATCTATTTCTAAAAAATATCAATATGTTGACATTTTTACTAATCCCCTAGATTTAGATAATTTTTATAAAATAAAATTTGAACTTGGAATGATAGAAATTTAATCATATAACATATATTTAGGGGATTTTTGACTTTTATTTAGATCTAAAACTTTAAATCTTTTAAATTTTTCTAGTGTACATATTTAATCTATTTTATTTTTTTGGCTCACTTGAATGTGCTTATTTATTTGGATTCTATTTAATTCATTGAAAATCATTAAACTATTCGTTGAAAATCTTGAAATGTTTTCATGTATCTTTAAGGATTATAATATATCTTTCCAAAATAATTTATACTATTATACACAAGTATCCTTTTATGTCTACACATACTATTTGAAAATGTATGAATCTAGGGGAAGCCTAATTATGTGTTCGATGTTACTTTTAGGGTTAGTTTCTTTTCTAGTAATCATTTAGGGAGATATTTCCATGATCAATTTTAATTAGGGGGAGAATATTTATTCTTAAAATGTTAGTATATTTATGGATACATTTGTTAAATATTTTTGACCAATTTCAAAACTGGGAAGAAATTTTTGGAATTGAAATTTATTTTTTCAATTATCAAAATGGGATAGAATGTTTAATTGGATCCTTAATCCAATTTGTTTATTATTATTTTTGATAATCAAAATAATTATAATTTCTTATATACTGTAATATTTTTATGTTTTGAGTTTTTCATATTTTGGTTAAATCATCAAGTGACCTCATTAGTGTTGAATTGACTATGAGTAATAATTTGGTAAAGTAATCAAGTGACAGTATAAAGGAAATAAAGTGACCATATGAGTTTTAAAATGACTATGAGTGTGAATTTAGAAATTTCATGAACTGAACTTGCGAAGTGAAATTTTCAAGTGTCCTTGTGAAGTGACATTGTAAATTAACCTTGTGAAGTTACTTTTTAAAGTGACAGTGTGAAGTGACTATATGAAATGACCTTGTCAAGTAACCTTGTGAAGTGGCTTTGTTAGGTGAAAATTTTAAGTGATTTTTTCAAGCGACCTTGTGAAGTGACCTTGTAAAGTGACTCTATCAAGTGACCTTGTCAAGTGAACTTGTCAAGTTACCTTGTCAAGTGACCTTATCAAGTGACCTTGTCAAGTGACCTTGTCAAGTGACCATGTAAAATGACCTTATGAAGTAACCTTGTGAAGTGACTTTGTCAAGTGACCTTGTGAAGAAAACTTATGAAGTGACCACATGAAAAAAATTAAGTGACTAAATGAACAAGAATAATGTGAACCCATGAACAAAAGTAAAGTGACCACTTGAAAAAAAAATGAAGTGATTTCTTGAACAAAAATGAAGTGAACACATGAAGACTGTATGAATAAAAATAAAGTGACTACATGAAAAAAATGAAGTGACCACAAGAAAAAAAGTTAAATTGAAAAAATAAGTATTTAAATTAACTTATAAAGTTAATTTTTTAAAATTATTGAACCTACCTTATTACCTAATATCACTTAATTAACTTTTTATATTTTTGTTCAAAACATGATATATTTTATTTATACTTATATATTTCACATTACAACATGTTTTTTTCACATGTTTATCTTTATTTAACTACTCCTTAAATAATTATTAATTATTTCAATAATAATTAATTTTATTTGGAATAATTTTATGAAGGATTAAATGCCCATCACATGGGTTAAAGACTCATTCTCATTTCTTGGGAAAATGTGAGTTTCAAATTTAAAGTGGTTGGACAGTTTATCTTTCATAGTTTATAGGAGTGTTCTAATGGAATTTAATATTGATTATTATTGTTTGTTGTCATTAATTATTATAACATGTTATCATTGTAAAATATTTTTTTAATATTACATATTATCAAAGTGACCCATATGGGTATGTTTTTCATGTGCATTTATTGAATGAATCATATGTTTCTTTGGGAAGAATGAACTATAATGGGATTCATGATTTGAATCTGCTATGCATATAAGAACATGATATAATGAGTTAAAAAAATATAGATCAATATATATGAGGTCAAGGATATTATTGAACTGTATAAGTGCTACATACTTTGGTGATCAAATACCACTCTCAACTAAAGTACACTCATTAATCCTTTATTTCCAGAGAGAACATTTCTTCCTTGACACTAACACCCTAAATTGTTTATTTGGTTATTTTGTTTTAATTATTTCTATTATTTAATATGTGGATACTTTTACTAGGTTATATTAACCATTAATAGGTAGGATATTGGGTTTTGAATCCTAAAAAACTCTAGAATTAGGTTCGTCCATAACTATAAAAGGCTAGGGATTCAGTTGTACCTTATAATGATTAAGAGGAAAGTTTGGTTCCTACTACCTGTTAAAAAGGTATATTCTAGGTTATGCATCTAGGTATGAAAAAGTAAGGGTGATCGGGTTAATCCACTAGGTGTGAAAAAGACTTTCATTTTGGGTTTTGCCTCCAGGGGTTAAAAAGGGTTGTGATCTCCTTTTAAAAGTCAAAGAGTACATTATAGTGGGTTCCATATCTCTTAGTTCATGAGATGGGTGATTATTAGAGAATACCATTTATATATGAACTACTATAAAGATATCTATGTTCATTTCTCTTTATTTTTCCGATGCACTAACTCAACTTTGATAAATATTTAAAATTATTTTAAAAAGAAAATTCACCCCCCTCTTGACTATTTGAAGATTATAAATAGAACCTAAAAAACTTGTATCATCTGAGTAAGGACCGTATCATGAATTATATGAAAAATTTAATGACATACGTTTTCTTATGATGATAAAATTTCCCCTATAATTAAATTCTATTGGCAGGCTTCTGGAGATAAATCACCAATGAGAGGATGTTTACCAAGATAAGGGTATCAAATCAAGGATTCTAGTTCAATAAGAGGAGCACCATGAGTTAATATTTTTTTAGTTTCTAAGAGGAATAATCAAACCAAGGTTTTTAAAATCCTAGCATAGGTTTAATGGAGAAAAAACTGACCTAAATTAGTAAGGCCAAATACTAAGATGGTACAAGGAATGGAATGGAAGTGGAATTTATAGATAAATACAAGATAATAGATTTGGATAGTGATACATATATTATAAAAATAAAAATAAATCCACACTTAGTTCTTAATAGGGGAATTTTCATTCTGATATGAGATTATAGATAGAAGAAGATCCATAGTCATACCCAAGATATGAGATCCATGTTTTTGTATATAGTACACAGTATATAGATGACGTAGAGAACCCCACATGAATAAGGTTACCATAAACTATGATAGTTTAGATTAAAGTGAAATTTATGGTTGGGTCTAGGATAAGTAATCTAGAAGAATGGTAAAGAAGACCTAATGTAGACTAGTAAACACATATACTAGGAACTCTTACATAGATCTAGCCTACACAAAAGGGAATTTGTTTATATATAATAGGACAATCTAAGAATTTTAAGGTTTTGTAATGAGTAATATATTTTAAGTTCATGGGATGAGGACCATGCACCCTCAAATGAATTATATGAACCAGTTTCAATGTGGAATATATGGGTACTCTAATTTTTCCTAAGTTGATGGACCCAACAATCATAACTTGATTTTTACTAGGATGGATTATAGCTCCACATGAGCTTTATATATTTTAATTTTTCCCTAACATTTTCCTAATCTATTTATAGAGAGGCTTAACAGACAGGAACATAGCGTTTTCTTAGTCCACACTAATGGTTTATCAATCCAATTTTTTTCAACTATTTTTTTACAAACACTTGAATTTTGTATATGATATGAAAGGTGAATGCCTAGTGAGTAAAGATTCAAATTTTATATAGTATTCCCTTTTTAGGTTTTCAACCAGGTGTGTAGTATGTCTCTTTCCTTGAGAAATTTTAAAGTCATAAAAGTAGGACTAATAAATATGATATTTAAGGTCAGAGAACTTTGACTAAAAGATGTGGTGGTCTACGTATTAGTAAGGGAAAGGTTTACCTGATGTGAATGGAAGTTAAATGCCACCAATTTAGACAACCTTATGGGGGGGGGGTCCATTTAGTTTATGGTTATAGTTCTCAAACCAAGAATTATTGCGGTTTAAAGGTTCTATAACTTGGATCAAGAAATGGCTCGAGCTTAAGGTCACAAAAAACCGACCAAGGGGTGAGATAGTCTATATATAAATGGAGATACAAACCCAAATTTAATGGAGAACATAATGATAGTATAAATATTGTTCTTAGACCTATTTTTGGTGTTGGATTTTTTTTTCAATCATGTATCATACAATATGGATGGAGTATTGGTAGAAGATGAAGTCATAGATGGAGGTTTTTCATGTCATATATGGAGTATATTTCATATCCTATGTTGGGAGTAGTATAATCCAACATCAGAGGCTGAGAAGAGTTCAATAAATGTTTTGAAGAAGTAAAAACAGAGGCTGGAGTTTTATAATCACTGAATATATGGTTCTGTTATGGATAATAGCTTATAAGGGAGTCAAAGTGATAATACTTTATCTAGATGCTGAATATGAATGCTAAAAAATGATTCTATTGTAGAATTATTCTCACACAAAGTAAGTGTAGTGCCCAAAGTGATTGTTTGAACTAAAAAGGGAGCAACTTAGAGTGAATGTATTAAGATAGTAATTCAAAGGAATATTGTATAAAAATTTGTACAAGACTAGAAGTTATTTGGTAATGGAATCACTTTATAGTATTTTCCATGTTTTTGGGATTAAAATATAAAGGAAAAAGTGTTTTCTATGTAAAGTTTTTTGGATCATGTGATTGTGCTGGTTCAAAAGGATCACAAAATAGTGTTTGATGTATCATTTATGGTTGAAGGAATCAAATGGAATGGTCACACAAATAACTTAAGTGGAGTTATACTATAAATGACAGAGGCTTTAGGCATTCTCCTGATCTTTGGATTAGTTGATTTAGGTGATATAGGAGGTTCATTAAGGGATTCATACGAGCTGTGAATGTTAGGCGAGTCACGTGATCAAAATCTATTCATTTAGTTGATGCATGTAAGTATTGTAGGTTAGTGAAATGAATGAATGAATATTTTTTTGAGTTAATTCATTGTAATTAAGCTATAAATACTCACTTTTAATGTCATTAGTTAGGGATATTGGGTGTTAATGAAAATATAGAGAAGGATAATTTGAGAGGATTTTGGGAGAAAGAAAGGGGCTCCACAAAAGCTCCATCATGAATCTCATTCGTGTAACTAGACACACAGTGGGGTTGGATATATTGAAGATACATGGAAGGCCTCATATAGAGGATTTGGGTAGAAGTATATACACATAATAATTCATGCAAAGTGGGCATAAAAATGTAGTTACGTAGATGAATCATGTAGTTGATACTTGAGAGAAGGTGTAATGCCAAAGGTGTTACACAATGAAGATAGGTAGATTATTTTACACGCATATGGTCATACAATCATATTTATGAAATTTAGGTCATGTGAACATGTTTACATGCCAATGTTTACATGGTGAATAATGTACAATGTGGTTACTTTTCATGAGGCAAATTAATTTAGAGGTAGAAGGATAATTAAAAAGAATAATTTGAGTGTCACATCTATTTTTTGAAAAGGATAAAATAAATTTGATAATTTTAGTGTGAAATTATTCTCATACAGAGAATAATTATTACTTTGATAGTGTTTTGGATGAAAAATACATAACTCTCTCATTGAGGAGTTAATCTCATCTAGATTAGAAGAAGAAGAGCACATCAAAGAGAAACAAAGCATCACATAAAAATTTATGATGAAATCATAGTCCCTTGTTGAATAGAGACAAACCATAACATTCCTTATCAATTTAAGAGATGTAAAATTATATAAACTTTGGAAGATCCTTCACTTAATTAGTGTGTGGAAGTGAATAATAGGTAGTGCACCTTGGGAAAGGAGTGAAAAAACCTAAAATATTTTTAAGGCAATGATCCTGACATGGAGTGACCATAAACAAAAAATTGTATCCATACAAATAATAAAGATTAGTGTATTTTTTCACATCAAAACATTATTGGTGTGTTCTACTTGGATATATACATTTGTGGTGAAGCAAGTAAAATCTATGTGTTTTTTTCATGCTCCAATTTCTTACATAGATGTGTTTATTTTAGTGATTGTGCTTACAATAGTAACAAGTTGAACATAGTTCCTTATAACATGGGAATAAGATCCTAAAATAATGATAAATGGATCAAATAAAAATTTTAATTTGACCAATATTATGATTTACCTCCCTCTTAAGGAATATCTACTTATAACAAATGGTATTAGGAGATAAAGTTTCTATCTTGGTGTTCAAACTTAGAATATGTATTGAATTTTTCATGATGATGGATTCTTTGATGAAGCCTCTATTTTTTAAGGAACTAGCATTTTTGATTGGAAGAAATAAATTCTCCTATTCTTGTAGGCTTGTAGTGAAGAGGTTATAAAGTATATCTAATGAGATTCTGACTTGAGAAAGAATAGTGGACAGATTGGAAATATAGTGATAGAATTTTTTTTTGAATATATCTTTTTCTAATAAAGTTTACAAGAAAAATATTCACTGTGATACTAATTTTGAAATGTGAAAGACTGTGGAATTTTTTTATAGAAAATAAAAATCGGAAAAAGAGATTATTATGACTACCTCAATAGATGGTTTAAAAATTGGAAAATATGAAAATCTAGTGAACATGATCGATGAAGAGTCTCCTATAACATAAGGAAAGAAAAAGAAAAAGAAAAAGAAGAAGAATCCTAGGAGACCATGTACTGAAATTAAGGTGAATAATTACAATTATACTATTTTATATGATTCAAACCATGTTGTGAAAGTTTATTTTAAATATTGAAATTTATATTTCTCCCTAGATATAAAACTTCCAAAAATCCAAGAGAATAAATAATCATAGGTTATTTTTGACCTTCAGTAAAATATTAAAGGTTATATTGAAGAATTAGATATTCAATTATTTAATAATTGAAATATGGATAGATTATTGAAAGAATATATTGAATATATTGATTATTTTAAAGAAAATATGGATTGAATTGGGAAAGAGTTAATAGATTAATCAGTTAGTCAAGTGAACTTGAAAGAAGCAGTGAAGTTCAAACAAAATATTGATGAAAAAACTAAATGAATGAACGTTTAAATTGTATTGTACAAGAGTAAAATTAAAATATTGAGAAACTTGGGGAATAAATTGTCATATAAAAAGGAAAAACATTCGTGGATCCCTTTAATGACGACTCTACTAGAAAGAAAATATTTGGAGGCTTTAGTGGTAAATATAAACTAATTTTTCATGTTGAGAACTATAAAAAGGAAGAAAAAGATATGATTTGTGGCCATCAATTTGAAGATAGTGTGTGATAAGATCAATAATAGATCTAAACCTTATAAGATAAGGTGGATCGATGAGAAATAATATAGGAAGTTTACTATGAAATCATTGAAGATCTGTGTATAGAGAATAAGATGATAAAGAGAATCAAGGTAGCTCTATAATTTTATATAAAAAGGATGGGATCAAAAGTGAAAGGAAAGAGTGACTTTATTAAAGAAATATTCCAAGGAATTAGAAATAATATGATCAAAGATAGAGAATTTAAGGAATGTATCATTTCACTCAAGATTCAACTAGAGGAGAGAAGATAATTTGGAAATAAATAAAGTTTTCATATGAATAAAATTTGTTCCCATCTAAATGAAAAGGGTTAAAAGATTGAGGAGTTTGAGACAAATTTCAATTTGTCTAAGTGAAATAAAAAAGTGCAATTTCTCTCCATAGAAGTATCTATGAGTGGAATGTTAAAGGATATAAATTTTAAATCAAAAACTAGAATAAATAATATTGATAAATATGAAAATAAACAGAATATTCCTAAAAAATATGAAAGTAAAGGATCATAGAAGAAAACATCCATCAAATGATATTATTTTTGAAGATTGTGGAACACTATGAGTATGTATATATAAGTCCAAGGGTTGAATGTGAAATTAATAACACTGAATTCACCAACATCTCAATTGAGAAATGACGACATAAGGTAAGTTTTTAATGGGAGATTTTTTATTTTTACTAACCTCAGTCACATGGAATATCACTACATCCTAAAGGAAGAAAAAGAAACCATAAGGTGGTCCTCAAATCCTGTGACATATGAGGAAATCGATTATCATATAAAGAGAAGTGTTATGCTAGAAAATAGTTTTACTATATTGGAGGGAAAACATGGGTCTCAATGAAGGGTGCACCAAGAACCTCATATACTACACAGATAACATCCCTTTTTGAAAGAGCATAAACAAATCTAAAAGATAAAGTGATAATCTTCTCCTATTATGAGTAAGAATAATGTAAAATTGAAAAATATTCATAACTAGTGGAAAAGGGTGAGGTGATTCACATGGATGATAAATTCAAATAACATGGAGAATTCCTTGGTGGTTTCACAAGTCAAGCCATGAGGCGAGAAGTGAAGGCAAGAAAAAGATCCATTCAGTGGAGGAGGAAGAATGAGAAGACTATAGGTGGTGCAACAATAAAAAAATTTTATACACATGGGTTTAATATTATATCTGTGAAGAAAAAGAATCATGTGGAACCTTCACACAAAAAGAAGATTGAGCATGTGCAGAAATAATACTTAATCATATGGCCAAATTAGCTAGAATTGGTTAAGAAGATGAAATAGCCCTAAAAAATGAATTTTACTTTCCTTAATTAAGAAGAATACTAATCCAATAAATTATATTTTTAAATAATACATCCTAAGAGAAATTTGTGTAAGTGTCATCATGAAAAGTACAACCATAGTGAAAGTTTAGAGAAAATATGTAAAAAAAGTGTTGGTCCATCATAACCCACCACAATCCTCTATTTGAGGATTCTGGAGGTACCCCTTTCCCTATGTATTAATTTTTTATAATTTCTATTGAATTTTTTTCATAACTAGGGTGGATATACAATCTGTGGGGTGTATGTACTAAAAGGGAATAGGTAAAGAAGATGATGATAACTAGGGAGAGTTGGGGACAAGCACTCTAGGTTGTTTAGCCTTATCTAAAAAAGGTGTCCTATGAAGAATTAAAGATCATGCAAAATAAGTGGTACCATGATTTTATCTTTAATAAGTGGTGTCATTTGGATTAACATGTGATATGTTTCATAGGCTTGTACTTAATTTCATATTCACCAACTCTTTGGTGTTAGCGTGATTGAGATCACATGATTATTTTTAAAAGAAATAAAGATATGTTTATTGTATCTATGGATATAAGTGAGTGACATAGAAAACATTGGTTTTTATTGGATTAAACACTTGTTTCCTACAATGAGTTCCAATTCAGTAGGCTTAGAGGATGTGTCAATGACTCAATTCCAAGTGGCAATTTCACTCACTAAAAATCTGTTAGTAGTATTCTACTATAAAAAAAAGGCTCCACACTTGAATGGTGGTAATAAGAGAAATGTTTCAATAATAATTTGATAGATGGATTCAAAGGTAGAATATAGAGCCTAATGTTTTTAGAGGTTAATTTAAAAATTATTGATATAGTTAGAAGGTCTTGAGATGTTAACATATAGTATCACATGGGTAGAGAAGAAACATGACAAAGGGGTCGAATAATATATCCTTATTTTGGGTTTTTATAGGAGATAATGTAAAGGTAAAATCTTGATTCACATGGTTCTTTGTATGTTTATGTAAAAGAGGGAGGAAAAAAAGGAATAAAAAATCTATAACCTTGAAATGTTTATCATATCTAACATAGGATGGATTTATGATAGTATTGAAAAAAATCCAAAGGGGGGGGGGGGGGAATGTTAGGCCTAAACCTATGTTTAGTGTTGGATTTATTATCGATCATAGTATCATATAGTATGTTTGGGGTATTGGTAGATTATGAATTCATTGATATAGGTTGTGTCTAGATATGGATTATATTTTATATACGGTGGCTAGAGTATTATAATCTAGGAGTAGTGGATGAGAAAATTTCATATCTAGTGGCTAGAGTAGTATAATCTAGAATCATAGGCTGAGTAGAGTTCTATAAATGTTTTAAAAGAAGGATAACCAAAGGATGGAGTTTTATAATCACTGATGATATGGTTTTGTTATGGGTAGTATCTTAGAAGGAAGGAAATGTGACAATACTTTATCTTTATAATGAAGATGAATTCTAAAAAATGATTCAAGTGTGTAATTTTTCTCACCCAAAGTAAGTGTAGCATCCCAAAGTGATTTTTGGAGACAAAAAGGGAGTAAATATAAGTGAATGTATGAATATGGGAATTCAAAGGAAGATTTTATACTGATTTTTACAAGCCCATAAGTTTTTTATAATGGAACTACTTTCCAGTTTTTACTAAATTTCTAGTATGAAAATCTAGGAAAATAAGTTTTTTTTCATGTAAACCCTTTTGAATCACATGATCACGTGATTTCAAAAGGATCTCAAGATGGCGTTGGGTGTATCGTGTATGGTTGAAATAATCATGTGATGTGGTCACATGAATCACATAAGAGGAGTTATTATATAAATAACATAGGATTTTTTGAATTTTCATGATCCCAAGATCTACTGAGTTAGGAGATAGAGGAGGTCTTGAAGGGAGTCACACATCCCATGAATGTTAGGTGAGTCATGCGATAGAAGGATGCTCATTTAGGTGATTTGCAGAAGTCTTACAGGTCAGTGAAATTAATGGATGAACATAATTTTCAGAGTTAAGTTAGTGAACATCATCTATAAATACCCACTGTTCATGTCATTAATTGGGAATATTAGGTGTAAATGAAAATCCAGAGAAGGAATATTTGTAAGGAATTTAGGAGAAGGAAAGGGACTCTACACAAACTCTATTGCAAATCCCATTCATGAAATCAGTCACATGGTATGGTTGAGAAGATTACATACACATGGAAGGCCTCACAGGGGGAAGATAATTGGAAGAATATACATAGAATAAGTCATGTGAAACGATCATGTAGAGTCAATTATGGGGATGACTCACATGGTTGAGACTTGCGTGGAGGTGTAACACCAAAGGTGTTATGTGAATATGAAAAGTATACCGAGTTACACTCATGGGGTCATGTGATCAGGGATATGTGATTAGGGTTATGTTCTCGAGGTCATGTGAACGTGCTTATACACTAAGTGTTACATGGTGAACAATGTACACTGTGGTTACTTTGTGTGAGGCATATTCATGCATAGGTAAAAGGAGCATAAAATAAAATAATTTGAGTGTCACATCCATTTTTTTAATAGGAGGAAAGAAATAGGATAATTTTAGTATGGAATTATCCTCATCTAGAGAATAAGTGATACTTAAATAGTGTTGTCTAAGACAAAACATAACTCTATTATTGAGGAGTTACTATTATTTGGATTAAAATAAGAAGAGCGCAACAAAGAGAAGAGTAGAAGAGAATCAAATAGATTTATGAAGCAAGAAGAGTCTCGTAATGAATAGAGAAATACCATCATGTTACTTATCAGTTGAAGAGACCTAAAATTCTATAAATTATGGAATATCCATCACCAAAGTAGTGTGTGTAAGTGAAGAAGATGTAGTGCACATTGGGTGAGGAGTTACTAAACCCAAAATATTATAAAGGTAGTGATCTCAACATGAAATGAATATGAGTGAAACATTGTATCCATATAACTAATAAAGATTTGTGGATTATGAAACATTGAAACATTGTCCATGTGTGATCCTTGGACTTAGATTTTTATGATGAACTATGTAAAATATGTGTGTTCTATGCATTATTTACTTTACTACATATATGGGTTTTTTATAGAGATTTTTCTTATAAGAGTAACATATTAAACATAGTTTCTAGAAATGTTGGAAAAAGATTCTAAAAAAAGATAAATAGAGTAAAGAAAAAGTTTAATTGGAACATAAACCTAATTAACCCCCCTCTTAGGGTGTCTCTATTTTAAAAAATAAATGATCCCATGGATAGTTTCATACAGTTTAAGGTCAAGGACTTGGAGTATTATGTTGTTCAGTTTAGGTATACACGACGAGAACCATATACCCAATAAAAATTTTCTAAAAGGAGAGCCTCAACTCAAGGATTTGGGATGCTGAGAGAAGTATCTCAAAATAAAGAATTTGTTCTTCATAGAAAATTCATATCTGTACATGAAAGAGTACAAGAATAGGATTATATAATCTTTCTTTGAAAGTGGGTATAATTCACAAATGTGTAATATCAAGGTTATTTGAATCCACTTGAATCAATAGGTTATAGAAATAGTAAATCATAACATAAGAATACTTTAGTCAATGGGAAAGGGAGATAGGTGGGATTTGTTTGACCATTAGTAATGACAGTAACACCCTCACACTATATATAAATAGAATATTAGGTTAAGGGGGATCTTTCCCTTTGGTCCAAAAATATCCCCTAGGGGTTACTCAATGGCTCAAAGGAAATTATGCTATTCACTAATCAAAGGGGGGTCTGTTTAGATCAGTCAAGTAACCTATTACTAATTTATATAAAAGGGGGGAACCAATAGGATATGCTCAATGATTTTGATTTTTCATGAGGAAAATATCAACTCAAGACTCTAGGTTGGAAATGATTCAAAAACCAAAGATATAAAGTAGGTTCATGGATAAAAGGATATTAAATAAGGGTTTGAGAACTCTAAAGGTTATGAAACTGAATATTGAACACATTCTCTAGGTGAATGGGTTTAACCTAATTTTTTTTGAGTATATAATTTATTAAAAGGGAGGATTTTCTTAATGTGAAGAAGTTGTATTTTTGTGAATGAAAATGTATCCATGGAATAATTTAATCTCACTTATAAGGGAAAATAAGATCCACTCTAATATTTTTCTTAACCAATGTGTCCAAAAAGAATTGATTGAATTTTTCTAGGGATAAGTATTGGTTCTTGTAATAGTTTTTCCTTTTCTAATTTTCTTGGACTCTAAATTTTTCCTAAGCCATGAAATAGGAAGGCATAACAAGCAGAAAATTGAATTTTTCTTAGATCTCCCTTTACATGTTTTAAACATAATAATCCTTTTTGTCTCTTTAATTTTAAACTTAATATTTTAAAATTTGGATCATGAAAGGATGAATTTTAATGTTATGTAAAATTTACTAAAAGTCAAGGTAGTCTATATAAAAGTAAGGGCAATGAAAACCTATGGTGAGTGAGGTACTAACACTAATATAGACATCCTTAAGGGTAGGTGCACACAATTTTAGGATCATGATTATTGTACCAAGAATGGTATATAAGTTTACAGATGGGCCTAGGATAAGAGATCCATATGTGATTATATATCCTTTTATAACATGAATAAATCCTTATATAGTTAATGATATAGAAGATTATGCACAAACATGTGCATGGGAAAGATGATGATAAATTCACCCTAACATGGGGCCATTAAGAACCACTTTGTGAATGTACCTTAACACTAGAATAGAAATATGATTGAATTTAATAGGTTTTTTAGCTAGTCCTAGGATAAGAGATCCTGTCATCCCTACATATCTCATAGTAATAGGAAACAAGCCAAACCTAGATATTAAAAGTGTAATTTTTGTTAGTAAACCATGACTTTATGGTTGATTAGTGTAGAAATAACCATAAAATCTCCAAGGAAAGAAAATCCTCATTTAGATCAATCTCTTACATAAGGGGAATTTTATGATTCAAGGTCACATGGGATATTCCTATCCATGAAATTTTAATGTCATATAGGATGGAATATTTCAAATAGTTTAAATTAATGTGGGATAGACCATAGGCCGTGTAGTTTAACATCACACAAGAAAAATTATGTACAAGCAATTTAGAGTCCTGTAGAGTTGACTATGGCTATAAATTTTAGCATCATTTTTCTAGGATGAAAGTGTTCAATAGTTTAAGGTTAAATAACGAGGAACTAGGTTCTATGTAGTCTACATTCATACAACTAGGAATTTACATGTCATGAAGTTTAAGGTTATATGACTAGGACCATCATGGGATGAATTTTAGTGTCATACAACTTTGACCAACTAAGGGATTCTACACAGCCACAAGGGAAAGGTAAACTCAACATGAATTGAGGGACCCGTGTTAGTATATATGACCTCAAATGAAGATATTCTAGAGAGGGGATAAAAATCCATATCTAAAATGAATTAGTGGGACCCCAGTACCAATATGGGTATAATGATTAAATGGTATAGTGATTAGTGTATGTTCCTAGAATGAAATCATAATGTCACTATGTATAATGAGATAACATGAATCAATTCACATGTGGTTTTTATATGGTTTCCTCAGTATAGAACAAACCCATGTGTAGGGAAGGGGTATAATGTTCCCACCCTAGGTCTTAACTATAGATGTGGAGAGATACATATAAATTATAGAGACCCAAATTATAGGGAATAATTCCTAAAAGTATAGATAATTTTACCATATTGTGGGTTTCTGGAAAAGGAGCCATGTATTGGTGACCCATACATGAATCTAGCTATCATATAAAGAGATCAATTCATATAGGAATGACCAATATAAGTATTTCAAGGTCTTACAGGATGGAGCAATTTGTTTTATAATTTATGGTCACATGATTGATAATTAGATGTCATGTAGTTTTGGTCTGTACGATAAGGGTCTTATGTCTTCCAGTTTAAGGTCATATGGAAAGGACCATGTCTAAGTAGTTTAGAGTTATATAGAATATACTTCTTCATCTTAAATTAATCTTGAGGCATGGGGATTTAATGTTGGAGTGAGAATATCTCCCATGATTATTGCATGAGTCTTAGGATTCTCTAACTCTATCAAGACATTTTTAATCTAATTTTGGTGATAATACTTAAAAAAATCATTCATTGGTTGCATGTCCCAAACGTTGGTGGTAAGGATAAAAATTGGGATTATATTTTATAACTACCACAATTGGTCTCTCATTCTTTAAAACATCAAACAAGTTATGATTTAATGAAAAATGAAGTTTGCAGTCAAATTCTCAAGCTTAAAAGAAAATAACTCGATTCATATATTATTGATAGATGGGTGATCATAATAATTTTAAATAGTTTTAATGTTCTTATCAATGTGTTCATATATTTAAAGTAGAGACTTTTACGCTAATAACCCCATTATCCCCTAATATATCTATTTTTGTAGTCAATTATTAAAGATGAATCAACTCTAGATTGTATGATCTAACAATTGATTATAGGGGTATTGATTTTGAAAGTCTCTCAAATATTCCTCCCCATGTCACTTAATCCTTGGAAACTTGATCAATTTATTCTTCATGGTAGAGGTAAAATATCTGGAAACTTTCTCTGGTTGGAAGGAATAAAACTCACTTCTTTTATCACTGAGAGATATATGAAAACATAGTTTCCCTTATGAACCATATAAGAATTTATGGATACATGGTTGAATTTGAGATTTGGGTAGTGGTTCCTTAACCCTGATCCATTTGGGGGTAGCTGTCATGGCTATTGATAATTGGGACATTGATGGTGCCACCCCTAGACTGAAGAACTCTGATTTTCTTGAGGACTACATAAAAATTACCAAGGTCGAATGATGTTCGGAATACACTAGATTAGGGGGAAAAATATGAAATTCCCCCAACCCCATAGGCTAGGGTATTTCCCTATAAGGAGTACCTCTATAGTAGTATTCTAGGATTTCACCATGGGGAAAACATACCTAAAGAAAATATGTAATTATTTTCTAGAGAGTTTTATTTTCTCACTAAAACTGGTCAATATTTTCTTCAATAAAGATATTATTTTCAGACTTTGTGGGTTGATAGGAAAAAAATGACGAAACCCTTTACTTTTTCAATGGGAGGATGAGTGGATGATGGTGGGAGTCCCAGTATAGACACCAATGGATAGATATTCCTTTTACATCAGACACATGCACTATCAAAATTGCATTCCAAGACACCAATATTGTCATAGATGCCTTATTTAGAGGTATATGGGGTATCATAAAGTTATTATTCCTTAATTATAGTATCAAAGGATGGAAAAACTGGTTGAGCATCAAATTATTATATACGGTGTGATCATCTCTTTCAAGAGTGTAATCACCAGAACTGGTTAAAAATTATTTAGATCTAGATGATACCATGTTGATAGAAGAAGAGACTCATTTCATCAGTCTCTTTATTCTCAGTATGGTTGTTCATCACTCAAATAACATTGACTACATAGAATTGGTATTTATATTCAGAATATGATTACATTTGGTAAGATAATTACCATAGTCTCGTTTGATGGGATGATGTCTATTATCACAATATTAGGAGCACAGAGTCCATGAGAGTTTGGACTTATGTTGGAATCCATTATGAACCCTCTGTCTCTTTACCTCACCTATGCTGATTATGTTAGATCCTTGGAGTCAGTGAAATTGGAAGTGTTTCAGCTAGATATATAAAGGGAATTGAGGTCATAATTAGTTGATTTAATCATACCTTGATGATAACATGCACACGATCCACCGATTTATGGTTCATTAATTCATTAAAATCTTTCATATCCCTATATGGGGAATTTTCCCATCATTCTCCTTCTTTAGGGAGAATTAATAACACATAAGACACACATGCCATTGGATTTTATAATTCTACTTGAAAATTATCAACCATATTTTTCCATAGATCATTGAATAAAAAATATTCCCAAATCATGTGACCCAACATATGATGGTTAGGGTAATAATTATGGTGATCATTCTACCCTCCTTTATCCAATTTCTTGATTTTCTGTAATGTAATCAGATTTTTCTATAAGGAAAAGATAAATTACCTTATAACTTGGTCATTATAGAAGGAATAAAATTTATTCTTCCCACTTCCAAAGTCATGTCACCTCATAATTTTTTGATTAATGGTGAGAAAAACTATTTATGTTATCCTTGTGTTCCTTATTCACGGTGGTGGTGCTTGATTATCACGAACCAACCCATGTCATCCATGAACCGAAGACCTGATCTGGGTCATGGTAGGGCCTGAGGTGCCTTTGGAGCACTTTTCCTAGAGTAGTGTCAGGATGGGTGACCTCCTAGGAAGTTTTTTCTTAAATTAGTGTTAGGATGAGTTACCTCCTAATAAGTTTCCCAGGGTGTGTGTGAGTGATGTAAAGAAAATTGAAATAATATGTGTTGTCCTATAATGATAATCATTATTCATATATGTGACCCTAGTGGGTAATATCTAGTGGTGTGTTGGGAAGGAAACTAGGGTATTATAGGGGACCCATGAGGTCATATGACTAGGTTCATGGTCCAGGGAGGTTGGGTCATGAAACATTGCCAATTACCCTGGGCTAACAAAAATCACCATGGTATCTATAGAGTAAGAAAATGGGAACAATTTCACCCTTGAAAAATATATGTAATGAATGAAAAAAATAATAAATGTATACAATATAAATAAAAAAAACTAACCCAAAAATTTAATAGAAAATAAAAAAAACTTATTATCGATTAATTCTAGTCCATGCGGTAATGGTCAAGAAATAATATGAGGCCCCTGAAAGGAAAATATAATAATTAAGAACATTGAATGGTGTATATAGGGTGTGAGAAAAACCAATCCCAATGGGATCTCATCAAGGAGTCTGTACAAGTCCTTAAAAAATTCATTTCATTTGTGCTAGTATGAAATATAATTAGAAAATTGATTTTTTATTCATAAGTACATGAAATCGAACAACATGTCATAACCATTTTAATACTTATATATTATTATTTTCTTTTAATGAAAAAAATCACTTGAAAAACATTTCTTGAAAACCTTGATTTCACTATAAAACCAACCATTTAAAATTCATTTTCAAGAACCAGTTTTGAAACACACCTTTCAAAAAACTTTAGAAAATCTTTTAATAAAAATAACTAAAATCAAGGAATGTAAAACAAAAACACTATGGTACCCGATCACTATCGAAATAAAAAAACAATAATATAGTTTTCAATCAAACTAGGGGACATAAGAAAAGGAAGTCCCTTTTGGAATGACATCTATAATCATGAGAAAAACACTAGGTTCTAAGGTGAGACATTCTTAAACTTTAATAAATACTTTGGACCAATTTATGGCCTACATTTCATCCTGAACAAATATACAATCCACACGACTTACCCATGCAGGCCTCACCAGGGGCACTACCCTATCCATGGTCACAACATAAAACTAAGGGAAACTCTCTAGTATGTGAGATAACTAGTATAGTATAAGCCTAAACCTCTCTCTCAATGCCTAGTTTTCTCATGAAAGCAGTCAATAAGAGGTGAGAAAACAAATAATAACATGAGAAATAATAACACATGAAAATAAATCTCACCACACCTCCAATTACCCTATAATAAACAACCCCTTTCAAACCAATAATTTCACAAAAAAATTCAACCTTGGGGTCACAATCTAAAGTAAGTACAATAAGAAAAGTAGCTTAAGAGTTTCACAATCACACAAATAGTTTTGAAAACCATTTAAATTACCAAACTATCCTTACTAAAAACCTTGGATCAGAATGCCAAGCTACTTTTATAATCATTGAAATTCATTTCAAAACATTCCATAAAATAAAATCATTAGAGAATAACACTCATAACCAATTAAAACATACATCCTTTCCATTTAAAACTTTTAAAGTTCAAAACACCCTCTTCTAGATCTTATAATATATATAAGTACAAATTAACAAATAAAACATATAAAATTACCAAGAAAACAATTAAATTATAATTTAAGGAAACACATAAAAATGCTTACCTTGGTTCAATGAAAATCAAGTTTAAAGCCATCTCCATCAATGGTGAATGCTCAAACAAGAAAGTAAAAAACTCTTAAAAATATTAAAAACACAAGTAATCAATTTAAAACCACCAATGAACCCTAATATTGGTTAGAAAACCTCTTAGGTTTTATACAGTAGGGTGCATAGTGAGTGAAAAGAGAGAAAGAGAGAGGGAAAGAGAATAAGGAGGATAAGGAAGAAAGACCCTAACCTATATCAATTTAGCCCAAAATCAAGAGGATATAAGACAAAAAATAAATGGGAGAGTCAAGGTAAGGTGCACGTCTAACTCCTACTTAGATAGGTTTTGTGTTAATGAGGGAAGGGGTTGGGGGGATAAAATTGGATTGGGGAAAAAAGATCATTTGACCATTAAAAAATATAGCCAGATAAGGTCTGTGGTATAAGGACCCGACATTATTACATACATAATCTTGAATTTAGTTAAGAAAACACTTCATATTACAATGATTATTTTTTCAAGTTTATATCTTAAGATAATTAGGACAAAATATTCATAACATTACACATTATTACAGAGTGGATACCATAAAAGCAGTTTCCATTTTTTTTCAAAGTATAAAACATTAAAACTTAAACATGACTCCTTGACAATTATTCAAAATTTAACATGGATTCATTATTTTTATTACACATCCACTAACCTATGAAAATCATTTAAAAACTTGGGATGAGCACAAAAGCTCATTAAGGATGAAAAATAAGGAAAGAGAACATTAGTACATGAATACTCGTAATGTAAGAAAACATTTTCAAAAGACATGCTTGTCACCCCATATATACTTACTTTGTGTAACATGATATTTAAACAAGATAAACACAAAACATGAGAACATAAATATAATAATAAAGGTATATTAGGGAATTACTTACATAATCTTGTAACCATCTTGGCTACCTTATAATTTGTAACCCTCACGACTACCTTACTTTGTGTAACCATCGCAGTTACACTTAGAGTAACCATACAAATGACCTACAACATACACATACCCAATGAATTGGAGGGAAATATAGGTCCCACCATTCATCATAAACAATTCCCAAGAACCAAAACATAACCATAACACATGAATAATAGCATAAAGACATTACTTTTGAATTCTGTAAAACATAATTTAAAAAGAGAATTTTTAAAGAAAATCCCTTTAAAAATATCATAAAATTGAAGAGAAACTTAATAGAGTGGATGGAGTATATATATATATAATTTAAATACACATAATAAAACATAATATAAATAGAAACCATCACACAAACAATTTAAATAGCACATAAATAATGAAGTATAAGGTTAACCCAAATAATGGAAATCAGGTTAAGAATTCCCTTACCTCAGGTTTGTCTTACTTTAAACTTGTTTAAAATTCCTATATAATGGTTAAAAGAGTGTTATTATTATTTTAAAGAAACATGTTCATGTTTATAACATCTTATATTATCATTTCATAACATCATTTCACCCTTTAATTGTTAGTATTTTTCTCTTTGCACTGTTTTTGGGTGAGTTATTTACATGATTTCCATGATTGGTTCATGGTGGATGTTCTTGTCGATTGGAAGTGAAACTACAGAATTGGAATGGATTAGTATTTAAATATATCTAGTAAAAAAAATTATACCATTTATCATTTTTGACTTCTTACATGAGGATGATTCATAAGTTAAAACATTAATGATGTTCGTTTAGATCATTTTAGTAGTTCTTTGATAATAACAACCTCATTTTGTTTTATAAATTAAAACCATGTGTAAAAAATAATTCCAAAAACATTGATGAGAAATAATACATATATTATAACCAGGTTCAACTATAAAAATGGTTTCATAACCATACTTTCAAGAGTTAATTAAAAT
Source organism: Viscum album (assembly GCA_963277665.1). Classification (NCBI taxonomy): domain Eukaryota; kingdom Viridiplantae; phylum Streptophyta; class Magnoliopsida; order Santalales; family Viscaceae; genus Viscum; species Viscum album. The sequence goes on from OY728129.1 coordinate 1,836,514,578, forward strand.
TGAAATCACATCATCCATGATGTCGGTAGTTCGACACATCACGGACAATGTTTTTATTCCTTGAATAAGTGGGAGGAGAAAAATAATGATGATGAATTTTCCATGAACATGAGAACATCCAAAATATAAATTATTTATTTATATTTAATTCCTCTTGGTTAAGAAGATATGAATAAAGAATAAGAAAATAATGGAACTCAAAATAAAATAATAATTGAGAAATCCCTTACAAAAATTCGGCAGCCTAACGTCTACGCAACATGGTTTTAGAAAATATTAAAAAGAGAGGGGACAAGGGTCACCCATAAAGAAATGAATCATAATATATATTATATCAATAATAATAAGGAAATAAGAACATGATATGGAAACTTCAAATTTATACCACATAAAAGAGAACTTGAATGGAAAAAGAAAGAAATTGAGAATTTTCTTACCTTGTAGAGTAACCCTTAGAACTTGAAGGTTGGGACCTTTGGGGCTTGATAAAACCTTTGAAGGAATAATAGAAAGGTAAGTATACCAGATATTAATTAAGGAGGAATTGGGAATGAAGTTAATGAAGGAATGGGTTGGTATTTATAGGAAAAGTAAGGGAATATTTTAATAATTTCCAAGGGACACCTCATGAGTGGTATTTGCAAAACCATGGGATTTCCTATGGTATTTGACCATGGTATAAGCCACTTGGGACACATCAAATATTATTTAACTATACATAAGTCAACCATATTTATGACATCATTATTGATTTCATTAACACACCGAAACTAAAAACTGTATTTTTTACTATTCACTGAAAAATCAACTGTTTCAGAAAAATTCCCAAAATTCACCCTAACAATTTATCAATGTATAGAATTAAAAAATGAAGTCCATTTTTTAAAAATAAATTTCTAAATATTATTAATTTAATTTTTAAATAAAATCATATTTAATTCAAAAATTAACAATTCTAATTCTATAACAACTTCTATATCACGATGAAAAATTAACCAAGATGTTAATAAATTAAATCCTTAAGTAAATAAAATAATAATAAAATTTACTATTCTTTAGGGTCATATTACTATTCATAAGGTTATGTTACTATTCAGAAAAATAAGTTGGTTTCATCAGACTCTAAATAACTTACTGAACACAATTTTAGATGACAGTTTCTTGAAATTCAAAACATAGAAGTAGAAAAATTATACTTAAAGGATAGTTATAAATATCTACTTAAAACAAAGTTCCATGCATTTCTATTTATTTTTAGAAAAAATTAGGGTGTTACATTATCCCCACCTTCTAGAAATTGCATCCTCGAAATTTTATTTACTTATTAAACAAATGAGGGTACTTTTTCCTCATAGCATTTTAAGACTCCCATGTTGCTTCTTAAACTATGTGGTTTGTCCAAAAAAACCTTTACCTAGTGGATTAAATTATTCTACAATACCTGTTCCCTTCGATCAAGAATATGAACTAATTTATCTTCATAATAAAGGTTCTCTTCTCGATGAACTGCTTCTGGGCTCAAGACAGGTGATGAAACTGGAACCTAATTTCTCAACATCGAAACATGAAAAACATTGTGTACCTGAGACAAACTCAGAGGCAAAGCTACATGGTACGCCACTATTCCAACTTTCTCTAAGATTTCAAAAGGACCAATGAACTGTGGACTTAGCTTCCATTTATTACCAAAATGCATCACACTTTTCCAAGGAGAGATTTTAAGGAAAACATGGTCACCTACCTCAAAATAGAAGTCTTTCCTTCTGTTATCTACATAACTTTTCCGCCTGCTCTAAGCTATCCTCATGTGGTGCTAGATCATCCTTACATTCTCAGCCACCTCTTCTACTAATCCTGGCCCCATCAACTTTCTTTCACTAACTTCATCCCAAAATGCTAGAGTCTGACACTGCTTCTCATACAAAGCCTCAAAAGGTGCCATGTGAATACTGGAATGAAAAATTTTATTATAAGAAAACTCAACTAAAGAAATATGCTGATCCCAACTTCCCTGATAGTTCATTGAACAAGCTCGAAGAATATCCTCCAAAGTTTGAATCGTTCATTCTGACTGCCCATCTGATTGAGGATGAAAAGCTGTACTGAAATTTAACTCTGTTCCCAATGACTTCTGGAGTCCCTTCCAAAAGTTAGAAGTGAACCTGTGATCTCGATCAGATACAATGGAAAGAGGAACTCCATGTAACCTGACAATCTATTTGAGGTACAATCGAGAAATCTAATCCAAAGTCATTGTATCTAGAATAGAAAGAAAATGTGTGGACTTTCTTAGCCGGTCAACAATAACCTATATTTCATTGTTAACTCAATAATTCTTTGGTAGTCCCACCACAAATTCCATGGATATATTCTCCCATTTCCGTTCTAGCACTAGCAAAGGCTGAAGCATCCCCTTTGGTAACTACCGCTCTGCTTTAACTTGTTGACATGTCAAACATTTCATGGTAAAATCAGCAATATCTCTTTTTATTCCATACCACCAATAATACTCCCGAAGGTCTCTGTACATCTTAGTACTGCCAGGATGAACAGAAAATAGAGAACTATGAGCTTCACAAAACAAATCTTTATTCAACTGAGAATCACTAGGCACACACAACATTTTTCCAAATCTTAAAACACAATCATTATCAAGGTTAAATTCAGGAAACTTACCCATTTTAACCAATTCTACCTTTTTCTGTAGCTCACATCCTTCCTTCTATGCTCGCTTAATTCTGTCTGACAACGAAGACTGCACTAAAACCTGAAATAAAACAGATGTATTCCCTGCACCAACAACTTCTAAGCCAAAATTCATTAAATCATTAATAAAGGGATCATGTTCCAAATGTAGCATGGTTAATGATGCATGATTTTTATGACTTAAGGAATTCACTACTTTGTTTTCTTTTCCATGATGGTAATTGATCATGCAGTCATAATCCTTTATCAGTTCAAGCCATCTTCTCTACCTCATGTTTAATTCCTTCAGAGTGAATATATACTTCAGACTTTTATGGTTAGTATATATTTGATATTTGGTTCCGTATAAATGATTCCTCCAAATTTTCAAATCAAAAACCACAACTACCAATTACAAATCATGTGTGGGATAATTTAACTCATGAGGTTTTAGTTGTCTTGAAGCATAAGTAATTACCTAATCATTCTGTATCAAAACACAGCCAAGTCCCTTCAAAGAAGCATCACTGTAGATGACAAACTCACCATTTTGGGAAGGCAAGGCCAAAATTAGATAATTCACCAATCTATTCTTCAGTTCCTGAAAAAGAACATCACATTCTTCTATCTAAACAAATTTAACCCCTTTTCGTGTTAACTTAATTATCAGTCTAGATAACAATGAAAAGTTCTTAACAAACTGTCGGTAATAACCTACTAACCCAAGAAAACTACGAATCTCTATAACATTTGTGGGTCTTGGACATTCATCAACTACTTTTGTTTTGGCAGGATCAACTTTTATGCCATCCTTATTTACAATGTTCCCAAGAAAAGAAATCTGTTGAAACCAAAAATCACACTTGCTGAATTTTCCATACAGTTTCTTTTATTTTAAGGTTTTTAAAACAACCCTTAGATATTTTTCATGATCCTATTTATTTTTATAAAATACCATAATGTCATCAATAAATTTAACCACAAAATTATCCAAGAACTCATGAAATAATCTATTCATAAGATTCATGAATACAACAGGTGAATTTGTTAATCCAAACGGTATAAAAAAATTCATAATGCTCATATCTAGTACGAAAGGCCGTTTTTGGGATGTCATCCTCATTCACCTTCAGCTGATGGTATCTAGATCTCAAGTCAATCTTGGAAAAGTACTGAGCTCCCTGGAGCTGATCAAACAAGTCATTGATATGAGGCAAAGGATACTTGTTTTTAATAGTGATGTTATTAAAAGCTTTATAATCAATGCAAATTCTCATGGAACCATCTTTCTTTAAAAAAAAAAACAGGGGATCCCCATGGTGAAGTGCTAGGATGAATGAATCCTTTTTCAAGAAAATCCTGCAACTGGTTTTTCAATTCAAGAAGTTATATTGGATCCATATGATATGGGGGTTTTGAAATTGACTTAGTATCAAGAACTAAGTCAATTGTGAATTATACTTCTCAATTAGGTATGAAACTAGGTAATTCATCAGGAAAAACATCAAGGTATTTATTTACCACTGGCACATCATTAATATGTATAGTTCCATTGTTTTCAACAATATGAGCAAGATAACTTTCATTTCCATCTTTCAATAGTTTCTCAGCTTCCTGATATGTTATCAATTGTATGGGTTCATTATTGTATACAAACTAAAACTCTTTCTTAAAAAAACTTCTTTAGCTCTACAATCAATCTTATCATGATAATCTGAAATCCAATACATTCCCAGAATAACATCAAACTCGAATAAGTGTAAAACAACAAGGTTTGCAGGTAAAGTCTTTCCACAGACCACAATAGAAAGATTCTTATAATTCCTCTTTTCTATAACATTTCCCCCTGGGGTTTTAACAACAAGTTCTGGTTTCTTTTTTTGAGGTGATATTTCCAATTTACCAGAAAATTTTTCAGAGATAAAAGAATGTGTAGACCCTGTATCAAACAAAACTTTAGAAAAATCTGAGGGAACAAACAAAGTACCTGATACAACTTTATTGGATGTCCTGACATCTGCTAACACAGTCACAAAGGATCTCACTACACCTTTCTACTTTTAGTCTGGCTTCTTTGCATCATTCAAATCTCTCTTTGGGCAGACATTTTCATAATGATCCATTTCACCACATTTAAAACACTTTATAGTTTGCTTATTAGGATTAGTCTTAGGATCATTTTCATTTCAATCTCGGGCTATATTTCCAAACTTACCACATTTAAAACACTTCCCAGTTTTTCTAAGACATTCCCCAGGGTGTTTCTTGCCACACTTTTCATAAAATGGAAATTAGATTTTCTTACCATCATATTTCTTTGGTTGATTCTTACCCATAGATTTCCATCTAGACCTCTTCTTATCCTTATTTCCAAAATGCACATGATCATCAGAAAACTCCATCTTTACCCTCTCAGCACATCAGAAAATTTTCTCATAACTTTTGAATTCACGGGAGGCCAACGCCCTTTGATACCTTGGCTTCAGTCCTGAGTAAAAGTGGTTGATTTTTCTATCAAGATCTAGAATAAGATTTGGAGCATACCTTTCCAGTAGAGTGAAGTTCGCTTCATAAACAACCACTGAATCTTACTCCCTCTGTTTCAATTCAAGGAATTGCTTCTCCACCATAAGTCACACTACCTTAGGAAAATATTTTTCAAGGAAAAGACTTTTAAATTCATCCCACTCTAAGGCATTAAAATACTCTCTACCCCTGATATTCCTTACCATTAACCACCACTGATCAGCTTCCCCTTCAAAATGATAAATAGAAATACTTACCTTTTTATTGTCTGAACATCCCATAACATCGAATATCTTTTCAAGGGCCTTGATCCATCCTTCAGCTACTACTAGGTCAGAGGATACATTGAAAGCAGGAGGGTGTTGTCTCATAAAATGTTCCACTACTATCATGTTTCGTTGTGGTAACTCTATTTGTTCTCTTGCATGGATTCCAACACCATTTATTGCCTATGTTAGCTGATCCATTATTTTCACAAATTTCTCGGTTCCAACCCCTACCATTCTGGGCTGTAGATCCGAAAGGATGTCATTCTGTCGGTGCCTCTCCTCTTCAGCATCCCTGTTCCTTCTACAAACAACCATTCTGAACAAAAATATCTTAGATGAATCAACATGGTAATCTTTAAATGTTAAAACATTTCAAATTAATCATAGGGTAAAAATCATTTATGGTATTCTTTTAACATCATCTTAACCCCTAAAGTTATCTAAACCATCCTCTGATACCAACTATAAGGACCCAGCCTTATTACATACATAATCTTGAATTTATTCAAGAAAAAACTTCCTATTACATTGAGGATATTTTCAATTTTAGAGCTTTATATAATTAGGACAAAACATTCATAACATTACACATTATTACAGAGTGGATACCATAAAATCAGTTTCCATTTTTTTTCAAAGTATAAAACATTAATACTTAAACATAATTCCTTGATAATTCTTCAACATTTAACATGGATTACTTCTTGGTATTACACATCCATTAACCTCTGAAAATCATTTAAAAACTTGGGATGAGCACAAAATCTTAGTAAGGGATGAAAAATAAGGAAAGAGCACATTAGTTCATGAATACTCGTAACGTATGAAAGCATTTTCAAAAGACATGCTAGTCACCCAATATATACTTAATTTTTGTAACATGAGATTTAAAAAAGATCCACACAAAACATGAGAACGTAAATATAATCATAAAGATATATTAGGGCATTACTTACATAATCTTGTAACCATCTTGGCTACCTTATAATTTGTAACCCTCACGGCTACCTTACTTTGTGTAACCATCGCAGTTATACTTGGAGTAACCATATGGACGACCTCCAACATACACATACCCAATGAATTGGAGGGAAATATAGGTCCCACCCTTCATCATAAACAATTCCCAAGAACCAAAACATAACCATACCACATGAATAATAGCATAAAGACATTACTTTTTAATTTTGTAAAATAGAATTTAAAAAGAGGATTTTTAAAGAAAAGCCCTTTATAAATATCATACAATTGAAGAGAGACTTAATAGAGTGTATGGAGTATGTATATATACTGAAAATACACGTAATAAAACATAATATAAATAGAAACCATCACACAAACAATTTAAATAGCACATAAACAATGAAGTAGAAGGTTAACCCAAAGAATGAAAATCGGGTTAAGAATTCCCTTACCTCGGGTTTGTCTTACTTAACTTGTTTAAAATTCATGTATAATTGTTAAAAGAGTGTTATTAGTATTTTAAAGAAACATTTTCATGTTTATAACATCTTATATTATCATTTCATAATATCATTTCACCCTTTAATTGTTAGTATTTTTTTCCTTGCACTGTTTTTGGGTGAGTTCTTTACATGATTTCCATGATTGGTTCATGGTGGATGTTCTTGTCGATTGGAAGTGAAACTATAGAATTGGAATGGATTAGTATTTAAATATATAAATTAACAAAAATAATACCATTTATCATTTTTACTTCTTACATGAGGATGATTCATAAGTTAAAACATTAATGATGTTCGTTTAGATCATTTTAGTGGTTCTTTGATAATAGCGACCTCATTTTGTTTTATAAATTAAAACCATGTGTACAAGATAATTCCAGAACCATTGATGAGAAATAATAAATATATTATAACCTGGTTCAACCATAAAAATGTTTTCATAACCAGACTTTAAAGAGTTAATGAATATTGAAATCACATCATCCATGATGTCGGTAGTTCGACACATCACAGACAATGTTTTTATTCCTTGAATAAGTGGGAGAGGAGAAAAATAATGGTGATGAATTTTCTATGAACATGAGAAAATCCATAATATACATTATATATATAGATTTCACGACTCTTGGTTAAGAATAGATGAAGAAATAATAAGAAAATAAGGAAACTCAAAATAAAATAATAATTGAGAAATCCCTTACAAAACTTTGGCAGCCTAACGGCTACGCAACATGGTTTTAGAAAATATTAAAAAGAGAGGGTACAAGGGACAACCATCCATAAATGAATCATAATCTATAGTATATCAATAATAAGAATGAAATAAGAACATGGTATGGAAATTTTAAAGTTATACCACATAAAAGAGAACTTGAATGGAAAAAGAAAGAAATTGAGAATTTTCTTACCTTGTAGAGTAACCCTTAAAACTTGAAGGTTGGGACCTTGTGGGATTTAGAAAACCTTTTTAGTACTAATAGGAAGGTAAGGAGGCCAGATCTTCATTAAGGAGGAATTGGGAATGAAGTTAATGAAGGAATGGGTTGGTATTTATAGGAAAAGTAAGGGAATATTTTAATAATTTCCAAGGGACACCTCATGAGTGGTATTTGCAAAACCATGGGCTTGCCCATGGTATTTTCCCATGTTATAAGCCACTTGGGACACATCAAATCTTATTTAACTATAAACAAGTCAACCATATTTATGACATCATTATTGATTTCATTAACACACTGAAACTAAAAACTGTATTTTTTACTATTCACCGAAAAATCAACTGTTTCAGAAAAATTCCCAAAATTCACCCTCACCATTTATCGAAGTATAGAATTAAAAAATGAAGTCCATTTTTTAAAAATAAATTTCTAAATATTATTAATTTAATTTTTAAATAAAAGCACACTTAATTCAAAAATTAACAATTCTAATTCTATAACAACTTCTATATCACGATGAAAAATTAACCAAGATGTTATTATCTTAAAACCTTAAAAAAATAAAATAATAATAAAATTTACTGTTCATTAGGGTCATGTTACTATTCATAAGGGTATGCTACTATTCACAAAAAAACAATTTGGTTTCATCAGACTCTAAATAACTTATCAAACACAATTGTAGATGATAGTTTCTTAAAATTCAAAACATAGAAGTGAAAAAATTATGTTTAAAGGATAGTTATAAATATCTACTTAAAACAAAGTTCCATGAATTTCTATTTATTTTTAGAAAAAATTGGGGTGTTACATGTGGTCTGGCCTTATGAACTATGGTGTAGTGCCTAGAATCCAAATAACCACTAGGACACAACAATTCTATATTGTGGCATGGTGCTTTGCACAAATAATCCACCATTATATAGAATTATTCTTACATAATGGTTCTCTTTAAATGGGTATGGACCCATCCTAAGAATCCATCCCTCTATGGCCTAGTCTCTCGACCATTTTATGAAGGTAAAATCTCCTATTGTGACTCTCCATGGTACAAACTACACCGTGGGGTACCTCTCAAAAACCACTGAACTATGATCCACTAAACATGGAACAAGAACCCTAAAAATGGAAGGTCTACACTCCCCAGAGACCATAAAATCCATAAAAAAGCCTCTTTCTCCACACTATGGTCTATTACAGACCTGGCTAGAAACTCTCAACACCATCCTAGTCACCCCAAAAGAACCAAAAAACCCAAAAAACATAAAATAACTAAAAAATAGATAAATTAAAATACCAAAATAGTAAAATGGGGGTGTTATATTGATAATATATTTCTATGGTTTTTCAAATAACATCCTCTATATTTTGTGCTAAAGTCTCAAACTCTCAAAACCCTCCAAGATAATTTAAGGGGATGAGCATAGTTTACAACTCATCCTATAGGTTCTCTACACAAATATATTGTAATTATTCCTAGGGAAGCTGTGTTTCCAAGGAATATGTTATATCCTTCTATCTTATAATGAAATTAATGTCTCTCTCATTCTCTAATTTCTTGTAATTAGAGAGGTCAAGGATAATCATTTTCCTTAGGGTAGATCTAGATTGGTATAGGAATTGCAGACAAAGATTTTCCCAACTTTCAATAGACCTAGATACAAGGTTATTATACTAAGATAATTAAGGACCTTATAAGTCCACACAAATCATATGAGTTTGGTTTCTTTTTACTGTTCCAAAGTTCCCAACATTGGGTCACACTAGGAATAAAAATGGGTGAGATACTACTATAGATCTCCCATTCCATATAATTTTGAGAAGTTTGGATTTCTGAAGTTAGGTGGAGGAGGATTCAAATACTCTCAATTGAGATACAAATTCCTATCTAGTTGTACCAGTTCTTTTTGAACTTAATGATAATCCATAAAAGTAATAATAAGATCAAGTAATTACTGGGATACCACTACCTAAGTTATCCTCAATTGAATTTCTTGAATTGATAATTGATATTGTCTTGGTGGTGGGAACTTTTGATAATAAATTTTCACTATAGTTAAATGGATTGATTGATGTGATATTAAGTTAAGAGGGTGAATCAATTATACCTTTATGGGTTAGGTGATCTCCTCCTGTTAAAGAGGGTTAGCTAGAGGATGTACACAAGCTTTATCCTAAAGATTATACTTAGTGGGTATGTTTCCCTTAACCAATTAGAGTTTAATTTTCTCAAGATCATATAATTTAGTCTTTATTTTATCAAACTATTTTTCCACTGAGATGGATTCACTATCATCAAGTGGAAGTTGGGCTATGGAAGTGGCCACCCCTTTTCTATTTGATTTGGAACTATCCCATCGAATGGATGGTAGTAAAATATTGTGAGGGGATCCTAAATAATTGGCCTTTATTTGACGTTGGGTAGGAAATACCTAATCATACACATCCGTGTGAGTCAAATTCTCTACACATGCCTCCTCATTGACATGTTCTTTGATAATATCATATTTTTCAGTATCAGTTGGTTCAATAGTGATGACATAAACTGATAAGAGATCTGTGGTAGGAAACACATATTTCCTTGAAGAAGGTATTTACATAATCTAGTAATAATCCTTTCTGATATATGATACTAGAAATGAATATGGGGATAAAAATTCCCCCAACCTTATTGAATGGGGTGTTCCCTAGAATGTTGTGGCTACAGCTGTAACTATCAAGGATTATCAGGGTAATATTCTACTTGATTTCTATTATAGTGGGACACCACTTCAATAACCTCCATGTGGGTTAATTTCCTTCTACACTAGTTATGGGTCTATTGAATTAGTCATTGAGGTTGATTTTGATGAAATATATGGTTTTTGAACAATAGTGATATACTGATGGGCCTCATGGGTGTTGGAAGTTATGGGGACATATACCTTCTCATGAGATGTTGTGGTTGGATTCCACCAATGGTCTCTCTTTTTGGGTTCCCTAGTTTGGATGACTGGGGATGGAATAAATTCCTCTATAGCTTCTAGTAGAATCAGTGTCACACATTAGGGAAAATGACCATAATGAAGAAGACCCCTCGTATACAACTCATGGATGGTCACCTGGATATGGTGAGAATCCTACTCAACCTCTCTAAGATAATGAAGGTGGGAATTTACTTGATCTAGGGAGATAATCCCAAATAGGTTGGATGTTTATATGGGGTCTATCTTCCCCTTGATAACTTGTTTTCATAGTGACAACCTTTTTGGATTCAGTCCCTCCAAATTATCATGAGCTATTTCTAAAGTTAGAATTATCCTATTATGGAGGTACCCTTACACCATTTCATTCACCAATTAGTACTATATAATCTAGGTAGGTGATAATGTAAATCATTTCCTTAGATACGAGGTATATTTAATAAATAAAACAACATAGTATTAAGGTTCCATCATCTAGAAGCTCATAGAAACCCCCCTTACTGCATGATTTTTCTTAGATTAAATAGAAATCCCAAATCCTTATGTTATATTCATTACAAATGCAATTTGAATTATGAAGTGGAAATAAGAAACCCATTAGTGTAGTATCTCATATGAGAATTATTGATCAACCAATTTCTCTCATAAGTAAGGGTTTACATTGGGTTTATCATTCGGTTTCTAACATGCTGCCACACCTGTATATTTTGAGTTGGTGGAGATTTATTTTATAAAGGTAGGTAGTCATTGGAAATTTACCAGTGACACCTTAGGTTGCGTATTGGTTAAGATAATGAGAGTTCAAGATCACTACACCCTTTAGGGGGATTATTTACCACTCCAATACTCTATTAATTATTAATAAATGTTCTTGAATCCTTTCCACTAATGATACCAATTACCTTTAAGAAATTAATTGATTGGTAACCTAAATTTAAAAGGTCACCACACATTATAATTATATTATTTATCATTTGAACCATGTATATAGTCACTCTATATCTTAAAGCTATATAGGTAGACATTATAGAGTTTATCACCATCCAACAAGGAATTGGGATCATATAAAAAGAGGTAGTAGATGTTGTAGAGATGGGATTGGGCCAATGATAGGGGGTTCCTACATATCCCTATAAATGTAATCAGAACCCATATAGTTTAGTTCCACTTAATGGATCACAATATACATTTTAAGGTCATCTGACAAGGACTATAGTGGTTCCTATTAAGGACATGCATCCATAACCACTTTTAAGAACTTTAAAGTCATTTAAAGTGGACTATTAGGTGAAAAGTTCCTATAAATGGTTAGTATGGGACTTATTCCAAAGTGACCCTTTCTGGTTGACCTCTTCTATAGATAACTTAATAGTAGAGGGTATGGTCAGGGATTACACCTTGCAAGAGGCTATTGTATCTTCCTTACATCAGGACAAGAGGGAATGTTATCTTGTCACATAAAAAAATTGGATCATCCACTACTTTTCACAAAGGTCATATCATTCTCATCACATGAAGTATCCCATGATCATCAATAGATAAATATTTGGATCATCACTAAAGGGGGATCTCATGCTTGTCCATGAGGAATAATGGACCACTTATGATCTTCACATAAGGATGACCATGATTTAATATCACGTGAGGAAATTTTGGAAATATTAGGGCCATCTAAGAAGGAAACCAAGCTTGGGGGGATTGCCTTTTTAGGGGGAGGTTGGATAATGATGATGTTGTTATTGAATCTCCAGAGTAATCCTATGTATCCTAATAGAATAAGAATCAAATCCCATATAGTTTAAGTTTTATAGTATAAGGTTGTGTGTCAGGACTAGTCCATAAAGTTTAACATCATGCTGTAAGGATATCCATGTCATTAAAGGGGTGATGGTGTGATATTGTGTGTGGGATTACACATCAAGTTTCTTCTTAAGATTCAACCTTTTATAATGGTAAATAGACTTGAAAAGGTATGATTGGGGTTTATACCTAGTAGGAGGTCCTTTGAGGAAGATTTGGAGATTAAACCAAATTAGAGGCCCATATATGGGACTTGAGAAAAGTGGGTACCCATGTAGAATACTTAGGAGAATTGGGTTCTTATGTAGGAGGTTTGGGTGAAATAAACACTAGATAGGAGGCTTGAGAAAAGTCTCACTTAGGTAGGTGACCTAGGTGAAGTCGTGCTTTGGTAGGAGGCCTGGGAAAAGTCAATCTTTGGTTGGAAGCCTAGGTGAAGTCAGGCTTATATAGGAAACCTGGGTGAATTTTCACTCAGGTATAAGACCTAGGTGAAGTGGCACTTAGGTTGGAGTCCTAGGAAAATTCTTGCTCAGGTTTGAGATTGGGTAAAGTTTTACTCAAGTAGGAGACCTGGGAAAACTTGCACTTAAGTAAGAGACCTGGGTGAAGTCATGCACAAATAAGAGAATCAGGTGAAGTTTCACCCAGTTATGAGGCTTGAGTGAAGTCATGCTTAGTGGGAGGTTCACACCACCACATCACCAGAATAGGTAATATTTTTTAGGAATCTATATCCCTTGATGTGTGAGAAATCACGCGACTTATGAAATTCTATTTTCTTCTTCTTTGGGTATGAAGATGACTTTATTCCCGTACTTGAATTGTATCATCTGAGTGAGGAATGTATCATGGATTATACGGAAAAGTGCATGTCACAAATTTTCTAGTTCCAATGTTCCCACATGACACCTATGGGGTATACATTGTAGGTTGACATAAAATGAAAATACAACGACAATGAATTCTTGTATTTTGACTAAACCTCACATGCCATGTTTAGTAGAGTAAATTCTGTTTACTCTATATCTTTTGGTGATTTTCATATCTTCTTGAACGAGTGTAAAAATTAGAAAAATAAATAGTTCATTATGAGTATTTTTTCATGGAAATTATGACGGTGTGATGCTGTTATCAAGGTGTTTTTAGTGGTTGAGTAACTTGGTTTGGTAAATATAATGATAGGTTTTGGGCAAGGAATTTAGAGTGTATATAGAGTTTAGGTACTCTCCTATGTATTTGGGTGTGGTCCTCTAAATAAAGGGTTTAAGCACTCCCTTGGATACACTCATGAAAGGGCATAGTCCCCCATATAATAGATGTATTTTGGATACTCCCTCATGTGTCAGGTTATAGTCCTCCATCAATGGGGCCAAATACTCCTTAAATTGATATATTGTTACCTTACTGAGGTATAATCCCCTATAAGTTTCAGATAATTATTATAGAAATTATGGAATCTGAAAAGATGGATTTTTGGTACTCTCCCATACAATAGGGAATAGTCCACCTTCCATGGATCTAGTACACTATCGTATGTTAGGGAATAGCCATCTATAGAGTCCATATACTCCTTAGATTTACACACACATCCTTTAACATGATATATTCCCCAACTATAGTTTTATAAATGTGGCATGAAATTTATGGAATTTGGTTAGTTCGGGTGCTACAGGTCATTCAACATGTCAAGCATACTTGGTTTCCTTTTAGGTAAAACATATAGTTAGGTTATTGAATTCAAAGTTTTTTGGTCTTATACTATTTTTAGTGTGTATAGTTATGTATGAGATACAATATTAAGTGGATATATATTGTGAATTTTAGTTTATCCTGTGATGGAATGGAATTATCTATGTTTCTCAATTTTTATTTGTAAAAGAATATATGGTGTTTTCCATTTTCTCTCTTATTTAGAGGTTTTTAGATAACCCATTATTTTTGTCTTTCTTTCATGTCTTTAGGGTGTTCTACTAGGTATTTTTATACTCACCCCTATACAAGATTTCATACTCACACCAATTATGTTTGTGCAGATGATATAATATTTATAGGTGACCTTAGTGGACGTGTAGGTAGTAGAGTTAGTGTTTAGTACAACTTAATGGTTCTTGATGATGATTGTTTCTATTTGAGATCTCTTCCCAGGAGTTCTTTTAGTGATGTGGTTTTCCCCTATGTCTTATGTTCATCATTTTTATTATCATTTTATTTATTTCATGTGTTTCCTACATGGAATTATTTTGGATAGTTGAATCTATATACATGAATTATCATTATTTAGTTGGGTTTTATATATATCCTTGATGGTTGTGGTTATTTTATGTACTATATATGTATATATCTATTATAGGTTTTATATGGTCTAAGGTATCCCATATGTAGAATGCATCCTCAGTGCTAATCATCACCCCTGACTTATTAGAGGTGGTCTTATGGTGGCATACTAAACCTAACTACCAACCTAAGTGGGCCCTTGGTAGGTTGGGGTCATTTTAGAGTTTTATCAAAGCAGGTAAATCCTAGATACAAAGTTTAGAGTTATGATTTACATAAGGTTTGGTTTGGGAAACATAGGGAAAGGGTTTCAAGGGGTCTTGAGTTTGGTTATAATATTAGGGAACCCAATGTTGGTGAAACAGTTGATGTATCATTTTTTCTAGGACTTTTATAATCTATTAATTAAGTTACAACTCCAAAGCATTACTTTCAGGGTTAAAAAATTCAGTAAATCCATGATGTAGCATTCTAGTTATTATTTTCCCTATGTTCTTCTCAAGTATTCTCACCTAGATATGATTTAGTTACCATAGGTTAGTTTAATTGACTACAATATGCCACCCCATAGGCAAACAATTTATATTTTTAGGTAGCATCATGAGATATCATGCTAGTGATAAAGTCACTAATCATTGATCACTTAAGAAATGGGGAATTGATTCAAGGACTTAAATAAGATGTATCTTCACCACATGAGAAAAGGGAAGATAATTTTCCTATTATGTAGATCATAGACCCCCAATTATAGAGTAGATGGTTATTCACACTAAGTGGGATGTTACTACCTATAGGAAAAGTGTGCTACATGAGTTCCAGTGCTAGATAGGTGATCCTAACCCTCATAAAGTGTAGTATTGGCCAAAGTTTGTGACACTCATATTTTGTTTGGTTTGTATACCTGCTAACTGGATAGGGATCCTTACATCGAGTATTATTTATGGTGAAATGACTTGTTAGTATACATTGATATACTTAAACTCACAATGAGACCACTATAACCTGGTCAGAGTTTGAGCACTTGTTTAGGGAGCAGTATTATCTATAGATACTAAGGTTGTATAATTCTAGGAATTGTTGTCCCTTTAGTAGGGAAGTATTATCAAAGTCGATTACACGTTGAGATTTATAGGTCTTATAAAAAAACCCCTATACATGGTTCAAAATGGTTTTTCTATGATCTTGGATGTTTGACCATGGATAAAAAAGAAAATTAAAGCTAGGGTTGTGCATTTATACATCCCCACCTATGCTAGAGTTTTAGAGGAGGAGTTGGTGGTACAACAGGAGGAGTATGAGCTGAATGATGTTTTGAACCACTACCATCACCACCTCCAGGTGGTCCCCACTCGGCATGGGGCACTAATAGCCAAAAACATGAATAAATTCAATACATGGATAATTTCAATCAGGTAGTACCAAACATGGTTTGAAGTATATCATTTATTTTGGAACACATACTTCTTAGCACTAATGTGAGCCATTTTTTCCTTATTTCATTTCTTGATCTAGAGTTAGCAATTCCAGTAGTGACTCTAGATTAACCTCTTTTTCTAGAGACTCCTAGAGGTAGTGATCCCCCTCACACCCATGAATTATTAAAATGTAATATAATTATTAGAGGGGATATGTTTTCATGGGGTTTAATCATAGTGTATATGAGATTCTATGATTCTATCCTTGGTATGGGTCTATTATTTCTAATCCAGTCTAGGACTATCCACTTTATATTATAGTGGAATGGGTCAAATATGAGAACATGGTCATTTTATTCATGGTTTGAAAATGATAGTGAAAGTTCTCTATGTACTTGTTAGTAGCTTTCATAAGAGAGTGATAACAACCTAACTAGGTCATTTTTAGTGGTGAAGGTGACCTCATATAGAGTTAAAGGTGTAGATGTTTTGTTTACAATAATGTTAGAGGAAATATTAAGCTAGAGTATGTGTTTTTTCCTTTTTATTTATATTGGTGAATTTTGTGCATATGGTTTGTTGGCGAAAGATGACATAAAGATGAAGCATACCTCTAGGAGTATGTTACCTTGAGGATATTTTGGGGTTGGTGTAGAATATTTGTTGATGTGCTTGGTAGTAGAATTTTATATAGATATATTGTTTCTATGTGGTAGTCTTATAGGTTTGTCAATGAAGGTGAAGAGCCTAATGCCCTTGTAGGAGGCACCTCCTCTAATTTGATGTTTATGGTTAAATATTTTTCTTTTTACTTTGAGGATAGGATACCTGTGGATGGGAAATGTATTGGGAATGAAATATTTCTAAGATTCATGTAATGTGAGATTATACTTTTATTGATCTGTTTCCCGAGCTATGCTTGAGCTGATCATTCATGTGAATATTTACAAGTTTGAAGAAGGAATTCCTGATGCTAGTGATGGAATGAGGGATGTTTTCCCTTATGGTTTGTGTTTGAGGTTCACATAGAATTTAGACCCACAAAGGTGGATGAAGAAAATTTTAGGGTTATCATACTTTCATAGAGGGTTGTTTTATGAGCTTCATAGTTTAGTAGATTTAGTTATTTTCTTTTTGGTCATGAAAAGATTTAAAAATAGTGATAATGTAGTGACCTATTTTTTCCCTCAATCATGATTGTTTTCAATGAATTCCACTCTTGTGGTATGTTTTGTCTATTTTGGGTCTCACACAACTCTCTTGTGGCTCTCTCACTTTCCAATGGTCAGTGGATTCTCGATTAACTTGGGTGGAGATGATGGAATATTTTTTTAGATGAGAGGATGAGAGGTCAACTCATACATTAAGGAGGCTTATTTACTTTTCTAGGAATCTCTTATATATTTAATAAATGTTTATGAATATTTTTTAGTAATAATACCAGTTACCCTTAAGTGAAATTGATTGACTGGAAACATGAATTTGAGAGGAAACTACACATGAGAATTATACTGTCTCTCATTTGACCCAAGTATTTGGACACTCTATAAATTAAATATATATAAGTAGGAACTCTAGAGTTTATTTCCATCTTGGGAGGTACTAGGATCCTATGAATGGTGAAAAAATGTATTATGAAGTTGGGATCATGTCTATGAAATGATCATCCTATGTATCCTTGTGAATAGAATAAGAACCCATGTAGTTCAGTGCCATTTAACAGGAAACATTGTAACTTTTATGGTCATATTATAAGGAATATAGTGGTTACTTTCAAGGCCATCTATCCATGATCAATGCCATGTAGTTTAAAGTCATTATAAGTGTACTAATAGGTGAAAGATACCTAGAAATGGTTGGTGTGAGAATTATATTGAAGTGGACCTTTTGGTTTTAACCTTAAATATGAGTCTAGTGAATAAATTTTTGGAACTAAGAGGAGTATAATGACTCAAGGAATTTGAAGGAACCAAGAGGAAAATCTTGACTTAAGGCATATGAGGAAACCAATAGGATTATATTAACACAAGGTATATGAAGAAACCAATAGGAGTATCTTAATTCAAGGTATATGATGATATCGGGAGTGGTAATCAACTCGAGGGATATGAGAAAACAAAGAGTAGTATCTTGAATCAAGGAATATGAGTAAACTAAGAGGAGTATCTCAACTTAAAGAATAAGTTGAAACTAAGAGGAATACCTTAAGTCAAGGCATATAAGGAAACCAAGAGGAGAATATCGACTCAAGTCATATGAGGAAACTAAAAGAATAATATTGACTCAAGGCATATGAGGAAACTAAGAGAAGTATCTTGACTAAAAGAAATTTAGGGTATCAGAGAAGAATCTCGACTCAAGGTGTTATTGGGATAAAGGGGTGGGTTGTAAGTATCATAACCCAAATATTGTTTTGATCTGATCTAAAAATTTCTTGATTTGATGCTTAATTTTTAATAGAGGCCAATGAAGAAATCATAGGGAGAGTCAAATGAAAAATATTGTATCTTTTAACTAATCCCAATTAGTGGTGCAGGGGTGGATCTATCATGGTATGAACCCATGGGAACATAAGAAAGTGAACTAGGTGAATGGGTGCCAAGGTAAGTGACATGGGTGAATGGGGAACCTAGGCAGGTGACCTGGGAGAATGGGGTTCCCAGTTAGGTGACCTGGGTGAAGTGAAAATCTAGTATTCAACACCCATGTGTTTTATGCTCAACAAATTTAGTGCAAATGTATATGAAACTTGGATAGAAAGTGCTTAGGTAGCCGATACATAGGAAGGAGGCTTTGGAAATGTGGGAACCCATGTAAGAGGCCTGGGTAGTTGGTTCCCCAGTAGTTGGACTCAAGTGGTTTGGTGCCGAGGTGGTGTGATGCCCAAGTATTTTGGGTGAGAACCTTTATATTCCTTTTTATTAGGATTGGATTTAAAAATCACATGAAGAAGGGTTTTTTGTGCTAATTGATCTGGTGCTCAGGTCTTTTTGGAACTTCATTTGTACTTAGTGTGCACTTCCATATTGAGTTAGGAGGTTGGGGGGGCCTTTTAAAGTAAAACCCTAGCCTAGGTGCCTATAATTGCCTAAGGTATCCAGGTATGGCTTTTAGGAGAATACAACTACATTGAGAATTTGAGGAGTCATGTGCATGGATGAGAGCCTAAGTAAAACACTAGTTCAGGTCATGTGAGGGATTTCATACAAGTATGAGTGCCTAAATTGGGCTCATTAGGCTATGGCATGCACAATATGAAAACATGGAGTTTCACATGATGATTATCACTTACATAGAGAATGCAAGGTTAGGTAATTTAAGACCTCTTCTAGGTATGATTTTCTTCTTACTTCAAATGACCATAATTTTATATATATAAGCCTATTTTGACTCAATGATCTATCAAATCAAAGTTTTTGAAACAAAAAATCACTCAAAATATAAATCTTAAAAGGTTTTTATAATGATAAATAGGGATTGTAGAGGTTCATAACATGTATTTAAAGACTATAAAAAAATTCTCTAATAACAGATGAAATCCATGACTAAATTTCGACGGGAGGTTCTCACCACCACATCATTGGATTGGAATTTTTTATGAAAATTTATCCTTTTATATGTAAACAATCATACAACACATGTATATCCCATTTGTGTCTTCTTAATAGAGCGTGGCACTCCTTCATCTTTAACTCAAATCATATCATCAGAGTAAGGCTGATATTACAATCATTGCTATAAATTTCATGACACAAAATTTTTATCTTCTATAATGGCTTAGATCATTCTTGAGATTTGAATACTTAAAAAACAAAAGGGTAAGATATTAAATTTACCTTATCAAATAACCATAATTTTTTTGATCATCCTATTGTTCTCAATATAATGTGTTTACACTTGGATTGAGTTTTTGTGAAGTTTTGAGATAGTTGAGTTTTAAGGAAAATTTAATATTTATTTTGAAGTGCCCAGATCAGTGTGAATCACTGAGAGGGGGAGGGGGTGAATCAGTGATCCCTTAAAACTTTTTACTAATTGATTCTTAATCAATTAAACCTCTATGGCTGGTTAAAGCCTCGATCCACTCTTCTTGTATCTCTCACCTTTCCTCGAATGATGCAGTAAATATAAAGGCACAGGACACAAGGATTTACAAGGTTCGGCACCAAAGGCCTACATCCTTGCCATGCTCTCTCAGCATGGATTCTCCATTATAACCTGTTAAAATTACAATGGTCGATACAGAGTCCCACTGTATCTCTCCTGAGTCCCATAGGAGGGTCTTTATACTGCGTCCCACAGTGTTACCAGAGTCCCACTGGCCTGCTCCAGAATCCCACTGAAGACTTCTTCTCCCTGAGTCCCACAGGGTCTTCTTCTGGCTCCTCGAGTCACACGAGTAGCACTTCTTCACTTTAAGTTCTTCAAGTAACTTCAGCAGTCTGGGATAAAGACTGCTGGCCTTGCTCTGTACCTCTGATCACTTGTGATGATCAGGATCTTCTCAATCTACTGAAAACTCAGACAACCATTCTCTTCAACTTCAGTCTGGCTCAGTCTCAGTTCACTTCAACATCATGCACTGAGTGCATGGCAACTCTTCAAGATCTTCAAGTCTTGGACTCCTCAGATGCACACCACTGATTTAGCACTGTTCACGTGTGCACGTGCATGCATGCATGCATGCACTCCCCCTTTTCTCCTTGGTGTGATAAACCCACAATGGGTGTAAATACTTTTAGCACACACACCTTCTTGAACAACACACACTTTATTCTCTTTTGATTACACACATAAATGTGTGTTATACACTAGTGTGGATGTCTTCTCTTCTTCTTAGTGTGTACACACTTTGGTTTGCACACACACTAAGGTTCAGCCACTCCTTTTAATTTTCACACCCACACAACATAGGTTGAGTTGTGGTCTTCACTTGTTGCACACACATGACTTGGCCTTCACTTCTTCTTGCACACACTTTGTCCAATTTGTTTACACACTTAGAGTGTGTTCTTCTTTAGTGTGGGTCTTTCACTTCTTTCTTCTTCTAAGTGTGAACACACTTTTAGTGCACACACTAGGTTCGGCCAACTTGTCTCTTTGCACACACTTGTTTCATTTTGCACACACTTGAAACTTGGACTTCACACTTCTTGTACTCTTCCACTTTGCACACACACTTTGTTTTTCTCTTTTAAACTTCAAGTGTGCATAACCACAAAGCTACGGCCTTCACTTGTTCAATTTGCACACAAAGGCACTAAGGCCTTGGCCTTCCTTCTTCACCTCTCACACACACACAAAGTGTGGTCTTTGATTTGGTACATACACAAGGGCATGCCTCGGCTCATCTTGCTTTGCACACCTACTGCCCGTAGGGTGTTCTCCAATTTTGCACACACACAAATACCCACGGCCTTCTCAATATTCTCACAAGAGGGACTGCCTCGGGTCCTCTTCTTCACTTGGCACACACAACACCAAGTGTGAACTCCACTGTTCTTCAAGAGCCGTGCAAGCACAATGGGTGCAAGGGCGGTGCTTGGGTGTGGCCTCTACTGTCTTCAAATGCCGCGCAAGACCTCAAGGAGGCAAGGCAGTCGCGGGCGCGCAAGCTCCTCCTACCGCGGGGCGCGCAAGTGCAACACCCGCGGGGTCTTCCTCTTGCCGCGCAAGGGTGCGGGCAGAGAGGGAACAAGCCTCGGGCGTGCAAGAATGCTGCGGCCACGAGCTCTTCCTGCCGCGCAGAGGATTAGCGCGCAGGGGACTTCATCCGCGCAAATATAATTTGCGCGGGGCTTCAACTTCGTGAGGCAGAGGTGCACTCACGGTTCTCCGGATCTTCAACAAAGGATCAGCAAACTTCACAGAGGGCTCGGCCTCATTTTTATAGGCAGAGGCTGCCTCAGATTATCCGCGTGCAAATAACTCAAATTCCCGAAGTTTTCGGGTTTTCAAGATTCGGTGAAATCTTGTTTTCTTTCCTCTGTTTCAACGCGGGTTCTTTTTTTGTGTTTTCTCTTCGGTGCACACGGGTTCTCTTATTTATTATCTTCTTCACGTGCATGCGACTTAGAACGCATGCACGGACTCTGTCTCTTCTATCCCATGCAGAACACAAACACACCGAGGCCTCGGCACCTTCGATTTGCCTCGGCTGAAGTCCGAATTCTCCTCTCGTTGCATGCAGGCTTATTTTAAACCATGGTCGTGTTTGGTGTGGAGAGACGAGTCGAATGGTGTTTTCATCTTCGGCAATGGTGGCCGGAAACTCGAATTCAACGTTCGGGAGGCTCTGGTTCAGCGGCTGCTCGCGGGTGGCTTCGGCTCGAGCTCGAGGAGGAGGACGAAGCCACGGCCGTCGGATCAGACGATGGCGATACATCGGACGGCCGCGATCTGGTTGGGCCGCGGCGGATTAGATGGGCGGCCGAGATCTGGCGCGCGATTGATCGTGCGGCCAGGATCGTTCCCGGGTGAAATTTCGCCGTCCCACATCGAAACGCCGCGGGATTTTTCCGCGGTTTATCAAATAAGCGCTCCCCGCTACTCCTCAATTGAATCTCCTCCCCTCTGGGTGCCGCCCCGCACCGAGTTCTTCTGCGGGCGCGCTCTGCGCCCACTCCTGCCACTCGGGCGCGCCACTGGCGCCCACTATGCGTGCCTTCGGGCGCGCGCGCTGCGCGGACTTCACCACCGCATAGCTCGGGGCTTATACACGGCCCCCCTGCCTCTCGGGGGCTGGCCCCATGGGATCCCCTTGGGCGTGGTGACCTGGTCCCACATGTGCCTTGGGTTGAACCCTTAAGGCTGGCCTCCTTGGTGGCCTAATTTTTTGGCAAAGTAAATATAGGGTACTTTGTATAAAAACAAAGTAACCACATACATAATTTGAAATGCCAAGAGCCACTCCAAGCCTTCTCCTCTAAGCCATTTCTTCTCTCTTCTTCTTAGGAATTCATCAATCCTCCTCTCATATGATCTTCACTTAGGATATCGAATTCCCGAAGGTTCTTCATCAACCGAGCTCTTGTTCAATTATTTCTTCTTCATTAGAATTCCTCCATTCTTCTTCAACATTTATTCATCACTTTGTAATGGAATTCACGAAGGGTCTTCATCTTCAACTGAGCTCCTAAATCACTTAAATTCTTCAATGTGCTTCATTGATCTAATCAGAGATCAATTGGATCAACTTCAAATTCACATGCACTAAGTGATAGTGCATGGACTTCATTAATGCACATCATCCACTTAGTAGTTGTGGATGGAACTCCTTTCAACTCCTCATGCATTGTCACTACAATGCATGGTCTTCTAATCATGTTGTGACTTTGTATCATCATGATACAAGTTCTTTGAACTTAAAGAACAGCTCTACAATCGTCTGATGTTTAGAGAATGTTTCAAACCATCATCTCCTAAGTCACTTAGTGAATCTCCTAAGTGACATGCATTTTGGTACCATGGCCATTCTCCTTCATCACCATCACCATCACATCCTTTGACATTCACATCTTGACTCCTTGACATCCATTCATTCCAAGACAACTTCATGCCTCATTGACAACAAATGCAACACAATGCACTTCAATCTCCCCCTTTGTATTTGTTGTCAATACACTCCTTCAGCACATATGAATGGGTCAATATGTGTGCCAATATTTCTCCCCCTTATTGGCAATCAAATGCAAAGGTGTGGTGTGGTTCTCTTCCACAATATCTCTTCCTCCCTTTGAAAAGTATTTTCTTGAAAAACACTGAGAGAGGGATGATGTCACATGTTCTTCTTTAGCAAAGAACCTTTAGTTGATCAACTCTAAGTCTACTTGGGCTAACCCGGTGTAGAAAACAAGAGTGATGTAACCAAGGAACTCAATGCTGTCCAACATTCACTATACATGTGAGATCATGCTTAGGGGATTGAAATTTTTCAGATATAACAATGAATTTGCTAAATCCTGCACAACTTCACAAAACTCATTAGAAAGTTCAGGTGCAAAGATAAAGCTCCCCCTTTCATCCATTTGTCTTCAATCCATACTCCCCCTTAATTGACAAGATAAACTCAATTAAGAAACAAGGGATGAAATCATGATTGGAATACCTTCACTTTCTCAAGATGATATTAATTTTAGAACATCATCTTCTCCAGATTGGCTCCCCCTCAAGGGGTGCACTCCATTCTGTCCAAACCATCCTCCAGCTGAGAATGATCATCATCTTCAATTCCCTGCAATGTTAGCACATGTATATACCAAGAGTATAAGGGAATAAGATGGAACCTCCTTGGTTCATCAACGTGAACAACAAGGTTGAGAAGATTCTCTCAACCGAGATGTCCCATTTTCACCAGTCTTCACACTTGCACATTTGATCTTTATTGATGATTGTGCTGGTGTGGTTCTCAAAACATCTTCATGTGAAACCTTCTTCTTCCCTTTTACTTTAGCCATTGCCAGAACTTCATCTTCAGCTCTTTGTAGATCTTTGGCAAGTTGCAACTGATTTGGCCATATGACTAACAAGTCATTTGGAAGTGTGGCCTCAGTTCTGGAAGTTCCACATGGTTCTTTTGATGCTGTCAAGCTACCTCTCTTAGGCAACTTGTTTTCAATCAATCCCTTCGGCTTCTTGATTGATTGTCTTATGGAGTTCAGTCTGCTTCTATTTAGTTTCATGGCTTCTTTACAAAGATCCATGATATGACCTTTCTTTCCACAGTAGAAGCATTTCTTGGTGGTCCTTCTGGATGCATCACCCTTCTTGGATTCAGACTCCAAGGACTTTTCTTCATTTCTCAAACACTTCTTGGGAGCATTTTCTACTTTCTTCTTGCTTCCCAAGGAATCTCTCTTAGCCAGGTTCTGTG
Source organism: Viscum album (assembly GCA_963277665.1). Lineage (NCBI taxonomy): Eukaryota > Viridiplantae > Streptophyta > Magnoliopsida > Santalales > Viscaceae > Viscum > Viscum album. The sequence goes on from OY728129.1 coordinate 1,836,539,789, forward strand.
ATCTTTTCTTCTTTTGAGCTCTGGATACAGTTGGAGATTGACATGTATCTATTTGACCACTTTTGCAATCATCCCAGATGTTGTCAAGTAATCCAAATCTATTTGCAGTAAACAGATGTCTCTGGACCTGTGGATGTTGCTTCTTTCCTTCTGGCTTGCTCCCCCTTGGCATGGGCTTCCTCTGTGCTTTGGCATTCAGTGGATTGTACCAACAATCCTTTGCACAATGCCCATACCTGTTGCAACACCAACACTGACCCACAAATCTTGACCTCTTCAGTCCTTCTGATTGTTGGGTACTTTTCTTGAGCTGCTGTGTTGTTTCAGGAGAGCTCTGCTTCTTCATTTTCTTCATCCATACTTGTTTGGAATTATTTTTCCATCCTGCACTTTTTGTGGAAACACAATTAGAAGCATCAGTACAAGATGGTATGGATGGTACCTTCTTTCTAGAAGATGTTGCACTTTTATTAGAGGATGTCTTTCTCTTAGAATCATCCTGCTCAAAGCACACTTGTGTAGCAACATTTCTGCTTTCAGCTGACTGGGAGGATTCAGCTTTGGGTGATTCCAGATTTTTCAATATCACCTCTAGTTCTAGACATTTCATATTGAGGGAGTTCTTCTCATCCTCAATAGTTCTTAGCCTTCCTTCCCATTTCTCTTCCAGCTGCTTTATCTGGTCTTCATGCACCTTATTCATTTCATGCAATGAGTTGTCAAGCTCCTTCACCCTTTTTACTTTGTCTTCTAGTTGAGCATCTCTGACAATCATTGAGACTTTGTGCAGCTTCTCCAGTGCATGGAACACTTCTTTGATAATTATCAAAAATATTTCTTTCTCAGAAGAGCTCCTTTGCAATTCTTCACAGGTATCTTCATATCTTTCATTGCAAAGGGAAACAGTTTCATCCTTGGCATTCACCAGCTTTCTGAGAGTGTTGGTTATGCCAACCCTTTTAGCCAATTGATCTTCCATTGCATTGGCTTCTTCTTCTAACTGTGATTTTTCTTCATGAAGATCATGGATTCCTGTAGCTATACACTTTGCCACTTCCATGGGAACTGTCTTCTGAAGATATTTGAGTGCACTCTGAAGATCATTCATTATTTCAACTTCATCACAGCTAGGACAGGCTTTCTTCATCTTCTTGGCCTGTTTCTTCTTTCTATTTTTCTGAGTCTTGGCAGATATCTCCATTTGAGGCTGGTCACTCATTTCCTCAAATCTGCACTTCATAAAGACTCCCCTGGATCTTTTAGAGGTAACCTCCCTCTGATACCAATTGAAGTGCCCAGATCAGTGTGAATCACTGAGAGGGGGAGGAGGTGAATCAGTGATCCCTTAAAACTTTTTACTAATTGATTCTTAATCAATTAAACCTCTATGGCTGGTTAAAGCCTCGATCCACTCTTCTTGTATCTCTCACCTTTCCTCGAATGATGCAGTAAATATAAAGGCACAGGACACAAGGATTTACAAGGTTCGGCACCAAAGGCCTACATCCTTTCCATGCTCTCTCAGCATGTATTCTCCATTATAACCTGTTAAAATTACAATGGTCGATACAGAGTCCCACTGTATCTCTCCTGAGTCCCACAGGAGGGTCTTTATACTGCGTCCCACAGTGTTACCAGAGTCCCACTGGCCTGCTCCAGAATCCCACTGAAGACTTCTTCTCCCTGAGTCCCACAGGGTCTTCTTCTGGCTCCTCGAGTCACACGAGTAGCACTTCTTCACTTTAAGTTCTTCAAGTAACTTCAGCAGTCTGGGATAAAGACTGCTGGCCTTGCTCTGTACCTCTGATCACTTGTGATGATCAGGATCTTCTCAATCTACTGAAAACTCAGACAACCATTCTCTTCAACTTCAGTCTGGCTCAGTCTCAGTTCACTTCAATATCATGCACTGAGTGCATGGCAACTCTTCAAGATCTTCAAGTCTTGGACTCCTCAGATGCACACCACTGATTTAGCACTGTTCACGTGTGCACGTGCATGCATGCATGCATGCACTCCCCCTTTTCTCCTTGGTGTGATAAACCCACAATGGGTGTAAATACTTTTAGCACACACACCTTCTTGAACAACACACACTTTATTCTCTTTTGATTACACACATAAATGTGTGTTATACACTAGTGTGGATGTCTTCTCTTCTTCTTAGTGTGTACACACTTTGGTTTGCACACACACTAAGGTTCGGCCACTCCTTTTAATTTGCACACCCACACAACATAGGTTGAGTTGTGGTCTTCACTTGTTGCACACACATGACTTGGCCTTCACTTCTTCTTGCACACACTTTGTCCAATTTGTTTACACACTTAGAGTGTGTTCTTCTTTAGTGTGGGTCTTTCACTTCTTTCTTCTTCTAAGTGTGAACACACTTTTAGTGCACACACTAGGTTCGGCCAACTTGTCTCTTTGCACACACTTGTTTCATTTTGCACACACTTGAAACTTGGCCTTCACACTTCTTGTACTCTTCCACTTTGCACACACACTTTGTTTTTCTCTTTTAAACTTCAAGTGTGCATAACCACAAAGCTACGGCCTTCACTTGTTCAATTTGCACACAAAGGCACTAAGGCCTTGGCCTTCCTTCTTCACCTCTCACACACACACAAAGTGTGGTCTTTGATTTGGCACATACACAAGGGCATGCCTCGGCTCATCTTGCTTTGCACACCTACTGCCCGTAGGGTGTTCTCCAATTTTGCACACACACAAATACCCACGACCTTCTCAATATTCTCACAAGAGGGACTGCCTCGGGTCCTCTTCTTCACTTGGCACACACAACACCAAGTGTGAACTCCACTGTTCTTCAAGAGCCGTGCAAGCACAATGGGTGCAAGGGCGGTGCTTGGGTGTGGCCTCTACTGTCTTCAAATGCCGCGCAAGACCTCAAGGAGGCAAGGCAGTCGCGGGCGCGCAAGCTCCTCCTACCGCAGGGCGCGCAAGTGCAACACCCGCGGGGTCTTCCTCTTGCCGCGCAAGGGTGCGGGCAGAGAGGGAACAAGCCTCGGGCGCGCAAGAATGCTGCGGCCACGAGCTCTTCCTGCCGCGCAGAGGATTAGCGCGCAGGGGACTTCAGCCGCGCAAATATAATTTGCGCGGGGCTTCAACTTCGTGAGGCAGAGGTGCACTCACGGTTCTCCGGATCTTCAACAAAGGATCAGCAAACTTCACAGAGGGCTCGGCCTCATTTTTATAGGCAGAGGCTGCCTCAGATTATCCGCGTGCAAATAACTCAAATTCCCGAAGTTTTCGGGTTTTCAAGATTCGGTGAAATCTTGTTTTCTTTCCTCTGTTTCAACGCGGGTTCTTTTTTTGTGTTTTCTCTTCGGTGCACACGGGTTCTCTTATTTATTATCTTCTTCACGTGCATGCGACTTAGAACGCATGCACGGACTCTGTCTCTTCTATCCCATGCAGAACACAAACACACCGAGGCCTCGGCACCTTCGGTTTGCCTCGGCTGAAGTCCGAATTCTCCTCTCGTTGCATGCAGGCTTATTTTAAACCATGGTCGTGTTTGGTGTGGAGAGACGAGTCGAATGGTGTTTTCATCTTCGGCAATGGTGGCCGGAAACTCGAATTCAACGTTCGGGAGGCTCTGGTTCAGCGGCTGCTCGCGGGTGGCTTCGGCTCGAGCTCGAGGAGGAGGACGAAGCCACGGCCGTCGGATCAGACGATGGAGATACATCGGACGGCCGCGATCTGGTTGGGCCGCGGCGGATTAGATGGGCGGCCGAGATCTGGCGCGCGATTGATCGTGCGGCCAGGATCGTTCCCGGGTGAAATTTCGCCGTCCCACATCGAAACGCCGCGGGATTTTTCCGCGGTTTATCAAATAAGCGCTCCCCGCTACTCCTCAATTGAATCTCCTCCCCTCTCGGTGCCGCCCCGCACCGAGTTCTTCTGCGGGTGCGCTCTGCGCCCACTCCTGCCACTCGGGCGCGCCACTGGCGCCCACTATGCGTGCCTTCGGGCGCGCGCGCTGCGCGGACTTCACCACCGCGTAGCTCGGGGCTTATACACGGCCCCCCTGCCTCTCGGGGGCTGGCCCCATGGGATCCCCTTGGGCGTGGTGACCTGGTCCCACATGTGCCTTGGGTTGAACCCTTAAGGCTGGCCTCCTTGGTGGCCTAATTTTTTGGCAAAGTAAATATAGGGTACTTTGTATAAAAACAAAGTAACCACATACATAATTTGAAATGCCAAGAGCCACTCCAAGCCTTCTCCTCTAAGCCATTTCTTCTCTCTTCTTCTTAGGAATTCATCAATCCTCCTCTCATATGATCTTCACTTAGGATATCGAATTCCCGAAGGTTCTTCATCAACCGAGCTCTTGTTCAATTATTTCTTCTTCATTAGAATTCCTCCATTCTTCTTCAACATTTATTCATCACTTTGTAATGGAATTCACGAAGGGTCTTCATCTTCAACTGAGCTCCTAAATCACTTAAATTCTTCAATGTGCTTCATTGATCTAATCAGAGATCAATTGGATCAACTTCAAATTCACATGCACTAAGTGATAGTGCATGGACTTCATTAATGCACATCATCCACTTAGTAGTTGTGGATGGAACTCCTTTCAACTCCTCATGCATTGTCACTACAATGCATGGTCTTCTAATCATGTTGTGACTTTGTATCATCATGATACAAGTTCTTTGAACTTAAAGAACAGCTCTACAATCGTCTGATGTTCAGAGAATGTTTCAAACCATCATCTCCTAAGTCACTTAGTGAATCTCCTAAGTGACATGCATTTTGGTACCATGGCCATTCTCCTTCATCACCATCACCATCACATCCTTTGACATTCACATCTTGACTCCTTGACATCCATTCATTCCAAGACAACTTCATGCCTCATTGACAACAAATGCAACACAATGCACTTCATATTTAATAAATAAATATTTTATCCCAAACATGAAAATATTGATATCCTCTAAATGGATTCCCAAATGGAAAATCCAAAATTATTGAGCTTAAAACATGAGCTTTTTCCTAGGAGAGATATAATATTTTTTCGGGTCTCAAGCCCAAAAACGAGCCTATTTTAGGGCTTTAAATAATTTACTTGGTAAACCTAATATTGGAGATATAAATTTCCCTGTTATCATTTAAAAAAAATATTTTTTAACTCTCCATATATATTTGGGTGTCATTTTTGAGATGAAACCCAGAGATGATGGGTGGAGGAGATTATTGGAGATCCAAATCTTGAAAGAGCTGATGAATTATGGTTTAATGGTGAAAAAAACATGAAACATTATTGAATTCTCTATTGAGGTTGTTGAGACCAAGAAGTATTTTTATGGTTTTGGAGATTTTTTTTAAGGATTTTATGAAATAAAGTGTTTGATTTATTTGTGTTGTCTTTTTATATCAACAAAAAAATCAGTAGGTGAAGGTTTTGTAAAGTTTTGGAAGTTATTTGAAGTTAGTTTTGAAGAGGTTGGATCGATGGTAGGATAAATTATAGGATAACTGACCACATTAAAGGATTATTGCTTGTATGATAGATCATATAGGAGAAGAGGATTTAAATATGATGATGCATTTTAAAGTGATCTGAAAAGATACATATATCATGATATGATTCATTTTCATCCTTGATAAAAAATAAATAGAATTTTAGGAAGCTGAAGGAAGAAGTGTGAAATTATGCATGTGTATCTAAATACATGCACAATGTATGGAAATTTTCACATACAAGAAAGTTTTCATGTAATTGAACTTATTAAAATAGAATCTATGTAATGTAATTCTTAACATATATACGTCCATGTATGTAAATTCATCCATATAATAAATCCTTCATGCACATGAATCTATGTACCATAATTCTTCACGTTGGTATAATTTATGAAGGAATAAGAAGATAAATATATGGGTAGTTTCTATAATGTATATATATTTTCCATGATGGTAAATTTCCTAGAATATATGTGTTTTAAATTAATGTGAATTATCATGGAGATAAGAGGAATAATTCCATGATTGAAGAAGGAAGAAGAACTTGTGATTTTTGTGCCATGAATGGTGAAGCCATGTATTTACATGAATCTATAAATATCATGCATGCATTAATTTATTTAAATTCATGAACTGTGGAGGAAATGTAGGGGATTAATTTGAAACAAATATTATGGATAGAATTTAGTAGTTTTAAGGATGAAAACTTTGCAGTTTCTACTTGTTTGTATATAGTTATAAATAGTTTTTAAAGGAATCAGAAAGTTTGAATATCCAATATTCAAGGAATTTGAATTTAAATTCAAATATTTATAGATGTATTATTATAGGTATTAAAGCTTAAGAAAATGGGATTATAGGTGGATTATTTATTCATGTGGTATCCATGAATAAATATTCCATAAAGAACAAGAAAATGTGGTGTATTGAGTTGATGAACCCATGAATGTTTTATTTGCTAAAATATTCTGGTGAGTTGGACTTGAAGTTCACAAAAGGGATAGAGAGACAGACGAAGGTTATTCTGCTATATTTCCATGAATAATTATTTTTAAGATGAATTCTCATACAATGATGGTTTTATGGAGTGCTATTCATGCAAACTAAAGTGATATCTTACTACTATGTAATAATAGAAGAATAATTTTATCACAACATTCCTGATGAATTGATAATAGTATATAGAAGGAAGATGTATTATTTTTACCCAAATTTTTGATAATTGTAAGTTGTGAGATGCACCTGAGTGTGGGATGCACCAAATCATAGTTGAGAGACATTAAAACATCAGTTTCAAGGTTACACCCTTATTATTGTACTCATAAGTGAATTTTAGTGAGTAGTGTGGTCTCAATGAGTTCCAAATCACACCAAGGTATAAAATTATCACATTAAGAGGTGAACCTTGTAAATTAACATGATTTTCATTTTGGTGTTTGTGGGAAGTTATTACTACTCATTTTAACATGTAGTAAGTTTTTTTAAAATAAAAACTTAAAAATATTTAATATCACTAATTCAACCTTGTCTTAGTGATCTCTTTGAGGTTTATAGGAGGCACATAAGTGGTATCAGAGCAAGGCTACTGTTATTTTTTATTATATATTTAAATATTGGATTTTGAAGTCTTATATTATCTTTAATGGATAATTTAAATTCAGTTAACAATAAGAGAATTCCCATATTTTATGTGAAAGGTTATCATGTTTGTAAGTAAAAAATGCTCCCACAACTTTTTTCTATTATTTATGATGAATTGGAAGCTTAAAATAATGGATTTACCCTATGTGATAAAGGTAATTTCATTAAAATGACATATAAGAGAAACATGAAAAATTATGGTCGATCTAGTAATGTAATTTTGTCTTCCCTTTGAGAGAGTAAATTTTTTAATGCCAAAGGAATAAAAATAGAAAAATGTATCTGGGATAAACTTTAAAATATTTATGAAGGAAATACCAAAGTGAAGTGGGAAATACTTCAGAATAAGAGATTAAATTATAAATATATATAAATTCATGATGATGTGAATAATAATAGTTTCTTCATAATAGTTAATGAAGTTGTGACCAAGATCAAAGGCTATAGTGAGGTTCTAGAAGACTCTATCATGGTAGAGAAAATTTTATGCATCTTACCTAACAAGTTTAATGACAAAGATTTTATTTGGAAGATAAATATCCAAATTATATCACTCTTGATAACCTTAACAATATTATAGTATCTTATAAAATGATTAAGGATAATATTTTTAAGAATAAGGAAAAAACTGAAAAAGTTATTACCTTTAAAGCCTCAAAACCTAAGAACTAAAAAGTTTGAATATAAAGATGAAAAAGATAACTTTTTAGAATTAGATTCATATGTGGATCTTAAGTTTGATAAAATTTTGACTATAATTTCTAGAAATATGAGAGGCAAAGGGAAGTTCAAAGGGAAGTTACAAATCAAATTATTTAAGTGTGGAGCTTTTGTAATCTTTGCTACAAAATATCCAAAATTGAGAGAAGAATAAATCAATGATGAAGAAGATGAAAGACCTAGAAGATATTCAATAATAAATGAAACCAAAGAAAATATTTCTTCTAGAAAGGGTAATAAATATTTGAAATACAAAAATATGATTTTATTATCTAATTTTGAATAAAGTGAAAGTAGTGAAGAAGAAGTGGTTGAAACTACTAGTGATGATGGTGGAAGTCTTCAAATTTCTAAATTTAATAATGAAATTTTTTATAGTGATGAAATTATAATTTATGTAAGTGAAAAATAAGAAACTCAGATAGAGTCCATGCAAAATAGAGAGTTGAAATAACATCTCTAAAAAATATCTAATCTTGAAAAAGAGAATAGGAAATTAGGGAAAGATGATCAATCATCCAAAAATAAGGAATAAATTTATGAAGAAGAAAAATATAATACACTAAATAATATTAGTGATATAAAAAGGATATTTGATGATGAAAAGATATTTAATATCAGGATATAAGAAAAGGTTAAAGGAAATGAGAAGGTTCTTTATCATATTCAATTAAAACTTATTAAAGTTGAAGAAGAATTAAACCTATAAAATATCATTTTTCAAAACTCTATCCAAGAATATAGAGAGTGTTTAAATAAGAATAAATCATGATATCAATAAAAATAATCTTCCTAAAATGATATTAATATTGAAAAGTTTGGTGAAGAGTCTGAGAAGGAGAAAGTCAAAAGGACCAAGTTTGATTCTAAATCAAATGTGTCTCAGAAATTTTAAAATTTTGAGAATACAAATTTTGATTAAAAAACTATTATAACCAACGACTATAAAAAGGATAGAAATAAGTCAATTATATAGAGGAAGATTTCAGGAGTTTTTAAAATTTTTTTTTTGTAAAAATAAACCAAGATTAATGGTCAAAAGATGGTTGAAAGGAAAAGACACAGTTCTGGATAACATGCTTTTTTTAATAGTAAATATAATTTTATGGACACTACTGCTACTGTATAATCTTAAAGTATACAATTAATATGTTTTGGTTTAATTACCATTATCAAGATGAATATAAAAGTCTTGATATATAGAAATTTTTGGTAATTAAACCCACTTAATGAAGAATGATCCAAAAACATTCTGAAAATTATAGATTGAAGATTGAGAACATGTTTTAAATTTTGGAAGCATTTTCTGAAAAATGTGACCAACCTGGTCTCCTTGTTGTATAATTTTTCAACATTATACTATAAAACTAGTAAATAAGTCTTAGGAGATAACGGATAGAGGTAAATAAAAGGATCATGTTTTAGAATTTTCTTTTAAAGCATCAAAGAAGGAGTATCCATGGATAATGTACATTGAGTTTTCTTCACATATGACAGGAAAACTGAAGATGTTGAAGAATATTAAAGTTTAAAATAAAGTTAATTTTTTTAAATAATAATTCTCTCAAAATTTAAAGAGTTTCCTCAGTGTTCATTAGAAAGTAAAATTTGAAATCTAAAAACACATTATATGTTGATGAATTGAAACAAAATCTATGAAGTGTTTCAAAACATTGTGATAAAGGGAAAAATAATATTTTTTTATGAAAATGGGCTCTTATTCAAGAATATTGAAAATTTAAGAGTTCTAAAAATAATCCAAAAGAAAAAAGGCAACCTATTTTAAGTGGGTGTTTCTAAAAATTCATGCTCTTTCAGCCAAAAAGAAGAGAATCTATTATGGCATTGAAGACTTATCTATCTTGTATAAATGAACATAAGTAATCTCACCCAAGGTTATAGTGTTCATGATGTTCCCATAATAAGATAGAGAGAGATTGGATGTTCTCAATATGTAAAAAAAGAAATATTGAAAACTCTCTACAGAATAAAGTAGAGATTAAATTAACCAACCATTAGATCTTATTCACTAGGATATCCATGGGCCTGTGAGGAAGCAACAAAAAAATAGAGATAAGTAATATATTTATTTTATTGGTGAATTTTCTCATATTACATTAATTATATATATGAAACATAAATCAGAGGCTCTAAATATGTTTAAGAGTTTCATGAGAAGTGTTAAAAATGTGTTTGGTTACTATTTAAAGAAAATTCGGACAGATAATGGTGCCGAGTACGCTAATAAAAAATTTTAATCTCATATTTGAAATCATGTAATTATTCATGTAATTAGTGAACCATACACACCATAACAAAATGGGGTGGTTTATTGGAAGAATGGAATCTTGGTGGAGATGGATTGAATGATGTTGATAGAAAATGATACTTTTCAACACTTTTAGAGGAAAGAAAATAGTTAAATATTTCATGTTTAAAATCATTTTTTTATAAATAAAATTTTAATATGACTCCATATGATATGTACTGCAAGAATACTCTATGTTTGAAGTATCTTAGAGTTTTTGGTAGACCCTACACCATCAAAATAAAAGTTGAAAATCTTAGTAAGTTAGAGCCAAGAAGAGTTGAAAGAATATTTTTAGTTTATCCTCAATATGGAAGGGGATATCATGGATATAAAAAGTAGGTTAGAAGAATATTTGATTCCATTGATGAAAATATCTTGGAATACTCAAATAATTAAGTCACAGATGAAGAGTAAAATTCTATAAGTGCCGATGGTTCTAGTTTTGAAAAGTTTTTTAAATAAATTTCAGTCATAGATAAAATTGTTGAAAATGAATAGGTTGTAGAACAAGATTCAACAATTTAAAGTGTTGAGGAAAAACCTAATTCATCTCATAAAAAAATGAGAAGGAAAGTTTTGGTCTGAAACATCATTGGATACTAAATACAACAAGTTCAAACTATAACATTGTGGAAAAATTCACACACCTCACTATTTTTATAGGTTGAACTAAGATATGTGTAAGAATCTTGAAATCAACAAGAGTGGGTTGATACTATGAAAAAATATTTAGACTAAATAGATAATAATGAAACTTGGGATTTGGTACCCAAATCTAATAATAATAATACTATTAGAATAAAATGGGTATTTTAGAAGAAGGTGAATGAAAGTGTTGAATTAGTAGTAAATAAATCAAGACTTGTGTGTAAGGTTTATTACCAATTGGAAGGGATAGACTTTTATGAGACCTTTTTACTAGTTTCTAGGCTTGAAACCATAATAATATTTTTTTTATTACAGGTCAAAGGAAATAAAATATTTTAGAAATGGATATTAAGTCTTCCTTCTCTAATGGTGTGTTAAAAGATGAGGTTTATATTGATAAAACTTGTGTTTTATTTCCTAAAGAAGATAAGAATAATGGTTTTAGTTTAAATGAGGATTTATATAGGCTAAAAAAATCCCCAATATATTGTTATTCTAATATGGATTCCCAATTTAAAGGCTTTATTTTTAGAAAAGAAAGAGTGGACACCAATCTCAACATCAAATAAGATAATGAGGCATGACTTATTGTTAATATTTATGTAGATGACATTATTTTTTCTGTAAATAATGAACAATTTTCCAGGATTTTTCAAGGATTTTTTCTTGGGGAGATGAGGAATTCTATTAGTTTATAAATATCTCAAGAGAAAGATCATATATTTCTTTCTCAAGAGAAGTATTCTAAGTAACTTATTAAAATATTTGGAATAGATAATTAAAATCCTATTTCCACAAAAATTTCAATGGGAAAAAAGTTTTCCAAAGATGAATAAGGGAAGGATTTTAATCCCAGAGAGTTTAAGAAGTTGATTGGATGCCTGTTATATATTCTTGAATCAAGAATAGATTTAGTTTATACTACTACTCTATGTGCCAAATATCAAAATAATTCAAAATAGTCTCATTTTTTTGGTTAGAAAGAAGATTATTGATATATTAGTAACATAATATATTTTAGATAGAAGTATGAAAATAAGGAAATTTATACCTGTTTGGTTATATATATATAGATTGGGGAGATTGTGTTGATTATATAATATTGATATATGGTGGAGTTTTCTTTGAAGGAGAAAGGTGTGTGTATTGGAACACTAATAAGATTTTTTTTGTGACTCTATGCACCGATAAGGCTGAGTATATGACTTCCACTAAAACTAAAACTCAATTAAAATGGATTTGAACTCAGTTTGAAGATCATATATCTGAAGTGAAGTTTCCACTTCTATTGGGATGTGATGATCAAAGTGAAATCAACTTGTCAAGTAATATAGTTCAACACTCAATAAGCAAGAATATTAATATCAAATATCCCTTCATCCAGGATCTTGTGGAAATAAATTAATTGAAGTTGGTTTTTTCCTAAAAAGGAGAAAATATATGATGTTATCACCAATTCATTACCTAAGGAATCATTTCAGAATCTGAGGTTGATTTTGGGAGTTCAACCTCACCCATATCAAGGATAAGGTATGGTGTTCAGTCTTATCTCTCATCTTGTATTAGGAAATTATTGTAAAAAATGGAGAAATATGAAAAAATAAATCACTTAATGTATATTACATTATGTACATACTAAGGGGGATAAAACTACTTTGATAATATCTATTGGTATGTGCTTTATCTATTCTGGGGGAGCTTTTATTTAGACGGAGTTTTTCTAAAAGGGGTAAGCTATGAATTCAGAATTTGTGAACTATTTGAATAGTTTTTTTGAAGTGGTTATAGAAAATTGTTCACTATAGGTTCTATGGGTTGTTTTTTCTATTTAAGGATAATGTTGATTTAATGATGATTTTGAAGAATTAATTGAAGAATGAAATTAGGTTTGAAATTTATGAATATAGATCACTATTGTTTTATGGACAACTTGGTATGATTATTAAATTTTCTTGTATCCTATATTGAGATAACTCAATTAGGCTTATAATTTTTGAATTTTGATCCATTTCTAATAATTCAATGTCTAATAGTGATTTATGTTCCTTGGTTGAAAACAAAATCCAAAGGGGGAGATTTCCAAGACTTATAAATGTTGTGATGGTTTTGGATAATTTTTGAAGGATTTGATGAATTAAAGTGGTTATGATGCTTGTTTATTTTTTTTAACACATAAATCATGGTCTAAAGGTTTTTTGAAGTTTTGGAAGTTTTCTAAAATCATCTTTGAAGTGGTTGGATTGACTGTGGGTCGTACAGTAGGATAATAAACCACATGAAAAGACAATCAACCATATAATAGATAGTGTGGAAGATTAAGATTTAAATATTAAAATTCATGGTAAATTTATCTTTATAGAAAAATTTATTATGATATGGTTCATTTTGATCCCTAATAACAAACAAGGAGAAGTTTGGGAATCTAAAGGAATAAGTGTGAAATGACGCAAGTGAATCTGCATACATGCATAACATATTGAAATTTTCACATATGTGAATGGTTCCACATAAGTGAATTCCTGAAAATAGAATACATGTATGAGAGCTCTTCATATATTCAAATCCACATAAACAGATTCATCCACATATTGGAATCCTTCACGTATATGAATCTGCATAAACAGATTCATCCATAGATGATAATTCTTTACATAGGTAGAATTTATGAAATAAAAAGAAGAGAATTATATTTCATAGATAGAGTTTCCATGATGACAATATTTCATGCATATATGTACTATAAATTCATGTGAATTATCATGGAGATAATAAGAAGAATTATAATATTAAAGAAGGAATAATAACTCATGAGGTGTGTTCCATGAATGGTGAATCCACATATTTATGGTAATTTATAAATATCATACATGCATGAATAAATTTAAATGTATGCATCATGGTGTAAATATAGGTGATTAATTGGAAGTGAATATTATTGATATAATTTGATAGTCTTGATGGATTAAAACCATGTGGTTTCTAATTTTTTTGTATACAGTTACATATTATTTATAAAGGAAGAAGGAAGCTTGAATTCCAAGTCTTTAGGGGATTTGAATTTAAATTCAAATATTCATAATTTTATTATTATAGGTATGAAGGTTTAAAAAAATGGGATTATAGGTGGAAAATTTATTCACACGGTATCTGTGAATAAATATTCCATGAAGAAGAAGAAAATGTGGTGTACCCAGTTGAAAAACTTGTGAATGTTTTATCTGTTAAAATATTTAGATGAGTTGGCTGTGAAGTTCACAGAAGGAAGAGAGAGATATAAGAATGTGTTGCTACCATATTTCCTTGAAGAATTATTTTCACAATAAAGTCGTAGATAGTGGTGGTTATATATAGTGTTTCTCATGAAAACTAAAGTGGGATCATGATACTATGCAATAGTAGTAGTAGAAGAAGATCATAGCATGCTCGATAACATAACAATAGTTTATCAAAGGAATATATATTAGTTGTTATCCAAACTATTGATAATTATAATTTATGGGATGAAACTAAGTGTAGTATATTCTAAGCATAGTTGAGAGACATCAAAACACGAGTTTCAAGGTTATACCTTTCTCATTTTACTCATAAGTAAATTTTAGTGAGTATTGTGGTCTTGATGAGTTTTGATTCACAGTAAGGACTAGCATTCTCACATTAAGTGGTGAACCTTGAAAATTTATATTCTCATGGTGTTGGTGTGTGATGGAAGTGATTTTTAATCATCTTAATAATAGAAAAAGGTTATTTTGATTGAAAAACTTAAATAAATTTAAGATCACTAATTCACTCCACATCAGTGACCTCCCTAAGGTCTTATAGGAGGTTTCACATAGGTAGGTCACTTTTTTTATTTTTTACTCATTATTCATTAATATAATTTGAATCACAAATCTTGATATTTCAAATGGATTATAAAACTATCAAGATTATATTCTCCAAAGATCTATTCTTATGAATTATTTGATGAGTATTCATTGTAAAGTCGATCATAGATTATACTTACTATATTTAGAAATTTTAATATCCCTCTTGAATGTCATTATAGATTCTTAATATTTGTTCATTAATTAATTACTGCATTTATAAATTATAATTCTGGCATTTGGAATAGAAATGACAATTGATTCCCTTATTCTTTCCAAATTCATTCTTCTTCTTGTAATAATTGACCACCACTAGCCTTCACAGTGGCTAAAGGTTCACTAATGGAGCCCCAGGATGGTCAGATGGTCTATAATGGGAAAGGGAAACACTAGTTTAGCAAGAAAAAAATGAAGGGGGTGATATCAGTGCATAATTGAACAACCCAAGTGATAACACATGTGAAATTTTTACATGTGGTAGCATCAAAATAAATGGATTAGATGGAAAGTGATGATGTTGATGATATTTAGTAATGATGACCACTAGAGGCGAGGAATCTATGGGGTTAATGGTGAGATCTGAAAATTTTGATAAATTTAATGAAGAAGACGTAATCACAGGGTGTGTAGTTATAAAGCATGTGTTGTGTCTCATTTCCAAGTGACAAATAATATTTTTATAGTGAATTACATATCAAATGATGTGTGAATTCTCAGAACATCTTTTTTCATCATTCAGTTAGTGACTAGGGTTTCACTGGATCATCAAACATCACACAGTGTATACCAAACTAAGGAATTTCTATGCATGTCAAGTGAAATGGTCTAGGGTGCAGTGAAATTCATGCCCTACCACCCTGTCTAGTGCACATGGTGTGTGGATGAAGCACACACCATGTATGATACATGACGTGGCATGGTCCATGAGTACATTCCTAGGATATAGTCAAGACCAATACACCATGTTACAAAATGGATGCACTATGAATTACAAGAAACATAACTCTGAGTCTATGTGGTACACACCCCTCTAAATACAGATTCCCACACACTATTTCACCTACAGTGCACTACCATAATGGTTCCCTAAGCTGTAAATTTTTTATCGGGCTTTGATGACTAGGACTTCTCTATGTCCATGGGGTTTCAATCATTAAAACCATATCTAGGTTTTTTTGGGTTCTCTCTTATTCTTTGGTTTTTGAGTTAACCCATTATTTCAATATTTCCTTCATGTTTTTAGGTCTCTATAATAGTTATTTTTATACTCACCCCTACATGGGCCTTTATACCCATACATGTTGCATCTCTGCAAATGATGCACAGTTTAGAGGTGACATTAGTGGATGTGGATCTAGTAAATCTACCATTAAGTGGCTCTTAGTGGTTCTTGATTATGAATTTATTTGTTTTCGATCTCTTCATAGTATTTATTATGGTGATTTGGTGTTTTTTCCCTGTCATATATTCAAATTCCTTGATGTTATTTTCTTTTATATTTTCTTTCTTTCTTGGCTTTCTAACATGGAATTATTCTAGATATTTTTTTTCACATATATGAATTATCATCATTTTTTGGTTATTTATATATAATTTATATTTTGATTATTTTGTATTTTGGAGGTGTATATCTATTGTGGTTTTCATATAGTCTAAGGACACCCATGTATGGAACGACTTCTTGGTGTTAGTCACCAAACTTTGTCCTATTTGAAGTAGAATTGGGTTGGAACACTCTTCCTAAATATCATCCTAGAAAGGGTCCTGGTAGGTTGGTTCATGTTAAAAACCATTATCTAAACTCTTTAGAGACATATATAATGTTATATAACCTATACCATTCACATTTTAAACTAAAATATTTAAAATAGCCCTAGTTCGACTTTCATTGGAACCAAAATTTTCTCTAACTCCACGGATACATTGTGGTGTTGGTTGTTACAAGCTCCCCACCATAGAAATTTTTTTTCTTGATAAGTCTCTTTATTTATCTTCTATAATCCATTATAGTCATTGAGATATGATTCACACTCTTAAAACTGAATATTCCACTAGTTACAATATACTAGTGACACATTCTTGAAAAACTGTCCAATATATAGGCGCCTCTTTTGATGGTCCATTACATAAAACAGTCATTTCTCAAATGAATAGATTTGATCTATATCTAAATTGGACCTCTCAATAACACATGAACATACCCACAAATACCTCCCTATATTGTTTAACTTGATAAGTTGATGGACCGTGTATTATAGGGATAACTAAATTCACCAATTCAGTGATGATATTGTCCTAGTGACATTCATGATTTACCCAATCATTGACTTCACACTACTATAACTGACACCACTAATCTGTGATAGACCACTAACCACTTATTGGTGGACTTGAAAATATCCTATTCATACTCTTTAAGGGTCTCTAGTATCAAAATCAAGACCTAATTCAAATCACAAACCATTGATATATAATTTCTGTTGTTTTACTCTCCCTTGAGTAGTGATATTCACTAACTTGGTCATCCCACAACTCTATTCTCTAAATTTTCTTACCTAGTCAGTTACCAAATGTATTAACCTCACCTAGACACCCCAAATAGATACCCAAACCTAGGTATATCTCTCTTACAATAAGTATTTAGGCCGGTTGCATCCAAGAACCAATGTGAACAATTAACCAACATTGGGTTTGGTTCTTCATACTCGTCAAAATAGACATTCACTATGAAATTACTCAATAATGGCCACACCTGAAATCATTCTATGGTGTACTCCCCACCATATAATTTCCCTTATCTTTGATCAATGAGAACTATCCTTCCTATATTCCATCATCAATTGAACACTAACACTCTAAAGCTTTGCTCATTACACCTCAATAGACCCCTCTCATGAGCCCCATTCTAGGGTCTATGAAATCATGGTGATCCATGAAACTAATATCTAATTTCATCGATGATCTATCACTACAATACCTTTTCTTGATAGATGTACCACAAGGTTAGTGACCTCACCTGCTGCTATATGATTTGTGTGTTCCAACTCACTATAAACTCTATAAAATTTCATCAGTACTTTCATAATTTCACCAGTTTCTAACTCATCACAATGAAAAAAACCAATTTAAATTATCAATTACTCTTTTTTATCTACTCAGATCCTTAGTATTCCAAAAAACTCACCAGATATCTCATCACATTACACATTTATTAAGAGATCATATCCTACACCCCCAAAAAAGACCATCACAACATAATCATAGTTTACATGACTCCTTAGTCATTCCTTCACCACATTATAGAGACATCATATCATGAACTAGTCATACTATGGTATGCTAGTTTTCTTCAGTTAATCTTCACCAGATCACTCTAAAGTATCTCTCACTCCAACTCAACCTCAATGTAGCATCATAAGGTAATAATATCCTTATTTGTTTCTCTATCATGATAATGTTTTTTCAGACTCTTTACCAAGTATTCTTGTACTTGATCACACCACTAAGTGTGATCACTCTATAAGACTACTTGAAATCCTATAAACCAGCTCCAAGAAATTGGGTAAAACTAAGAAGTCCTATACTCCCTCACCACACATAGGAACCCCTTATGGATATACCAAAAATGATTATCAAGGGACCAAACACACATACCAACCTAGCCTAACCCACCTATTGGGAATGCATCACATGAAATATCATCATGCATCACTGATCATCATCATGATCATTTCCTTAGGAGCCATGTTACTCATTTAATACTATCTCCCCACTTTAGATATTTCCAAAATCCATACATTAACATGTCCAACATTCCCCCCACAGTTGATCGTGCCTTACCAAATACCAAGATCACTATCCCTAGATTAATGTTATGCTATAATAACCCACTTACCATATATTTCAGGTGAATTATTACTTTTTTATTCCCATGGTAATAGAGTACCCAAGAAACCACTCTCACAATGGTGTACATCCTCTATCATTGTTGATTGAAATACATATCCATTTAGGCATACACCATAGTCCTAACCTTCCATATATATCAAATAATGACACTATGATTCACATCCCCATCAATCCTAGGTTCAAATTCCTAATAAATTATTTAACCTTTCACTCATATGCATGCTATCTACACCCATTACATGAATCACCATTAGTGCATTCGTTCCTGATTTACACCTAAGGAATCAAATATGCCTAGCATCGACCTCTCAATAAAATGTTTCCCATGTATTATCCAAATCACATAAAGCATCCACTCATACTAACATACTCTACTCATTAATATATTGATATATATCTTATAATCACTAGGCCCTACCATATAGTTTGTGAATCATATCCCACATGGGTTATAGCCTATAAATAAACTCAATGCTTCCACCTCAAATAGCCCAAGGCATCTCATATTCCAACACACCCATCCCAGGGTTCTCACTGATATTATATATCCCCATACCCATACTACTCACTCCAGGGTTATTGTCATCATATAAATGTTTTTATAATGATGATATCATTATCAATAAATTCATATCAAGCAAGTTACCACATAATTGTCTCAGTTAATAAGTGTTCTATTAGTAATTTATTCTAAAATATTAAATAAGTTATTTTTTTTATATTTTAAATAACAAAAACCCCTTTCTTTATTTGGAACCAATTCCTATAATTAAACACAATCATGCACATATCACGTGATCCTATATTCCAAGTGTGATGCATAAACACACACCTCTCTCCACTATGGTATAAGAGAAAAACCACAAATCTTTACCATCAACACCATACTTACTAAAAATAACTCAACTATAACTGTAAAAAAATTAACCATAATCCCAACTCCCTAACAACTTATAATTATACATATACTTGTACTATCCAGGAACAAATACGACTTCTATCCTAATTTCTAACCACTCTTATATCCAATTACTATGTCATAAGTAGTAATAAAAATAAAAACAAGGTTATAATACCATTTTGTAATGTCCACAACCCATTCACCATCCATATACCTAAGCCAGAGAACTATGTGACCTCAAAAATGCATCTTCATATTCTAGAGCCTATCGACTAGATGATAGGGTACGATAAACCCATGTGGAGATACAATACTATAGCACCCAAGACCAGTGCTCCCTGGTATGGTGTTGATAACACATAATTTACATACTGGATTTTATACTAACTATATATTATTCACATGATTTAAAGAAAACATTGAATTACATAAATTCCCATGACCTTTTAGGATTATAGATTTAGAGAATTAGGAAAAATTATAAACTAATAAATCTAATGTATTTCTCAACTAATGGACTTTTTTACACTATATAAGAAACTACTTAATCCATAATAAGTCTTTATCATCTCCCAAAAATTTTCCACGCAATATTTTTTATTAGACATATCATGTGTAATAATTTTATTTATAACTCAGGGAAATAGAAACATAATAAGGGGTGAGATAAAATTTTCGGTAAGGGTAAGCATAAGTAATAAAAATCAAATATTATAAGTTATAAAAAGATGAGAATAACTAATATAACATAAATAGATAACCAGAAATAATTCCATAATAGAATGAAATTAAAATAATAATATATACATAGATAAAAACAAAAATAAAGAGATCACATGGATAACAATAATTGATTCCTTAGATTTTAAATTCATAATTTTAGATAACTAATTCTATACCCTAATCCAAGACATCATGATCTTATTTTCAAGGCTATATTCTAAGGGAATATTTTATTCTAGGATAGAATACACAAAAATACTAAATCTAGTTTGTCTTATAATATATATCGATGCATTGAGGAGATATATATAATAGGCACCCCAATATCTATTTAAGCATAATTCATTAATTATATGAAGGATTGGATAAAATATACAATACATACCCAAATTCATTAGTAATCAATAAACATCTATATTGAAATAAAAAGTATACAGATTGTCATTATTTACCCAATATATAAATGGAATAGTTTTCTATGTAAGAATCCTTTAAATTAAAATGGTATGGATTAATGGTATATGGTTAAATTAATAATTTATCTAATCAAACTATGTATGGACATCTAGGTGAATACCCTTCAAACAATGTAATGAAAAATATGGTATTCACTAAGGAAAGACATTGTAAGAAAAATCATGCCAATAATATAGGATGATTTAGAAAGACAAAGGTAGTGATTGATTTATGTAAGCTTGATCCCCTAGAAGAAAATAATATGATATTATTTATAAATTAATCTATGACCAATATGTACACCACAAAAGGAAACAAGTGGTGAATACAAATCATATCTCAATGAAACACAATTGAGATGTAAACAACCTTATGGTATTTATAACATAAGAATAAAAATAAAATGATAGGTATACCATGAAATTAAGATATAATGAAATAAAATATATTCATTATACTTTAAGGTAATATGGTAGTGATTACAACATATAAAATAAAATATGGTCTGCAATATCAAACATGTCTCATGAAATTACAAATAGAGACAAATAACATTTATGGCTTTAGAAACTTTCAAATAAACCCCCTTGAAGGATAGAATTTAAAATGAAACATTAAATACCATGAAAAATGAGAGGATCATGATATAAAATATTAAAGGGTAATTATACAAACCATACAAAAGAAAACATTTTGTATAATAAGAAATATGTCTCAAGGGGGTGAAAATTTAGAAAAAAAAACCATTTCAAGTTACATAATATTTTGAGGTAAGAATAATTTGATAATTAGGTTATAAGTAATAATTATATAAAACCATAAATAAAGGAGTAAATATCATAAAAAATATTCATTTGGTAGAATTAATCAATCTTGGAAAACTATAGTTCAATAAGAATGTTTATAACTCAATGGAAGAAAATTGAGTTAGCATAAACCCTTAAAACCTTGATATACTTTGAATCAAAATAAATTTAAATAAAGAAAATTATATGGATCTTAAAACACCATGAATATGTTAAAATAAATCTATAAGGTATTAATCAAAACATATCAAAGATATCATAGTGAACAATATGAATTATTTCTCAAGAAATCAAATTTGTGACAAATAACTCCTTACAGGTAACATAATAATTTAGGAAAGAATCATTTGATAATATGGTTATAAGGAATAATTTTAGAACCCTAGAAAATAAGGAGGAAATAAAATACTAAGTATTCATTAGGTATAATTAATCAAGAAATAATAGAGTTCCAATAATAAAGTTTGTAACTTAATGGAAGAAAATTAAGTCATCAAAAACCATTAAAACCTTGGTATCCTTTGAATCAAAAGAAATTTATAGAAAGAAAATGATATGGATGTTAAAAACTTATGAATTATATGAATATGGTAAAATTAATCCATTATGTATTAATCAAACCATATCAAAGTTATCATGGTGCACAATATGGCATATGTCTCAAGAAATTAAATTTGAGACAAGGAACCCCTTACAAGTAACATAATCATTGAGTTAAGAATCATTTGGCAATGAGGTTATAAGGAATAATTTTATATAATAATAAAATAATAATTAAATAAAATACCATGTATTAATTATGTATAATAAATCAATCTTGTAATAGTAGAGTTTCAATAAGAAAGTTTGTAACTCAATGGAAGAAAATTGAGTTATCACAAACCCTTACCTTGTTTCCCCGCTTAGTAGAATGTGCTCTAACCTCCTGCACAACAAACATAACTATCTCAATATTATATTTCTTAAAATTATTCATATATATTAACTTTTATATAATTAATTTATGATAATTTATTATTAATATATTATTTATTTATTATCTATTTTCAATATCAGGTGTGAGTAATCTTGATTGTTTTGAACTAGTTTCATAATAACAGTGTTTTTATTCATTCTTATCCAAAATTTAATCATTAATAGATAATACAAGGAACTATAATTGATGTTTTTTAATTAATTATAATGTTTTAATTTCAATCTATGTGAGGTTTGGTTACAATCCTTAAATATGAAATCAGTGATGAACATGTTTCAGTGATTTTTAACGAACATGTGTTGGTATCTTGATTAATGGGTTTAATATTAATGTTAAAATTAAATAAATAAAATAAAATAATTACTTACTTATTTATATAATATATTATTATTATTCAAGTTTTAATATTCATATATGACATTACTTTATAGAATTGTTCAAGTAGGCGGTTAGACCGAAATAAACATAAATATACCATAATTAATGAATGATTAGGATTATGAAAGTGAATTATTTTGAGAATAATATCATTATTATAGAAGAATAATGATATAATTTAAATAATTTTAAGTTTGTCAATTATATTTTAAGTGGTTTTAACAAATAATAAATAAACTAGATGAAAAAGAGATACATCGCTTTGTTGAGTTGGTAGTCCGCACAACACAAGGTTAATATTTTCATTTCTAGAATAATGAGAGGAAAATAAGTTAGATTATAATTTATCTCATTATTATCATAATTATATTATATATTTAAAATTTATTCTTCAATTTCACCCTTATAACTAAAAAATATAGGTGGCAGAAAAAAATAAAAGTCGTCACTTTGTGGAGGCAGTAGTCCGCACAATGCACTATTGAAAATTTAATTTTTCTTAATGAAAATAGGATTAGGTGGTTAATAGTTTTTATCATGGAAATTAAATATATAAACAATAATGATTTCATTATATAGAAATTATAAAATTATACTTGGGAAAGTAAGTAAGAAAAGAAAAGAATTCAGGAAACAAAGTACTATAAGGACCCAGCCTTAAAACATTACATAATCTTAAATTAAATGGATAATTCAAATTGAGGATCTTTTCAGATTTATAGTTTTAGAGAATTAGGTCATACCATATACATAACAACTTGAATATTACATGCAGACACTTCTACTCAATTTCCATTTTTTTCATAAAATAAAAACTCTTGAAAAAAATTCATTTCTAGTTCCATGTTTTAGACAACATGAATTTTCCTTGATCCCATACTTGACCCTATTCATCTTTAATTCCTGTGAAAAACATTTAAAAACTTGGGACGAGCATAAAAATCTAATTAAGGGTTATAAAACAAAGAAAGAAAACATTAGTTCATCAATACATACATAACATAAACTCTTTAATATACCTCATGAAATCATAAGATTTATGAATAAAACATAGTAATCACAAATCATAAAGGTAACTTGTTGCATCCATAACATAATTACATTATAGCTTTCACAAATACATAGAGAGTTAAATTTGGAATACTCATCACACTATATTCCCTAAATCTCTTAGGAGAAACATTCACATTTACCTCCGTCACATTACCCAATGCATTGGAGAGCTATCTCGAGCTCACCCACCCTAGGTTTATCACGGAACCACCTGTATACGTAAACAATTCCCAAGAACCATAACATATGTTGGGACCAAGTTGGATGGAGAAGGATGTTTGAAGAGTTAGATTTTTCAACGTGTTGTCTTTTGTTGTCAAATAAGATAAATCAATTCACTTTGTAAAGGACTTGAAACCAGACGATGCTTTGCTGATATGTATTTCAGAAATATCATAAGTTAGAAGAACTTGTAATGAAGGCCTTATAAAGGAAAGGGGTAGAAATTATGATTCCAGTCATATACAGCTTTGATTGGAAGGAATGATGCTACTGGAAGATAGGGAAGTTTCAGTACTTCTCATTGTAATTCTAACGATGCTAAATCTGGTCTATCAAAGGATATATATCACGATAGTGGAGTTCATGATAAAAGCTGAAGAATGGTTATGGGAAGCAGTGAAGAGATAAATGAAAAAGCAATGGAAAATTAGGAGGCGGAACAAAATCACAGTTTAAGGTGGTGCCATTTTCCAGTGTTTGCCAAATTTTAGGGCCTGAAAATCGGAAGATGAAGATATGTTTTTGGAAATGGTTATTGCACGCAAGATTGAATATGGTTTAGATTTTTGCATGCAAGGCTTGATTCAAGGTCAGAACATTGAGAAATGGAAAAGGCATATAGTGCATGAAAAAATGGGATGAGTGCGTGGAAAAAATGAAGGTCGTGCGAAATAATTGTGGGATGTGCGAAATATCAATGGGATGAATGAAATATCAGCAGGATGCGTGAAATATCTACAGGATGCATGAAAAAGATAGTTGTCTATGAAATATCAACATGCTGTGCAAAAAATGAAGGTTGCACGAAATATTGGCGTGGTGCGCGAAATAGAGGAAAGAAGTTTTTCGTGCAAAAGGTGTTTCGAGATCAGAAGCTCGAAAATTGGCAAAGGCATGAGGTGCACAAAATATTGGAGCATTGCATGAAATATAAAGTATCATGAATGAGTTTTTACGCACACGAAGGGGGTTTTATACACAGATTATTGTTTTTCACACGGGGTCAAAAATGCCTATAAATATGAGGTAAACCCCTCTCATTTGTTAATGCTCGACACTTAGAAGAAATCCTGAGATTTGGTGCGCGTAAAATTATACGCTAAGTGAGTTGCACGGAAAGGAAGAGATTTGTGCATAAAAGGGGAGTTGCACGAAAATAAAGAGGTTTGCATGTAAAAGGCAAGTTGCGCAAAATAGTTAACAGTTGCGTGAAAAAGGACATTGCGCGAAATAAGTTTTCTGCCCCAAAAGTGGATTTTTTCACGCAAGGATTTTGAATTGTGCGCAAGAAACCCTAAAGGCTGCGTGAAAAATTTGGGGTTTTCGAACATATTCAGTTGTGTGTATGGGAGTTCTTACCAGCTTCTGGGTAGGAAATTGAAGATCTGTACTTCAGAGAATACAACTATTCAATTTTAAAGAAGCACAAAAACACTGTAATTCCCTATTTGTGCTAAGAGGGTGCACATGCGCTTGCGGATTGTTTTCCAAGAGCTACAATAGTGTAAGGGTATATCTTACTCGTTGTATTCCACATCAAAGGATTGTTTTCTAGTGGATTGTGTGGTACTGGATTATTTTCGTACCATACCAAGGACATAGCTACTCTTTCTGAGTAGTGAACCTTGTAAATCTTGTGTTCCTGTGGTTGTGTGTGTTCAATAAAGAAGAAACTCTTTAACAGGAGGTGAAGGTTGTTTAAATTAGAAGTAAAAAGAAAAAGAAAAATATATAACTGATTCAACCCCTCCCCCTCTTAGTGATACTTGGATCCTAACTGGGAACTTTAATATATTCATAACACATAAAACAAACATAAAAGAAAGATAACATTTCCACATCATTTAAATATATTGACATAAAAAATCCTTATCAAAACCATTTTCAATACCAAAATATGTAAAAGATTATATGTTATTTATTTTCCTTTTAAAAGCATTATGACTTTTTAAGGAATCCATAGATCAAATAATACTCGCGGTGGTGGAAAAGGTCATTGTCACCACTTACGTTAGAAGAAACATTCTTTTTTTGTCGTTTAGTAAAAGGCCTCATAGAAAAAGATTCCCTTTGAATGAAATGAAAAGTAAAAGGTGTTTATACACAGTATAAAATAAAGTCATGTATAAACAAATATGCCTCAATGAAAGGATATTGAGACGAAGTCCCTTACCTCGTGTCCGACTTGGCCCGTTCGTTCTTTAATCTCCTTTAATTCGGGCAACTCCCTTTGGTTTGAACCAAAAGGATTTCTTGAAGTGCCTTCTATCTAAGGTAAGGATTGTAGGTATAATAGAGGGATGTAGGGAGATTAATTGGGTAGAGGTTGGATGAGCCAAGAGGCTTGAGAGGTGTGAGTAATGGGTTAGAGGTGATGGTTTTTTATAAGGGGGAGGAGGAGATCTTTAGGAAAGTTTGAAAATATTATTTTATTATATAATGATTTTCAGTTTATAAAGGTCCAAAACTTATTAAAGTAAAATATAAAATGAATATTGTTAGAAATAAAATCATCCAGTAAGAATTAGATAGGTTTTGGAAATTGTTTTAATCTATATAATCTTATTTATTTTAATCATTCATTAATGAGGTAAACACTGCATCATTATTGTGCCATAAATAATTTTATTTATTTGATGTCTAAAAATTATAAAAAAATACCATGATGTAGGAAATATTTTTAGATTTCAAATTAATATTTATAGTTTAAGATATAGCTTATATAAATCCATGTAAATATTGATTTACTAAAAGATATATGTTTATGTCATTTTTGTCCTTACATAAAATTAATTAATATGAAGTGTCATTATCACTCTTAAGTGGCTCTATGGGGTCCCAAAATCGACCCAAGGATTTCCATGGTTGAAAATGTATCAACCAATAGGATTATAACACTTGTTAGGGTAATTTAATATTATTATAATAATATTTTGTTACCCTTATTTACCAGATTTACCCTTTAACCATGGTAAATAAAATATTCGCTGAAGTAAATATTCATAATGTATATAAATAAAAGTTACCTATTTACAAAATTTGGACCTCCTAATTCCAAATATGGAATCTATTTTTCCAAATTCAAAACATAGAAGTAGAAAAAATTAATTTAAAATTAATTCCCATTGTCAAAACAAAAAGCGTGTTTTTAAGAAATAATAACTATCAAAAGATTGACACTTGTTTATTTCAAATTTCAAAGTGAAATTACTTCCAATGACAAAAATTGGATTAAATGGTAAAAATATAATCTAATTAAAATTTAAAACCAATTAAAAAGATAATTTAACCATATAAATATATTAGATTAAAATATAGTTTTGAATTAAAATGCAGTATGTTTCACTATTCATTAAAAAATGAATTTTATCAGAAAAATACCAAAAATTTACCCAAAGTAAAATTTGATGTCCCGATTCTAAATAAGAATTTTATTTTGTCAAATAGAACATATAAATGTGACCAAAACTAGATTTAAAGAGGGTTCTCCATCAAAAGGCAGTAAATCGACCCTTTAAAGAATATTAGAATATTTATGCTTAAAATTAGATTCATTCACATTTTAAGCCTCTAACTTTTATTGGATAAATTAAAAACATTTAAAAAACATGTATAACCATATTGTAGTTATTTCTATTCATTACTACCAATACAATGACTATGCGTTAACTACCATTTAAAATAATATTATATTATTATTTTTCAGTATGACTCAGCATTGTGTGCAACATAAGATTTCAAAGAAACCCTTTGTTACGTATCGGGTACGCCATTGAACTTAGAATCCCCTTTAAAGTAAAATTAATATTTAATTCCCAAATATAAAAATTTATTATTCTTTATTTACCTGGGAAGTTAAATCCTCCCCCCTTTTTGGGAATTGCGTCCTCACAATTTTATTCACTTATTAAATAAGTGAGGATATTTATCCCTTATAGAATTTTTAGATTCCCACATTTCCTCTTCAACCATATAGTTTTTTCACAAAACCTTTACCTGATGAATTACCTTATTCTGCAACACTTTCTCTCTTTGGTCAAGAATCTGGACTGGTTGTTCCTCATAAGAGAGATTCTCTTCCAACTGAACTACCTATGGGATCAAAACATGAGATGGATCTGACATATAATTTCTCAACATTGAAACATGAAAAACATTGTGAACCTGGGATAAACTTGGAGGTAAAGTCACTCTGTACACAAATGATCCAACTTTATCCAAGATTTTATAAGGTCCAATGAACCTCAGACTCAACTTTCCCTTCTTACCAAAACACATCACACTTTTCCATGGAGAAACTTTGAGAAAGACATGATCACCTACCTCAAATGAAAGATCCTTCCTTCGTTTATCTGCTTAACTTTTCTACCTACTCTGAGCTGTTTTCATGTGCTTTTAAATCAACTGAACTTTTTCTACCATCTCTTCTACCAATTCTAGTCCCATAGACTTCCTTTCACCTACTTCATCCCAAAAAGCTGTATTTCAACACCATTTCCCATATAATACCTCAAATGGAGCCATCTGTATACTAGAATGAAAACTATTATTATAAGAAAACTCAACCAAAGAAATATGTTGGTCCCAACTTCCCTGGAAATCTAGTGAACAAGCATGTAGCATATCCTCCAAGGTCTGAATTGTTCATTCTGACTACCCATCAGATTGAGGATGAAAAGCTGTACTAAAATTTAATTTAGAACCCAACGACTTTTGAAGGCCTTTCCAAAAGTTATAAGTAAACCTAGGATCATGATCATATATAATGGAGAGGGGAACTCTATGCAACCTGACTATCTCTTTAACATACAACTAATAAAGTTGATCTAGAGACAAATTATCTTGAATAGGATGGAAATGAGCATATTTAGTCAATCGATCAACAATAACCCAGATTTCATTATTACCTCAAGATGTCTTTGGTAATCCCACAACGAAGTCCATGGATATATTTTCCCATTTCCACTCTGGCACTGGTAAAGGCTGAAACATCCCTTTTGGTAACCACCGCTCTGCTTTAACTTGCTGACAAGTCAAAAACTTCACAGTAAAATCCACAATATCTCTTTTCATTCCATCCCACCAGTAATACTCCCAAAGATATATATATATATATTAGTACTTCTAGGATGAACTGAAAATGCAGAACTATGAGCTTCACATAACAATGCATTCTTCAAATTTGAATCACAAGGCACACATAATCTCTTTCCAAATCTCAAAATACAATCACTATCAATGTTAAAATTAGGAAACCACTTGCTCCTAGACTTGGGTCTGGGTAAGGAGCTAAGAGATTCTCCTTCAGAACCCTCTAAAGACCTTGCTGTAAATCAAGTGATCCTTATAAATGTGTCCAAGCAAGACACTATAAATGATCCTGGGCAGATTTAATGCAAATCCATACTGTGTGCAGAACTGGACAGTGGAAAGTTAAGGGGCTTCTCAGAATATCCATCAGGCATGGACAATACCCTTCTCAAGCCACCCGAGTATGTGGAAGCTACAAATTATAATCTTCCCCTGGATGAACCCCTGAATCTAGATGGCTTAGGCTTGCTGGACAGAACTGGTGATTCAACTCAACTGGTATTGCAACAGATCAACAGGGGCCTAGAGATCACACCTGTATTGCCTCCAAGCTTTGAATAGAACTCTGATAATTACTCAGGCACCTCTAAGCATGGATTTTCTACTGAAACTGCTTCAGGTATGCCCTCTTTACACTTTGATAGTCAGTCAATAGATACTTTTCAATCAACTGTTCCTATTACTTTGCCTACGAATTCTGCGAACTGAATATTCAACCTGAGAGTGAACATAATGATAGTAAAAGCACTATGATTTCACCTATAATGGGTAGCATTAAAACTGATATTTCAAATATCCCTTCTAATGAATCTAAAATTAGTCAGGAAAAGAACCATAATCCAAATCCTACCAAGAAGAACAGAAAATATAATAGGAACAAGGGTTCGATAAACACAAAAGGGAGTTCTAACTCCAAACTTAGGTTCAAATGAAGATTATTTTCTAGAATTGTCAGGGTATTGCTAACTCTGACACCCTTTCTGTCTTAAAAATTATGGTTAATACTCACTGCCCTATGTTATTTTCTATTATTGAACCAAAATTCATTTTCTCCTCCAAGTTTCAGCACTTATGTCATCATGGTTACTCCTTTACTGGTGCAACAGAAAACTCCTCCTTAGTTGATACTCTATGGATCTTTTCACACTATTCTATTCAAAATATTAATATTTTTAACATCTCATAACAAGCCTTCACTTGTGATTTTGTCTTCAAAGGCACTTCTATTTTTTGCTCCTTTATTTATGAAAAAAATAGATACCAAGAAAGAAGAACCCTATGGGATAATATTACTTCTCTAGGTACTAATATCAACAATCCTTGGTTAGTTATTGGATATTTTAATGCTATCCTCAACTCAAATGATAAAATTGGTCCCTCACATGCTACGATCTCCACGAGAGAATTCAAATCCACTATTGAATACAACAATCTCATTGAAATAAATCTTACAGTTGCCAAATAAACCTTGTATAAGAAGCATTACAACAGTATGGTTGCCTCTAAATGGGATAGAGCCTTCACGAATATTCCTACTTTATATTCTTATAACTCCATCACTAGCACCACACTTCATAAGATCTACTCCGACCACCATTATATTCTAGTCATTCTCTCTGTCGACACTGTAAGACGTCCTCTTCCTTTTAGATTCAATAATTCTTGGTTCACTAACACTGAATGCACTGACATCATTAAAACCTTTTGGCTTTCTATGACACATTACAATGATGCCTTTTTCCTGCTCTTATAAAATAAAGTCTCTTAAACAGATGCTTAAAGGTTGGTTTATCCTGCATGCTAAACAAATCAACAAGGATATCCTACTCCTTGAGAATGAGATCAACCAACTCCAAACCCACAACACTAGCTCTGATTTTAGCATTGATCCAAATCAAGAAATCAAAACCTCTATAAAGCTCAATTCCCTACTCACTTTTAAGGAAAACATGAAGAAAAAATCCTTCAAAGTTAAATGGATTTCTGATGGTGATAGAAATACTAAGTTCTATAACTCTCTTCAAAGATCCCACAGAGCCTATAGGCCTCTTACTACTCTATAAGATGGGGATAAAATTTTAGACAATGAAGATGACATTACTAACCATATTGTCTCTTACTTTGAATCTATTTTTAATGGACAAGATAACAACAAGGATCTCTTACTGGGGATTATTCCGATGGTGGTAAATGATGAAGATAACACCTTTATTCTTAACACTCCTCTAGATCATGAAATTAAAGATATCGTCTTCAGTTTAAATCCTGATAGTGCTCCTGGACCTAACAGTTTTAATAATGGTTTCTTCTAACACTACTAAGATACTATTTAATCTAATGTTTGCAAGCTTGTAAAATATTTTTTCACCAATGGTGTTCTTCCTCATGGTCTAAATGCCCAATTCCTCTCTCTAATCCCCAAAGTTGACAATGCTTCTGAGATCCATTTGTTTAGGCCCATTGCTCTCATCAACAACCTTTACAAAATCATTACAAAAGTAATTGCCAATAGGCTCTCATCCATCATGGATAAAATAGTCTCCTAGAATCAATTTGGGTTTATCAAGGGTATATCCATCCAAAATTGCATCTATCTTGATTTGGAGTGTTTCAACACTTTAAACAAATCCAACATAGGAGGTAATATTTCCATTAATCTTGACATTAGAAAAGCTTTTGATATGATGGAATGGAGTTTTATCTTTAAGGTGATTCAATCTTTTGGTTTTAGTAATGATTTTATCACTACTATCAGAACCTTATTCAATTCAACTTCCATTTCCATTCCGATCAATGGTTTCCCCAGAGGATATTTCAAATGCACTAAAGGTGTAAGATAGGGGGATCCCCTCTCTACTATCCTTTTATCCATTGCGGAGGATTATCTTATCCGTTTACTCACTTGTCTTGTTGATCAAAATAAACTCAATCCCATTCATGTGTCACATAATTTTAATTATCCCACTCAACTATTATATGATGATGATATAATTATTTTTCTTTTAGGTGATAAAAGAAACATCTGAAACCTTAAAAAATCTCTTTCTCATTATGATGAGATTTCTAGACAAGTGATTAGTTGGAACAAATATTCTATCTTCTTTGGAATTTTTTTCCTCCTAATAGAAAATGCAGCATTATAAGTGACTTAGGTATAAAGGAGGGATCTCCTCATTTTAAATACCTAGGTGTCCCCATCTTCTGGGGAAGACCTACATCTTTATACTTCTCTAAAATTGCCAATCAAGTTATAAATCAACTTTCTTCTTGGAAGGGAAAATATCTTTCTATGGTAGGTAGAATCTGTCTTGTCAAATCTACTATTGTCTCAAAAATGGTCTACTCTATAATGGTCTACAAGTATCCTATTAGTCTTATTAAAAAAATAAATACCTCTATTAAAAATTTTGTTTAGACAGGTAGCTCGGTGGAAAGGAAACTTGTCACCATACCATGGTTAACCTGTTGTAAACCCATTGATAAAGGAGGCATTGGCATAAAAAATCTCAAACACTTTAATGAGGCGCTTCAAGCTAGGCTCACTTGGGATCTCCTACATAATAATTCTAATTCAACTAGCTTTCTTAAAAATAGATTTCTTTAAAAAATTAAGAAAGGAAACTAAACTATCCTTTCCTTCTCTATATGGCCTTCTATAAAACAATAATTTTCCTCCATTATGAATAACACTCAGTGGATGGTCTCTAGAGACTCTTATTTGAATTTTTGGTTGGATAATTGGGCTAGAACTCCTTTGATTTACAGAATTTCTCTTGACCAAAGTCCTGACAACACAAACCTCTCCATCAGAGATGGATTTTGCTCCCAAAATTATCATCTTCCTGATAACATCATGAATGTCATTGATACCTACACTTTCTCCATCACCGATGATTTCTTAATATGGGAACCTTCTTACAATGTAATCCTTAACTCAAAAAACTATTACAAACACTTTTTTTGTAGCTCTGAAAGTGATTTTGGGTGGATTAATCTCTTTGAAAAACCTTAGATGAAACCTTCAAGATTTACCCTCATTTGGAGGATTATTCACAACAGGATCCCCATTGATGATCGCCTTCAATTGCATGGTATTCAACTCTGTTCTAAATGCGGTCTCTTCAACCAACACAGAGAAGATTCTAATCATCTCTTTCTTTCTTGTGCCACTGCTTCTACTCTTTGGAATTATATTTTTTGACATTTTTAACTGTAGGTGGTTGATTCATGACTCTATAAAATATCAATTAAAGAGATGTGAGAGATAGATAATTCTGAACAGATTAAGAATATTTTCCTTACTGCTATCAAAGAACTTCACCATGTGATCTGGTATGATAGAAATGCTCTGATTCATAATAAATGCTCATTATGTCATGTTGCAGGGTGTATGAAGATTCTCATTGCTATACATGAAGCTGCTTCGATCCAAAAGATACACTACAACAACATGGTGCACGACTTTGGCATTCTGCGACGACTCTGTATTGATGGAAATTACTGCAAACCTCGTTGCACTTTTGAAGTTTTTTGGTGCACCCCTATTCCTGGTTGGATTAAATTTATCGTGTATGGTGCTTCCAAAGGCAACCTGGGCCCTTCAGGTTGTGGTGGAATCTTTAGGAACTTGCTGGTCAGATCCTTGGATGCTTTTATGGTAGCTGTGGCATTGCCTCTTCTCTAGAATCTGAAATGATAAGTATGATTCATGCTGTTTCTTTTACCAAACAACATGGATAGAGAAACCTTTGGGTTGAGAGTGACTCGACTGTCATTGTGAAAGCAATTTGGAATGGTGTGATACATCTTACGTGGCCAATCACCACTCACTGGATGATCTGTATCTACACTCTTCATGACATCAACTACATCATCACTCATATTTATTGAGAAGCTAACATGGTTGCTGATGTCCTTGAGAATAAGGGGGTTAATCGAGATATTACATAGCTTGATGATCTTCCCACTGATCTAATACCCTTTCATTACAAATATTGTAATATGTTTCCATATTTTAAAATCTTGTAGCCTTTTTATTTATAATAATTGTGCCTTGGTCATCTGGACAAGCACCACCTTCTTTAAAAAAAATGTTAAAATCAGGAAACTTACCCTTCTGAACCAACTCTACCTTTTTCTACAACTCACTGTCTTCCATCTGCACTTGCTTAATTTTGTGTGATAGAGATGATTTCATTGACACCTGAAACAAAATAGACTAATTTATTACACCAAAAACTTCTATTAAAAAGTTCATCAAATCAAAAACCAAAGGATATCATTCCAAACTTAGCATGGTTAATGAAGTATTACTTTTTCAACTCAAAGCATCAACCACTTTATTTTCCTTTCGTAGATGGTAATGAATCATGCAATCATAATCCTTGATTAGTTCCAGCCATCTCCTCTGTCTCATGTTCAATTATTTATGAGTAAATATATACTTAAAACTTTTGTGTTCAGTATATATTTCACATTTTACTCCATACAAATGATGCCTCCAAAATTTTAAAGCAAAAACAACAGTAGTTAATTCCAAATCATGTGTAGGGTAATTTAACTCATGAGGTTTCAAATGACGTAAAGAAGAAGCAATTACCTGATCATTCTGCATTATGACACAACCAAGTCCTTTCAATGAAGAATCAATGTAGATAAAAAACTCACCATTTATGGAAGGTAGTTCCAAAACTAGAGAATTAACCAATCTTCTTTTCAATTACTAAAAACAATCATCACATTCTTTTGTCCAGATGAACTTAACACCTTTTCGAGCTAACTTAGTCAATGAGCTAGATAACTGTGAAATTTTTTCATCAAACATTTGGTAATAACCTTCCAAACCAAGAAAACTATGGATCTCAGTTATATTTGTAGATCTTGGCCATTATTCAACAAATATTTTTTAGCAGGATCAATAGTTATTCCATTTTTTGAAACAATGTGACCAAGGAAATAAATTTTTTGTAACCAAAACTCACACTTTCTGAATTTACCATACAATTTATTTTATTTTAAGGTTTGAAAGACAACCCTCAAATGACTTTAATGGTCCTCTTTACTTTTAGAATAAACCAAAATATCATCAATGAACATAACCAAAAACTTATCCAAGAACTCACAGAAAATTCTGTTCACAATTTCCATGAATACAATAGGTGAATTGGTTAACCCAAAAGGCATAACTAAAAATTCATAATGGATATATCTAGTATGAAAAACGGTCTTCATAATGTCTTCTTCCTTTACTTTCAACTGATAGTACCCCGACCTCAAATCAATCTTCGAAAAATACTAAGCTCCCTGGAGCTGATCAAACAAATCATCGATATGAGGAAAATTTTACTTGTTCTTAATAGTGATGTTATTCAATTATCTATAATCAATGAAAAGTATCATTGAACCATTTTTTTTAACAAACAAGACAAGATAACCCCATTTTGATGTGCTAGGTTGAATTAAACCTTTATCTAATAACTCCTGCAATTACTTCTTTAAATATAAAAGTTCAATTGGAGCCATTTGATAAGGGGGTTTTGAAATTGGATTATCATCAAGAACTAAGTCAACAGTAAAATCAACTTCCTGGTCAGTTATTATACCAGGCAACTCATCAGAAAAAACATCAAGATACTCATTTACCACCAACACATCATTAATCTAAACAATTCCTTTATTTTCAAAAATATGTTCAATGTAACATTCATTTCCATCTTTTACTAGTTTCTGAGCTTCTTGATTTGTTATCAAAAGTAAGGGTTCCTTATTGTACACAAACTGAAAATATTTCTAAAAAGAAACCTCTTTTTCTCTTTAGTCAATCTTAGCATGATAAACAGAAAGCCAATATATACCCAAAATAACATCAAACTCTACTAGAAGCAAAACAATAATGTTTTTAGGTAGATTCTTTCCACACACAAGGACAAGAAGGTTCTTATAATTTATTTTTGTCTCAAAATTTCCCCCCTGTGTTTTTACCATAAGTTCAGGATTCATATCTTGAGATGGAATTCCCAATTTACTAGAAAACTTCTCAGAAATGAAGGAATGTGTAGAACCTGAATCAAACAACAAATTGACATAATCTAAACAAACAAATAGTGTACTTAATACTACTTCATTTGATGAACCAACATCTATTGAAGTAGTTGTAAAGGATTTAACCACCCCTTTCTGCTTGTATTCTAGTTGCTTTCCCTTAGTTGAGTTCTTTGTTGGACACTCATTTGCATAATGACCCATTTCATTGCACTTAAAACATTTTACTGACTGTAATTCAGATTTTGTCTTACCATTACCCTGATATTTTTTAGTGTAATTACGAGCCTTATGTCCCATTTTACCACATTGGTAGCACTTACCAGAATTCAAAAGACATTCCCCAACATGCTTTTTACCAAAATTTTCACAAACTGTAAACTTAAGTTTTTTACCATTAGAATTTTTTGAAGAGTTCTTACCTTTTGTCTACCACCTTTACCTCTTATTCTGTTGTTTTTCAAAGAACACCTGATCATCTAAAAACTCTATTTCCACCTTCTCCGCACATCGAAGAAGTTTTTCATAACTTTTGAACTCACAAGAAGCTAAAGACCTTCGATACTTTGTAATTAATCCTGAGTAAAAATGGTTGATTTTAGTATCAAGATCTCATATGAAATTTGGAGTATACCTTTCCAGTTGAGTGAATTTTGCTTCATAAGCAGCCACTGAGTCATCCTCCTACCTCAATTCCAGGAATTGTTTTTCCATCCTAAGATGAACCACATTAAGAAAATATTTCTCAAGAAACATACCTTTTTATTCATACTAATCAAGAGAAACAATCTTCTCAATATCCCTGATATTTTTCACCATCAACCACCACTGATCGTCTTCACCTTTAAAACGGTAAACAATAAGACTAACCATTTTATGTTTTGAACACCCCATGACATCAAAAATATTTTCCAGTGATTTAATCCACCCTTCAGCTAGAGCAGGTTCGGATGATCCTCTAAATGATGGGGGATGTTGCCTCATGAAATGTTCCACTACTGACATTTTCCTCTATAGTTGATCTGGATAATCTCATGCATGGATACCACCACCATTTATAGCCTAGGTCAACTATTCCATCACTATAAAAAACTGTTCAGTTCTGATTCTGAGTTTTAGAGAATTAGGTCATAACATATACATAACAAATTGAATATTACATGTAGACAATTCTACCTAGTTTATATTTTTTTCATAAAATAAAAACTCTTGAAAAAAAAGTCATGTCTAGTTCCATGTTTTAGACAACATGACTTTCCTTGATCCCATCCTTGATCCTATTCATCTTTAAGTCCTATGAAAAACATTTCAAAACTTGGGATGAGCATAAAAAGATCAGTAAGGGTTATAAAACAAAGAAAGAAAACATTAGTTCATCAATACATACATAACATAAGATCTTTAACATACCTCATGAAATCATAAGATTTATGAATAACACATAGTAATCACAAGTCATAAAGGTAACTTATGACATCCATAACATACTTATGTTGTAGCTTTCACAGTTACGTAGGGAGTTACATTTGGAATACCCATCACAATATATTCCCTAAATCTCTTAGGAGAAACATTCATTTTTACCTCCGTCACATTACCCAATTCATTGGAGGGCTATATCGAGCTCACCCGCCCTAGGTTTATCACGAAACCACCCGTATACGTAAACAATGCCCAAGAACCATAACATATTCTTAACACATAAAACAAACATAAAGGAAAGATAACATGTCCACATCATTTAAATATATTGACATAACAAATCCATTATGAAAAACATTTTCAATACCAAAATACGTAAAAGATTATATGGTATTTATTTTCCTTTTAAAAACATTACATCTTGTTAAGGAATCTATAGATCAAATAGTACTCGTAGCGGTGGAAAAGGTCATTGTCACCCCTTACATTAAAAGAAACATTCTTTTTTTTCATTTAGTAAAATGCTTCGTAGAAAAATATTCCATTTGAATGAAATGAAAAGTAAAAGGTGTTTGTACACCATATAAAATAAAGTCTTGTATAAAAAAATATGACTCAATGAAAGGATATTGAGACAAAGTCCCTAACCTCATGTCTGACTTGACCCGTTCGTTCTTTAGTCTCCTTTAATTCTAGTAACTCCCTTTGGTTTGAACCAAAAGGATTTATTGAAGTGAATTATACCTAAGGTAAAGATTCTAGGTATAATAAAGGGATGTAGGGAGCTTAATTGGGTAGATTTTAGATGATACACGAGTCTTGATAGGTGTGAGTAATGGGTTAGAGGTGAGGGCTTTTTATAAGGGGGAGGAGGGGCTCTTTAGGAAAGTTTGAAAATATTATTTTATTATATAATGAATTTCGGTTTCTAAAGGTCCAAAACTTATTAAAGTCGAAGATAAGATGAATATTCTTTGAAATAAAATCATCCAATAAAAATTTTATGGGTTTTAATTTTTTTTTTAATCTTTATAATCTTATTTATTTAAATCATTCATTAATGAGGTAAACACTGCATCATTATTGTGTCATAAATAATTTTATTTATTTTATGTATAAAAATTATAAACAAAATACCATGATGTAGGAAATATTTTTAGATTTCAAATGAATATTTATAGTCGAAGAGATAACTTATATAACCCCATGTAAAAATTTATTTACTAAAAGATACATGTTTTTGTCATTTTTGTCTTTACATTAAATTAATTAATATAAAGTGTCATTATCACTCTTAAGTGGCTCAATGGGGTCCCAAAATAGACCCAAGGATTCCCATGGTCAGAAATGTATCAGTCAATAGGATTAGGAAACATGTTAGGGTAATTTAATATTATTATAATAATATTTTGTTACCCTTAATTACCAGATTTACCCTTTAACCGTGGTAAATAAAATATTTTCTGAAGTAAATATTCATAATGTATAAAAATAAAAGTTACCTATTTAAAAAATTTGGACCTCCTGATTCCAAATATGGAATATATTTTTTTAAATTCAAAACACATAACTGGAAGAAATTAATTTAAAATTAATTCTCGTTGTCAAAACAAAAAGCATGTTTTTAAGAAATAATAACTATCAAAAGATTAACACTTTTTTATGTCCAATTTCAAAGTGAAATTACTTATAATGACGAAAATTGGATTAAATGGTAAAAATATAATCTAATTACACTTTAAACCCAATTAAAAATATCATCTAACCATATAAATAAATTATATTAAAAGGCAGTTTTGAATAAAATGCAGTATTTTTCACTATTTATTAAAAAAATGATTTTTTTCAAAAAAATACCAAAAATTTACCCAAAGTAAATATTGATGTCCTGATTCTAAAGAAGAATTTTATTTTTTCAAATAGAATATATAAATGTGACCAAAAATATATTTAATGAGGGTTCTCCATCAAAAGGCGGTAAATCGACCCTTTAAATAATATTAGAGTATTTATGCTTAAAATTAGATTCATTCACATTTTAAGCCTATAAATTTTATTTGATCAATGAAAAACATTTAACAAACATGTATAATCATATTTTAGTTAGTTCTATTCATTCACACCAATACAACGACTTGGCGTTAACTACCATTTAAAACAATGTTATATTATTATTTTTCACTATGACTCAGCATTGTGTGCAACATAAGATTTCAAAGAAACCCGTTGTTGCGTATCGGGTATGCCATCGAACATAGCATCCCATTTAAAGTAAAATTAATATTTAATTCACAAATATGAAAATGTATTATTCTTTATTAACCTGAGATGTTACAAGTAATCACTTTGAGGACTTGGGCTTTCCCTTGGAAGACTCCTTGGAAAAGGAATATGAAACTAGGGGAAGAAAAATGGTATAAGTTTAAAAGGAAACTGAATTTTTGGAGTGGTCTTGAATGGTTGGTAAGAATCCACTTTTATAAGTGGTGAGAATGATTTTTTTTGTAAATATTTCAACTTAATATAAAGAGATCCCATATTTAACTCATCAAGAAGACTAAGAAATAGACAATAATATATTGGGGTATGAGTTAATTTAGATAATTCCTCTATCACCCATTTTAAAAAATGTTTCAAGTCATTTATTTATGGATTTTTTGAATTTTCCGTTTTTGTTTATACCGTGGTAACTAATTTTCACCCAAGTAATTTACTTTTAATGACTAAAAATAAAATTGGCCTTATTACCTAATTTGGAACTACCAATTAAAAATATTTAATCTATATTATAATATAAAATTTATATGTATACTAAAAATTAATTTTAACATTAGCATATATAGCGTGTAAAAATCTATTTTTATAAAAAGTTTATTTTTGAGCTGAAAATTTATGTGTAAGATAAAATTACCAATGTATTTTATTTTTATTACATAAATTATTTTATTAAAAAAAATTAGTTTTATGTGGATTTCAAATCATACTAAAACTAAATTTTACCAAAATAATATTTAATTAAAAAAAGACAAAAAACAGTTTCTTTTATTAGAAAATATTTATTAAGTTCATAAAACATTAAACATAGGTTTTCTAAATCTATAATTTCATTTTGAAATGTATATTTTTTACTCCTTAAATACATCTTTGATCATGTAAATTTTTTCTTAAGTATTTAATTTATATTTCTTGATATATCCATAAACACTATAGATTTAGTAAAAATTATATTTTCACTATTCACCTAAAAATCAATAATTTCAGAAAATCCCAAAAATTCATATTAAGGTAATATTGTTATTATAAATCAAAAAATGAAGTGAATTTTTTCAAATTCAAATTCTAAAATTTGAGAATTTAAATTTTAAATAAAAACATAAATATATAATGAAAACTATTTTTATAGGAAAATGACTTTTTAAAATATTAACTATTCACATTATTATTTACTACTAATAAAATTAGTGTTAATATATTAATAATATCAAAAATATATTTTATCCACAATATATTTAGTTTCTAAAAATAAAAGACATAAAAAATAATTTTTTAGAAAGGTTACATTTTAAAGTATAAATTAGTCTTATTAGAAATTTTGCAATACTAATTAAATTTCCATTATTTCCTTAGTATTAAAATTAAATATATATTTATATATATATAATTCAAAATTTTGTTACATATATTTTTACCTTCCAATTTTACAATCACATTTTAACGGTCATTTACTATTCCACAGTTCGTTGTAGTTTGGCGTTGCGTGTGAAGAAAGCTATTGAACACATTAGGTTTGAAATGAATTCATATAATCTAAAATATCAAATTGTTATATATACCCTCATTATCATTAAATATAATAAAAAAACATAAATATCTATAACTAATATAACATCAGAGTAAGATGATGGATTTACAATGGAAAATATAACGTATAAATAAACATCCACCGTGCTATAATATTTGACACTTATACATATCATATAATAATACTTTAATAAAATATAAACCAATGTGTTTATCATATAAAATATAAAAACAAAACTAAAAATAAAATAAAGGGGACTCAACCACTATCCTTAGATTTTCCTTAGACAAGTCTCCAAATCTATATCAAGGTCCTCTAATTCTATCTTTTCACTAGGGTCCGTTCTATGACCTAAATGCTAGAATAATATCTATACATATACTAGGGAATGAATGAAAGGTGTGATAATAAAACTCAGTAATACACCACTAATTGTATCTCTAAATATATCTAGAATATATGGGTGAAACTCATCGATCAACCTCCCATGGTCAAAGCCTTATAAATGGAGTGAAAAAACCCTCAACATGCATCCATAATTATAATGAGAAAAGACATAAATTACCATCTAAATTAATAAACCAGTTTCATATTAATTTAATAAAAAACCAATAATGTTCAAGGGATCAACCTACCTCTAGTTAAACAAAGTCCAACACCTTGTAATTAATTTATCATAACCTCCTTTAACCTTTAGAAAAATACATTAATTACAATGTGATTCTACCATTATCTGATGGAATCACACTCCAAATCCCTAGAATAATCTACTAAATATAAAATTATAAGGATGAATGAGAGGAAGGGATAATATAGAGGATAATTTTTTACCAAAACCATTGATTAAAACCCCTCGGAATCACAATATTTTTATGGAAAGAAAGGGGTGAAAAGAACGAAATAAGGGGAGGAGCTCTCCTACTCTATGTTCGGATGAAGACCCCTAACACTAAAGGTGGTTAATAAAAAACCCCCAAAAATAACCATCATACCTCCAATTTAAGTTGGGATTGGTAAAAGAAATCAGATTTTTTGTGGTACGGAAATTAGTGCAACACCACTTTCTAGCTCATTAAAACTACGACGAATTGCCACTGTGATTTCTGCGGATTCCTGCTACCAATCATTGGGCATAGTTTCTCCTACCTTCAGTGTAATTCCTACACTATAATTATCCATGAAATACACTATTTATAAACTTCCATCTGAACTCTTTCGGAAAATTGAAATTCATTTCTAAAATAGACCATTGACATTTTTAAACTAATTCTTTTTCAAATTTTCCTGATTCCACTTCCATTGGAATGTGAATTTTCTCTAACTCCACCAACACATGAAAATATAGGTTGTTACATGGGTACCCAGTTAAGGTTTTCTAGGTACCCATTAATAAATATATAATGGTGGGTTTATTCTATTTTTGGCATTGGGTAATTACTACTAGTGAAGTGGGTACCCGATAGGTTCCAAGTGGATACCAATCACTCGGTGACCTCTTACCAGTTACCTTATAGACTATAAGTGCATACCATCAATATGATAATTCATTACTAGATATATAATTTATTATTTCATAAATTCCTCTACCTTAAATTCATCTCTCTAATGGATATATTTTTATCCCAAAGGATTTAATTGATCTCTAACCTCTCTAAGACCTAAAAACAATGATGAGAGGTAATATATAAGCCACTATAAAGGCATAAATACCACTGGTTACCAATATTATACACATTTGAGACTCATTATTCTCTCTTGCTTATATTTTTTGTCTTTTAATAATTATCTATATTTTATCTTACCATAATTCTTTTTTTAAGATTAGAGAGTTTTCATTATTGAGTTTGTACTAAACAAACCATCTATTTTTTTTTTGTATTTCTTGGGTACACACTACCACTAAATTGAGGGATTTTAGTTTCTTGATAAATTTTTTAAAAATCAAGTGTAATTATTTCTTTTTCAGGTTACTTGGATACCATTAAATCCAAGGGATTAAAAGAACCCTTAAGTCATTATGGAGAGGAAATTTAGTCACTCGAATAATGAGTTTTTGGATAAACTTCTTTAATTGATTTTTATTTCTTCTAAATTTCCTTTATATACTTCTTTAATGGTACATTATACATTCTTTATGACCTGGACTATAGTTATTAGAAAACTCGCATGTTTAAATTTGTTAGAAGAATTGGTTATCCCATAATGAAGATAATAGTGCATGATTATATACCCATTAAAGAACTAGAGAAAAAATGTACTCCTGGTAATATTTCCTCTTTTGAGATTTATCACAAAGTCATGAATTATCTTCATTTTGGTTTTGATAGAAATTATCTAAAACATATTTTTACTCATGAAAATACTCATCAAATTTTGAAACTTCTTAAGGTCACACATAAAGGCACAAATAATTTCGAGAAAACTAAACTTTATATGCATAAGCATGG
This sequence comes from Viscum album, assembly GCA_963277665.1. NCBI lineage: Eukaryota > Viridiplantae > Streptophyta > Magnoliopsida > Santalales > Viscaceae > Viscum > Viscum album. Next base: position 1,836,583,698 of record OY728129.1, read on the forward strand.
TTTTGAAAGTTTCAATATACATTATAATGATTTCATTACTAAAATATTTTCTTATTTTAATAAAATTGTAAATATTATAAAATCTATTAGTGATTTAACTTTTATAAAAACACCTATGAATAAGATACTTTGGGTTTTTATACATTCTTAGTCAAATAAGGAAATGTAAATTAAAGAATAAAAGGATATCAATAACCTTCTAATTGAGGAAATAATTAGGTCTCTCTTGAACTATGATACTAAAATGAAACAAGAAGCTAAAAAGGAATCCAAGTAAGTCAAGTAAAATAAGATCATCACTTTTAAATAAATATAATAAAGTTATTCTAAGAGTGATACTAAAATTTCACATTTGATAAAAAATATGGAGAAGAGGAGGTCACATTCATTTAACAAAAAAGGAGGACCAATATGGAGAAGCATAAGTTACTTTCTATAAAAAATAAAAAATGGGAATATCAAAAAAGAGTGTCCAATTTTTAAGAAAAGATGAGAGAAAATAATAAAGTTAATAAATCCTTTAAATCCTTGGATTTTAGTATAATATATGATTATATCTCCCAAACGATTCAAGAGATGATAATGTTAAATGTCACATAGATGAAATTAAGGCAAATGATGTGGTAAACTATGTTACATAATTTTGTTATTTATGTCATTTAAATAATAAATATCATAAAATTAAAAGAGATAAATATGATTATGGTTTTTGTAATATTACTATAAAATTAAAATAACATAATAATAAATATGTTTAACTGAATAATGAGAATGATCAACCCTCTAAATAAAATAATAATTTTGTTTTAAAATTAAAAGTTAAAAAAATCTCGATCAATTTAATTCTACTGTATAAGAACTAAGATAATATCTCTATAAATTCAACCAAGGTGAATAATATCTAGATAAAATTTTCAATTATAAATGTCATATAAAGAAACACTTTGGGGTTGGTTTCAATAATCAAGTTTTTTTGTCAAAAACTATAACATTTATAAGAGGAACATATAAATATAAATTTTATAATTATTTATGTAAAATCAAGAATCTTATTTATAAATTAAATTCTAAAAATTATTATTATGGTATACCAAAGGGGACTTATTTTTATTATTAATTTTCTATATTATATCCTAACAAAAAGTAGATATAGGTTCCAAAACCTTTTTTAGATATCATCAGTGGACCCAAATCTATTTTGGTATCAAAATATTTAATATCATTATTCTTTTATAGAAGAAATGTCTCATGATAAAATCCAAAAGAGTTATATGGTATATGAAAAATGTATGATCGAGGCCTATTTTTGGTAAATATTATGAGTTCAACAACATATAAAATCTTTATGGAGGCCACATCAGTTTTGGTTATAACTCAAGGAGTAAAATCATTGACATAAGTATTTAAGTTTTATTAATTATGTAGTATTAAATATTTATTATATACTAATGGATTAAAACATAATTTTCTTAACATTAGTCAATTATGTGATAATGAGTCCAATGTTTCATTTGAAAATATTGTTTGGAAATTATTTGATTCTGAAGATAATTTTTTATTTTTCACTTCTCATCTTCAAAATTTTTATGTTATTTATTTAAAATATATTTGTAGAAAATATGTAAAATTATTGAGTGTATAAGATAGTGAGTTTTGGATATGGAATAGATTCCTTGGTCATTATAGCACACACACACCCACACCCACACACTTTCTAATCTCATCCAAAAACTACTAGAATGAGGATTTACTAAATTTCATTTCAAAAAGGTCATTGTGTATCACCATTTACAACTTGGTAAGAAAAAAAAATATTACTTAAAATAAAAAAAGGAAGTGTCTATGTTAAAAGACCTTGAGAAAATACACCTTGATTTATACATTACAAACCAAGTTTTAAGTGTTGAATGTAAATTCTATACTTAATTATCGATAATTATACATGATTTAATAGAGTTTATTTCTTAGTATATAAAAATAAATCATATAAAGATTTATTATTACTAAGAAATAAAAAAATAAAAAAGGTTATAAGGTCATATCCATTTATAATGATCATATGGGAGAGTTTGAAAATATTTATTTGATGAAATTTGTGATTCACAATGTTATAATCATTCTTCTTCCACTCCTAGAACTCCCTAACAAAATAGTTTTTTAAATATAAAAACAAACTATAAAATAGATTAAAATAAATAACTTAAATTAATTTAAAATACCATTATATTTTTTTTCATGGTAGTTTTATACCTTAAAAAAAGATCTTGTAAGATATTTTCTTAATATGAACCAATATAAAATTTGTAAAGGTAAGAAACCTATAGTCAATTATTTTAAGGTTTTTAGAATAAAATAATATATTTTTAACACAAAAAATAACTTAGGAACCCAAAATTAGATGAATTTATTTTTATTGGGTACTCTAAATCAATTAAAACCTATAAAATTTTTAATAATAGGAATAAGATCATAAAATAATCAATTAAAATCAAATTTAATGAGAATTTTCATAAACCTTAACCCCAAATAAATTATGTTGAGGAAGACCTAGAATAGTTAATCATTAGTGCTCTACATACCTTTTAAGAATTTGAAGTTGACGAATTACCCCTCTAAAATCCATTTCTAAATGCATGGATTAAATATAAATACCATACCTTAGAGAATTTTATTGGTGATTTTCAAGACAACATTCATACTAAAAGGTTGGTTTTAAATTAGGTTGAACATATATCTTTTTTGTCAGACCTAGCACCCAAAAATATTATTGTGCTAGTAATGATGATAATTGGGTACTTGGTATGAAAAAAGACATAAAAAAATTCAAAAAGAATAATGTTTGGACACTTATTAAAAGAATTGACTACCATATTATTATTGATACTAAATGGGGTTTTAAGAATAAAATTTAAGATAAAATTAAAATTGGGAGAACCCAATTTGAACTTGTAATAAAAGAGTGTAATAAAAAATTATGTATTGATTATGGTGAGACAGTTTCACCAATTATGTGTCTTGAATCCATTAGAATCTTTTTAGAATTCACCTATCATTTAAATTATAATATTTTTTCAAATAGATGCTAACAACGTTTTCTTAAATGGTTATATTTCATAAAAAAAGTATATGTTGAGAAACCTCCGATATTAAAAGGATTTAAAATTTACAAATCATTTATTTAAGTTAACTAAGGCTCTTTATGTATTAAAACAATCCTCTTAAGCTTGGCATGATTGGTTAACCAAATATATTTTAGATAATGGATTCAAAATTGGAAAAGCTAATTGTACATTGTTTTTAAAGAGTTTTTAAATGATTTACTAGATGTTTAAATTTACTTCAATGATGTTATTTTTAGTTTAACTAAAAAATATATTTATAATATTTGTTTTTGATTTAATATTAAAACAATTCAAAAATGAGATTTATGGGTGTGTTTAAAATTTTCCTTGGTTTTAAAATCAATCAAAACAATTATGAAAATTTTCTAAGTCAAAGAAAATAAAAAAAAATAAATTTTAAGTGTTTTAGAATGGATCTTTTTAATGAAATTAGTACGCCTATAAGTACTTATTATAAGATAACATTGGATGATCCAAAAACACAATGAAAAAATGTTTATATAGGTATGATTGGGAGCCTTCTTTACTTTACCCTATCCCATCCATACATAATGTTTAGTGTTTTACATTATGCCTATTTTAAAGCTGATCCTAAAGAATATCATTTAAAATCTATCAAAAATATTTGCTAATGTTTTAATGGAATCAGAATTTTTTGTTTTTTCTATCCAAAAGATACATCTTTTGATCTTACAACTTATTAATATATCAATTTTATAAGATATCAATTAGATAGGAAATTTACAAGTGGGGCTTGTCACATACTTGGAAACTCCCTAGTCTCTTAGAGTAATAAAAACAAAATTTAGTTTCTCTTTATACAAATGAATTATATTACATAGTTGTGGGAAGTTTTTATACCCAAATTATTTAGATGAAAACACTTTACTAGATTATGGAATAACTTATGATGATAATCCCATCTGGTGTGATAATACTAGTTCCATTATATTTATAATAATCCCATTAAACACTAACACATTAAGAATATTATCCTCAGGCATTACTTTTTGAGAGATATATTTCAAAAGTGTGATATCATGCTTGAATTTATAAGAACAAATCACCAATTAATTGATATCTCCACAAAACTTCTTTTATAAAAATGTTTTAATTTTTTAAGGGAGAGATAAGTATGTCTAGATTTTAAATCTCACTTTGAAATGAGTTAGATTTAATTTTAGATTGAATTGAATTACTATCAAATATATTATTTATTTATTTTTTCAAAATTTCTATAGATTCATATCATTTGTGTTTTAATTATAAATAGAATTAAAATCAATTATATTGTAAACTATCACTTAAATTCGATAATATTAATGGTGCTATTAATTTATTAATTTAATTATTTATCCATGTTGAAATTATTTCACTCCTTTAATTTTATAATAAATTCTTTTATTTTTTTTGTTATTTAAAACTATAAGTTTATAATGAAATTCAAGGATTAACATCTTTATAGTAATTTAATATTTTCTATCTTTTATTCTTAATTTATATTTATTTTGATATAATTCTATGGTGGTTTGAGCCTCATTAAATTTTCCTTTTTTAATTATAATTGAAATTTTATACTTTTTATAATAAAAAACCTATTGGGTACTTAGTAATAATCCACCAGTCACATAATAGTCATAAAAAAAGGGGTGTTGGGTTTTCACGACTGATTACCTAGTAGTGTCACACTAGGTACTCAGTAGCAGTGATGGACATTCATAAAATACTTCCAGTGGGTTCGGGTTTTATATTTTAACACCCTCCCCCATTTTTTTAATATCTCTCTCAACCTTCCTCAATCTCCCTTGGTTCTAGAAACCCAAATATTATATATTATATATTTTTCATTATATAGGTAGGGTTTCCTATTATATATTCCTATAATCTTCCTTTTTTTCTATCTTTTTTCATCATTTTTTGATTTCTCCTTATTCTTTGCACTATAAACCCTATTTCATCTATTGTTTATTGAATCCACAATTTTATCACATCTATATATTTAATTTACTCCCATGTGACCTTGAAAATCCTATAAAATAAAAGAGAAATCCCAAGACTTATCTAATTAACCATGCATTGTCAAAAATCAACAACATATAGATTTATAAAAACATTATTCTGGGAAGAATCATAGATTTTTATTGGCTCAAGAGTACTCATTTTCAAATATGGTGGGTGATTATGTTCCAAAAATGGAATTCTATCTTTAAAACATCATTGAGGGATGTTATTTCTCCCACTTATGTTTGAAAATTATATTATAACCTTCTCATTGACCATGAGGATGAATTTGGAACTATCAAAACTACTATAAATGGTTTATCCTATAATTTTATATCTAAAAATAATATATAGTATATTTTTATCTCTCACCCTAACTCATACTATTTAACCTAAGGTGAATTCCCTCAAGATCCCTATTTAAATCTCATTTAATTTCTTAAAATTCATTTTATGGAAAGTGATTTTACCTTGGTTAAAATGAATTTTTTCTTGATTATCACATTTTTGAAAGGACCATTCAATATTTTATCACCCCTCATTTAGGTTATCATGATACAATTAATTATATTTACATATATGTGCTATTTTCATTACAAAATATATCTATTTTGATCTTATATGATTTGTTTTTTGATCCATAAACTACACTATTTCTAATACTCACCTATATAAGGAATTACCCTTTGGTCATTTTATCTCAGATATTATTCATCATTTCTAGGTGAACATTAAGGGTTCTGTTATTGAAATTATATCAAGAGAAAACCATATAAATAGACTCTTCCTATAATGTATGTTTATTCATTAGAATACATTTCATTAAGAATAAGGTAAATACCTCCTATATAAAAGGGTGTTTATAAATTTTATATTCCCCCAAAAATAGTTAAAGTGTATCCCTTTGATGAATGAGAATAGGAATAAACTGAAGAGGAAACAAAAAAAGAAGCTAAATAAGAAGAACAAGTGGAAGGCAATGAAGAAGCTGGAGATGAAGGGCCCGAGGAGAATTAAGAGGAGGAAGAATACCTAAAAGAAGAAGTTACTGAGGAAGGATACATAGGAGGACACAAAAATCATTATATAACATCACCTAAGTTTAAAGTATTCATTTATGACATGAAACTTTTAGAGAATATATTAACTAATGTCTAAATAATTTTGAGACCTTACCAGATCAATTTATTACTCATTTTTGTACCTCAAAGGATCAGTATATAACCTATATAGAGAGGGAAGTTAAGGAGTATCATGATTGGATAGAGTATTTGTGCAAGGATACTTGGTGCTTTTTCACTCTATAAAGCATGATACCTCTAAGATATAAGGATTCTTTCAAAATGATCATAGCTCTTAGATATTTTCTATAGAGTTTCTATTGTTTATCTTTATTGATATTCTACTTTTATGCATGGAAATAACATTTCTGTTGGCCAGAGTATGGAACTTAAGAGGGGGGTGAATTGAGTTCCTATAAAAATTTCTATTTTAAAATATTTATTAAGAGTCCCCAATTTAAAAACTAAACAGGCTAGTTAACCAAAGTAATAGATTTATAATAGCTTTGATTGTTCAATTAATTCATAAAAGGAAAGATTAATTATCTGTTATAGAAATTTGAAATATTGATATAACTTTTGAAAGTAATTTACTAAATCAAAAATATTTATAAACACTATATAATATTAACTATAAAAAAAGTAAAGTTTTTTGGTTTGAATAAACAAAGACAGACAAGAAAATAAAAATTTAACACAACAGATAAAAACAAGAGGTTCAGTCTCAAGCAGAGGCCTAGTCCTCTCTACTTGGTGATCACCTGCCACCAAGAATTTTATATTAATAAACTTGATCAACACCCTAGATCGGGGTTCACAATAGCACACAAGTTTTTCCAGGTCAACAAGACCTTTACCACAGTTTTACATTGGAAACAAAATACAACCAGGTCACAGAAAGACCTCTTCCATAGTTATACATGGTAGTAAAATGGTATAGAAAGATGAGTGAGTGAGGATATCTTGTATCCTATATCTTATCTCAAAAGATAGTGTTTGATTGTGATACAGATACACATACTGCTCGAAATGTAGTAAAAGTACACAATAGAGAAGAAATAATGAGAAACTGTTTAGAATGCTCTAAGTGATGTGATTGATGCTTCCAGACTTCTTGGATGTATCAGATATGAATCTTGAGTCCACTTCTGGAAATAGACACCAAAATAGAGTTTCGTTGATGCTCCATGTTCTAGTTTCTAGTGAGATTCTTCTTATAGATTCACTGTTTTGTTTTGTTTCTATAAGGATGTTCACACTTTTTGGTTCATAGAAAATTATTTCCTATTCAAATCTAGCAAGATTGACGTGTATATTTTCTCTCTTTCTTGGTATTGTGTGTCACACCACATATCAATCTACTTGCACACCACCTTTTATTTGATCTCTAGTGTTTTTCTTTTGGCTGATAGGGAGCATGATCTTCATCACGTAAAGGTACTTCATACCTAGTACTGCCTACTTAAAAGGGTACAAAAGATCATTAATAATATCAGTATCATTAAATAACTCAAATATAATCATTAGTAATATTTTTTTAAATAATAAATGAAGAAATGGCTAAGTCTGGAACGGTGTCATATGAGAGTAGTGACTTAGAAGTGGTGAATCATCCTTTGTATCTGAATTATGTATCAATAACGGTGTATTGTTCTTTGAAAAAATTTTGTACTGGTGTCATAAGAATGATGTCAGGTCCTTTGTGAGAATTCTGGACTGGTGTCATAAGATCAGTGTCTGGTCCTGTGCGAGAATTCTAGACCGGTGTCATAAGAATGATGTATGGTCCTTTTCAAGAATTATGAACTGGTATGAATGGTGTCTTTACCTTTGTGAAAATTCTAGACCGGTAGATCAAAACAACGGTGTCTCATACTTTATTGAATTTCAGACTAAGCGGTGTCACTGCAATGCTAACTCATACTTTGCTGATTTTACGATTGAACGGTGAGATCGGTGACTGTGAGGTCAATGACTGGTGACTGTGAGTCCACTTAGTGGTGATTAATACTTAGTAAAATATTTTCAACCTGTATTATGAAATAATACTTAACATAATAGATTAATATTATACATAAACATAATGAATTATAATGACACAAGATTAAACATGATTTGTGAGCATAAAAACTAGAGGAGTCCAACAATCTCCCCCATTTTGATGATAAAAAATCATGGAATTTATAGACCATACATAATGATCACATTAAAGGATAAATATTTTTCTTAACATATTGAAAAGATTATGTTAAATCAAGACATAAACAGATATTAATTAAATTTATCATAGAAATAATAATATCAGAGAAATACATTATAGTACCAAAGAATATATATGAAATATTAGAGCTCGTAATCATATGTTATATCAGAGCTTCATATAGTAGAGAATATGAATACCATAAAGAGTGTTAAGTGAGTTAAATTCCATCTTTAAGTTCTCCCCATTTTGGGATTATCAAAAAGAAAACAGAAATGAAAATTAAGAATAAGAAAAAAAGGTCTTCAACAAGTGAATAAAAGAGTGAGAACATTTCATTGAATACATCAATATAGTACAATTACAAAAAATTACATCATAGCCCTATCAAAAATCATCCAATCACTTTGTCTCTAATTCCACTAACTCTTTTCCCTTATGAGATATTTCAAGTGTAGAAGCAGTAGGTGAAAGAGTGGTAGGTATAGAAGGGAAAAAGCTAGTAGATCTTGAAGGTAGAGGCATCCCTTAAAAAAATAAAAGGTACAAGGATTGTTCTAGAGAAAGAATGAGGTAAAGGATGCTCAGTAATTAATGGTATGATCTATCTCATAGCTTGAGTAGGCGCCATGGTTATAGGTGAAAAAGAACTATAGGTAGGGAGAATTAGGCCAGGTCTCAGAGGGTCAGCTACTGGAGCAATAATTATTGTGCTGTTATGATGCATATATGTCTTGAGTAGATTAATAAAATCTCTAATTACTTCACCACCATATTCCACAGCCTTCTCAAAATCATCCTTGATTTCTATGAACTTATCAAGGTTAGGAGTAAATTACATCAACTGTTTGATTTGCTCCTTGAAATATTGAGTCATTGGTGGTAGCTTCAAATTCTCCACTAAATACTTGAAATGATTTGTTAGCTGGTTCTTGGTATATATCCTCTTAAAATAGTAATCCACTTTTTGGAAGATTTCTTCTTGAGCACTAGTGGTAGTTTTGGTGTAAGATCTAACCATGTCATGCACATGATCATTGTGATTTTGAATCTTACGAAGGATTTCCCGATCAGAACCACAAATCAAAGCTTGAAGCTCTTCTCTAATTACTGATATGATCAAATAACTATCCAAAGGCTGAGTGGTATATGCATAATTTGATTGAGATAGAGCATCTGAAGTGAAGGTATTAAGCCTTTTAATAACAATATCTAAATATCCTTTATATTCATCTGCCAGTCGATTGATTTTAGACACAAGCCCACACATTTCATTGAATAATTTAGTGTTTTTCTTGACCAATTATTCAAACACTAAAATAAAATAAGGTTAATATGAGATAAAAACTTTCCTAAGATCATGTTATCATCATCCTCACTTATACTAGCAACCATAGCTAGAGCAGGACCAACTTGCAAGTCCTTCCTCATCTCCCCAACCAATGATTTTAAGGACTTCAAATCACCATTTAGCTTTTTATTTTCAAGCCTCGCCTCTTGTATTTCATGAAGAATTTTGGGTTGAGTTTTCCATATTAACTTTTATAGAAGCATTCCAACATCCCTTTTACTAAGGTTAGTCATAGGAGCAGGTTGTGACTTCATAATATTTCCAATACCAAATAACATATTTCCACCAAAATCCTTTAAATATTCATGACTCACATAGTTTGGGGTTGTTTGAGAAGGAGAAGGAATAGGTACTAGATCTTGAATAGAAACTAATTCTTTAGATGTGATGGGTTTGAGTTGAAACACTGTCGAAAGGTCTATTTTCTTATCTAAGGATCTTTGAGAGACACTAACATCAAATGAACTTCGGAACTTGTACTAGGAATCAAATAAATTTGGATCAAGATGATTTGGAACTTTAATACTCTCTAAACTCAGGGTTTTCTCCCCCTCACCAGATGGTTCCCTTAGAGAATTAAGTGACTTTACACATCCTCTACTATCTTTTGATACATTTCAGTCTCAACTACATTTCCTTCTAATTGAACATCCTGTTCAATACCTTTTTTCACCAGGTAAATAGACTTCTCTTTCATTTCATTTATCATGATTAGATCCATTACCCTCACTCAACTCTTTTTACTTATTCTTTTTTCTTCTATTAGATTATTCAGATTCATCTACAACGTCTTCTCATTCTATAATTTCTCATTCTACCTGTTTCTCATTCTTAACATTTTCTTCCAAAATAGCTTCTTCATAATTAGAAACTTCACCCATAGCTGCATTTTCTTCAATTTTATCACCATCACCTTTATTGAATTATCTATTTGAAACATTATATTTTTCAACATCAACTTCCATTTCCTCATCTAAATATTCCACTTCTTATCTGGTTCTAAATCAGGGTCAGTGATATCCTTGGGTCTCAAGGGATGTTCAACAGGATTAAAATCCTTATAAAATTTTTCATTGTCTTCAACCCAAGTCCTTTTCCATGGATTCAAACTGACTTTCATTCTCCTACATATATCCTTAGACAAACAGAACTCCAAATCCTCAATAGTTTCCTTATTCTTCCCCACTAATCCTTTCACTTGCAACATTACAGAGATGAACCTTTAATAGAATATGGAAGTGGATTTGGAGGAGGTTTTGATCACATCACACATATGGAGGACAAGATATTCACACAAATTTATCTTATGATCATTTCTCAAGATATGTAATAAGAAAACATATTGATATTTCAAGGTATCAAAATCACCATTCCTTGGACATATAAGGTTTTTAATGAACTTGAATATCAATCTGGTTTCTCCTTCCAACTCAGCAGTAATAGGTCTTATCCTCTTTCCATCTCCTGTTAAATCACCCAAAGCCTCTTCTAGGCTAAAAATACCACTTGGAGGTGGATTACCTCCTTTATGATCCTCAAAGACACCTCCATAAGGTTCTTTTAAAAAATCATCCCACATCCTTGAATAAAAAGAAAATCTTTGTCCATTTACCCAACTCCTGACCATAAAATCATCTTTGGAATTAAACAAAAACTCAACATATTGATAAAAATCAAAAACAAGTTTTGGGTATAAGAGACTCTTATCATTAGTAAACCATTCTATCCATCCTTTCTCTTACAAAAATCTAAGAACAATTGACTTACTCAAAAGAATACATATTTCACACACTTCCTTTTTCGGTACGATTACAAGATTAGTGAGACCAGGGTTCAATGGTTTCTTTGGCATTTTGATCAGAGCCTTTTTCAATCTCTTTGATGATTGGAATTTCTCTAGGGTCGAAGAAGATAGAAACTTCAATCTCACCATTCCCAACATGTATAGAGGGTTTTAATAAGAACAAGGAGTTTTATAGATAGGGAGAGGGTGAGATTTGGTTTCAGGAGTTCAAGATCAAGAGTGAAGTGAGAAGTGATATAGAGTGACCGGTTTTTATCATTTAGGGATTTGAAAGTCATAAATCGAAATATTAATCTAAAAATGAAATAAAATAACTAAAACAATGATGTAGGAATTATTACTAAGTATAAAATGGTGAGTCAGTACAACATGCTATCAACAGTGTCATCACAACAGTGTCACATCAAATGGTGAGACATCAACTAGTGAGACCGCAAACGATGAGAAAACAACCAATGAGACAAAATTTGGTGATACATCAAACAGTTACTCAAAGTTGATTATACCTAATTCATGTATGATATAGCTCATTATTTTATAATTTAGAGGCTTATTGAAAATATTGACAAGCTAATGTTCTGTGCCAATGAAATCTAAAGTAATATCAATTTATTGATAATGGTCTCTCAAAAAGTGATGTCTTATATCAATATGTTTTGTTCTTGAATGAGAAACTGGATTATTATAGATGTTAATAGCACTTGGGTTATCACAGTTTATAGGGAAATATCTAAATTGATATCCATAATCTAGAAAAGTGTGTTTCATCCACACAATCTGAGCACAATAACTACCAGAAGCTATGTATCTAGCTTCAAAAGTAGATAATTCAACCAAATTTTTATTTTCACTACACCATGATACTAGAGACTTTCCCAAAAAGCAACATGTTCTAGAGGTGCTTTTTCTATCTAAATTAAAACCTCCAAAATCATCATCAGAATAACCAACTAAGTCAAATGATTGTCCTCTAGGATAGAACAATCCTAAGTTGGTAGTATGTTCGAGGTATTTGAAAATTATTTTAACAATAATAAGATGTGACTCTTTAGTATTTTCTTGAAAATGAGCACACATACACACAATAAACATAATATCAAGCCAGATAGCAGTCAAGTAGAGAAGAATTCCAATCATACCTCTATAACTAGTTTGATCAACTGATTTTCTATTTTCATCAAGATCCAATTTATAGGTGGTACTCATTGGAGTATGATTACTTTTAGTGCTATCAAGAAAAAAAGTTATAGAAGATATTTTGTATATTTAATTTGATTATAAATATTACCTTCTTTATTTTGAAAATTTTTAAATCCAAGAACATATTTGAGTTCTCCCATTAAACTCATTTCAAATTCATTTTTCATCATTTCTGAAAAATCAACACATAAAGAATTTTTAGAATATCCAAAAAAATATCATCAACATAGATTTGAACAAATAAAAAATCTTTAGAAATTATTTTTATAAAGAGATTAGGATCAAATATACCTTTTGTAAAACCTTTATAAATAAGAAAAGTACTTATTCTATCATACAAAGCTCTTGGAGCCTGTTTTAAACCATATAAAGCCTTTTTTAACTTAAAAACATGATTTAAAAAATGAGGGATTGTAAAACTAGGGGGCTGTTAAACAAAAACATACTCAACTATATAACCATTTAAGAATACACTCTTGAAATCCATTTGATAAATTTTGAAATTTATATGAGCTGTGTATACTAGTAAGATTCTAGTGGCTTCAAGTATAGTAACCGGTGAAAATATTTCTTCATACTCAATACCTTCTTCTTAACTATATCTTTGTGCAATCAATCTAGCCTTATTTCCTACTATGGCTCCATCTTCATACAATTTATTTCTAAACACCCTCTTAGTGCCTATGGTAAATATGTATTTAGTTCTATCCAATAGTTTCCAAAATTTATTCCTTTAAAATCAATTAAACTCTTCTTGTATATCCATCACCCAAAATTAACCATTGATTGAGTTATTAATATTTTTAGGTTCAAGATGTGACAAGAAGGCTTGATGTTCAACCTAGTTCCTAAGAGAAGATCTAGTATGTGTTCCTTTATCTAAGTATCCAAATACAACATCTAAGGGATGGTTTTTAAGAGTTATAATAGGTCTATAAAAATAAGGGCTAGTTATTTCAGGTTCATTTGTAGGTTCGAGTTCACTATGATTAGAGTCTAGAGATTTTCTAGAGCTGAAGGATTTAACAGATTACTTAACAGATGAATTAGGGGGTCTATCATTTATTTCTAGATTGGAAAGATCATTGTCAATATTTTTAAGAGGGGTTTTAGGTTCATGTGGATCTGTTTCATAAAATTTGACATGCATAGATTATTCCACACATTTGGTTCTTTTATTAAAAACTCTATAGGCTTTACTAGAGGTTGATTAACCTAAGAAAATTCCTTCATCACTTTTGGATGCAAAATTTTCAAGATTATCCTTAGTGTTAAGAATATAGACTTTTCAACTAAAGACATTTAAGTAAATAACATTGGGTTTTCTATTGTTTTACAACTCATAGGGAGTTTTTTAAGAATTAGTCTTATTAAGACTCTATTAATTATATAACAAGCTATATTGATAGATTCAACCTAAAAATAAACAGGTAATTAATACTCATTAAGCATTGTCCAAGATATTTATTGTAAGGTTTTATTTATTCTTTCAATAACTCCATTCTTATAGGGTTTCCTAGGATCAAAGAATTTTTGACTATAGCCATTTTGTGAAAAAAATTCAAACTCTTAATTTTCAAACTCACGACCATGTTCACTTCTTAAGGTTTTTATTTTAATACCACTTAGGTTCTCTACAAATCTAGAATACTTGGTGAAGTAAGAACAAACTTCACTCTTGTGAGCTAAGAATAAGGTACAAGTATACCTAGAGAATTCATCTACAACAACATAGGCATAGTGCTTCCCATTAAGACTTGAAACTATATATGGTCCAAAAAAATCCATGCGAACCAAATCAAGAGGTTGAGAAGTTGAAACTTATTTATTTGGTTTTAAAGATATTTTATACTATTTTTCATTTTAATAAGGATTGCAGACTTTATTCTTTGGAAACTCAAGCTTAGGTAGGTCTTGGACTAAACCTTTTATGGTAATATTTCTAAGTGAGTCAGTGTTATAGTGGGCTAATCTCATATTCCAAAGATTTTACTCTTTATAAAAAACACTTAATCAAGAAACATTTTGAGAAACTAAATAATCCAAGTTTATTGCATAAACATTATCATTTATAAAAGCAGTAAATACCAACTCATTTTTAGAATTAAACACATTATATGCATTGTTTTTAAATTTAACATGAAATCCATCATTACATAACTGATAGATGCTAAGAAAATTGTATTTTAAACCATCAAAAAAATAACTTTGGAAATTAAAATTAAAATAGTGTTACCTATTTGGCCAAGGCCAATTGTTTTTCCTTTAGCATTGTCACAAAATGTGACATTCCCACCATCAATATTTATAAGATTATTGAATCATGAATAGAACCCTTTCATGTGTCTTGAAAATCCACTGTCCAAGTACCATAAGAACTTACATGATCTATTCAAGCATGTTTCCTACAAATACAAATCAAACAAGAAAAAATTTTGGTACCAAATTTTATTAGGTCCAGTAATATTTGTAATTAATGATTTGGGAACCCATACTTGTTTCATGGGTTTCCTATAAATCATTTTTAGAGTATTGAAAAAATAAACTCTATTTGGTCCAAAAAAACTTGAAATAGTAGCATATGTTTCAGCACTGGAACTTTCAGTAAATTTACAGAATTAGGCATAAAAATTGATTTTCCAGATTTGGATACAAAATTATTTTTAACAAAGTTTCTTTTATCAGGTTGATAGCCAATACCAGTAGTATATTTTGGTGCAACCTATTTACCAAGAATTTGAGTTAAAGTATCTTTACCATTTGTCAATTTCTCTAAATCCTTCTTTAATTACTCATTAGATAGTTTGAGTTCATTATTCTCTTTAAACAATTGAGCATTTTTCCCTTTCTCTATAGTAAGATCAGATTTAATATTATAGGTGAGATCTTTTTGTTTATTTAAAACTTTATATTTATCTTTTAATTCATTGAATGTGTCCTCAAGAATTTTATAGTACTCAAATATTTCCTCATTGGTCATGTTTTCATAATTATATTCATCTCCAGAATAGTATGAATTTTTGTACAGGAGATTCAAAGGTTACCTTAAAAGTGTTTTTCATGAATCACATGTTATCTTTGTGACATTTCTCATCATGTGAAGGCTCCAACTCACTAGATCTATCCTCAAAATAAGTCTAGGTGGCCTTCATTGCCTTCTTATTCCTTTTATCCCTGTCACCATATTTCTTCTTATACTTTAACTTAGGATAGTCATCCTTTACATGTCCTCTTCTCTTACATTCATAACATACTATCTAATTTGATTTATCACATCTCTTCCATTCCTCTTTCCAGTTGCCCTTATTTTCATATTTTACTTTGTATCTGGGATTCCTAAATAACTTCTTATTTTTTGTAAATTTTTAAACCTTATGGATAATTTATCCACTTCCTCATAACTATTAGATGATGATTCTTCATTGCTTGAACTGTTCGATTGATTTTTTTCCTTCTCGTTTTCTTTGTGTTTAGAAGCAGTGGTATTGAAAGCCACTGACTTTTTTCTTTGGTTCAACATAATCCTCTTTATTACACTTTAATTCTTCCTTTCACATAATTATATTTCCAATCATATCCTTTACTGAAAACTTATTAATATCATAGGATTATTTAATCGACACTGAGGTTCCTCTCAATCTATCTAGTAGACATCTGAGAATTCGCATGATTTTTTCCTTAGCAGTAACATCCTTTCCCATTGAGATTATAGTGTTTAAAAGTTAATTAAACCTAAGATACATGTTAGCGACAGGTTCATCAAGATTCATTTTGAAGTTATAATATTTAATATTATATGTTTTTAGTCTTATTTCCTTAACATTAGTGGTTCCTTAATGTGAAATAGCTAAGGTATCCCAAATTTCATCGGCTGTTTTACATGCAGAAATACAATTGAATTATTCATCTCCTAAAGTATAGAATAAAAATATAGATGTATATTTTCAATTACAGGAGGGGGGGGGTGGATGCATTTTAGGTTAAAAAACTTTCATTTTTATCCTTTAGAAAATCTATGTTTAAGAATGTTTAACAAGATGAATTCAAAAACCCTATTCAGTTCTTAACTAAGAAACTAACTTTATTAGGATCCAGAAATATGGATCCAATAAAGAAACTTAAGAAAAGTTTAATTATGGAAAGATTATACCTTAAAGCATATATAATATTATTTATCAGAGTATACATGTATAAGAAATTTATACTTTATTTCTTTAACAAAATTGTTGTGGAAATAAAAACTTGTAAAAAAAGAATAAGTAAAAGAAATATTTTAAATTAAAGAGAAGGGTATCAAAAAAACTTGGATAAAGGTCCCTTGATTTATAATTTCAAGAAATGTTGTCTTACCTACACTAGGGTATTCCCTTGATATGAGGATCAGAATCTATCTTACTATCCCCATAAGCCCCCAAACTTTAAGGTAGTCGACACCTTTGTCTTCCTATCCCCAGAATCCCTATAACTTTAAGGTAGTAGGAACCTCTATCTTCCTATACCTAGAAGTCATCAAACTTTAAGGTAGTCAGAACCTCTATCTTCCTATCCCCATAATCCCTTGATTGATCAAAAAATCAGTATCACACTAGGCATACTAAACAAGTTGTTCACAGCTTGAACAAGTTGTTAACAACATTCACATAAGGCATGAGAGTCTCTCTTTCTAGAAATCACTTCACAACATCAAAAACTTATAATCTATAGATGTTTCAAAGTTGTTTCAACATGTGTCTAAATATTCAAAATTGTTGGGGTATTTATAGTCAAAGGTTCCAATGGTCAACTCCTCTAACAATAATATTTTTCCTTGAATTTCGGAGGGACCTGGATATGTGTCACTCAACCAACGGTTAGTTAAAAACAGATTGTACAAAAATTATTTACATGTAAGAAAACTTGGGAAATATTATCATTCTTAAGAAACAATATTATCTAAGGAAAAAAATAACATGTTTAAGAAACTTAAGTATAATAGGATCCAATAAACTAAAATATTACTTTAAGGAAATGAGGTAACTATATGAAAATATTTAATTGGATTCTTAAGGAATTGAGAATTGGAGTCTAAAAATATGAATAATCATATTCTAAAATAATAGATATTCAGAGTCTAAATTCTGAGGTATCCGGAATCTGATTTATAAGTATTTTAGAGTCTGATAAAATGAGATTTTGAAGTATAATTTCTAGTTAATTCAGAGTCTAATTTTCAGAGAATTTAAATTCTTATTTTCAAAGAATTTGGAGTCTTATTTTTAGAGAATTCAGAGTCTGATACTTAGATAATTTGGATTCTTATTTTCAGAGAATTAAGAGTCTGATTTTTAGAGAATTTAGATTCACAATTCTGTTGGAATCAGATTCTAAGAAACTATAAGGCTTTAAGTTAGTTAAGGATCTAGTTTTTTGACTTAAGAAAAAGATAGTTAGACATGGTTTGATAAGACACTAAATAAGAAAATTAAAACCAAGGGTAAGGATAAAAATTTTCTTATAGAAATAAAATTTTCTTGAAGAAAATAATTCTTAGAGAAATATAACTTTCCTTAAGAAATATGTTTGTGATTTTCAAAACATAAAGGAATGGAAAATTCATAAAGATACTTATTGACTTAACAATCTCCCCCATTTTGGAAAGCACAAACAACTTTTCATAAAAATAATATAAGGAACAAGGTTTTAACTTTTTGAACTTTAAAAGAAATACTTATCTCCCTTTATTTATGCCCCATAAGGAATAAAACCAACTCTCCCTTATGTTTTGAAATCCCTAAGAATCGTATTATTGTCTTTCTTAGAGAAGTTACTTCTTCCTTTCTTAAAAAAATATTCTTTAAGTAATCTCCCCCTTACTTAGACATATTATTTCTTAATATTCTTTTGGATCATTATTTTATCACCTTTGTTATTTTTAAAAAGGAATGGAAGGAAAGAAAAAAATTTTCCTGAAAGATTAGGAATATACAAGACAAAAACAATGGAAATATAAAAAAAATTCATTATGATGAGAGAAAAAATTTGTTACAAGAAAAATAAAAAAAGATCATAGTTTTAAGAAAATCATTCATCCTTCTTATTCTCCTTTTCCATTAACTTTATCAAGGCTGCCTTTATCTTCTTCAAATCTTCATGATCATCCTCAAACTTTTTGAGCAGAATATCCTGATCCTAATTTTTCTTTTCAAGAAAGTTGATTCTTTCTTCTTGAGAATTAAGAATTTAAGCTTGAGAATTTACCACCTCTTCTTTATCTTTGAAATTTTCTTCCATATCTTCCCTGAGTTATCTTTACCTTTTCAAATTGAGAGAAACTGAATTCAGCTTCCCATTCAGGTCATTATCCTCTTGGATCTGGGTAACTTTCTCTTGATTTAGATTTTCTGAAAGACTTGTTGAAAAGTTCTTGATCGTGTCATATGACTTGTTAAAAGAATATTTAATTAAATCACTGAAATAATCAAATATTTTAAGTTCATCTATCACTAACTTGGACCATTTGGTTATTTCTTTTTGTGATCTTCTATGATCATACTAACCAATATTAAAAGGATTGAACTCATATTTAATCTTAACAAACTTTTCCATGAGAATGCTTGTCGAATTTGAATTCTGATTGACAGTTTTCTAAAGAAAATGACATCTCAAATCAATGCCTAGAAATAAGGGAATAGTATTAACAAGATTCTTTAAGGACTGAACAACAAAATCTTTTCCTAAGGAAGATGAGGATTCTAAAGCAGACTCTCTTGTTGGTGAGGGAAGTTTATCTTTCTCTTCTGCTTTCCTACTAGATGTTCCAACAACATATTTCTTAGATTTTACAACCAAAAATATCTATTTAAAATAAACTAACACTTACTTTCATTTCTCAACTATATATATTTCTTTCTCAACTTTGAAAGTCTCATGATCACTATCAGAAACTTGAATTATTCTATCATCATCAACTTCTTTATCAGCACCATCCTCAACATCATCAGGATGAATAAAATCATGATTGCTACTTTCATCATATAAAGGTTTATCAACCTCATCCTAAGCATCATAATCTCTCCCTTCTAAGATCATCTTAGTTGATTCAACTTGGGAAGTTCTGATAGATAACTTGTCAGAAGGAATTTCCTTCTCCTAATATTATTCCACCATTTTGATTGTATATTCACTTTCCTATTCCTATTCTTCTTCTTATTATTGATGAACTAATTATTCTTCAATAATGGGTTCTAGAATTGAAACTTTCATTCCCAGAGTTTCTATTAGAACTAATTGTTGTAAGAAAGATCTTGGTACCAAGATTTGTTCGGATGATTTCTCAGTATCTTTAAGTAAAGCTTGAAAAATATATACTTCTAAAATTTTATTCTTTAACTTTTTCTCTTTTTATTTCATCTCAAGATCTTCAACTACTTGTATTTTTAAGGCCTTGGCCTCTACAGGATCTAATCCAAACATTGTATCTCCTTTCTTCTTTTTCTTATTATGCTCTCTACACTTGGCTACTACTTAATTAGAAAATGTATTTTTCTTTTTAGGCTTTGGTGGAGTAGATACTAACTCTGGAACTGGTAATTTTTCTTGAGGTTCTGGTTCTTTTATTTTCTTAGGGGTTTTCTTAGAGGTTTCTCTTACTTCATATTTCTTGATGATAGCTTGAACATCACTATCAGGAAGATCATAGAACTCTCTTGACTTAAAACAGAAACCAATTTTATCCTTCTCAAAGTATCACCACTCAAAAAAATTATCTTAAAAACATTGGGTTTTGAGATGAAAGTAATTTTGAAATATTTTAGGCAAAGGAAAATAATATTTGATAGGATTTCTGGGTACATAATGATCTAAAAATTGAGGGTACCATTCTTGATATTACTGATGGTTAGAAGGATGTACTTGATGAGGTTTATATTCCTTATATTCACTAAGAAATCCCTCATAAAGATATCACATTTCTTAAGGGAATCCTTATCTCCCTTTCTCAGAATGATAAATCCTTGCATCCATAGGGATAACAATATAAAATTGGTTGAAATATTATTTATCTTTAGTGAATTAACTCCATTAAGTCCAAGGCACTCAATTTCGTTAACCTTCTCAAAACTACATTCCTTGTCTAGTAACTTGTGAGAGAAAAAGATATCCTCTCCTTCATAAGGTATATCCAATATAATAGTAGCCTTGTTTAAAGATAAAGAATAAGTCTTCCCTTTGATATTGAAATAAAAACATCATCTTCCTCCTTGTTTATAAAAACTAATTGAATAATAGAATTCTAAAAGGAGGTTAGGATAAACCAGATCTTGATTATTTGGATCAGCAACACAAAAAATTTACCATCCATTATTCTTAATGATTTTTGAAATCAAAGAATCATACTTGAGAAAGAAATTTTGGTCCACCAACATTTCTTGGTAAATTAAACAATCATTGAATTCATTGTTTGAGGCCATAATATTTTGTGAGGAAACTTTAAGAGACATTTTAAATGTAATGAAACTGAGAAAATTGAACGGTTGATTTGAAGAGCGATAGATCTTCAATGCAAAAAAACTGGAATAACCAATATGGGATGTGAATATGGGGCCTTTATATATGCTTTGTGAAAACAGTTTGTTTTCGCAAATCAATTTAATGATTGAGATTCACTTGATCTGATCTGACGGTTGATATCAATTCCGAAGAAGGATTTGAAGGTTCTGATCTTTTGAGGTTTTAAAGAAAAATCAGATTTAAGGAAAGTGAATCTGATAAAGTTTTCTTAAAACAAGATATAAATAAAAACAATTAAAAAAATGAAATTAAGAAGATTTATTTAAGGAAAAATGACTTCCAGATTGATTATAAAGAATTTTTAGTATTGATAAGGTTCTTCTTATAAACTTTAAGTTCTGAAAATTTTTATTAAGGAAAGAAAATTTTAGGTTTTGAAAAAAAAAATTATTAAGGAAAGAAAATTTTTAGGTTCCAAAAAATTTTATTAATGAAATAAAATTTTTAGGTTTCGAAGAAGAAAAAATTTCAGTTTTCGAAAAAGAAAAATTTTAGGTTCAAAAAATTTTGGATTCTAGAAACAAATAAGAAGGGGAAGATATAAAAGAATAAATATATGTACTCCCCTTATGAAAAGGAGTATTTTAATGATAGGAGATAGTTTTAACAAAACGTGAATATGGATAATTACCTTACAGTTATCATTCCTAACTTTTTTTATTGAATTAAAATCTATCATAGGGTAAAGATTTTGTAATTATCTCAGTAAGTTGATCTTGCGTTCTAATAAATTGAATAACGATATCTCCTTTAAGTGTGTGATCCCTAAGAAAGTGATACCTAATATCTATGTTCTTTTCATGAGAGTGATTTGCAGGATTTTTTATTAGGGAAATGGAACTAATATTATCACACATTTTCTATGTTTTGGTAAAAATCATGCCATAGTCTGTGAGTGTGTGTTGCATCCACAACACTTGTGCACAACAACTTCTAGGTGCTACATATTCAACTTTAACAGTGGGAATTGCTATTGATTATTTATTTTTGCATGACCAATAAACTAATGAATCTCCCAAGAAATGACAAGTTCTGGATATACTTTTCCCATCCATTCTACAACCACCAAAATCAGTATCTTATTTTTTTTTAAAAAATAATTTACAGAAGAATGGAAAAGTACTAAGTCCATGGTTCCCTTTAAAAATCAAAAAATTCATTTCACTGCTTTTAAATGAGACTACTTTGGATTATATTGATATTTTGAACATAAGAATACTGAAAACATTAAGTTTGGATGACTAGATATTAAGTATAATAAACTTCCTATCATACCTCTAAAAGATGTTTGATACTGGTTTCCCAGCTTCATCAGGATCAAGATAATTTGATGTTCCAATTAGAGTACTTATACTTTTATCATTGTCATATCCATACTTCTTAAGAATATATTTAATATACTTATGTTGAGATATATTAGTTCTTTCTGTTTTTTGAGAAATTTGAAAACCAAGGACTAATGTTAACTCACACATCATACTCATTTCAAACTCAGATTTCATGAGATTTGCAAATAAATTAGTTAAGGATTGCTGAGTTGATCCAACTATAAAGTCATCAACTTAAATTTGAACAATAAAAATAGTTTTCTTATCTTTATTTATAAAAATAGTTGGTTCAGCAGTTCCCTTAACATAATTGTTTTGTAACAAAAATCCTATAATTCTATTATACTAGGATATAGGGGCTTGTTTAAGTCCATATAAATCTTTGGTAAGTTTAAAAATATGTTCAGGATGTTTTGTGTTTTCAAAAACAGGAGGTTTTTCAACATAAACTTCCCCTTGAACAAATTCATTAAGGAAAAAACATTTCACATCCATTTGAAAAAGTTTTAAATTAAAGAATTCTGCAAAATATAATAGAATATGAATAAATTCAAGTCTAGATACTATAGAATAGGTTTCTTTATAGTCTATTCTTTATTGTTGATTATAGAATTAATGACTAATCTTGATTTATTTCTTACAATGATTCCATTTTTATCACATTTATTTATGAAGAACCATTTTATTCTAATTAAAAAAGTTTCTTTAGGTCATTCAACTAAGGTCCATAATTTGTTCCTTTTGAATTCATTTAGTTCATCATTCATATATTTAATCCAATCATCATCACCTAAATCTTCATTAGTACTTTTAGGTTATAATTTGGAAAGAAATTATAGATGTTCTACTTTATTTATTAAATTAATTCTATCTCTTATAGGTTGATTTACGTCACCAATGATACTATCACTAGGATGATTCTTAAGAAACAACTGGTTTGGGTTTTGTAAAACCTATTCATCAACATAAGGTAAAATATATTCTGGGGTAAATACTTCAAAAAAATTTTATTGGGTATTTTCCTTATTATAAGAATATTCTATCAAATGTTGATAATAAATTTTTGAAAACACATATGAAGATGTAGGTTGGGGTTTTTTGAAAACAAATGGATCAATTTCATCAAATTTAACATGTACTATTTCTTCAACAGTACAATAATTTTTGTTAAAAACTCTATAAGTCTTAGAAGTAGTGGAGTATCCTAAGAAAATTACTTCATTATATTTGGGTGAGAATTTATGTAAGTTATCTTTAGTATTCAAGATGAATACTTTGCATCCAAATACTTTGAAGTAAGAAACTCTAGGATTTCGACCAGTCCACAATTCATAAGGTGTTTTATTAAGAAAATGTCTGATTAAAACTTGATTTATAGTATAATAAGTATTACTTATAGATTCCACCCAAAAATGTTTAGAAATAGAATATTCACTCAATATGGTTTTCATTATCTCTTAAAGAATTCGATTTCTTCTTTCAACAACACCATTTTTTGAGGAGTTCTTGGATCCGAGAAGTTATGAGTAATGCCTTTTTTACTAAAAAAAGTTTCAAAATATGAATTTTCAAATTCTACCCCATAATCACTATGAATAGTTATAAATGGAAGGTTTTTCTCATTTTTAACTTTGGCTGAAAAATATTTAAAATAAGAAAAGGATTCTGATTTCTTTGATAGAAAATAGACCCATGTAAATCTTGTGTAGTCATAAATTAAAAAAAAATACATATTATTTTCCTCTAATACTTACAGTTTTTGTTAAACCGAAATGATCTATATGAACTAGCTATAATGCATCATAAGTTGAGACTTCAGTAATTGATTTAAATCTTGTCTTATGTTTATTTTCATATTGACAATGATCACAAACTTTTGAAGAATCAAATCTAAGCTCTGGTAGATCCTTAATAAGTCTTTTCTTTGAGAGTTTTCATAATCTTGTAAGGTCACAGTGTCCTAGTCTTATATTACATAACCAAGATTTATCTTCCATTACACTAAGGCAAGGTATATCTTGGCTCCTAAGATCTTCTAATTTTAGTGTATAAACATTCTCATGCCTATGGGAAGAGAGAATAAAATCTAACTTGGAATTGTGTACTATATATTTATAATTCCTAAAATTTACAAGGTAACCTTAATCAAATAATTAGATTATACTTATAAGGTTATTCTTAAGACCTTTAATAAACAAAACATTTGAAATTAAAGCTTTTCTAAGAAGAACAATTTTATCTATACCAATAATTTCTTCCTAAGAATTATCTCTAAAATTTAATTTTCCTCCTTTCGTATTGATAATATTTTCAAAGAAGTTTTTGTTACCATTCATATGATAGGAACATCCACTATCCATGTACCATGTTTTTTTTTAATTTCCTTTATTTTCATGAAAATAAAATAGTTATACTTTTGGAATCAAAACATTCTTGGATCCAGAATTTTTAGAAAGTAAAATCATAGGTATACACATTTTCTTAGAAAATTAATATTTATGAAAACATAAGGATTGGGTTTTATTTAAAGAAAATTTTTTCTCCCAACGTCTACCACATTGACACTTAGTGAAAAAAGTAGCAATTTGGGGAAAAAATAGTTATTACTAAAAATATGTTTTGAGTAAGTGTAACCAAATCCAAAACTATTCCTAAGAGGAAGAAGTTGTGAATATATTTTATCAAATTTTTTCCTTCCTAAATTGAAATTTTATAAATGTTTATTTAAGGAAAACATTTAAAACTTTAGTATAATGACTAAATTATTATCCTTATAGTCATTAGTCTTAGAGTTTCAGTTATTATCTAAAACTTTTTTCTTATAAATAACATTATCAAGATCCTTAGAAATTTTATCCTTCTCCAAATTAACTTCTTTAAGGTTTTTGGAAGCATTTTCAAAATCAAGAGTTTTTTTATCAACATATTTTGAAAGATCTGATACTTATTTTGTTAAAAAAGAAATTCTAGAATTTTCTTTCTCTAACTTCTTTTTTATCTTACAGTTCTCATTCTCAAGTAATTTAGAAAATATAGAAAATTATTCAAATGAAGGTAAGGTATTATCTTCTAATAAGGAATATTATTCATCTGAAGACTCATAATATTCTTTATTATAAAAATTTTCATTTAAATAAATATTGGTTAAAGATTCTTCATTGTGTACCTTAACCATAAGACAATGATTTTCAATAGGTAATCTGGTTATAAGACCAATATTATTATGGCTAGAAGATTCATATTTCAAGGATTCATCTAAAGAGTTACCACCACTAGCACTCCAGGTGTCATTAGCCTTCAAGACTTTCTTATCCATAGATTTGTATTACTTATTTATATTTTTTTCAAAATGATTATCCTTTCTGTCTTTTCTATTGAGCATAGGACAACCAGGTCTGATATATAAAACTATTTTTCATTCATAACAAGTTATTTCAGAATATTTCATGCCCTTTATATCTTTCTTATTATATATGTAATAAAAATATTTCTGTCCCACAATATTGTTCATCCTTCGAGGAAGATTGGAAAGTTCATTCTCAAACTGATCACTGTCACTTGATTCAGATATAACAATAGATTTCTTAGATTTTTGATCTAGTTACCATTTTAGAAGTCTTGGATTTAGATGTAGTAGTGAAATTAATGCTTCCATTACCATTATTTTTCTTGTTGAAATCAGTATCTCTCTTCATTATTGTTTTATGCTAAAGAATAGTTCCAAATAACTCATCAATAGTGATGTTAGATACTTTTCTATTTTCATCAATAACTTTACTTTTAGATTCCCACTCATTGGGCATGATATCAATTTTTTTTATCCACAACAGTTTAATCATCAAGACCTTTTTCTCCCATAGATTGAAGACAGTTAACGATAATCATAAATCTTTGTTGTACTTTGAAAACAGGTTCTCCATAAAGAAATAAAAATCCATGACATTCAAATATTAACATATCTATTCTTGTTTCAATCACTTTTGAAGTTCCAAAGTGTGTAACTTCAAGTTTCTTCTAAATTATATTAGAAACTTCACAAGAATATTTTTGGCTGTAGATATTCCTAGTCATGGAACATAAAAGAGTATTGCGTACCTTGTAGTTTAGTTAATATTATTGTTTTCACGATTTGTGAATGT
The DNA here is from genome assembly GCA_963277665.1 of Viscum album. Taxonomy (NCBI): domain Eukaryota; kingdom Viridiplantae; phylum Streptophyta; class Magnoliopsida; order Santalales; family Viscaceae; genus Viscum; species Viscum album. The sequence goes on from OY728129.1 coordinate 1,836,610,451, forward strand.
TTTGATTTCTTTGTCAGGAATCTTTTATTCACCAGTGAGCATAACAAAATTATCCACACCAATGTTAATAAAGAAGGTCTTCATCCTATCTCTCCAGTACTCATAATCATTACTATAAAAAATTGGTGGTCTAGTAGGATTTAGATTATTTATAGAACCAATGTTCATTCCTACCATTTCTATAAGAAAATAAAAAATAGATTTTCCACTAAACAGGTTAGTACCAAAAGTTTATAAACAAGGATATAAAAAATCTTTAAGAAAAAATTAAGTAAAGTTAAGAAAGAAATGTTGAGCAAGAAAACTTATATGCAAGTATAAGTATTTCAGAGACCTCCTCTAATACCAATTTTAGGATCAAAATATAGATATATATGCTCAATTACAAGAGGGGGGGGGGGTTAATTGTAGGTTTAAAAACTTTCATTTTTATCCATTATAAAATTTATGTTTAACAAGGTTAAACAAGATGAATTCACAAACCCTCTTTACTTCTTAACTAAGAAACTAACTTGCTTAGGATCTAGAAATATGGATCCGATAAATAAACTTAAGAAAAGTTTACTTAGGTAAATATTACACCTTAAAGTATATAAAATCATATTTATCAGAGTATACAAGTATAATAAAGTATAAAAAAGTTATACTTTCTTTCTTTAACAAAATTGCAGCAGAAATAAAAACTTGTATCAAAACAAGAACAAGTAAAAGAAATATTTTTACCCAAAGATAAGGGTATACAAAAACCTTGGATAAAAGTCCCTTGATTTATACTTTCAAGAAATTCTGTGTTACTCACAATAGGGTAATCTCTCAATATGAAGATCAAAATCTGTCTTGCTATCCCTGCAAACCCTCGAACTTTATGGTAGTCAGCACCTCTGTCTTCTTATCCCTAGAATCCCTCAAACTTTAAGGAAGTAGGAACCTATATCTTCCTATATCTATAAGTCCTCTAACTTTAAGGTAGTCGACACCTCTGTCTTCTTATCCCTAGAAGCCATTGACTGATCATCCAATTAGTATCGCACTAGGCAGGTTGAACAAGTTGTTTACAACTTGAACAAGTTGTTCAAAACATTCGTATAAGGCATGAGATTCTCTATCTCTAGAAATCACTTCACATCATCACATAATGTAATCTGTATCTGTGTCAATGTTGTTTCAACATGTTTTGAGATCTTTAAATGGCCGAGGTATTTATAGAAATGGGTTCCAACAGTTAGATCATCCTCCAATAGTCATATTTTTCCTTGAATTTTGGAGGGACCTAGACACATGTCACTCAACCAATGGTTAGTCACAAATAGATTGTATGACATTGTTTAATATAAGAAAACTTGATAAATATTATTATTCTTAAGAAACAATAAAATTTAAGGAAAACAATATCATTTTTAAGAAAATTAAGTATAATAAGATCCAATAAACTGAAATGTTACTTTAAGGAAATGAGGTAACTATAAGAAAAATATTTAATTAGATTCTTAAGGAAATAGGAATCAGAGTCTAAAAATATAAAAAAATAATATTATAAAATAATAGATATTCAGAGTCTGAATTATGAGGAATCTGGAATCTGATTTATGAGGATTTAGAATTCTAAAAAAATGAGAGTCCAGAGTCTATTTCTAGATAAATTGGAGTTTGATTTTTAGATAATTAGGAGTATAATTTTTAGAGAATTTGGAGTCTGATTTTTAGAGAATTCAGAGTCTTATATTCAAATAATTTAGAGTTTAATTTTTAGAGAATTCAAAGTTTGATTTTTAGAGAATTTAGAGTCTGATTTTCATAAAATTTAGAGTCCTATTTTCAGAGAATTTAGAGTCTGATTTTCAGAGAGTTCTGAGTCACAATTCTGGGGGAATCAGATTCTAAAAAACTATAAGGCTCTAATTTAGGTAAGGATCAGATTTTTTGACTTAAGAAAAATATGGTTAGACTTGGTTTTTTAAGACACTAAATAATAAAATGAAAACCAAGGGTAAGGATACTAATTTTCTTAGAGAAAGATAAATTTCCTTAAGAAAATAATTCCTAGAGAAAGATAATTTTCCTTAAGAAACGTGTTTGTGATTTTCAAAACATAAAGGAATGGAAAAGTCATAAGGATACTTATTGACTTAACATAAATAAAAATATAAGGCATTCATATCTTTTCAGTTATTAATATAATAAGTCTTGTTTGTATTCTCCCATGTATTTTGGATAGTAGAAGGAATATTATATTCATAAACAATGGAAGAACAAATTTCAAAACCCATACTTTCTAAATTTATTTTCATCTTAATTTTACACTGAGCATAATTAGTTCCTTTAAAAAATGGAGGTCTGTTGGTAGTATCAACTTCCGGTCTATTATCCATAACAAAGAATAGAGAACATGCTTTTAAAGAGATAAAAATTTAGAATTAAAATAAATTTAGATATCTTTAAAACAAAACTAAAATTATAGTTGAAAAGATTTGAAAAATATTTGAAAACATTGAAAATAGAATATTAAAACAATCCTTTGATACAAAATGTTAGTCGGATTAGGACACACAAGAGGGGTGGTGGGGGGGGGGAAATTGAGTTCCTATAAAAATTTCTATTTTAAAATATTTATTAAGAGTCCCCAATTTAAAAACAAAACAAGCCTATTAACCAAAGTAGAATATTTATAATAGTATAGAATTTTCGATTAATTTCTCAAAAGGTTGATTAATTCTTAGTTACAATAATTTTTAATATTGTTATAACTTTTGAAAGTAATTTACTAAATCAAAAACAGTTATAAATACTATCTAAGATTTAGTGTCAAATAAAATTAAAGTTTTTTGGTTTTAATAAACAAAGATAGACAAGAAAATAGAACTTTAACATAACAGATAAAAACAAGAGGTTCGGTCTCAAGAAGATACCTAATCCTCTCCACTTGATGATCACATACCACCAAGATGTTTATATTAATTAACTTGATTCACACCCTGGATCGGGGTTCACAATAGCACACAAGGATGTCCTGGTCAACAAGACATATACCACAATTTTATGTGGAAAACAAAATACAACCATGTCACATAGAGACCTCTTCCATAGTTATACGTGAGAGTAAAATGGTATAGAAATATGAGTGAGTGAGGATATCTTTTATCCTCCATATTAGCTCAGGAAATAGTGTGCGATTGTGATACATAAACACACACTGATCAAAAATTAGTAAAATTATACACAACAGTGTAGTAAAAATGAAAAAGGTTTTGGAATGATATGAGTGATGTTCTTGATGCTTTTGGACTTCTTGGATGTATCAGATGTGAAGCTTGAGTCCACTTCTGGAAACAGACACCAAAACAGAGTGTCGTTGATGCTCTGTGTTTTGGTTTCTAGTGAGATACTTCTTGTAGATTTTATGTTTTGATTTGTTGCTACAAGGATGTTCGTACTCTTTGGTTCAAAGAAAATTCTTAATTGTTCTTAACTATCAATATTGGCACGTATCTTTTGTCTCTTGCTTGGTCATGTGTGTCACACCACATATCAATCTTCTCGTAGTCCACCTTTAATTTAATCATGGGTGTTTTTCTTTTGTCCGGCAGGGAGCATGATCTCTATCATGTTCAGGTACCTTGTACCTAGTACTATCTACTAACAAGGGTATAAAAGATCATTAATAATATCAACATCATTAAATAACTCAAAAATGACCATTATTAATAATTTTGAATTTAAATGATACATAAAAAAATCACTAAGTCTGGAATGGTGTCATAGGAGCAGTGACACAGAAGTGGTGACTCAGAAGCGGTGAATCAACCTTTTTCTTTGAACGATGTATTAATAATGGTGTCTTATCTTTTGAGAAAACTTTGGACCGGTGTCATAAGAACAATGTCTAGTCATTTGCGATAATTCTAGATCGGTGTCATAAGAATGGTGTATGGTCCTTTGTGAGAATTCTGGACCAGTTTCATAAGAACAATCTCTGGTCCTTTGTGTGAATTCTGAACTAGTAGAAACAATGTCTTGTCCTTTGTGAAAATTCTGGACTGGTAGATCGAAACAACAATGTCTCATACTTCACCGAATTTCAGACTAAACAGTGTCACTACAAAAGTGACTCATACTTTATAAATTATTAGAATTTTATCTTTTAAAACATTTATAATTAAGTGTTTTTATCATTAAAAGTGGGGAGATAGTTGAAATTTCTCACTCTTGTATTTATTGCAATGACTAGAAATACCTATTTGTTTTCTAATGCTTTAATTGAGTTTTATTTCAATTTTATTATTTATTACTTATATTTAACCTTAATAGATCTTTTATTAATCTTAAATAAGGATCTTAGAGTTGAAATAGGGACCCCATGGTGTAATTGGCCATCGCGTACCTAATCAAGGTCCATAAAGAACCCGTTAATAAAAAAAGAGTGGTGGTTTGCTTCTGTTTTTGGATCCAGGTACCCAATAAAGGTGGATGTAGTCCCTAGTAGCCTCCAAGAGGATACCAACCACTTGGTGAATTCCTACCAGCTACTCTATAGAATCTAGGTTCATATCAACCATTCAATGACCCTCTACTTGCTACCTAGTTTATTTTTCTAGAAAGTCAACTATCGTTAATTCATCACTCCAATGACTATATTTTTGATCATGGCAGCTCGTATCTATTTTCTGCACTGAATGGAGCAAGAATGTGCAACACATTATATTGGTATCCACTACCTTTATACTTGATTTTATATGGAGAGATCAGAATATGAATATATTTAAGGGGCATAAACCTTTCTTTCACGCTGGAATACTAGCTATGAATAGAGCTGTCCACCCAGCTTCTTGCGTGTAGGTTGGTACTATGCGCAATGACATGAGTGACCTATAAATTCTTAGGTTCTTGGAAGTTACAGGTCGGCCAAGTCCACCACTCATTCTCAAGTATGTGAGATATATACCTCCAATTAGATTGTGGATGAAAGAAAATGTTGACAGAACAACCTTGGGAATGCTAAATCCATTGGGCTATGGAGGTATTTTCCGAACTCACTATGGTTTCGTTAAGAGATTATTATATCATTATATTGGGATTGGGACAAAATATTAGTTAGATATATGGTAAATAGTTTATATGATTAATTATTTTGTTCATTATAAATGGTATGCATTATGGATCGAATCTAACTCTCAAAATGCTATCACGACCCTGAAGATGAGAACCAGGGATGTCCTATGGAAGATTTTACCCCATTGGGTGACCTATATAGATTATGATTCTTAGATTAAATTTATTTTTCACATTCCAATAGAGAAGCTAATCATGTGGAAGATGTGTTGTCGAAGAGGGTGATCCTTGAAGCGAACACAATGTGGGATTTTAGAGCCCCATATTACTGCACCACACTGGTGAATGATGACTTGCGAGGGGCGGTACACTATCACATCTATAAAATTCCTTGTAATTCTTGACTTTCACTTGTATCTTTACTCTTTTTACTAATTTTTTTGGACTAGGTTCACTCAGATTCAAGATTTTCTAGGTAACAACAACTATTTACCATGATCATATATATTTTGATTTTCATTGCTATCTATTGATTATATTTTTTATTCCATTAATTCTCTCTCTTATCACTGACACTAATTATTATTATTTTTGTGATATTACAGAGTATGAATTATTAAGTTTATCCTATACAAACCTTTTTTTTTCATTTTATATTTATTAGGTGCTAACTACCATTAAATTGAGGTATTAAAGTTTCTTATAATAACTATTAAAAATAAAGTTTACTTATTTATTTTGAAGTTTCTTAGCCATCGTTAAATCCAAGAGATTAATTAAACCCTCAATTCATTAATGACAAGAGATTTAGGACCTCATATAATGGGTTTTTTTTAAAATATCTTTAATATTTTTTTAAAATTTTCTTCATACCATTTTAATTCTTCAAAATAAATTCACCCCATTTAAAAATACTCTTAGACCAATAGGTTTTGAAAGAGAAATTTATTTTATCGATGTAATTATTATAAAATAATTATACTGTGATGGAGGGTAATTAGGAATGTGAATCAAAATGAGGGTCAAATAAATATATTAGTTTAGCTGATTTTCATTGTAATTATTGGTGACTATAATATTGGATGTTGAATTTATGAAAATTTTCTTGATTAACATGTGTTAATTATAATTCCTTTTTGTTATGGGTTTATTTAATTTTTTTGAGGATGTGATGTTTTTAAGTGATCAATATTGCAATGACTTATAAAATTCATATTATTGGATTTTTTGAACTTACTGTGTGTAGTTTGGTTATCTAGAAACTAAAGGGTAAAATGATAATTTTTACCTAGTAGATAATATCAGAATAAAATTCCAAGTCCATCATTGATCTCATAATAGAATTTTTTACTTTAGGGTGTGAGTTTGGTATGGATCTAAGAGCGATTAATTTATTTTAGTTAAATAATATGGAATTTATTTTTTATGTTTTTATTTAATTGGAAGATTTTTATAGATAAACAAATTTTTTTCTATTATTTTGATTTATTGGAAGAGATTAAGAAATAGAGAGGAATATTATACTAGTCAACAAATTTTTAATGGGTTTGTCATGAGATTATACAAAAAATATTTATTTGAGGTTAAATGTTTAATGGAGGGAGGAATTACATATTTTATTAAGTAATTACTTTAGATAAATTGATGGTTAGAGAAGATTTTTTATTTTATAAAATAGTGTTTTCCATCACATTCATTCACAACTCAAATAATTTTTCTCTTATTTCCTTTGATATCCATCATTGATAAAGTGTGTGTGTATGTGTATGGGGGTGAGTTAATAAAGAATGGAAAATTAAAAATGGTGATCTATTAAGATAATTAAATAACGCGACTCTATATCTTTATCCATTTTAATCAATACAGTTAAAACATGTTTTTTTATTTTTTCCCATGATATTTAGATAACTCATGATAATCCATAAATAATATGGTTTTTTTAAATGGGAAATAGAGTTAATTATTGAACATATATTGTGGATATATTTTTCATTCTTCTATGTTTTATATAATTATTTTAAGTGTAAGTATATGGTATATTGAATTAATAATGGAATTAGGATGATTATTGATTATATTGGTAGATATGGAAGTTTATAAAAAAATATATAGTGACATTACATTTTATGTATAGTGGTGTTCCATTCACTTAAATATTTGATTTAACATATTTTCAATTAAGTGATGATAATACTTGGGTTTTAAATGTTTTCATTGGGGTGTGTTAACTGTAAAAGTGATCATTCTACTTTATGGAAGTTACTTTAATTGAATTTATTCCCTCATGTTATGATACAGAGGCTGACATGGTGGTTATTCCATATGGATTGGGTACCATTACACTTAATGGTAGAAATGTAGTTTCATCCTTAGAGTTACATGGGTGTTATGTAAAAATAGTATGATGCTATTCCAAAATAACATTATTTTTGTATCATCCACTATATTTATTTCTCTCTCTTCTCTAGTATAAACGTTGTGTACTTGGAAGTATAAAGATCTTAAAACTTTCTATTATAGTTTTAAAATCCTTTGAAAGTTTTTTTAATGAAAATTATATTGTGGTAGAGAGAATTATAAATATCCTTCAATAAATATAGATATAAGAAACTCCATCAAATACTTGATTATAACTATTATGAGGTGTGGTATGTGATTAATATTTTAGAATTAATTTAAGGTTTTTCCTGTGATATGAGGAATGATTATGGGTATGATCATATATTTCTTCCTTATACATATTAAGGATGGTCTAGGAAGAGGGTAATGTGAATATATATGTGAGGGTTATAATTAATGTAGGTTCTGAGCACAATGGAATCATAGAAAGGGGGTTTCCCAATTTTTCTTTTTTCCATGATCAATGATAAATCTGAGATCTATGCGACGATGAATGCTGTGATCAATATAATTTAATCAAAGAACAAGCAAGGGATAGAATGAAAAAAATAAGAGTGAGGAGGTCAATACATATTATTTATAATTAATTTAATTAAATAAGAATTACCTCTAAGGAATTATTTCTTTATTGATGTGTCCGATGATAGATCTGAAGTGCATTTTCATTATGTTGTAGAAACCAAGAATATATTTCCTCTAGCGGTGATCCACACGTGTTCCACGAATCTCCGGATGTTGCTGAAGGAGTCTCCGAGTGATTGCATGGAAAATCCTTGCGCTTACGTCCTCCTCCTTTGATCTCCTTGAGAACCACTTCCAAAGCATTCTCCTTGATCCGGTGGAGGAGGATTTCTCTCCATTCTTGAGAGCATTCTTAGAGAATAGATATCTCTAGTCTTGAGAGGTTTTCTCTAAATCTGTTGTGCACAATTTAATTGTCTCTATTGAGAAAATAACATAACTGGGTATTTATTTTTCTAAGGTTAAAATAAAATAATTGCACAAGTTCCCTTGAATATTTTATTTAATCCTAGAAAAACCCCATGTCAAATAATAATAATAATAATATTTATTGACATATGCTTAACTTGTAAATTATAATTAAATATTATTTAATTAAATAATATTTAATATTATTATTTCTCACCAGACCATAAAACTCGGTCCGCCATTCCCCCACAACATTTATCGGGCATTGAATAATGTCTATTTATTTATTAAATAAATACCACAACATTATTCACTAATAAATAAATAAATATTATATTAACTAAATAGCTAATAAATATTTATTAAATATTCCTCTCACATTATATTCTCTCGAATAACTAGTGGCAAAATAAATGGGATCAAGCATAAATGAATAATTATTAAACCACATGCGGTAATAATATTTATTCAACCTGTTAAATAATAAATAATAATATACTATTTAACTAAGATTATGGATACACTTAGTTTGTGACCCTCTAGGACTCTTTCTCAGTGGAATTAGGAAAAACAACCTAAAGTCCAAGGTTAGAATCTAGCAACATGCCAAGGCACCCATAGAGAAAGAAGTTAATACTACAATAACATGTTACCACATACAGATGCTTACTATGTAATATAATTCATTTATCACAATATCTCTAATTGAGAAGGTTACATGCCAGTGGAATCAACCAATATTATTGATATCTCCTTCTTTGACTTTCCAGAAAAATAACTTTCATATAGAAAACCATGACCATGGATTTATTTAGGATATATAATTACCATCAAAGGGCCTATGATATTAACTTCTATTAATGAACAGAAGGGATAAATCCCTTTTCGCATTATTCATTAATGCAATATTACTTGTGATGCACCAAATGTATATTACCTCACTGCAAACATCTATCATCATGGTTTTCATCAATACATCAAAGTACGCAACTCATAATACTAATTAATAATAATCTTAAAGTACCACATATAGAAACATCCAATAACACATATAAATATGAATTTCCTACTATCAGGTCTCATTCTCATAATATCCTACTAGATATTACCAAGGGAATACACCATGAGAAGGTTCCTTAAAGTCCTATGAGTCTCCACCCCTAATAGCATGTATCATTTGTGTCCCTCAAATGATATCATCCAGCCATAGAACATATATTCAGAATAATGACATAACACTTCCAGGTTCTTATCATAGCAGGGATCTACTATGACCTTTTAGTATGAAAACTACTCTTAGAACATTATCACATAAAATTTATGACAAAAGAACAAGCATGACATGACAAGGAGTAAATTAATATTAAAAATGATGAATAAAATTTATTATAAAGTACACAAGAATTTGGTTCTAGGGCACTAAATCCAACAGAATCCCACTTTTACTAGATCCAACTATTCATGACCTTCAGTTTACTAGCTATCACATGATATTCATACTTCTGCTGAGATAGGACTTTAGTTAAGGGGTTCACCATGTTCTCTTCTGTGGGTAATTTTCTCACTACAACTTCACCCCTTTGATAGAAATCCCTCAATAGGTGATACTTTTTGAGTATATGCTTTGTATGTTGGTGGGACCTTAGATATTTTGAAAGATCCATCACTGTAGTATTATCACAATAAAATGTGATAAGGTATTTACTTCTTGGTACCACATCAAGATCCTAGACAAAGTTCCAAATCCAAATGGATTCTTTGGATACATCATAATCCAATATATACTTAGAATCTGCTATAGAATCAGTGAAAACTGGCTACTTTGAACTCTTTCCAGCTCACAACTCCTCTATTGAGATAGAAAAAATATATTGATTATGACTTCATATCATTATGATCTGTTTGAAAACCATCATTAGTATAACCCCTGATGGCTAGCTCTTTGTCTCCTCTGTATACCAGGAACATATTCTTAGTTCTTATCAAATTCTTAAGGATAACCTTAATAGCAGTCCAATGATACTCTCCTATATCTTCTTGATATCTGCCTACCATGATCAATGCATAGGAAACATCAAGTCTAGTTAATAACATGGAATAAATTATTGATCCTATCACTGAAGGGTATGAGATCTTACTCATTCTCTCTTTCTCTTATTGTGTCTGAGGAAACATTTTCTTATAAATATGTAAACCATGTGACACTAGAACAAATCCACTATTGGATTATTCCATACTAAATCTCTTTAGTATCTAGTCAATATACGTACTTTGACTTAGTCCAAGAATCCTCTTGGATTTATCATGAATGATATTTATCCCTAGAATGTAGGCTGCTTCACCTAAGTCCTTCATGGAGAATCACTTGTTTAACTAGTCCTTAATAGACTGTAAGACTGGTATGTCATTTCCAATAAGTAATATGTCATCAACATATACTACTAGGATAATGACTTCATTTCCAATAAATTTCTTGTAAACAAATGACTCAAATTCATTCTTAATAAAACCAAATTCATTTATGGATTCATCAAATCGAATGTTCCATGAAATGGATGCTTTATTAAATCCATAAATGGATCCTTGCAACTTTCAAATATTATTAGAATCACCTGAAGTCACAATCCCTTTTGGTTGTTTCATATATAAATCTTCCTGAAGGTTACCATTAAAGAAAGTTGTTTTGAAATCCATCTACAAAATTTCATAGTCATGGTAAGCTGCTATGGAAAATATAATTCTGATGGATTTAAATATAGAAACTGGTGAAAAGGTTTCATCATAGTCAATTCCTTGAAACTATTTAAACCCTTTATCCACTAGAATTTATTTATATGTACTTACTTTACCTTCCATGTCCAATTTTCTATTGAATAAACATTTACACCCAACACACTTTACATCAACTAGAACATCAACCATAACCCAAACATGGTTCTGATACATGGAATACATCTCAGAATTCATATATTCTAGACATCTTACAACTTCTGAGCTCTCCACTACCTCCTTATAGGAGAGAGGTTTATCATTGTCTACCAATAATGGGTCACTATCCTTGGTGACTAGAAAACAATATCTCTCTGGTTCTCTTACCTCTCTTACACTCCTAAACAGTACTTATTTTTCAAGAACTACTTTCTCCATGGGGACTTATGGAATCTATTCCTATACCAACTCCTATGTATCTTGAGCATCAACTTCATTGAATCCAATATTGCTCCCACTATCCTTTTTGAGGATGTTATCCCTCTTAATAAAGATGGATTGTCTAGAGATAATAAATTTCTTGTTTTAGGGGTTGTATAGGTAGTATCCCTTTTTCCTTGGGATACCCTATAAAGACACACTTCGTGCCCTGGGGTGCTAGTTTGTTACCTGAGAAGGCGTTAACAAATTCCTCGCAACCCCATACATGTGTATAAAACAAAATGAGTTTCTTTCCACTCCATATCTAGAAGGGAATTCCATTTACCACTTTATTTGGTACTTGGTTTAATATATATTCTACTGTTTGTAATGAATTTCCTTAAAAGGATAATAGAAGATCTTCATGACTCATCATCAACCTTACCTTGTCCAATAAGGTACGATTCCTCCTTTCACTAACACCACTACACTATGGCGTATAAGGTGGAGTGAGTTGAGATAGAATCCCAAACTCTGATAGAAAGTTGATGAAATCTTGGTTAAGATATTCACCACCTCAATCTGATTGAAGCTTCTTTATCTTTTTACCAAGTTAATTATCTACTTCATTCTTTAACTCCTTGAATTTGTCAAAGGAATCTGACTTATACCACATTAAGTAGAAATAGTCATATAAACTCAATTTATCAATAAAAGTTATTAAGTAAGAATATCCACCTTTATATTCTACTAGAAATGGTCCAAACATATCAGTGTGTACCAATCCTAGATTCTCTGTGGACCTTTCACCCTGTCCACCAAATGGATGCCTGGTCATTTTTCCTTATATACAAGCATGAAATATATCAAGTGGTTTTATCTCAGATGATTATAAATTACCATCTTGATAGAGCTTTGTGAAATGATTCTCATTTACATGTCCAATATGGTGATACCAAATCTAGGTGTTATATGAGTCATGTGAACTTGATTTTTTATAAATTACCAACACTTTTTTTAATAATTTAATACATAAAGATAATTATTTAAATGATCCATACCATAAAATATGTTTTCCTTATAAAATAAACAACTTTTATTTCAAAAATTGAAAATAAACCCATCTATATCTAGGCATGATACATAAATTATGTTCTTGGTAACTATAGGTACATAATAAAAATCTCTCAAAACCAAAATCAACACCATTGGCAATGAAAGGTGGTAGTCACCAATGACTAGGGCGGCCATACTCACACCATTGGTAGCTTGTAGATCCACCTATCCTCTAAATGTTTTCCAAAATCTACTTGGTTCCAACATTTGGATATAGATGTGATCACCACAAGCTATATCTAATACCCAATGTTTAGAAATGGAAATATTGCATTCGATAATGAATGAACCTCTATCTTCCCCTTGCTTTTGGGTGTAGTTCCACTTACAATGGCCTGGATTTCCACATTCAAAGCATACTTCCTCCTTCTCCTTTCCTTATCTCTAGATCATCCCCTTCTTAAAAGGAAAATGCTTGAGATCTTTATACTATTTATAGGTCTTAGACCCATTTTCCTTATTCTTTATTTTCTTATTCACCATAAGGATTGTGGGTTTATCATGCCCCATGTACTTATCCAATTAGAGAATCAAGGTTAGAAGTTCCAAAAGATTCTTATCATTATTGATCAAGTTATAATTGGAAATAAAACTAGAGAAGGTCTTGGGCAGTGATGATTGTATGAGATCTATACACAACTCATCTAGGAATTTACTGCCTAAGATTTACAGGCATTAAATATAGCCAATAAGCTTGACTACATGAGGCCTAAATAGCATAGAATCTCCATGAATAGTGGTAAACAAATAATTGTAGATCTCATACTTCTCTTGTCATGCCTTCTCTTGATATAGATCCTAAGGGAAATATATCATGCTATATGCATCCATGTTTTCATGTTGCTTAAAAATATCATTGGAAATGGATGATATCATAAATAACTAAACATCTGTAGCATCATTCAGATGTTTCTCATAGAGATATATTTCTTCATCACTTTCCTCATCACCAGGTTCAATTACAATAGGTTCTTCAAGCACATACAATTTCCTTTCATGGTGAAGGATGACACGTAAATGAATTTCCCATTCCTAGAAATTTGTGCCGGTGAGTAGGTTTTCTTTCTTGAGTATGGATAATAGTGATATGTTTGATTCCATTTTAATTTTGTTTCTACAATTAATATAAGAATATATTTAATACTTTATCAGATAAAATTTAAACAAATAAATAAATATTGTATTTATTAGTCTCCCACTATTTTATCAAAACCCAATAGCCCTCACCATTGGCTTCAGAATACCCTATTTCTTATACATTCTAGTATAAAGGATCCATATTTTCCTTATCATTACCCCAAATTTGGTTAGTCAAAAAACTTGAAAGGTTTTAGGTAGACATTCCAAATTCCAACTACATTAACTTAGAGTTCCTTGATCTGTTGTGTAGACCTCCCAATCCCAAAATCCTTAATTTGGATTTCCTCAACCTTTGCCCCTCAATTACACCAAGTCCTACTTTGCAAGTCAACCCTTGATGTAAACTAAGTCAATTCAACCCAAAACCTCAAATTAGAATTCCCCGACAATTGAAAGCACCCCAACTTTGGCTGGTCAAGCACTTTGAATTATGATTTGATTCTAACTGAAGTATTGGAAGGCTATAAAAACTTAATATTTTAAGAGATTTTATCCTTTTATGCATAAATTGACAATTATTATCTTTATCACATGCTTGTTAATATTATGTAGGATTACTTAAGTGATTAACCATGTCTTAGATAATATTTACACATAAGCCGATTTATTTTAGATCCATCTAGATTTCTTATTAATTCATTAATTATGTGATCGTGAGAAAAAATCCATAATGAAATAACCATGAAACTTGAAAGAAATAAAATAAAGGATATTATCATGAGCTTATATTAATGGTTAGTTTATCTATCAGTTGATAAACTAACTATTGACCCAGGGGAGAAACACCTTGAACCAATTAAGGTTCGTGTTTACAACTTTCTACCTCTCCACCTTTATATCTCACATTGATTGGTTTCATCTCAGCTCCTAACTTGAACTGCCTCCACTAGCTTGGAATCTCCTTACATTACATATGATTTTAATCACACACAGGTGAGGGGAAAATGGGTTTACACAAAAGAAACCATGGGCACACATTCCCTACATAATAATGAGGAGATAAGGCACACAGACCAACAATTTCATTTAATATTAAATTTATTGAAACCAATCACATACAAAGTTCTAGTCTAGCTCATGATTATCCACATACAAGCAATTAATTTACATATTTAAAAAAACTAGTATTCAATTCTTAAACATTATTATTTAAGATAAATTCCAATCGAATCAATTACTTATTATCTTCAATTAATCTATTCTTTTATCTTAATTCTTATCCGAATTTCCTTGAGATTATCATCCATTATAATTTTTAAAAAATTATATAAATTCATTTAAAATTAATTATGCACATAAATGTACCTTGGAGGGAAAACGGTGAATACTTGCCCAAATCTACCAAACATGTATTATACACATATACAGTTTTACTCTTGTGACATATGGCATACAAAACTTATCACGTAATTTCATAATGTGTACTTCATGGATGATTACACGAATTACATAATTTTTTGGTCACATGTTATGATTCAATGCATGTAAAGTAACAACTTTTAATATGACTCATACATGATATGCACATATGAAAATTACACATATATTAATTAAAAATTTAAATATTTATGTATATTAAAACCTATCACATGGAGTGACCTATCTTTATGACCACACACACGTACATGTCTCATGGTTTACATAATAAAATAAATAAATTTTAAATCTTCACAATTTGGTATAAGTACACTACTTGTACATTCGGTCTACATGACGTGTACATCTCTCACCATATATCCTAGGTACATTCCTTGGGACTTGGTGTGTGAAGAATACCTTGGAAATTTTGGAGTACACGATGTATCCAATGAGACACATGATATGTTGAATCCATGTTACACATTCATAAATCAGCCAGGCCATGTATGAAATACATGACCCATCTCTGACCAAAATGGATTGCACATTGTGTCCAATGGGCCACCCAGTGTGTAGTCCGGTTGACCGTGCACCATTTAATTCTCATCAACACATGGTTCATTAATGGTGTAATTAATGAAGAAATTAACACATAATATCGAATTGATTTATGAATCAATATTTATGTATTGAACATGAATACACGATGTGTAAGACTAGTTACACGATGTGTAACTCCAGTTACACGACGTATAGTCTGGTGTTGTCTGACCAGAAACCTTGGCACCTTCAGATGAGTTCCTTGATTTTATTTTAATCATAAAATTAACTTTTTTGATTATATTTTCAAGAAAAATGGAGTAATAAGTAGATATTGAAATTCAGATTAAAATAATGATTAAATTTGAATTGAAAAACAAAATTACAAATGCATAAATCACCAAAGATGTTAAATAATTATAAACAATTAAGTGCCCCCTTTGATACCACTTGTAGGTTTCGAGCAAAGCGGAAGTGCTTGAAGGGGGTTTCCCAACTTTACTTTTTTCCATAATAAATGACCAATCTGATATCTATGCAATGATGAATGCCTCAATCAATGGAATTTAATAAAATAACAAGCAAGGGATAGAATTACAAAACCAAGAGAGAGGAGATCAACACATATTGTTTATAATTAATTTAATTAAATAATAATTAATAATAATGAATTCTTTCTTCGTTGATGTGTCTGGAGACATATCTACAGTGTACCATAATTGTGTTATAGAAACCAAGCATAGATTTCCTCTAGCGGTGATCCACACATGTTCCATGAATCTCTAGACATCACTAAAGGAGTATCTGGGTGATAGAATGAAAGATCCTTGCACTTGCGTTGTTTGCCTTCTATTTCCTTGAGAACTTCTTCCAAAGCATTCTCCTTGATCCGATGGAGGTATATTACTCTCCATTCTTGAGATCATTCTTGGAGATTAGATCTCTCTAGGCTTGAGAGGTTTTCTCCAAATCCGTTGTTTACAACTGAATTGGTTGTATTGAGAAAACTGCATAATTGTGTATTTATATTACTAGGGTTAAAATAAAATAATTTCACAAGTTCCCTTGATTATTTTATTTAATCCTAGAAAAATACCATGTCAAATGTAAAGACCCGTAAAATTCAAGGGAATTTTTTTCTTAATTTTCTTTGGAATTTTACAAGAGCGCGGTTTCTGACGGCACCTGATTCTGAGGCCCGGAGTGCCCGAAATCAATTTCCGAAGTTTGGCT
Organism: Viscum album; assembly: GCA_963277665.1. Taxonomy (NCBI): domain Eukaryota; kingdom Viridiplantae; phylum Streptophyta; class Magnoliopsida; order Santalales; family Viscaceae; genus Viscum; species Viscum album. The sequence continues at coordinate 1,836,627,344 of OY728129.1, forward strand.
CAGGTACGTTCAGTGAACGAACGAGCGGGAATTTCTAACTTTTGATCCGGTGCTCAGAATTGAAATCCGAGGGCACCGATGAACTCGCAGCGCCGATATTCACTTAAGGAGACCTTTTCCGAGGTTGCGTTTATTTCGGGTTGAGAGTTAGTTTTTGGGAGTTTAGAATAAGTTAAATAAAAATTTTGGATTACAAATTTTTATTTAAACTTGTTGGTTAACTTCTCTCAAAGGAAGTTAGGGGTGGGACCCACACCCACTTAACCTCCCTTGAGAGGATTAAGTGTGGTGGGGCCCACACGAACCCTAAACTTTTCATCTTCTCTCAAACTCCCTTAACCCCTCTTTAAATGACATGACAATTGTTATTTAATTTTGGAGTTATCCTTTTTGAATTTCAAACCTTTGAAATTCTTTTGTTAAGTTTGTGAATAAAATAAGCTCTTATCTTATTTTGTTGGGTTAGAACTCTTTAGCCATATTGTGAGGATTTGAGAGCTTTTCTTTCTTCTTCAAACTTTGACGAAGAACGCTCAAGCTTGACGAAGAACGGTCAAGCTCCGACGAAGAACGCCGCTCCTCTCTTCTTCGTCTTCCGTGTCAACGAAAGGGAACGCCGCTTCCTCCTCGGACTTCCTTCATCGGCATACGAAGTTTCGCCAACGACGTATCTCTTCGGGTGTATCTCTTCGTCAACGGATTTGACGAACGACTACCGCGACGCCAGACCTCCGCGACGTTGTCTTCCGCGGGACGTTGACAAATCTTCGAACCTTATACCCAAGGTAGGGGTGGTTGTTAATTGTTTATTTATTTATCCTTGTTCGTGGATCTAGCGTGACTAACGTGAGGTTTTTAAATATGTGTTATTGTTTAACGTGAGGGGGCCGGACCGCATGAACACGGCCGAACCCCCTCCTTCGTTCTTGATGTTTTATATTGCGGATGAAACAAGGTGGTGAGGTGCCGTCGCACCACGCGGTTATTCGCCCGATTATATTGCGCGGCGCCATCGCGCCGCGCCGTGGAAGAATCATCAAGAACGCGACGCCATCGCGCCGCGTCGAGGGGAATGGAAGGCGCGACGAAGGGGCGCGGTGCCGTCGCACCGCGCCAGACGACGAACACCGCGGTCGGTTCCGGGCCGCGGCGAGACGGGAAGACCGGCAGCACGCCGGGCCGCCGGCGTCGGAAGCCGGAAAGGGAACCGGATTTTCCGGTCCGGTTGGAGAAAAACTGGCCGGCCAGGTGGCCGGCCGGAAGGTCAAAGGCCGGGGGAATTTAATTTCCCCGGCCAGCTCAAAACCCCCCCTCATTTAAGAGAGGGGGGCGGTTTCCTTGAGGGGGGCAGGCGGCCCCCCGATTGCCTTCAAAGCAGGCCCCCACGAGGGGGGGCCGGTCTCCAAAAAGGAGCGGCTCTTAAGCCGCGCCGCCTTACTGGAAGCGGGGGCTTAGCCCCCCGCGCGTGACCCTAGCGGCGCCAGGCCGCGCCGGTCCGCCGCCGGCCGGGCCGGACCCGGACCCCCCCGTTTTCGAGACGACTTCGGTCTTTTGGCCATAACTTGAGCCACAGACCTCCGATCGACGAACCGTCTGCGGCAACGCGATCCTTGGATCGAGACGGTCGTTTCGGTATACTATACTCAAGGCGCACCTTTTTTTCGGGAGCCTACGTGGTTAAAACTCCGTAGTTAAGCGTGCTTGGCTTAGAGTAGTGATCAGGATGGGTGACCTCCTGGGAAGTTTCCCAGGGTGGGTGTGAGACGGAAAGGCTGATATCTTTCAGACTGGACGTCCGATTGACGAACGATCAGCGGCGATGCGATCCTTGGATCGAGATGGTCGTTTCGGTATATCGCACTCAAGGTTTCAGATTACTTTGAGTTCGGCCGGGTTGGTTCGTACACGAAACCAACCGGACCTTCGGAGCGGAAACGCTCATACCTTGAGCTACAGACGTCCGATTGACGTGCCATCAGCCTTGTTGTATTCATCTTAGTGAGACGGATCTTTTGGCATACTCCGTCCGAGGTTTGGACGCAGGTGGAGTACGGTCGGGTTGGTTTTGCCTTAAAAACCAACCGGGCCCCGGAGACGAAAATGCCAATAACTCTCAGACCGAGCGTCCGATCGACGCGCCGTCTGTTGCGTTGAGTTCCTGTTGACGATACGGAACTTTTGGATACATCAACTCTGGACTTTGTGACAGTTGATGTATCAGCCTCTCGGCTCGTGGAGCGGACCCTCCGAACGAGCTTGCTGTGTGCGGGAACCCTAGTGCTGGCTGCGACTGCGACTGTGACTACTACTGCTACTGCTACTGTGACTACGAAGACGACAGTACAGAGATCCTGTGTGGATTCGACGACGACGACTACAGCACTCAGCGATCCTACGTGGATCAGTGCTACGATCCTGTGTGGGTCTTTGCGGGGGTTAGTACCTATCAATCCTTCGTGGGTCCGACGACTTAGATGGATCGGTGATCATCTTCACCGTCATCTGAAGAAGTATACCTTTGTGAGCTGAACCTTCTATTTTACTCGATAGAGGTAGTGCGCTTGGTTGTAGCGGCAGACCCGCGATTCTGGAGACGAGCATACGGAGTACGGAGACCGTGTAGCTGGCTGAGACCTGAAGACTGCTCGACCAACTCGACTTGGAGTGAGTCAACTAGCCCAGTGGACAGAGCGCCCGGTATTTGGCGGCAGACCCACGGCGGACGGAGCGCCTGGTAGTTGACAGCAAACCCACGGTACTCGACTGGAGGAGTACCTCTATAGGCTATTTGGGTGAGCGCCCGGTATTTGGCAGCAGACCCTCAGCGGACGGAGCGCCCGGTAGTTGGCAGCAGACCCGCGGTACTCGATAGGAGGAGTACTTCAGCAGTCTTAGGTTAGTGAGCAGTACCTCGGAGTCGTGACAGGACCACTGTACACTTCAGAGATGGGGCTCTTCAGCAGTTACGGTTTTGATAATGAAAATCCTGGTGTGAGCTGAATCCTAATTGCTTTCCTGTGTGGATTGTGTTGTGCTATCCTGTGTGGAATACGTTTTGCTTTCCTGTGTGGAATACGTTTACTTTCCTGTGTGGACTAAGTTGTACTTGGGCTCGGAGGTTGGAGCGTATTTGAAATTGATGACTTAGGTATATTTATGGGCATATACCTAAGCATTGTCGGTTATTACTTCGTGTTTGTATTTTTCTTTGTGGTTTATCCTTTGTGGATTTCGGGAGACCTACATGGGTCTCGGGGTCCCTACTGAGTATCTTATACTCACCCCTGCACGGGCTATGCCCGCACTACGTTGTGTTGGTTGCAGACTACGGACAACACTGATCTTGGCTGAGGCTTGTAGTGCAGGACGGTACCTGGAGGTGGACCATTGGGCGGGATGTGTTCGGAGCGGACGGCGGGACCCGTGGAGCAGTGGAGCTATCTGTACCCACCCTTCAGGTGGGATCTCCAGTGGACATCTCGGTGTAGCGGCTTTTACTTACAGTTGCTGTTTTCCCTTTCGAGTTGTACTTTACTTTCAGTTTGGGTTTGTATACTGGCCCATTTACTTTTCCGCACTTCCAGTTGTACTCTGCTTTTGCTTAGTGTTTACTTTCCACTTGCTTTCTCTATGGTGTTTGTTTACTTTACAAAGGCAATGCCTTCCCTTTTTACCGGGAATTACTCCTTGGTGCTAGTCGCCAGCCCCTGGCCTATGGAAGGCGGGCTTGGGGTAGTCACGGCACGGACCCGAGGGCGGGTCGTGACAAATTGGTATCAGAGGAGTTCGGTTCTACCGCGAACTCTGATCTTTTCTATGTGAAGCAATAATGTTTAACGTATTGAGTGTGGTTATCAGTACAGGGAGTCCGGTGTTGGTGCGGCGGCCGACGTATCCGTACACCAGGACCCTGACTTCTGATTTCCGACTTAATACACGAAAACATTGATTGCGTGTGTGTTTTAAAGTTTTCTTTGTGATTTCTTTATATCAGCTCACCAGGTATACTGTTTGACCGTGGCGCACCTGTTTCCTATTCAGGATGGCCCCACGACGGCAGCCAGCTAGGGTTCCGAGAGTCGAGTGTGATGACAGCCCACCGAGCGACGAGGCCTCGGTGCAGGGCCCTTTGTCAGCAGTGGCACTGGCGGTAGCACTACCCGCCGAGCCCCCGATGCTTCCAGCGCCAGCCGCTAACGATGCACGTCGCCTCAGCGCACTGCATGAGTTTCAGCGCCAACGACCACCCAGGTTTCGCGGGGAGACGGATCCCCAGGCAGCCGAAGACTGGCTGGAGGCAGTGGTACGTGTGTTTAGGCTAGTGAGGACACCAGCAGACCTCATGGTGATCCTCGCTGCGAGCCTACTACACGCAGCAGCAGGACGATGGTGGAGCTTGATGCTCCAAGTGCACGATGAGGCATCTCTACTTTGGATGGACTTTGAGAGCCTCTTCCGCTCAGATTTCTTCCCAGCCACCCTTCGTGCGGTGCGTATCCAAGAGCTTCTTCAGCTGCGGCAGAGCAGCATGACGATCGCTCAGTACTCGGAGAGATTTACTGATCTCTCGCGCTACTCGACCGACATGGTACGAGACCCATTCTTCCGGGCCCGGACCTTTGAGCAGGGTTTGAGACACGAGATCAGGGCATCGATGATCTCCCTCAGCATACCGACTCAGACAGGAGTACTGGAGCGGGCTCTTTTGATCGAGAGCTTCCTGGCTGAGTCCACAGCGAGACTTACCGTAGGGCGGCAGATAGCGGAGTCTTCGGCAGCAGGTAGCCGACGGATGACTCAGGGTTCCAGGCATACCAGACCTACCGGTGGCCGACTGCACGACTCAAGCTCAGTTGTGCGAGGGATCCGGGGTGGAGTCAGAGCCAGGCGTGCCGAGAGTGGGAAATGTTACTCTTGTGGCGGGATTGGTCACATGGCTCGTGACTGTCCGACCCGCCATGCTGATGATCAGCAGTTAAGTGAAGAACCTCCCAGGCAGAGGCAGAGGTTCAACCGTGGCGATCCGCAGGGAGGAGGCGGATGAGGTAGAGGAGGTGACCGAGCAGCAGGTGGTGGGCGACGCTTTGAGGCTCTTCCACCACCACCACCAAGAGGTCCGCCCCGACCACAGGGAGTAGGTGAACAAGCGAGAGCTCAGCTTCAGGCAGCCGAGGCCTTCGATCATGGAGCTCTGGGAGCAGATGGACAGGAGCAGAACTAGTGGATACGTCCTTTGTACTTCTAGTTCCTTGTTGCTATTGTGTAGCGTCTTTGTATTATGAGCTGCAATAATAAAAGACGCATACCTTGTGATGTTTTCATTCCTGTCCTCTTTTGTGTTGTTACTAAGAGGTTCCAGTTTGACTGTTGACTTGACCCTCACTTGTGAGACATCTACTGGAGGAGACCCAGTTACCACACACTGATGCCGACAGTGTGACTCAACTCTTGGAGGCGAGAGTAATGGTTGGATCTCTTGGTAGTAGCGTCGAGGCCTTACGACGTCATCCTTGGTATGGATTAGTATCATCCATGTTAGGATTGACTGTATTAGGCAAAGAATGTGGTTCATCTAGGGGATGAGACCAGATTTCTCTTGTCGGCAAAGAAGAAATCTTGCAGCACTTGTGGGACCTGTGATGGTCCAGGCCACGACAGAGAAGGTCCAGGTCATCCAGGAGCGGATGAGTACAGCTCAGAGCCGGCAGAAGCCTTATGATGACAGGAGGCGGAGGCCACTGGAGTTCGAGGATGGCGACCACGTCTTCTTGCGAGTCTCACCTCGACGTGGTATTCAGAGATTTGGCCGAGGCGGCAAGTTATCTCCGCGCTTCATCGGACCCTTTCGGGTCCTCAGCAGGGTTGGCGAGGTGGCTTATCGCCTGGCTCTGCCACCTCAGTTGCACCGGGTGCACGACGTCTTCCACGTATCTCAGCTGAGGAGATACGTGCACGACCCGACGCACATCATTGACCATGGGGAGCTTGACGTTGACGATGGGGCGACTTTTACAGAGGTTCCGGTGGAGATAGAGGATCGACAGGAGCGGGTCCTGCGTGGGCGATCGATTCCTCTTGTGCGCATCAGATGGCAGCACAGAAACCTCCAGGAGAGCACATGGGAGCGGGAGGCTCAGAAGCGTGCTCAGTACCCTAATTTGTTCTCCTAGTTTTTTTTGTATCTTTACGGGGACGTAAAGCCCTGAGGTAGGAGTAATGTAAAGACCCGTAAAATTCAAGAGAAATTTTTTCTTAATTTTCTTTGGAATTTTACAAGAGCGCGGTTTCTGACGGCACCTGATTCTGAGGCCCGGAGTGCCCGGAATCAATTTCTGAAGTTTGGCTCAGGTACGTTCAGTGAACGAACGAGCGGGAATTTCTAACTTTTGATCCGGTGCTCGGAATTCAAATCCGAGGGCACCGATGAACTCGCAGCGCCGATATTCGCTTAAGGAGACCTTTTCCTAGGTTGCGTTTATTTCGGGTTGAGAGTTAGTTTTTGGGAGTTTAGAATAAGTTAAATAAAAATTTTGGATTACAAATTTTTATTTAAACTTGTTGGTTAACTTCTCTCAAAGGAAGTTAGGGGTGGGACCCACACCCACTTAACCTCCCTTGAGAGGATTAAGTGTGGTGGGGCCCACACGAACCCTAAACTTTTCATCTTCTCTCAAACTCCCTTAACCCCTCTTTAAATGACATGACAATTGTTATTTAATTTTGGAGTTATCCTTTTTGAATTTCAAACCTTTGAAATTCTTTTGTTAAGTTTGTGAATAAAATAAGCTCTTATCTTATTTTGTTGGGTTAGAACTCTTTAGCCATCTTGTGAGGATTTGAGATCTTTTCTTTCTTCTTCAAACTTTGACGAAGAACGCTCAAGCTTGACGAAGAACGGTCAAGCTCCGACGAAGAACGCCGCTCCTCTCTTCTTCGTCTTCCGTGTCAACGAAAGGGAACGCCGCTTCCTCCTCGGACTTCCTTCATCGGCATACGAAGTTTCGCCAACGACGTATCTCTTCGGGTGTATCTCTTCCTCAACGGATTTGACGAACGACTACCGCGACGCCAGACCTCCGCGACGTTGTCTTCCGCGGGACGTTGACAAATCTTCGAACCTTATACCCAAGGTAGGGGTGGTTGTTAATTGTTTATTTATTTATCCTTGTTCGTGGTTCTAGCGTGACTAACGTGAGGTTTTTAAATATGTGTTATTGTTTAACGTGAGGGGGCCGGACCGCATGAACACGGCCGAACCCCCTCCTTCGTTCTTGATGTTTTATATTGCGGATGAAACAAGGTGGTGAGGTGCCGTCGCACCACGCGGTTATTCGCCCGATTATATTGCGCGGCGCCATCGCACCGCGCCGTGGAAGAATCATCAAGAACGCGCCGCCGTCGCGCCGCGTCGAGGGGAATGGAAGGCGCGGCGAAGGGGCGCGGTGCCGTCGCACCGCGCCGGACGACGAACACCGCGGTCGGTTCCGGGCCGCGGCGAGACGGGAAGACCGGCGGCACGCCGGGCCGCCGGCGTCGGAAGCCGGAAAGGGGACCGGATTTTCCGGTCCGGTTGGAGAAAAACTGGCCGGCCAGGTGGCCAGCCGGAAGGTCAAAGGCCGGGGGAATTTAATTTCCCCGGCCAGCTCAAAACCCCCCCTCATTTAAGAGAGGGGGGCGGTTTCCTTGAGGGGGGCAGGCGGCCCCCCGGTTGCCTTCAAAGTAGGCCCCCACGAGGGGGGGCCGGTCTCCAAAAAGGCGCGGCTCTTAAGCCGCGCCGCCTTGCTGGAAGCGGGGGCTTAGCCCCCCGTGCGTGACCCTAGCGGCGCCAGGCCGCGCCGCCGCCGGCCGGGCCGCGCCGCCGCGCCGGACCGCGCCGCCGCGCCGGTCCGCGCCGCCACGCCGGTCCGCCGCCGGCCGGGCCGGGTCGGACCCGGGTCGGGTCGACCCGGTTCGGGCCGACCCAGGGGGGGTCGGGCCGAGTCGGCCCGGACCCGGACCCCCCGTTTTCGAGACGACTTCGGTCTTTTGGCCATAACTTGAGCCACGTACCTCCGATCGACGAACCGTCTGCGACAACGCGATCCTTGGATCGAGACGGTCGTTTCGGTATACTATACTCAAGGCGCACCTTCTTTTTCGGGAGCCTACGTGGTTAAAACTCCGTAGTTAAGCGTGCTTGGCTTAGAGTAGTGATCAGGATGGATGACCTCCTGGGAAGTTTCCCAAGGTGGGTGTGAGACGGAAAGGCTGATATCTTTCAGACTGGACGTCCGATTGACGAACCGTCAGCGGCGATGCGATCCTTGGATCGAGATGGTCGTTTCGGTATATCGCACTCAAGGTTTCGGATTACTTTGAGTTCGGCTGGGTTGGTTCGTACACAAAACCAACCGGACCTTCGGAGCGGAAACACTCATATCTTGAGCTACAGACGTCCGATTGACGTGCCGTCAGCTTTGTTGTATTCCTCTTAGTGAGACGGATCTTTTGGCATACTCCGCCCGAGGTTTGGACGCAGGTGGAGTACGGTCGGGTTGGTTTTGCCTTAAAAACCAACCGGGCCCCGGAGACGAAAATGCCAATAACTCTCAGACCGAGCGTCCGATCGACGCGCCGTCTATTGCGTTGAGTTCCTGTTGACGATACGGAACTTTTGGATACATCAACTCTGGACTTTGTTACAGTTGATGTATCAGCCTCTCGGCTCGTGGAGCGGACCCTCCGAACGAGCTTGCTGTGTGGGGGAACCCTAGTGCTGGCTGCGACTGCGACTGTGACTACTACTGCTACTGCTACTGTGACTGCGAAGACGACAGTACAGAGATCCTGTGTGGATTCGACGACGACGACTACAACACTCAGCGATCCTACGTGGATCAGTGCTACGATCCTGTGTGGGTCTTTGCGGGGGTTAGTACCTATCAATCCTTCGTGGGTCCGACGACTTAGATGGATCGGTGATCATCTTCACCGTCATCCGAAGAAGTATACCTGTGTGAGCTGAACCTTCTATTTTACTCGATAGAGGTAGTGCGCTTGGTTGTAGCGGCAGACCCGTGATTCTGGAGACGAGCATACGGAGTACGGAGACCGTGTAGCTGGCTGAGACCTGAAGACTGCTCGACCGACTCGACTTGGAGTGAGTCGACTAGCCCAGTGGACGGAGCGCCCGGTATTTGGCGGCAGACCCACGGCGGACGGAGCGCCTGGTAGTTGGCAGCAAACCCGCGGTACTCGACTCGAGGAGTACCTCTGTAGGCTATTTGGGTGAGCGCCCGGTATTTGGCAGCAGACCCTCAGCGGACGGAGCGCCCGGTAGTTGGCAGCAGACCCGCAGTACTCGATAGGAGGAGTACTTCAGCAGTCTTAGGTTAGTGAGCAGTACCTCGGAGTCGTGACAGGACCACTGTACACTTCAGAGATGGGGCTTTTCAGCAGTTACGGTTTTGATAATGAAAATCCTGGTGTGAGCTGAATCCTAATTGCTTTCCTGTGTGGATTGTGTTGTGCTATCCTGTGTGGAATACGTTTTGCTTTCCTGTGTGGAATACGTTTACTTTCCTGTGTGGACTGAGTTGTACTTGGGCTCGGAGGTTGGAGCGTATTTGAAATTGATGACTTAGGTATATTTATGGGCATATACCTAAGCATTGTCGGTTGTTACTTCGTGTTTGTATTTTTCTTTGTGGTTTATCCATTGTGGATTTCGGGAGACCTACAGGGGTCTCGGGGTCCCTACTGAGTATCTTATACTCACCCCTGCACGGGCTATGCCCGCACTACGTTGTGTTGGTTGCAGACGACGGACAGCGTTGATCTTGGCTGAGGCTTGCAGAGAAGGACGGTACCTGGAGGTGGACCATTGGGCGGGATGTGTTCGGAGCGGACGGCGGGACCCGTGGAGCAGTGGAGCTATCTGTACCCACCCTTCAGGTGGGATCTCCAGTGGACATCTCGGTGTAGCGACTTTTACTTACAGTTGCTGTTTTCCCTTTAGAGTTGTACTTTACTTTCAGTTTGGGTTTGTATACTGGCCCATTTACTTTTCTGCACTTCCAGTTGTACTCTGCTTTTGCTTAGTGTTTACTTTCCACTTGCTTTCTCTGTGGTGTTTGTTTACTTTACAAAGGCAATGCCTTCCCTTTTTACCGGGAATTACTCCTTGGTGCTAGTCGCCAGCCCCTGGCCTATGGAAGGCGGGCTTGGGGTAGTCACGGCACGGACCCGAGGGCGGGTCGTGACATCAAATAATAACAATAATACTATTTCTTAACATGCTATTAACTTGTGAATTATAATTAAATCTTATTTAATTAAATAATATTCAATATTTAATATTTCTCAGCAGACCATAAAACCCAGTCATCCATTCCTCTACAACATTCATCGGGCCTTGAATAATGTCTATTTATTTATTAAATAATTATCACTGTATTATTTTCCAATAAATAAATAAATATTATATTCACTAAATAAAAAATAAATATTTATTAAATATTCCACTCACAATATATTCTCTTAAATAACTAGTGACAAAATAAATGCGACCAATCATACATGAATAATTATTAAACCACATGTGGGAATAATATTTATTCAACCTATTAAATGATAAATAATAATATATTATTCAATTGAGATTCTAGATACACTTAGTGTGTGACCCTCTAGGCCTCTTTCTTAGTGACATTAGCAGAAGTAACCTAAATTGTAAGGTTAACATCTAGTAACAAGCCAATAAACCCATAGAGAAAGAATTTAATGCCACAACAACATGTTACCACATACAAACACTTATTTTGTAATATAATACCTTTATCACAATATCTATAATCGAGAAGGTTCCATGCCAATTCCATCAACCTATATGCCCAATATCTCTTTCTTTGAATTTCCAAAAATAAAACTTTCCTAAATAATACCATGGACATGGATTTATTTAGGCAATATCATTTCCATCGAAGGGCCTGAGATATTAACTTCTATTAATGAATAGAAGGGATAAATTGTTTCTCGCATTATTCATTAATGCAATATTACTCATGGAACACCCAACCTATCCAACCTATCCATGAAAATCTATTTTCATGGTTTTCATCAGTAAATAAAAGTATGCAAATTATAATACTAATTTATAATAATATTAAATTCTAAGTACCAATACACATATTCGCAGATAGGAACATCCAATGTCACATATAAATGTAGATTTCATACTTTCAGGTCTCATTCTCATAATATCCTACTAGATATTACCAAGGGAATACACCATGAGAAGGCGCCACAAAGTCCTATGAGTATCTATCCCTGATAGACTGTATCATTTGTGTCCCTTAAATGATATCATAATTCTATAGAACATATATTCAAGAATAGTGTCATAACACTTCTGGGTTCTCATTAAAGCAGGGATATACTATAAACTTTTAGTACGATAGATAATATTAGGATATAATCACATAAAATTTCACGTAGAAGAACAATCATGATATGACAAGGAGTTAATTAATATTCAAAATGACGAATACAAGTAATCATAAAGTACACAAGAAGTTAGTTATAGGGAACCAACTCCAACAATTAAGATATATATGGACTAATTGATGTGAGATATTATTAGTATGGGTTGTGGATTAGTAATAAAGATCTAATTTTGGACTTGTGGTTATGGGATATTGATATCATGAGTTATGAGTGTTGGTTACACCTTATAGGGATAATATCTGAGATCTATTAGGATTCAATGTGGATAATTACTATAGATCATGGGTTTATTTGTTGATATTTAATGTGATAAGTGTGGTTGTGATTATATTGTCTTATTGACATTTTATTAATGATATATGTTGATTTTTTTCATTCAAAACATGAATTTTCCTGTTATCATGAAGATGATGACATGGTATGATTTATGCGGTGATGGTGGGTGGTTATTATTGTTGTGGTAGTATAGATATTATGATGGTAGATCAATTGTAATTTTTATCATAGTTTTATAATAGTTAATGATGAGTGGTAATTATGGATGAGGTTATATAGTCATTATCGTTTTAGTTATATGGATGGTTGGTTAAAAATATTAGTAAGAATTGGTCATTATGGGATTTATTATAATAATTTTGATAAGAATAATTTTATTTTTCATGTAATTTGGGAAGCTTTCTATTGACCTCACCTATTTTGATAATCCCAATTATGATTTCACATACTTTGATAATCCCAATTATGTTTTCACATACTTTACTAATCCCAATTAATGTTTATCTATATATTAATTCTTTCTATCTATGACATTCTATTATCAATATTAAATTAATATTTGAAATATGTTAATCAATGTTTATCTATGTTTATATGAACTTTGAAAAAATTATAACTCAATCGGATATGTTTTGTATAAAACAGATAAGTGTTAAGTCAGTGATATGCTTATTAGCTACTGATATAGACAAATAGCTCTACTGGTACTTAGTCTACCGATAGACAGAGTTATCGATACGCAAAGGTCACCGATACGCAGAGCTACCAGTATGTATAAGTCCACCGGTAAGCACATGTCACTAATAGAACAAGTCTACCGGTATGCATAAGTCTACCAATATACACTTCACTGGTACAGAATGGAGCTACCGGTATGCCCAAGCTACTGATACAAAGTTCACCAATACAGACAGTCACCGATACACCGAGCTACCGATTCAAGCAAGCTATTGATAGACCAAGAGCTACCAATAGAAGGAGTCACGAGTACATAGAGCTCCTGATACACAGAGTCACAACTACCGATACATGGAGCTACCGGTACAAGGACAAAGAGCTACCGATAGGAGCTCACTGCTATATAAAGTCCACTGTTACACATCTATCGACAGAAGGCTACTAAAAGACTGACCAGTCAAACTCTATACTATCAATATTATTTATTTATTAAGCAAAAGTAATATTTTATGATTTTAATGCAATTAATGTTATTTAATGATAGTCGTTGTCATGTCAGGGAACCATACCTAGTTCCCATAAAAAGGTAATCATTCCCATTGCCAATACTGAAAGCTATAAAAGGAAGGACAAATTCCGTGCAAAGTAGAATGAAAAGAAGGGGCCAAAAAGTGCAAGAAATAAAGGCTGAAAAGTGGTTCATACAAATAGAAAAGAATAACTACATTCATACTGGAAGAACATTGAACATACCCTAATCAATTAATTCTAGAATAGAACACAAGCTACACATTAGCCCAAGAGAAATACAACAAGCTTCTTATACACTCAAGATGATCAAGCTGAACCTGAAAACCAAGGAAGCAAACGACACTCTGTTTTTCAACCAAAAACAAGAGAAGGACTCAAAATCATTTCTACCAAATCAAAAGGATTCCAGAGATGCAATTAAAATCGCTAGAGCATTCTAAACTCTTATGTATTCTCTTAGTGATTCTTTTATTTACATTTCAAGCAGTGTGAATACTCTGTACATTTTATACACACACTGTCTCCTGTGCTAAACTGGAGGATTTCTAAATCCTCACAAAAAACTTCTATAACTCTCTTGTATCCCACTGTAGATAGTGGTAGAGGTCAAGTAAGACCTGGATAGCCTGTGTGCTACTGTTTTTGTTCCCACGAAGAACTATGGTATAGGTCTTATGACCTAGACAGTCTCTGTACTGTTGTTTACCCCGATCCAGGGTGTGGATCAACTTTTATATAAATTGTTTGAGAGGACTAAGTCTCGGATTGAGACTGAGCCTCTTGGTTATATCTACTGTGCAACCTAGTTTAAATCTAAAGTATATTATATATATTTATTCCGATACGAATTACTTTGAAATACAATTTGTTTTAAAGTTACTTTGACAGTTAAATTAGCAAGTGTTTATACTTATTGTGAACTAGTAAGCCAGTTTCAAAAGTTAATTTAATCTTTTTATTAAAATAACTGAGACCTAATCAATATTTGAGAAACTAAATGAACTTTTAAAATCTGTATAAATTCACTACAGTTTATCTTGTTTTTAAATAGGGGATTTTAATATAAATATTTTTAACAGAAATTTTAATTAGAACTCAATTCACCCCCCCTCTTGAGTATCCACTCCGATCAACATTTGGTATCAGATGGTTGTTTTATTTATCAAGGTTTTCAAAATACTCTATTTTTCAACTATGATTTTAATTTTATATTAAAGATCTTAAATTTCTATTAGTTCTAAATTTTATCTATTTAAATATATTTTCTAAAATCTATCTATGGACAATAGACTAGAAGGTGGTACTACCAACATGACACCTTTCTTCAATGGTACAAACTATGCCCAGTAGAAACTTAAGATGAAAATTCACTTAGAGAGTATGGGATTTGACATCTGGACTACTATAGAAACTCAATATAAAATCCTAGAAACTGAAAGAACTACTTGGGATAAACCTACTAAGACTACTTACAATAATAATTGTAAAGAAATGAATGCCTTGTATTGTGCTTTAGGAGATGAATAGTTTAATAGAATATCTGCTTATAAAACTGCTTATAAAATCTGGGACACTTTGGATATTTTCCATGAAGGAACAACCAATGTCAAAAAAATGAGACTAAATACCTATACTATTAAATATGATAATTTTAAAATGAAGCCTGATGATCCTATTTCTGACATGTATCTTAGGTTTAATGAGATTGTCAACACTATGAGATCTCTTGGTAAAGATGTTCCTGCAAAAGAACATATCACGAGGATATTAAGATGTCTTCCAAAAAGATGGAGAGGCACATCTGTTTCCATTAGAGAATCAAGCAACATCAGCAAAATACCTGTTAAGTAATTAATTGGTAAGATTATGATGTACGAGGAAGAGATGAATGTCAACAAAGAATAGGATGATGAACCAAGGAAGAAGTCAGTAGCCTTCAAGACATCTTCTTTAAATATTATAGACAAAGGAAAAATTTGAAGTGAAAGTGATGGTTCAAGCAGTGATGAGAGTGCATCTAACAGTGATGCTGAGATGGCTCAGATATCCAGGATATTCAAGAAGTTATAAAGGAAGAAGAAATTATTCATAAAATCAAATTACAAAGGAAAATATGATAACAAAGGTCATTGGAAAAAGTATTGGAAGAAATCTGATAAGAGTGATGAAGTTATCTTCTATGAATGCAAGAGAAAAGGTCACCTTAAAGCTGACTGTCCAAAGTTGAAGTTCAAGAAGAAACATGACTATAAGGACAAAAAGTATAAGAAAGCAATGAAAGCAACTTGGAGTGCTTCAGAAGACACTTCAAGTTATTCTAATTCTGATAAGGATGAAGATTTTCATAAAGCTAACATGTGTTTTATGACAAACACATCTGAGGTAACACTGGACCCTCCTGCTTTAAATTCATACTATTCTGGAGTTGATTATGATTCTGATTCTGAATATAAAAACATGTATAGTGAAGAACTATTTGAATATTGTAACATGTTCGAAGA
This sequence comes from Viscum album, assembly GCA_963277665.1. NCBI lineage: Eukaryota > Viridiplantae > Streptophyta > Magnoliopsida > Santalales > Viscaceae > Viscum > Viscum album. The sequence goes on from OY728129.1 coordinate 1,836,642,814, forward strand.
AACCTGTAATGAATTGAAGGACAAGTATAAATCCTTAAAGAAACAACATGCTTTATCTAGCACTGTTAAATCTGCCCTTGAGATTGAAAAGGAAAAGAATGCTCAACTGTTAAAAGAAAATACTAAACTAAAAATGTCTAATGAGCAACTGAGAAAGGACTTAGATAAATTTACAAATGGAAAATATACTCTTACTCAAATGATAGGAAAACAAGTGGCACCAAAATATACCACTAGAATAGTCTATCATCCTGGACAAAGATAGTTTACTAAAACTAGATTTATTTCCAAATCTGGATAGAGTGCTGCTAGTTCTAGTTCTGGAAATCTGTATGCTTCAACTAGTTATTCATATGGTTATACATAAAATAAAGTTTATCTTTCAAAATATATTGATTTTGTAAATTATTTGAGACCCATAAGATAAATCTGGGTACCTAAAGCTTTGATTGCTAACCTGTCTGGACCAAAGAAAATCTGGGTACCAAAATCATTTTCCATCTAAACCTATTTTGTAGGAAACTTTCTTGAATAGTTCCCATAAGAAGATAAGGTACTTGGATAGTGGATGTTCAAGTCATATGTCTGGAGATTACTCATGCTTCAAAAGTTTAATCAAAGTTGATGGAGGCCATGTCACCTTTGGTGATAATTTTAAAGGAAAGATCATCGGCCTAGGCCAGATTGGTAACACTGACTCAGTATTAATTTCTAATTTTTTATTTGTTGATAGACTTAAATATAATCTGTTGAGTATTTCTCAGTTATGTGATGATGGTTTTAATGTTAAATTTGAAAATGATTCATGTAATGTTTTTAATTCCAAAAATGTTTTAGTATTCTCTGCATTGAGAAATGAAAATGTTTATGCTGTTGATTTTAATTCTTTAGCTAAGCATAATATTACTTGTTTAAATGATTTTCATAAAGAGTCTTGGCTGTGGAATAGAAGATTAGGACACTGCAACATTTATTCACTTAGAAAATTGACTAGGAAAAACTTAGTTAGAGACTTACCTAAACTTGAATTCCCAACTGACAAAGTTTGTAATACCTGTCAAAAGGGAAAGCAACATAAAGTTTCTTTTAAATCAAAGAAAGAAGTTTCAACTTCTCAACCTCTTGAGTTGGTTCACATGGACTTGTTTGGACCCTCTAGAGTTTCTAGTTTAAATGGGAAGCACTATGTCTATGTTCTAGTAGATGATTTTTCTAGATATACTTGGGTATACTTCTTAGCTCACAAAAGTGAAGCTTGTTCTTACTTTATTAAATAATCCAAGTCTGTAAAGAACCTTAGTGGACTTAAGATTAAGACCCTGAGAAGTGATCATGGCCATGAGTTTGAAAATCATGAGTTTGAGTCTTATTACTCACACAATGGCTATAGTCACAACTTTTCTGCCCCTAGAACACCTCAGCAGAATGGTGTAGTAGAAAGAAGAAATAGAACCCTTCAAGAAATTGCAAGAACTATGCTTAATGAGTATGACCTGCCAATTTATTTTTGGGATGAAGCTGTGAATACAACTTGTTATATTATCAATAGAGTCTTAATTAGACCTGTTCTCAAGAATACCCCTTATGAGTTGTGGAATCATAGAAATCCTAAAGTTAGTTACTTTAGAGTTTTTGGTTGAAAAGTCTTTATTCTCAATACAAAGGATAATCTTGAAAAGTTTGCACCCAAAAGTGATGAAGGAATTTTTCTTGGATATTATTTAACTAGAAAAGCCTATAGAGTCTTCAATAAAAGAACCAAGTGTGTGGAATAATCTGTTCATATCAAGTTCGATGAAACTGATCCACATGAACCTAAGTCTTCTCTTGAAAATCTTGAAGAAGATCTGTCTGTTCTGGACCTTAACGATAAAATCAATGAACCTGCAGTAAAGACAACCAGTTCTAGACATATTCTAAAATCTGCTTCTATAGAACCCGAACCTAGAGAAGAACATGAAATTTCTAGTCCTACCTTTACTAGATCAACTAGGATTTCTAAGAATCATCCTTTAGATGTTGTTGTTGGTAATCTTGATAGAGGTACACAGACTAGAGCTTCTCTAAGAAACCAAGTTGAACATCAATCTTTTCTTTCACAGTTAGAACCTAAAAATATCAATGATGCAATCAATGATGAATTTTTGGTAATGGCTATGCAAGAAGAACTAAATCAATTTGAAAGAAACAAAGTCTGTGAATTAGTTGACAGACCTAAGGACACTTTGACCATAGGCACTAAATGGGTTTTTAGAAACAAAGTTGATGAGTCTGGAAATATAGTTAGAAACAAAGCTAGGTTAGTTGCACAAGGTTATAGTCAAGAAGAAGGAATAGACTCTGAGGAAACCTTTGCTCCTGTAGCTAGATTAGAAGCCATTAGGATTCTACTAGCCTATGCTGTTCATCTAAATTTCAAGTTATATCAAATGGATGTCAAAAGTGATTTTCTAAATGGTTTTATAATTAAATATGTTTTTGTTGAAGAACCACCTGGATTTACAAATCCCCATTTCCAAAATCATGTTTTTAAACTGTCAAAAGCTTTGTATGGTTTAAAACAAGCTCCAAGAGCCTGGCATTATAGACTTAGTAATTTTCATATTTCAAAAGGTTTTACTAAAGGGATTGCTGATCCAACTCTTTTTATTAAAAGAATTTCTAAATATGTTTTGATAGTACAAATCTATGTTGATGATATTATTTTTGGATCTTCTAAACATTATTTATGTACTAATTTTTCAAAGAGTATGCAAAATGAATTTGAAATGAGTTTAATGAGATAACTCAAATATTTTATTGGATTTCAAGTTTTTCAAAATTAAAATGGTATTATTTTGAATCAAAGTAAATATAAAAAGGATATTTTAAAACGTTTTAGTTTGGATAGTATTAAGGAGAGTGATACACCTATGAGTACTATCTGTAAATTGGACATTGATGAAACTGGGAAACCAGTGGATCAAACAAGTTATAGAGGTATGATTGGAAGCTTACTTTACCTTACTGCTAGTCGAAAAAATATTATGTTTAGTGTGTGCATGTGTGCAAGATTTCAAGATAATCCTAAAGAATCGAATTTTCTTTCTATTAAAAGAGTTTTCAAGTATCTTAAACATACTGCAAATTTAGGTTTGTTTTATTCAAAAAGACAATATTTTGAATTAATAAGTTATTCATATGCTGACTTTTCAGGTTGCAAGTTAGATAGAAAAATCACATCTGGAACATGTCATTTTCTAGGTAAGTCCTTAGTATCTTGGTGTAGTAAGAAATAGAACTCTGTTGCATTGTCTACTGCCCAAGTAGAGTATATAGCTGGTGGTAGCTGCTGTGCACAAATTCTATGGATGAAACACACTCTTTCGGACTATGGATATGATTTTAAGCATGTTTCTATTAACTGTGATAACACCAGTGCAATCAACATTTCAAATAACCCTGTGTCTCACTCTAGGACCAAACACATTAATGTAAGACACCGTTTCTTGAGAGATCACTACCAAAAAGGTGATATTACTCTTGAATTTATAGGTACTGAACATCAATTAGCTGATATTTTCACCAAACCTTTATGTTTGGATAAGTTTAGTTACTTTAGACATGAGTTAGGAATGATTAACCTTGACCGATGTGATACCTCACCGATGTACCTCACCGATGTGATACCTCATCAATGTACCTCACCGATGTGATGCCTCAAAGATGTACCTCACTGATGTGATACCTCACTGATGTACCTCACTGAGGTGATACCTCACAGATGTACCACACTGATGTGATACCTCACCGATGTACCTCACCGATTAGGAATTCTCACCGATATACCCTACCGATGCATTATTTTAAACTTTTATCTACTGCCATAATCTGTATCGATTATAGTTATTATATTTTAATTATTTATTTTATGATTCATAAATGATAAAACTAAGTCCAAATTACTTCTCGATCCACATCAAACCCTTTTCCCTCAAGCCTTTGCTCCTGAATCTTTTGAAAACCCTAAGTTCCTCGAACCATAGATGGAAAAAACCAAAATGCCTACTGTCAGAGATGACATTGTTGAGATGAATGAAAATAAGAAGAAGACAGAGCAAGAAGGAAGTAGCAGTGTTGGTAGAACAAGGTCGAGAAGGCAACCAGTGAACCCACATTTACCAAATAGACTTATTGTGATCGAAAAAGAGCTATGCGTGGAATGACTGTTATCTAGTAGATCGTTAGTTCTCGAGGTGCTGGAAGACCAGAAGTGGGTAGACTGTTTCTCAAACAACAATGGCCCCTAGTATCCGAATTTGGTAAAACAGTTGTATGAGTTTGTAAGCTTTGAGAAATTAGAAGATGAGAACCGAATGATTTCATGGGTAAATGGAAAGGAAGTATCTTTTTCATCTGTTGAGTGGGATAAATGCATGAAGGTCCCACACAAAGATGTGTCTAGATATTTTTCTAAATCAGTACCACCTATAAGTGACATATTTGATTATGAGACTGCCTTATAGGAGCTCACTGGTAGTGGTAAGAAAAGACAGGTGGTGGCTGCTGAAATGGATGGAGAGAACAGATTGCTGTTCGAGTTTGTTCAACATGTTTTAATTCCAAGAAGAGGAGACTTTGAAAATTTAAGATATCATGATATCTATCTGCTTCATTCTTTGAGACAAGGTGTGAAAGTAAATCTATACAGGTTGCTAATGATTCAAATGGAGGATATGACCAGGCCAAAATCAAAGACCAATGCCCTATTCTTTTCCAAGTTGATCTCGGTTATGATTAAAGTCAAAGGAGTAGCTGAGTCTCAGGATGAGACACTTGTGGTAAAGAACAACTTATGTATCACAAGCACTGTTTGAAAATACATGAAGATAAACTGGAATCCATGGAGAAGAGAGTGTGTTAATGATGATAAGAAGCTATATGATAAATTAAATCCTGAGGATCATCCTTCAAGGCCCAAGGATGTAAGGGATCTAGGTCTAGGACTTGATGAAGAATAACCAGAGTAAAATAATGATACTGATGAAGAGGAGACTTCTATGGCTGATGGAAGGGATCCAAACTTGCCCCCAAGTCCTGTTGCTGAAATTATATCTTCAGGAAAGGAAACTTTATTAGAAGAAGAAACACCTGTTGATGAGGAAGACCAGGCAGCCCCTGAGAATGAATAAGAAAGAGAGAATGAATCTGAATCCTCTAATTATGTCTTCTTAAGTCTAAGTCCATTGATTGGAAGCTCAGTTATGCCTGTTAAGGATGTAGTGGGTGAGATGGAAGGACCTGTGCCTAATCTATAGGATCCTCTTGCTGTTGCAGAGATGGAGTTGATTTTAGAAGATTCTTATGAGGAAGAAAGACCTGCTGAGAATGCTGTTGCTGTACAAGAGAATGCACCAGTTTAGGGGGAGCATCCAACCAGGTTTGGTAGTGTATCAGTTGCTGTTGAAATTGAGGACTGGTCATAAGACCCAGGTTTTGTGGTTTGTGGATTGGATTATCCGGATTCTGATAGTGAGACATCCCTCAATAGACCAAAAATCAATTATGATATTCAGTCTGAGATATTACCTGAAGATGTGGTCAGAATGCATGATCTGGATAAGTTAAATTCTGATCTCAAAATCAGTTTTGTGGAGGAAATAAGGAAGATGGATGCTTCACTGGTGTCATCTATTCAATCGATTATTAATGACTCTGTGGCCAGTATAGTATCTGAAAGATCACCTGTTGTGGTTTCACCTGCTGATATGATCACCAGGGTTGATCTTGAATCCTTAAAGGATGAGCTAAAAGAGTCTTTGAGTGCTTCTGTTGCTGAGTTAAAGCACTTCTTTGTTGAATAAATAAGCAATTTGGAAAATTCCATTGAACTCTCTCTTGGCTGTAATATATCAAACTCTGTGGCAGAGATAATGGATGAAGTTACAACTTTCCAGACTCAAGTATCTAGACTGGAAGAGGATGTTGAAGTTCTAAAAAAGTCTGTTATCTCTTTAGAATATTATATGAGCTCTAGACCTCAAGAAGACAAGGACTTAGCTTATGTCAAAAGTGTTGTAAGCCATATGGTATCAGTATTTGAGGGATTTAAAACCTCCATGAAAGATCATATCAGCTCCCAGGATTCTCAAGAGAAAAATCTTATCAGTGGGTTGACCAAAAACTTCAAGGAAACAATAACCTTCTCTATTGGTTCTATTGCTTCCAGACCTTTAGTGGATTTGGATCAGATTAGAGCTGTGATGAAGGAGGAGCTTGGTTCAGCATAAACCAGTGGCTATGTGGACTCATCCGATCTGAGAAAAGTAGTGACTTCTAATAGAGATATGACTAGAGATATCATGAAGATAGTCCAAGACTATATGAGAGAAGCTTCTTCCTCTTAAAAAGAGGTGAAAGTCAAGGTATATTATTATTTAAAAAGGGTTTATACCAAGCATTAGCTCAACAACCATTTCAAGCTTATGTTAGAAAACATGAAGCTCCCTCCTATCAATCAAGCCTTCAGAGAACAAGTAAGCAAGCTAAGGGAACTGACTTCAGCCTTGGACAAATTTATGGAGAAAAAGGATGATTTCATATCTTTTATGGAGAGAGGAGGAGGAATCATTATGGATTTTATAAATCTCTTGTTGTCTTTCTTGCATGTTGATGCTAGGACAGTGATTATCCCTCCAGCTTTACCTGCATCTGCTTCTACTGATTCTCCTATTCAGATGACTCCAGTCCAAGCTATCAGAATCCTTACTCCTATGATCACTCAGAGAACTACACAGTACAGACCAGGAATATTTCAGTAGCTCAACCACCTCTAATAATCTCTGGTGTTCCTAAGCCTCCACCTGAATCCACCACACATGAATCCTCTTCTGATCATAAGGGGAAATCTCATTCTGAGGATGTGGATTGATCAGTGACTAGGATTTTTGATCGGAATAACCTGTATATCTTTTTGTTTTATTTATGTATTTCATTTTATATGGTTGCTCCAAGAAATATATATGATCTTACTTTCTTACTTATCTTATCCTGTATTTCCTTCTAGTCCCACCTTTTGATTATCACAAAGGGGGAGAAATACTACCATACTATCTAAGGAAAACCTATATGGGGGAGAAATAATTTTGGTTATGATAAAGGGGGAGAAATACTATCTTTTCTGTGGTTAATTTATTTTCCTCTGGTACATTTGTTTTATATTTTCCCTTTGATATATGTGTTTTCTAATACCTTGTTTTCTCTAATACAATTGTATTTAATATCCTCTGATACATTACTAATTATTTTGGGCTTATAATATCATAAGTTGTGATTATCAAAAAGGGGGATATTATTGAACTCACCTATTTTGATAATCCAAATTATGATTTCACATACTTTGATAATACCAATTATGTTTTCACATACTTTACTAATCCCAATTGATGTTTATATATATATTAATTCTTTCTATCTATGACATTCTATTATCAATATTAAATTAATCTTTGAAATATGTTAGTCAATGTTTATCTATGTTTATATGAACCTTGAAATAATTATAACTCAATCAGATATGTTTTGCATAAAACAGATAAGTGTTAAGTCAGTGATATGCTTATTAGCTACTGATACAGACAAACAGCTCTACCAGCACTTAGTCTACCGATAGACATAGCTACCGATACGCAAAGGTCACCGATATGAAGAGCTACCGGTATGTATAATGTTGGATCGAATAGTCGATATAAAAGTCTATTAGATGGAACAATACAAGAGGGGGGGTGAATTGTAGGTTTAAAAACCTTGAGTTTTAGTAACAAAGAGATTAGTTTAAATGAACTTAAACTAATACAAATACAAATACCCTCAATTGTATTGAATGTAAAAGGTATGAAGTATTGTAATACTAATGTTATGTAAAACAATTGTATTCAAGATGAACACAATAATCAGAGTAATACAGATATGAATGATTCTACCTTAAAGCGTATAGAACCAATCAATACAATATGTAATGGAATGATTGTAATTGAAACAATTACAATTGAATAAGTAAAGAAGAAAGGAAACAATACAAATCCCTTTCTAATACAACAGCGGAAATGTAAAAGTAATACAATTCTTTTAACCCAAAGAGAAGGGTTATCCTTTCACCTAGGATAAAAGGTCTGTCTCACCAACACCTTGGTGAGCCCTCGATACGATGATCGGCACGTCTGTCTGCCTATCCCCGGCAGCCCTCGATACGATGATCGGCACGTCTGTCTGCCTATCCCCGGCAGCCCTCGATTTTGCAGGTAATCGGCACCTCTGTCTTTCAATTACTTGAAAGCCCTCGATACGATGATCGGACGCACAAGGCTGATGAGAGAAGTCACAGTGTCTCTCTCTAGAATCTTCGGAGTTCACAGTCTCTTTCGTTCTCTTCGTTCATCAGTGTGTTCTCAGCTTCAAATGACCTCTTATTTATAGGCCTCGGGTTCCAACGGTCATATTGCCTCCAACGGTCATATTGAAACAGAAAGCACGACATCGTTTTGATTAGTATATAACTAACTCAACGACATCGTTTTGTTAGGATAAGAGATATATAGAAATGTAAAGCATGAGTATGATTCATATGCAGAGAGAGTTTTTGACAAAGTACCAAAACAAATAATGATCATCTGAATAGCAAGGTCAGTACGATACGATTGACAGAGTCAGTACGATACGATTGACAGAGTCAGTACGATACGTTTGACAGAGTCAGTACGATACGTTTTGGTCGGTACGATCAACATCGTACGATACGATAAACATGATAAAAGACAATTTGTTATTTACAAACATATGATAGAATACATTTGAGATTTCCAAAACATGACATAGAATATATTTGTGATTTCCAAAACATGATGTAAAAGCCAAAAGAAGACTTTTGACTTAACAATCTCCCCCTTTTTGGAAAGCACAAACACACAAAGTAAATGAAACAAGAAATACTTATCTCCCCCTGAGTTATTGAAAACTCTTCTGAATAAGAAATTGAATACAACTAACTCCCCCTTAGGTATTGACTTTCCTAAGGATTGTATTCATAGATTTTCCTTAAGAGTATTGTAATGCATTCTCCCCCTTTGTAAAACAATCTTTGCTTTGTAAATATTCTCCCCCTTTGTGATTTACAAAAAGAAAGGAGGAATCTCGAATTGTCTGGAAGAGTTAGTGAAGTAATACAAGACAATGGATAAAAGAGAAAGGATTATAAGAGTTATTACAAAACAAACAAGTTCCAAAAGAAACAAATACAACAATCATTTGTTTTCTCTTTCCTTCTCTTTCTTTATAAGCTCATGAAGCACAACTTTCATCTTCTTGATCTCCTTGTCTTCAGAAATTGATTCACCCTGAGTTTTGAGAAGCTCTTGTTGATCCGCAAAAATCTGATCTTGATTTCTGATGGTTTCCTCCTGGACTCTGATTACTTCTTCAAGAGTATCAATTCTGTTTTGCAGAGTCTTGTTATCCTTGGACAACTCAGAATTTTGATTCTTCAGTAAAACCATTTCATCTTTGAAAGATGAAACCTTCGAGAATTCAGATTGGAAAGCATTCATCCTATCTTGCAAGTCTTTCACTGAAGGAACATCGGTTCTTTGAGAAGACAAAAGGTTCAGCCTTTCAACCGTTTCTTTATCAAGCTTGTTGAAAGCAATTGCTAGCTCATTTGATAACCTCCTTATATCTTCAATAGCTAATTCATGATCATTGATTGAGCTTTCAGTTTTGTATGACCACTTGGTCATCTTATTGCAAGCTTTCTTATGAGCAACTGAGCTTTCCGAAAGAACTTTCAGATCGGCTTCTACTGACAAAACTTTCTTTCTCAATTCTTTTACAGAGCCAAACTTTTTCCTTTGATTTTCAGTAATAAAATCAATCTTCCCTTCCAGCCTCGGGAAATAAGGAATTGTTTTCTCCACCCTTCTCAAAACATGAACAATGTAATCACTCTTCTTGAGAGAGATTGTATGCTCTGAATCAGTATCTTCATCGTACGATACTAGTTCATACGATCTGCTTGAATCAACAACAGGCTGTTTCCCTTTCACTTTTTCTTTCTGCTTTCTTTCTTCTTCTACTTTGTCACTAATGACAACAACTTTATCAGAATGAGAGGATTGGGCATCTTGCTTTTCTCGAGATGATATCCTGTCCGGAGATCTTTCCTGATCGGCATGAGGAGTTTGTTGAACACCTTCGCTCAGCTTTTGAAGCGATTCCTCTCTACTTTTCTTTGAACTTTGAAGAAATTCTAACAGAAAATCTCCTTCTTCTACTTCCACTTCTTCTATCACTTGTTTTCCTTTTTCTTTCTCAGGCAGACTCTGTACGATGGGCTCTTGATGCACTTCCACAGTTAGTTGAGCACTAGCATCTTCAAATGCTTTCAATACTTTAGAGATATCAAAGTCCTGAGCCTTTCTTTTCAAAAGAGTCTTCTTTTTCTTTTCAGCTTGAAGGGTTTCTTCTACCCTTATTCTTTCTGCAAAGGCCTCAACAGGATCAAGACCAAACTTCGGATCACATTCCTTTCTTTGTTCCTTGTCCTTTCTCCATTTGGCTACAACTTCCTTACTGTACCTTGGCTTCTTCTTTGGTTTTGAACTAGTTTGAGGATCAGACTTTCGAGTAACACCGGTAGATTGATTGTCCTTGGCTGGCATAGGTGCCGATTGATTTTGAGCCAATTCAGCTTCTACATCTCTGACAAAAAGTTTTGAATTTGAATCAAAACAAACATTCAGCTTTTTCATCGTACTCTTATTAATCAAAGACGGCCACAAATCCATAGGTTCTCCTTTCAAACGAATGTTACAAAACTTCATACTCTCAAGAATGAATTTCGTAAGGATGGCTGGATACATTATTATTTGGGATTTAATCCCTCCTTTCTTGACATTCTTGATGGTTTCAAAAATATATCCCATGAGATTTACTTTCCTCATATTCACAAGATAGTCGAGCATAAAGACATCAGAAACTTTAAGGGTTTCTCTATCCCCTTTTCTTGGGACAAGAAAACCTTTCATCCATAAAGTGACAAACCGATTGTCCGGTGAAAGATGATAAACTTTCCTCTTTCCCTCATTAACAACAAACAAAGTTTTTTCAGCACTTTCTCTATTAAACGTACCAACTTCCTCTGGTAGTTTGTGAGATGGGCAGAATGCATCGCCTTCTATAGAAACATTCAGAAAATGTGCCGCTTGTTTCACAGACATGGATAACTTTCTATCGTACACAGCGAAGTTTATAGTCATATCTTTGTCGAAAGAAACGGTTTTGTAAAACTGAAAAACTTCATCAAAAAGAACTGGATCTTGAATATCAGGCTTTTCCACACAGAGATGTTCCCATCCTTGAAACAAAATAATCCTCTTGATTGTAGAATCGTACATATCGAAAAATTCTCGGGATACTAACCTTTCTCTGTGAAAGTCTTTCTCTGTAAAAGTCTTTGAAGACATTTCGGCAGGAGTATTAGCAGAAGATTGAGACATAAAGGTTCTGCCGATGAGAAGATCGTACGATGGTTTATAGCTGGTGGAGCAGAGCTTCGCCTCAAATCCTGAAACTTCAATGTGGGTTTGGGGAGGGGAGAGGGGTATTTATAGGCGATAAAGAGATGACCGTTGATATTCTACAGTCAAGATTAGATAATACCAGATCAATGGTTAGGATTAAAACAAAGAAAATAAAATAAAAAAAATGAAAAGAAACCTGTCGGAGAACATAAGGTGATTGCTGGTTTTGGTATGAATCAAAAGTAAACACAATCGTAAGAAGAAGAAAAAAAAATCATGATGCCGATGGAAAACAAAGTCATTACTATGATCGGACCGTACGATGGAAAATAGTTGTTACCATTAATCCGACAGTACGATGGAAAACAATCTCAATACTATCATCGGTCGATAAAAAAAAATGATACGATGGAAAAGAATTTGAATACTATCATCGGACGATACAAAATTTTTTGAACGATACGATGGAAAAGAATTTGAATACTATCATCGGTCGATTCAAAAACTATTGAATGGTACGATGGAAAAGAATTTCAATACGATAAACAGAAAAACTGAAATGGTCAATACGATACAGGAAAACTTAAAATGAAACGATAAAACTGTCAATACGATAAACAGAAAGAAACATATATAAAGAGAGTAAATATTTAAAGATCAGAAACATAGACATAAAGAAATGTCCTCCCCCTTTCTACGAGGAGTTTCTTACTATTAGGAGAGATGTAAAACAGGAAGTAGATATGAATGATTATTTTAATGTAATCATTCCTAGCTTCTGTTTTATAAATTCAAATCTATCGGAAGGTAAAGGTTTTGTAAAAATATCAGCAAGTTGTTCTTGCGTTCCGATGAATTGTAAAACAATATCTCCTTTTGAAACAATATTACATATACCAACAATAATTCCTTGAGCATTATCTCCGAAGGTAACTTTTCCACCTTTTGTTTTGATAACCTTTTCAAAGAAATCTTTTTTTCCAGTCATATGTCGAGAACAACCACTATCCATGTACCAAATGTTCTTATTGATACACTTCTCGTTTCCCTGAAAAAGAAACAATTAGATTTTTGGAATCCAAACTTGTTTGGATCCAGAAGGGTTAGATAAAAGAATTTTAGGAATCCACATTTGTTTAGCAAAATGAGCTTTATGAAATCCTAAGGATTGAGTTTTGTTAAGAGAACAATCTCTTCTCCAATGTCCACCACATTGACACTTGGAACAGAAAATGGTTTTTTGAGGAACAAAATAGTTATTACTAAAAACAGGTTTGGAATAAGTATAACCAAGACCAGAACGATTTCTCAAAGGTCTTATTTGAGAGTACATCCTATCAAAGTTTTCTTTTCCATGAGTAAAGTTTGACAAGCACTTTTTCAAGGATAAAATCTCTGACTTTAGTTTTAAAACCAAATTCTTGTTTTCTAAAACATTTGAATTAGAACTAGAGTTAGACTCTAAAAAGTTTTTCTTTGAAATAGCAGTTTCAAGATCCTTAGAAAGTTTATCTTTTTCAGATTTGACTTTCTCAAGGGTTTTCAAAATACTTTCAAAATCAGAAGTTTTCCCATCAAGATCTTTAGAAAGATCTGATACTTCTTTAGTCAAAATAGAAATTCTAGAATTTGCTTTTTCAAATCTCTTTTTGAGTTTAGAATTTTCATTTTCAAGTAACTTAGCAAATCTAGAGACTTCTTCAAAAGAAGGTAAAGTATCATCTTCTGATGATGAGGGTTCATCATTTGAAGATTCATAATATTTATTATCAACATAATTTGTATTTAAAGAGACATTTGTAACAGCTTCAGCATTATGTACCTTAGCCATGAGACAATGATCTTCAATTGGTAGTCTGGCTAGAAGTCCAATATTCCTTTGTCCTGACATCTCATATTCTGAAGAATCATCTGAGGAATCACTACCACTTGCACTCCATGTATCATTTGCTTTCAAGACTTTCTTTGTCTTATAAAACCTTTTCTTGTTTCTTTCAGAGTGTTTCTCTTTTCTATCTTTCCTCTTCAGTAAAGGACAATCAGGCCTTATATGTCCTGCTTTCTTGCATTCATAACAAGTTACCTCTGAATCTTTCCTATCTTTCCTGTCTTTCTTTTTGAATCTATATTGAAAATCTTTCTTTCCCACAATCTTGTTCATCCTTCGAGCAAGATTAGCTAACTCATTATCTGAAAGATTACAATCACTTGAATCAGATACAACAACTTTCTTGGATTTAGACCTTGTAACCCTTTCAGGTGTTTTAGCTTTAGATGCAAAAGCTACACTTCCATTCCCATTTTTCTTCTTATTGAAATCAGCATCTCTTTTCATTCTTGTCTCGTGCTGTAGAAGAGTTCCAAAGAGTTCATCAAGAGTAATCTGGGAAACTTTTCTATTTTCATCAATAGCTGTTCTTTTTGACTCCCATTCATTTGGCATAATATCTATAATCTTATCAACAAGAGATTCATCATCAAGACCTTTTTCTCCCATAGATTGTAAGCTGTTGACAATTGTCATAAACCTTTGTTGCACTTTACATACTGGCTCTCCATAAGGAAAAACAAATCCATGATACTCTGCTCGAAGCATTGCTCTCCTTGTTTCTATAACCTTGGATGTACCAAAATGAGTGACTTCTAATTTCTTCCAAATACAGTTAGCTGCTTCACATGAAGATATCTGACTATATATATTCCTGGTCATAGAGCATAATAAAGTATTGCGTACCTTGTAATTCAGTTGATATTCTTGCTTCTCTTGATTGGTGAAAGTACTAACTTCTTTGTCAGGAATTTTGTAACCCCCAGTAAGCATAATAAAATTGTCTACACCAGTATTGATGACGAAAGTCTTCATACGATCTCTCCAATACTCATAATCATTCCCATAAAAGATTGGTGGTCTAGAAGGATTCAGATTATCTATTGATCCGATATTCATTCCTGCCATCTAATATAACAAAAACAACTTTTCCACTCCACACGTTAGTGTAGTAAGTATTAAAGAAAGTAATAAGAAATAAAGCTAGTAATACAAGTCAGTGGAAAACCTCCTCTGATACCAATTGTTGGATCGAATAGTCGATATAAAAGTCTATTAGATGGAACAATACAAGAGGGGGGGTGAATTGTAGGTTTAAAAACCTTGAGTTTTAGTAACAAAGAGATTAGTTTAAATGAACTTAAACTAATACAAATACAAATACCCTCAATTGTATTGAATGTAATAGGTATGAAGTATTGTAATACTAATGTTATGTAAAACAATTGTATTCAAGATGAACACAATAATCAGAGTAATACAGATATGAATGATTCTACCTAAAAGCATATAGAACCAATCAATACAATATGTAATGGAATGATTGTAATTGAAACAATTACAATTGAATAAGTAAAGAAGAAAGGAAACAATACAAATCCCTTTCTAATACAACAGCGGAAATGTAAAAGTAATACAATTCTTTTAACCCAAAGAGAAGGGTTATCCTTTCACCTAGGATAAAAGGTCTGTCTCACCAACACCTTGGTGAGCCCTCAATACGATGATCGACACGTCTGTCTGCCTATCCCCGGCAGCCCTCGATACGATGATCGGCACGTCTGTCTGCCTATCCCCGGCAGCTCTCGATTTTGCAGGTAATCGGCACCTCTGTCTTTCAATTACTTGAAAGCCCTCGATACGATGATCGGACGCACAAGGCTGATGAGAGAAGTCACAGTGTCTCTCTCTAGAATCTTCGTAGTTCACAGTCTCTTTCGTTCTCTTCGTTCATCAGTGTGTTCTCAGCTTCAAATGACCTCCTATTTATAGGCCTCGGGTTCCAACGGTCATATTGCCTCCAACGGTCATATTGAAACAGAAAGCACGACATCGTTTTGATTAGTATATAACTAACTCAACGACATCGTTTTGTTAGGATAAGAGATATATAGAAATGTAAAGCATGAGTATGATTCATATGCAGAGAGAGTTTTTGACAAAGTACCAAAACAAATAATGATCATCTGAATAGCAAGGTCAGTACGATACGATTGACAGAGTCAGTACGATACGATTGACAGAGTCAGTACGATACGTTTGACAGAGTCAGTACGATACGTTTTGGTCGGTACGATCAACATCGTACGATACGATAAACATGATAAAAGACAATTTGTTATTTACAAACATATGATAGAATACATTTGAGATTTCCAAAACATGACATAGAATATATTTGTGATTTCCAAAACATGATGTAAAAGCCAAAAGAAGACTTTTGACTTAACATATAAGTCCACTGGTAAGCACATGTCACTAATAGAAAAAGTATACCGGTATGCATAAGTCTACCAATATACACTTCACTGGTACATAACGGAGCTACCAGTATGCACAAGATACCAATACAAATTTTACCGATACAAACAGTCACCGATACACCAAGCTACCAATTCAAGCAAGCTACTGATAGACCAAGAGCTACTGATATAAGAAGTCACTAGTACATAGAGCTGCTGATACACAGAGTAACAACTACCAATACATGGAGCTACTGGTACAAGGACAAAGAGCTACCGATAGGAGCTCACTGCTATACCAAGTCCACCATTATACATCTACCGACAAAAGGATACTGAAAGACTAACCAATCAAACTCTATACTCTCAATATTATTTATTTATTAAGAAACAGTAATATTTGATGATTTTAATGCAATTAATGTTATTTAATGATAGTTGTTGTCATGTCAGGGAACCGTACCTAGTACCCATAAAAAGGTAATCATTCCCATTGCCGATGCTGAAATCTATAAAAGGAAGGACAAATACCGTGCAAAGTAGAATGAAAAGAAAGGGCCAAAAAGCGCAAGAAATAAAGGCTGAAGAGTGGTGAATACACATAGAAAAGAATAGCTACATTCATACTAGAAGAAAACTGGAAATACCCTAATCAATTCATGCTAGAAGAGAACACAAGATACACATTCTCCAAAGAGAACTACAATAACATGCTTATACACTCAAGCTGATCAAGATGAACCTGAAAACCAAGGAAGCAAACGACACTCTATTTTTCAACCAAAAACAAGAGAAGGACTCAGAATCATTTCTGGAAAATCAAAAAGAGTCCAGAGTTGCAATTCAAATCACTAGAGCATTCTAAACTCTTATATATTCTCTTAGTGATTCTTTTATTTACATTTTGAGCAGTGTGAATACTCTGTACATTTTATACAGACACTGTCTCCTGTGCTAAATTAGAGGATTTCTAAATCCTCATACAAACCTTCTATAACTCTATTGTATCCCACTATGGATAGTGGTAGAGTTCAAGTAAGACCTGGATAGCCTGTGTGATATTGTTTTTGTTCCCACGAAGAACTGTGGTAGAGGTCTTAGGACCTGGACAGTCTCTGTACTGTTGTTTACCCCGAATTAGGGTGTGGATCAAATTTTATATAAATTGTTTGAGGGGACTAAGTCTCGGCTTGAGACTAAAACTCTTGGTTATATCTTCTATGCATCATAGTTTAAATCTAAAGTATATTATATATATTTATTCCGCTGCTAATTACTTTGAAATACAGTTTGTTTTAAAGTTACTTTTATAGTTAAATTAGCAAGTGTTTATACTTATTTTGAACTAGTAAGTTAGTTTCAAAAGTTAATTTAATCTTTTGATTAAAATAACTGAGACCTAATCAATCTTTGAGAAACTAATTGAACTTTTACAATCTGTATAAATTCACTACAGTTTAACTCGTTTTTAAATAGGGGGATTTTAATATAAATATTTTTAATAGAAATTTTAATTGGAACTCAATTCACCCCCCCTCTTGAGTATCCACTCCAACCAACACTTTCTGTATGCGATCTATGGTGTTGATACAGTGTTATGAAATTAACATGGAATGATCGGTCAATTATATTATCTTATATATTTTATTTCAAGATTCATTAGTATATTTTACTCATAATAAAATATGAGGATTCATGGGTGAAACCAAGTGAGTATCTCACTCTTAATTTATACATTGTTAAAAATTTTCATAATCATATTGGAAGAGGATTTAATCATAACTAATTTGAGTACAAAAATATCATATGACATTAAATTGTTGTATTCTTTCCCAAGATATATTTTAGGTTTTTTTATTTATCCACTATTTATTATGATTTGAGAATATATATTCCATTTTTGAAATTTTTTACACATTTTATTGTCATTGACTATGGATGTAGAAACCCAGGATTCTATATATTGTGAATTATCTCAATTTTGTGTTACAGAGTCCCAATATCTTCCTAGGGGAAAATAATATATTTACCCTAGAAGATAACCATAGAAATTTTTGATGGCTCTATTGATATTAGGTCATGATATTTACCCTAGAAATGAGTTTTGGTGAATTTATAAGCATGGTATGTTCTATGGGATATTTAATATTTGTTATCTAAAAAAATATTTATCCCATGAGTTTAGTCATTAATATCCCCTAATTAGATAATAATATGGAAATTATAACACCTCTATTGGGTTTGGAACCCTAGGGGTGGTATAATTTTGGTTCATATTCTGGTCCTCGAGTTGGTTCATTCATGGGTGTGATTTAAATTGATTAACTAAATAATTTAATAAATTTACAATACTAGAAGATACCCCTATTTAACCCCCTTATAATTTCTCTCTAGGGTTATCCATTTGTATGATTGACATAAATCCTAAATTGAGAGCGAAAAGGATGATAGAGGTGATTGGATCCTTTAATGATAAGAAGGAATTGACATCAGATCGGGATTGGATCTATGAAATAAATAACCATTTTTCAATAAAATTGGTGAACCCTTATAGTGGTGAATATTATTACATGAGGTAGGAATTATTTCTTTTTTATATTCCTCATTCTTTATTCAAGTCAAATTTAATGTTCTATGCAACATGTTATTATCATTGTTCCATGACGAATACCAGAGTTTCGTTATTAGAATTAATACCTTTATTCAAATATTGCACTCCAAATTATTTGTGAGTTCAAATTATGGAACCCCTTGGTGATTTATATTCCAAATCAAGGTGAAGAAAATTCCCAGTGTTCAATCCCTTCTTTCCCTCCTTTATTATTTTCTCCCCATTTTCCTTTTGAATAAACAAATTCTTACTAGCCATAGTGTCAACCAACAAAATCATGGAATGATGAATTAATTTAAGGAACAAATAATGGTGTGTGGGTAAATACTGGTGGTTACCCAAAATCACATGACATGACAAAATTAGGTTGAATTGGTGTGGATTAGACATAGGTTCAACACGTTGATGGGTTTTAGGATAGAATATTAAAATGGACATTTGGAATTGGTTGTTTGATTTGGAAGTGGGGGCGTCAATGGGTAGTGGTAAAAGTAGATTCTAGAGGTTAGACACTGGTGTTAGTTCATTTCAAAAATAAAGTGAGGTTGTTGATATGATTCACGGTGTGGAGACCCACAAATGAGAAAATCTAGTGTAGGGTTCATGGGGAATAAAACCAAACTACACAAAATGTAGTCTCTAAGAAACATGTTGTATAAGGTCTATAGGTGCAGTGATAAGGTATAAGAAGCTATAAATATCATATGGAATGTGAATCAGGTCCACATGCTATGTAGGTCTAGACCACATGACTTAGAGTGCACTAAAATACATGCCTAGAAACCCCCATGTGTGGTATACATGGCATGTAGTTAGAGTACACACCATGTATAAACTATACAACATAGACTCGGCTAGAGGTTCATTACCAGGACAAATTCCATGGACCAAACACTAGGTTTTTATAGATACACACTCTGTATGATCAGGTTTATAAGAAATAGGACATGAATCAACACACATTGACTAACCCTTTAGTTATACATGCCATGCACAATAAGAAGACATGTCATATACTTTGAGACTACACAATCCAGTACATCAGAGAAACACACTAAGTTCCCCGTGAGTCCCTCATGATATGAATATTACTGGTTATACTATGTAGGTATAATTCATACTCCATGTTAATGTAATTAATTGACTAGGAAATAAGTGAGGGGAAATATATTGTGTACCCTTATAGTACATGTCGTGTAATTTTCCATCCAAGGTAATCTTCTGTATCAATTTTATCAGAACCTGGATTTATTAATGTGAGTATTATATCCTAATTTTTTTTCACATATAACATTTTAACAATTCATAAGTTTAATTTAAATTAATAATAAGCTCGATATCTTGCTTAACATAAAACACTAAACTTTAAGTGAATTGCGAAATACTATAAAAATAATATTATTTCAATATGACCATTATAACCTTGCCATTTAATTAGTGGCTATGAATAGAAGTAAATTAATTATGAAATATATGTACAATGTTCCAATTCAATAAAAATTTATAGATTAATTATAAGGAAATAAGAACTAAATTTTTAGCGAAGTCATTTTATGCTTCAAGAACACTTTTTCTTCAAAATAGTTTTATTGATTTTTATGGGATTTTTTTTACTTTTATAAATTATATTTTATAAAAAGGATATAATTTTTAAATCATCATATCAAAATTATCTTTAAGTAAAATTTTGGAATTTTTCTGAAAAGATAATTTTTTTAGTAAATAGTAAAATAATACCAATTTTATAGAAAGCTATTTTTTCCATTCAAGTATTTTCAAAGTCCCATTTTCTTTAATTTATTTTAAAATTTAATTAGTTAATTTTTATTATAAATAATCCAATTAATTTCATTGTAATTTAAATTATTATTAATTTTGGTATAAAAACATTTATATACTTAAAAATTCATTTTTCTAGAAAATCAATTTTCATCACATTTTGTGGGTTTATTTTAAAATTAATTTAAGCCACTAACTGAGGTTGAATTTGATAAAATAGATTCCACATTTTGAATTAGTATTTAATTTTTTTAATTTTTTTACTTTATTTTTTGTCATTATGAATAGTAATAGTGGTAAATATTTGTCACCTTAGTAAGGGTAAATCAGGTAACTAAGGTTAAAAATAAGCTGATAAGGCTTTAAAAATATATATAACACCTTATTATTTCTATATTATGAGTTTATTTAAGCTATAATCATCCAATATTCAAATATATGGAAACTTTGTTCCATTTTACTTTGAAAATGACCTTAATATTATTTTAAGTAAAGAATAAATCCAAAATGTCACTCTCTTTGTTTCAAAAAATATAATGTTTTTTCATAGGGTTTAAAGGAGTTTATGTTTGGTTATAAATTGTTATTTGAAATATTAAACAATATTTTTTATCTTCATAATTTATTTTTAATTTTTAATAATGGAACAATTACCTTAAATTCTTATGAAACGCCGACATAGTGGTTGTTAAAGTAGTAGAAAAATAAAGTATATGATTTTAAAAACATAAAAAGTAATATTTTTGAGCGATTTATTGTGTTCAAATAATTTTATGGATACATATAATGTGTTAGTGATGTTTTAAAGTTTATATTCACCACTTGTTTCCTTTGTGAAGTGTATATAATTCCCATGAATGTATTTTATGATTATTTTCACTAATATATGAGCGTTTAAAATTTCATATAATTTTGTATCTTATATGAGGTTTTGATTCAAATATTACCAAATTTATAAGGGTTCTTCATCTCAATATATTTTAGTGTGAAATGTTTGATTGCATACGCCAATTTATATTTATTAGGTTTATATAGTACCACTTTGAAATATTATATATCATTTATCATTATTAATTCATGGTATTTAAAATTAAAATTGAGATTATTTTATCCATGGAGTTTTGATTCAGAAGTTACAATAGTGGTAAGGATTTATCATATCAAATCATCTTTTTTGGGACATATGTTATCTTATGAACTTGTTTTATTTTATGAGTTATAGATACTAACCATTTGACATGTTATGTCATTAAAATCCTTATTTTTATGATATGTACAATTTCATTTGAAGTTAGTTTTTCACGGGGCTTATGATTCAAATTTACCAAAGCAATAAGGGTTAATTCCTTGATCTCACTTTTAATTAGGATCATTTATGTTTATATTTAATTTGGGGGAACTATATGATTTAAATATTCTAAAATTAAATTTATTTTATTAAATTTTGTTTAATTATTAAGTTTTCATGTTTTTCTCTCATTTTTCTCTCTTTGGTACAAAAATAAAACCAAAATAATATTTTTATGGAAAACCGACATTATTTCTCCTTGTGGTTGAGAATCATTTTATTCCATGTCCATATTTCCTAAAATGTTTTAAACAAAGTTATTTTATATGATCAAATGATTGTTAAAATTAATATTTAAATATGTTTTACTTTTTAAAAAAAGTTTTTAAAGGAATCTTCTTGTCATTTTCTGAATGAGACACTTTTTGACTTTTTACCAAAGTGTGAAAATAATGGTTTTTTTAACAAACATGACATGAGCATGTTTTTACACAATCATTAACTTTATTTTATTTTAAGATTCCTTTAAAATTTTCCATAGTTATTTTTAAAATAAAATCATTTTCTAAATATTCCAGTATCTTTTAGTTTTTTAGATATCTAAAGAAAATTATATTTTCCATGTTTTTAAATAAATGTTTTAAATGTTCTTTTAAAGGAATTTCTCATCTAAGTCAATATCCTTTGATGTTTATTATGATAAAAAAGGGATATGTTCTTTTGATAATATCTATATTTTTTATCTGGATAGTTTATAATGATGTGGGAATTTATATGAAACCCATTTTCTTTCAAAAGGTTAATTAATCTATAATGAATGGTTTTATTGATTGTGACAATGAGATATTTAAGAAACAAATTTATTTTCTATGGGTTATGATATGATGCTATGATTGATGTTTTATGATCATATGGAATAAATATAAATGTATTATTTTGATGTCAAATGTGGTCCCAAAATTATATATCCCTCTAATGCATTAAGTAATGATGACGAAATTAACTGGGTGAAAGTTACTCCTCAGAGAATGTTAGAATTGACTGGGTAGGATTTTCCATAACGAGTTTATGCCCACTAAGTAATGATGGTATTATAAATGAACCTTGATATATGATTTCTATGATTATGATTATATTACACTTTGTGCTATACTTTTATGACATGATCATATGCTTGTGATATGTTCTCATGACTCATGAATTTTGATTCTCTTATGATTTATGTATTATGAACTACTTAGATTTATGCCATGACTCATTATTAATATCTATGAATTATTCGGTATTATTTTCTATTTATATTATCATTTTATCATACCCTTATTCTCATGTTATTCCTATAAATGATGATTGATTGATATCTCTCTTATTTTCTATTGTTTATGTATCCAAGTTTCCAAAAAAACAAAACATCTATGGTTATGGTGTGGATTATAATAATATGTAATAAATACCCATTTAAAATTATGTAATATTTATATATGAAATTCTTGGATATATTTAGTTTCTATTAGATAATGGTTTTGTTATTTTTGAAAAGTAGGATGAGGAAACTTTAGTGAGAGCCCTTTGGACAAGCCTAAGTATATAATAACATCCTATGTTCTGGTAAAAAAGTGTGATTTTCCTAGAAAATACATTCATATCTGGATACTAGAATTTATATGAGGTTGTGTCATGGATGAACCTAAGAGTAATAACTTTGAATGGAGAGGATTTATAATTAACTCGATCATCACCAGTTCATGATGATTGGGCCTAAGATTTCACATCTAGCTTGAAAATCATGAGGGATATGTTTGGGTTAATTAAAATTGTCTTTATGGATTATTATGATTTATTTGAATATATTATTACCACAGATTACCTAGGTTAAACAAATGGTGTTATATAATGAAAATAAGGTGTCATGATTTAGACATCCTATAAACAATTTTTATGATTATATAATTTCTCTATATGATTATTGTTTCTCAAACTATGTTTTTTGGTTATAGGAAATGGGTGTAATAAGAAGGAACTATGTTAACACTAAATGTGGTGGACACTTCAATGATTGTACTCATGATAAAACAAATGAAATGGGAGTTGGAATGCGAAATATTGTGATTATGCATAACTAGCTATCTTGTTATATAATTAATAAACTCCAATTGGATGAGTTTACTAACACACCTAATAATAGGAAAATGGTGTTTCATGAAGTAAATGGAAAAAATAATATTAATCTCTCTATATGTAGATATTGCGTGAAGAATCTCACAGGGAAATTTCTCAATGGAATGAGAAGATGTTTTATGTGTGGAAAAGAAGGGCATAAAGTAACAAATTATAGAGGAAAAATAAAGAGTTCAATAGAGGAAAATAAAATAAAATCTAAGGTACCATTTATAGTTTAATGTATTATATGTGGTGATGTGGGAATTATCTGAGTCAATTCCCTAATCTAAGGGTTAATTGCTAGACTAAGGAAGGGCCTTTGTTACGACAATCATTAAAGTGGAATAATTAAAGTGTTTATGTATTGAGATTCAAGAATTTTGTTTTATAAGTGTTTTATAAATGAAAATATCATTATAATAATCATTAAATGTAATATCCTAATATTTTTAAAAGAATACTATGTTCGATATCATACAATATACGCAAAACCGAGCTAAAAATAACAATGAAATATTATTATTTAAATATGACTATTATAACATAGACGTTAAATTTGTGGAATGTATAGTATTGAACACATTATGAAATATATAATTTCACTAATAATTAATAATTAATTAATTAATTATTATGAAATAATCACTCAATTTTTAGCAATGTTATTTTATTATTCAAAAATAAGATTTCTTCAAAAATGGGTTTTCTTGCATTTTATGAGTGAATATTATAATTATTTTCTGAAAATTTTAGAAAATATATTTGATAAAATTAATTTAATTTTTGAATTTATCATGTTAAAATTATATTAGGATTAATTTTTGAGAATTTTCTGGAAATATTGTTTTTTCAATGAATAGTGAAAAATACTTATTTTTATTAAAATTTGTATTTTTTTGACTATTTAAAAATTTAAAATTATATTTTGGATTAGTTTTTAAATTTAATTATTTATTTTTAATTTAAAATAATCCAATTATGGTTTTTGAAATAAATATTATACTTGAATTTAGTATAAAACCTTTTTATATTTTAAAAAGACATTTTTTTGAAAAACCGTTTTTCATCATGTTTTCCACTTTTATTTTAAATTAAATCCCAAAAATTCTATGTTTTGAATATTAAAAAATTGATTAAGAATTTATAATAATGGGGTAAAAATTTGGTAAATATGACCCTTTTATTTTTAGTTATTATGAATAGTAATCTTTGTAAATATTTGTTACCCCAATAATGGTAAATCAGATAATTAATGGTTAAAAATAATATAAAAAGGACAAGAAAATGACCCTAAGAATTACATTAATTTTATTATATGATTCCATTTCATCCATTACGATCCAAGATTCAATTATATGATCTTTTTTCCATTTTTATGTGATTATGATCTTTATAATATTTTATGTAAATAAAAATAAAAAATGTCACACTCTAGTTTTTAATAACTATAATATTTTTAACATGGGGATAAAAAAAGTAAATGTTTATATTTAAATATTAATTTTAATGTGAAATTATTTATATTAATCATGTAAATTTATTTTTAATTTTTAGTGAAAAAGAATCCCCTTAATTTCTTATAGAACATTAACACAGTAATTATTCAATTAAGGAAAAAAACAAAATAAATAATATTAAAAATATTAAAAGTAATATAATTTGAAAAATTGAAGTTATAAACATATTTTATAGAAAAATATAACATTTTATGAATTTATTAAAATATTTTATTTGAATTTCATTTTTTGTCTTTATGTTATTAAAGTCAAAGTAAATGAATAGTTCTAAAATTGACATTATTGATATTTTATGAAAATAATATTTTATTAAATGATTTAAAAATACTAAAAAGATAATAATAAGCCCAGTGAAATTTATATAGTTTATAATATCAAAAATGGTCCATTTATGAGACTTTTTTTCGATGTATAGTAACTATCTTGACCCTCAATGAGTTAAAAACCTTGTTGTCGTGGTAAGTGTGAAAAGGTTTAATACCAAAAGATATGGGTACAAAACATAGAAAAAATTTGTAAAAATTTTATTTTATGAGATTATTTTGACTCATTCTCATATTATATTCAAATATTATCAGTTTTGAGTTATTTGGTATTGAAAATTAATTTATATTAATTTAATACTATAAGAAATTCAATGAGCAACCCTCCCCTCTCTTATAAAAGGTAACCTATTATACTCTTTAATTAACACTTCAAGAACCATTTTGTTCATCCAATATATAAAAAAATACCTTTCTTACATTCCAAATCACAACGTATATTATTTTTAATCATAAAACTAACCTAGAAAAGTTTTTGGTGCAAACCTTAAGAAGATTCCTGAAGAAGAGGTATCGTTCTTAACCAAGTGTTTTAGTTTTATTTATTCTTACATGCCTTAAAATATTATTTAAAAATTATAAGATAATAACATAAGTACATAATATATGATGAGATATTATTATATTAATTTAATAACCTATATCAATCTCCAACCTTCATAAAATGGGAAAGGAATCCATCATTTGTGTGTACAACAGACTAACGCCTCACAGACTAATGTAATTCATTTTCCATCACTACCTCTCATGAATGGTTATAATGATGGAATTAATATTTATATATGATATTAATGACATATTTATCATTATTAAAAGATAATATATCATATATTTTCTTACATTTCCATTCACTGAAAAATGATAACATCGTACGTGCGTATGTTTGGACTACCACCTCCACGAAGTGATGCAATTCGTTTTTCATCACCAAATCACATGGATAATATAAATAAGTATATTTAAAGAAATAATATGGTAATTAGGATATTATTATCAATATTTAATGATAAAAAAAAATACTTACCTTATTTTCATAATGATCATTGAAAAATGAAAATGTTACTCATGCGTAGGTATGGACTACCGTCTTTATGATTTAACAGAATTAATTTCTCATAATATTATTTCATGATTGGTTTTAAAATTATAATTGATGTATAAAAATAATAATTATTATATGATTATTATTCTATATATGGTGAAATAATGACCTCTTTGACCATAGTAAACCTACCAAAGTAATTTTGGACTTATGAACTGAATATCATCAAACAATCTGACATAAAATTAATTGATTAATTAACTATATATAAATTGGTATTAAAAAAATAAAATAAATTATAAACTTGAAAAAATTTCTTAATAATGTAAATAATTAGCATAATTTTATTATTCATTAAGATAAATAACATAAGTGATAAATCAGACTTGAGGTAAGAGACTTTCTTTTAAAAAAATTATATTTTAATGTTTCACTTTTAACTCTGTCTCTTCCATATATATACTATTAAAATTTTTATGGATGTATTTATATAGAAATAAAATAATTATAAATGAAATTTTATGTCTCCTTTTAATTTATTTCCAAGTTTTTCAAAAATAATATTTTTACAGAATGTTTTGAATTTCTTTACAAAAGACAAAAGGAATGTTCTATTATAATGTATATGAAGACATCGCCTTTTCACTCCACCTCAACCATTAATTTAATTTTATATTACTTTAAAATTTTACATGTTTTATTCAAATAAAAACTATCTTTAATTTTTTCTAATTATTTTGGTATTGAAAATGGGTTAAAAAAATGTATTCTAATATCTGAATGTATTTTTCACAAGGGTTTAAAAGAGTTTTTCAAGGGTTTTATTCATGATATGGTCCTTATATATTCTCTATGAAGGGTTCATCCCCATTATATCTCATAGTTTATATTGGTATATCTTATACAATGGGTGTGCGTAGATTGATCTACAATTTAATTGGTAATAATTATGTTCCATGGATAATTATATTGGAAGTTGGTTATATAATTATTCCAATTATAAGGGTTCTTTAAGGGTTTTACGAATATGTTATCCCAAGGCACCCACATGAATTTTATATTCCTGCTAACAAATTTTCATGTGTTTTTTATTTGAAAAGGCAATATAATGATCTTAAAAAAATATGATTCCCTTTCTAGGTAAAAGGTATATTTTTAAGAAAAGGTTTTCATGTTTTCACTGGACTGATGAATTTATTCTTTTTATGTCCATTACTGAACTTTTTGTACTCATCGTATGTTTTTAAAATGGTTTTCATAGTGATTAAGGATGTGTAAAAAAATAATATATCATGTTTAAATTTCTAAATATTTTTCAATAAAATAAATCATGTTTTATTTTAAAAGGTTTACATTGTAAGAAATTTGGATACTAAACAGAAGTGTACACTTTATGAAATATGGTTTTGATTTGTAAGATTTATGAACTAATTCTCTAAAACTCTAAACTGTAAAGATCCTTAGGAATGAAATAAAATTAGTTATTTACTAAAAACTCAAGATTATGTTATGTTTAAGGCCATATCCAAATAGCTGGTTTCAGATCAGGGTTTATACAGCTTTGGAAATTAGGATTTTTTTTTCATTTGAGGTTGTCTTAAGAGTTACAGATAACATCATGGGTTTAGAAGTTCAAGGTTTTTCATAATTTCAAAGACCTAGAAACACATTTCTAGGTTTTAAGTAATATATTTTTAGGTATTTAATGATATTTTTGGAGATTGGATTTATAAGGGTAATTGAATTATTTATAAAGGATTTAAGGTTAAAGTATTATAAAATTTCTATGGGTATTATCTTTATAAGGACCATTTTCATTTTAACATGAAATAATTTATTTTATGTTTTAATGATGTTACTTTCTATATATTAAGGATTGTTTATCAAGATGTTAGGAAAGAGACCTTTCAAAAATTCTTATCCCTTATAGATTATTTGATTATTAATATTATTACAAAGTCTTGTTAAAATGATTTTTATAGATTCTTGAGTATTCAATTCACCTATAAGAAACTGTTTGACTTATCCAACAACTTTTATTTTCTAAAACAAATTATGGGTCATGGTATCTTTTTCATTTGATTTCAAAATATAAAATCTACCAACTTTATCAAAAATGGAAATACCAAAATAGATCTGAACATTTAATTTCTAGAAGTTGGGTATCATGCTATAAGATAAAGGGAATATCAAGAAAATCCCAATATCTGGATTTTAGTTATGAATTATTTTCTTATGTTTAAAGTATGAAACATGATTGTGTTGATATAAATGAATCATAATGACATAATTCATATCTTTGATTATAGGAATGAATTATTAATGAATAAGATAAAGAAGCATGGTTAATGGTTTAAGGATTTGTTTATGTATAGATTTTTTAGAATTATGATATAATATTATTTTATTAATATCATGAGAATTGTGAAACACTTAAGGATTATTGTTTAGTAGTTTTTTTCAAAATTTGGAAACATATGTTATATAGAATTGATACCATTGAAAAATGGTGTAGTGAAAAGGTGATAATTTTTAGGAGACATTTATTGAGTTTTAATAAATGTTTAAGGTATATGTAACCCATAAGTTTAATATATGAAAATGGTTATTTGAGGAAGAATGAATTTAATTTCAGTGGACCTAATTATAAAGGTATTGGTAACCGTTAGGGTTTATATGATCATTAATTTTGAGGTTATTATGGGTTATTAAAATTTGGTATCATTTGTTTTATCACATAAATTACCATGAGATTAGAAATTGGTTTGGATATTAAATGATTAATATTATTTCAGAGGAAGATCACTATAATTTTTGGGAAAATTATAGGATTAAGGTAAACAAAATATTATGGGATTTTATTTTGTAAATAAAGTTTGAATTATCTTTTGTAAACATATATAATTTTATTATTAATTTATGGTGATTTAGGTTATTTATAGAAATTATTAGTATATATTAGAGATTATATGATTAGGGAATATACATTTTGGTATGAGACTTTAAGATTGATTGATGTTATTTGAAGATAAATGCTAAATTTATATTAAAAAATATGTAATAAATTTTTGGGTTTCAATATTAGCCAGGAATATTTTTAGAAATTTTAATGATAGTTATTTATCTAATGATGTAAATTGAACTTTGAGTATCACAACTGAATTTTGGAGATTAAATTAATTTCTCTTCATTTGAATGTTTATTAATTTTGGGAATTATCTTACTATATGATAAGAATTTTGATATTTATTAATGCATAAAGATATGAAGAATAAGTTTCCATCCTTTTTTGGATTATGTGATTTATTATAAGTTGATCTTAGTGCTCCATGCATAAAATATTCTTTTGAATGCTCATAGTTTGGAGTAAAAGATGAGTTTTTTGGTAGAAGTAGATTAAAGAACCAAATTATTCTTTTAAAGTAAGTATATTTACATAAATCATTAGTATATATGATAAATTAGTTCCTAAAATTTAGGAAAAGGATATTAAAATAAATTTTTATCATATTATCTTATTTTCCAATGAATGTATGACCTTTTTCACACCTTATCAGGTTGTAGTTTTGTAGTCATTAACATTCTCAAGATTATTAAATTTTTTCTGATCAATATTATTTTTCACTTTCTATCATCATTTGGACATTAATATTTTCTTCCATTTTCATATCTTCACTTCTCACTAATTTTACCCTATTAGGAAATCTAATATGTGTTATCCTAGATAACCCTCATACTCCCCTTTCTCTCTTTTCAAGATAGAGTCTTATTAACCCTTTTTATGATGTAGGATTTCAAAAAAGGCATTTTAAAATGTTAACATTT
Organism: Viscum album; assembly: GCA_963277665.1. Lineage (NCBI taxonomy): Eukaryota > Viridiplantae > Streptophyta > Magnoliopsida > Santalales > Viscaceae > Viscum > Viscum album. Next base: position 1,836,673,201 of record OY728129.1, read on the forward strand.
TATTAATGATATTGAGTTCAAATTGCGATGATGAAATTTATTAAAGGGAGGATAATTTAATATCTTAAGATTTTTAAAATAAGATTATGTTCGATGGCGTATAAGATATGCAACACTGAGCTTAAACTAATAATGAAATATTATTATTTAAATGTGACATTTATAACCTATCCATTAAATTAGTGGGAATGAATATTATTAGCCAAATTATGAAATATATATCTTACCTACTCTTTAGTAATGTTTTAATTAATTAATTGTAAATAAGTACTGAATTTTTAGTAAATTTATTTTATTCTTCAAAAATAAGCTTTCTTCAAAAATGGGTTTTGTTTTTTTTTATGAGTGAATATTATAATTAATTTTTGAAAATTTTAGAAAATATATTTTATAAAATTAAATTTATTTTTGAATTAATTATGTTAAAATTATCTTAGGAATAATTTTTGAGTGTTTTCTGGAAATATTGGTTTTTCAATAAATAGTGAAGAATACAGTTTTTTATTGAAAGCTGTATATTATTTTCAAGTATATAAAAGACTAAAATTTTATTTTGGATTAGTTTTTAAATTTAATTAGTTATTTTTAATTTAAAATAATACAATAATGGTTTTTTAATGAATCTTATACTTTAATTTAGTATAAAAACATTTTATATTTTAAAAAGGATTTTTTATGAAAAACTATTTTTTGTAATGTTTTCCCAGTTAAATTTTAAATTAAATTCTACCAATTATGTGTTTTGAATCACAAAAAAATAGATTCCGTATTTTTAATTAGGGGTTTAAATTTGGTAAATAGGTCCCATTTATTTTTAGTTACTCTGAATAGTAACCTTAACAAATATTTGTTACCTTGGTAAGGGTAAATCAAGTAATTAATGGTTAAAAATAATATGATAAGAACTAGAAAATGAATCTAAAAATTACCATAATTTTATTTTATGATTTAATTTTTTTCATTATGATCCAATATTTAGTTATATGAATGTTTTTTTTCTATTTTATGTGATTATGACATTAATAATATTTTATGTAAATAAAAGTAAAAAATGCCACACTCTTATTTTTAATAACTATAATATTTTTAATATAGTAATAAATAGAGTATATGTTTGGTAATAAATATTAGTTTTAAATTTAAATGATTTATATTCATAATGTTAATTTATTTTTAATTTTTAATGAAGAAATATTTACCTAAAATTTTTATGGAATGCTGACGCAATAATTATTCAATTAATGGAAAATTAAAATAAATGATATTAAAAATATTAAAAGTAATATAATTTGAAATAATTAATGAGATAAAATGATTTTATAGATAAATATAACATGTTTGGGATATATTAAAATATATTATTATAATTCCATTTGTTTTCTTGATGTTATTAAAGTCAAAGTAAATGGACAGTTCTAAAATTGACATTATTGATATTTTATGAAAATAATATTTTATTTAATGATTTTAAAATCTTAAAAAACTTATCATAACTAAAGTGAAATGGATATGGTTTATAATATCAATAATGACCCATTTGTGGCTCGTTTGTCCATTTATATTAACTATCTTGACCCTTAAAGTGTTAAAAACCCTATTGTAGCTGTAAGTGTGAGAATGGTTAACGAGGGGTTAAAACCAAAAGATAAGGTTAAAAACATTGTCAAAACTTGTAATTTTTTTTATTATATGATATAATTTCAACTTATCCTAATAATATATTATTAAATTATTAGTTTTTATCTATTTTAAATTGAAAATTAATTTATATTACTTTAATAATTTAAGTAATTCCAAGAGTGCCCCTCCCCTCTCTTATAAAGGTGAACCTCCTATACTCTTTAATTCACAATTAAAGAACCATTTGGTTGAAAAAATATCTATAAAAACACCTTCTTTACATTCCTAATCACAACCTAGATTATTATTTTTATCATAAAACTAACCTAGAAAAGTGTTTGGTGTAAACCTTAAGAGGTTGTCGGAAGAAGATATATCATTCTTAACCGAGTGTTTTTGTTTTATTTATTCTTACACCCCATTAAAATCTTCTTTAAACATGATTAGATAACAAAATAATTATATAAAATATAATTATATGTTATTATGTTAATTTTATAACCTATATCCATCATCAAACTCCATCAAATGGGAAATAAATCCATCATTCATGTGTACGACAGACTACCACCTCACAGATTGATGTAATTTAATTTCCATCACTTCCACTCATGGATGATTATAATGATGAAATTATTGTTTATATATGATATTAATGAAATATTTATCATTATTGAAAGATAATATATCATATATTTTCTTACCTTTTTTATTCACTGAAAAATGATAGCGACGTTTGTTTATACGTGTGGACTGCCACTCCATGAGGTGACATGGTTTGTTTTTCATCACCAAATCACATGGATGGTATATATAAGTGAATTTAAAGAAATATAATGGTATTTATGATATTATTATAATTATTGAAATATAAAATAATAATTACCTTCTTTCTATAATTATCATTGAAAAATGTAAACGTTACTCATGCGTACGAATGAACTGCCATATCCATGATTGTAACATAGTTCATTTTTAATTAACATATTTTGTGATTGGTTTTAAATTTATAATTAATATATAATTTTTTTAATTATTTCATGATTATTATTATTGAGATAATTTAATAATGACCACTTTGACCATAGTCAACCTATTGAAGTCATTTTGGACTTATGAACCAAATATCATTAAAACATCCAGAATAAGAATAATTGATTAAGTAATTATATATAACATGGTATTATATAAAATAAAAGGAATAATAAAAATGAAAAAGGTTCTTAAGCAAGTAAATAATTAACATAAGATTATTATTCATGAAGATAAATAACATATGTGATGAGTAAAACTTGAGGTAAGGCACTTTCTTTTAAAAAATATCATCTTTTAAAGTTTCCCTTTCAACTATTTCTCATACATGTACATATTCAGAAAATTGTTTTATGAATGTATTTATATGGAAATACAATAATTATAAAGGAAAATTTATGTCTATTTTTTACTTTCTTTCAAAGGTTATAAAAGGAATATTTTTATGGATTGTTTTGACTTTCATTACAAAAGACAAAAGGAATGTTGTATTTTAATGTATATGATGACAATAAATTTTTCCTCCACCCACTACTAGAAAAATAGTATATATCCATGTTTTCTAACTAGTTTTATAGACACCAAAACTGTGGCTATAGTTAATATCCATGGTTTACCTGGCCATGGCTCCTATTGGCATGGATATAGGGGAAGGTTTATAGCCATGGTTCTCAATCATGTAAATAGAACTATTACCATGGTTTTCAACTGTGGATATAACCTCTTCCATGTAGACTTATTTCCATAGTTTTTAAGCATGGAAGTATACTTATTTCCAGAGTTTAAACTGTGTCTACTAGCCTATTCCCATATTTACATACCATGTCTATGGCCTCTTAGACATAGACTTATTGGAACCATTTTTAACAATGGAAATATTCCAATATCCACGGTTGAAACCATGAAAATAGGTCTACTTTACTGGTTACAAATAGTATATATATCCTCTAAATTCTATGAAAAAACTTTGCCCTCATCTTTCCAAAACTCATATCCTCCCCAGTATCCATAAAAAAATAACATGTAGGTTCTTGGATGAGTGGACACAAAATAGTCATATAACATCAAAAAACAAGGACACACCTGGATATCACAAAAACACATGAAAAATTAGCACCTGAGTGCACCGGAAATAAAATGAAATGTCTCAAGAAACATGTAAACCCCAATAAGACTATTAAACCCAAAAAACTTAATTGGAACCAAATTTATCCTCCATTAACATGAATGTATAATACCATAAGACCCTACAAAATTATACACCACAACATCTACCACACAATAAAATCATTAAAAAAAATAGAACATGGGACCCGTGAAAGATAATAATATAAAATAATGATATGGTTAAAAATGATGGAATTTATTGAGAAAAATTGTTTATTACATATCATAAAAACACTTAAAGTGATATTGCCTTTGAAGATAGAAGACTCTGGTAGACATGCATTCACAATAATTTGGATTTGAACACACTAATTAATTCTTCAATATGTAGAAGGGCCATAATGACCAATATATCAGGAATGATGTGAGAGAATGTGAAGACATGATATTGAAGGGTCAGAAAAATAACTTCCTTAAGAAACCCTATGAAAATTTTTCCTATAATTTTGGCTTTTTTTTTCTATTGGTATATGAATTTTTTCCTTGTCCATGAGAAGGAGACTCCAATCATGAGTGCATAAAGGACTAGCCATAGTCCATTTGTAATAATATTTTACAACGAATTCCATATTTTCTTCATGATAAACCATAAATAACATGAATAAGTATCACTGAATTGGAAAATCATTCAAGTTATTCTATAATTATAACTTGTTAATCTAAAAATTTAGTAACACCTATACAGGCTCCTGCTTCAGCACCAACCCATGAAGTGACCCTACACACTCTACAAACCTATATAGATTTTACCACCTTTTAATTTATACATATATATTATATTGTATCATTAATATGATATAAAACACTATAATAATAAAGAGATGTGTGTGGGTATGTGTCTTGTGAGATGGAAGCAGCTATAGGTGCTTATTGAGGTTAGAGTTGGGTAATATACTTATCGAAATAGAGTAAGAAATTACACATGAAACATAGTATCAGATTTCTACAACACCTCGATGAGATGATCTAGGAAGCTCCAAAAATTTAATAACAGTATAATATATTTTCAAAAATTATATAAGAGAACCTAAAGTACCAATTAAATTTAAAATCATCAAAATAGGAAATATCATTGAAATGATTACCTTGATTACTAAATATATGATTGAGATTTATTATACATGTAAATAAGAATTAGAGAATCATATTCAAGATTCAAGAATATTTAAAAAATAATATTTCATTTAATAAAATACAAATAGTCTCCAAAACATTCAAAAAGTTAATAGAAATTAGTTTTTTCATTGATTATGGTATTGAATATTAATGTATAAAGTAATTCATAGAAACCCATAGAAATAATATATTCATTGGATATAAATATTTTCCTCAATATATTTCACTCACTATATAGCCTAAAACCATAAGATACCCTACTTATACTATTTTATAAATATAGGACTAACACTAAACTGCATTAAAAGAAATCTATTTCCTATTGATAGATTATCAAAGTGTTTAGCTACCACTAAATAAAAAGATAAAATCAAGAGTAACTACACTTAATATCTCAACTAAGTAAATAAAATTTAAATATAAAATCAAGGTGGATTTAGCACTCAAAGAATCATACTAAATACACAACACACATTCAATAGTTTAAATTATTAAATCAAATATGATTTTACTAGATAAGGAAGGGATAATTTATATTAGTATTTTTAAATTGATTATTGTTTTAAAAAATCAATATTAGTTTTTTTACCTAGAGTTAAAAAGGAATATGTAACATTTAACATTTTCATAGTGTGAAGAATATTACTGGCCTTAGGTCATCACTCAGTCGATTTAATGATGATCAATTCATTATCACTTTTGATCTCTTGATTTTTGGATCTAATTTTTACTAAGCATTATGAATCAATGAAAGTTATGTCAATATTATTTTTGTTTCTCTATAAATATTTTAATTATTTATTATAAAGTGGGTAAAACATGTTTATAGTCTCCCCCAAATGCCAAGTAAAATTCTAAATAAAAAATGGCTAGGTTTTTAGAGAAGAATGAGGGTGCAGACTTTATCCATACGTATAGAACTTGAGAAGGATTTTAGAATATTGATCAATATTGAAGATAATTGTTATTTATATTTCATGTATTATAGTTCAAGATAATATTCTTTATCTATATCCTTGTTTCCTCTGGAATTGGGGATGACCTCGTTGATTTAAGGTTCAAACATTCCAATCGGTTTCTAACAGGTTTGTTCGTAGAACCGGAAACATCAAATGATTCCATATCTATTTGGACCTACTTTCCAAAGGTAGGTGCTCATTATTTGTGGAATGATGAGGCTTAGGAATTTTCATTGGTTGAGAGGATGGGAGGCCAGACTCATCACACATTTTTGAGGGGAATTATTGTCTACTCTGGGACTCTCTTTATAGATTTAAGTTATGTTCGTGAATCCTTATTACATTACCAGGTATAAAATGTGCTTTCCTTTAAATATGACTATCAATGATTGATATAAAGGAAATTTAGAGAATATTTTATATGTATTCAAGGTTATTCATTGATAGAGAATCATCTGTATTTGTTAGAGATTCTTAGTTGATGGTATCCTTAAATACATAAAAGTCTCTTGGTCATTATGATGACCATACTGGTTTTAAAGCCACTCAGTGGGGCACTTGAAGTTTATTGTCATTTAGGAGGACATGGATTATTTCAGAGTTGGGATCATATCTGTTGATGGGCTACCTACGTATCCTTTGTTTTGGAAAAGGAATCAGAACCCACGTAGTTCGAGTAAGGGAGTATGATGTTTATGCATGATTAATGGCTCAAAGAAATATGTAATGATTAATTTTACACTCTAAGATCACGTGAGTCATGCTCGGTGTGAGAAACAAGAGGTATTGGTGAAACTAGACAACTGTTCCATGCAATGATGTGGGGCTTATGTATGTGTGACTGCCCAAATAGATGAGGATTAAGATTTACTTCAGGGAAGAAATCCATGAACAGGGTTCATAAAGGTATATGTGCTTCATGGAGATTTGGATACTATAATCTTGGGGATTTAATCCAAAGGAAGATTCCCAAGTTAGGAGGGGACTTATGATTGGGTTTTACTTCTGAGAAGGAAGCCCAAATCAAAAGGAATTATGACTGGTTAAGAGAAATTAAGATTGGGGCTTATTCCTAAGGAGGAGGGCCAGTTTAAAGGGATTTGAAAATTAAGGGACTTGGGGATTACTCCTAAAGAGGATGCCTATATTTGAGACTGAGGCTTATTCCTGAAAAGGAAACCCAGGTTAAAGGAATTAAGTTTTGGGGATTACTCCTGAGGAGGATGCCCAAATTTGGGGAATTATGACTAGGGCTTATTCCTAAAAAGGAGGCCCAGGTTAGGGGACTTGGGGATTACTCCTGAAAAGGAGGCCCAAATTAAAGAGGACTTGGGGCTTACTCCTAAAGAGGATGCCGAAATTAATGAGGATTTAGACTGGGGCTTACTCCTAAAAAGGAGACCCAGGTTAAGGATTCTCTCATCTTAAAGGATGAGGTTGAATGAATGAAATCTATAACTTTAGTGACATAAAGATGTGAAAATTACTAAGTTTTGAGAGATGTTCCACAGAGCTCCTTTCAGATAAGGAAGTCAATCAAGAAAACATGTCATAAATGGATTTGAAGAGTGTCCTGAAGATTTAATCTTGAATAGGAGAGCTGTAATTGCATAATAGGGGTTAAATGGGAAGGAAGGGCACCCAAAAAGAGAGGGGCTTGCAAGTCCTGGAAGGCGCGCAGGTACTGCGTGGGCGCGCAGGTACTGCATGGGCGCGCAAGTATTGGTCGCGCAGGTATACCTACGCGACACATTGGTACTTGCGTGATCCTTGACCTATACAGTAATACTTGGGAGATTTTTGACCAAAGCCTTTAGAATCATCCTGAGGTACTTCCAGAAGAGTGGCGCACAAGTTTCAATGAATTGTTAAGGAGGCGCGCAAGTGTGTTCATTTACCTTAAGGGAAAAAAATTTAGGTGCACAAGTGTTAGTGATTTCTAACACTTAGAACTTATTCCTCTTGTTTATAACTTCTATTCTAGGTAAAGAATTACCTTAAAAGTGTTCGGAAGACTTGAAGAAGAGACTTGGGCGTTCAGAGCTCTATATCTGAATTCTGGAAAAATTCCTCCCGAAATGGGGGGGCCACCAGGGGTATTTCTAGGCTGGAGATGACCCTGGGCGGTTTTCAAAGTGGGCGCGCAAGTCACTTGGACGACCATTAGGTGGCGCACAAGTATACTTGCGCGATAGTGAGGGAACTTGCACAGTGCATGTGAATTTGAAACCTTGTTCATGCCTTTGTTGATTTTTGATGTTTTCTTCAAAGGATGAATCAATTTGTGCTAAGTCATTTCCCTTTCCATTCCTTTAAACAATTTGATGAAAAAGAACGTCAAAAAAAGTCCCCCCTCAGAGTTGGATCCGAAAGAATAAGGATGTGACTCTGAGGTAAAGAAGAAAAACAATGGGAAAGAGGCACACAGGTGTTCACCGTGCAACTTTCATCACGCAGGTGCGAGTTGCGTAGGGCTGGAGCGCACTGGATGGAGCGCGCTGGCTGTAGACGTGTAGGCTATAGGCACGCAGGTGGTCAGCCTGGCCTATAAATATATGATCATTTTTCACACATAGCACCTGATTTCTGGATTTTGGAGCTCTTGCCGCGCAGGTCACCTTCACCGTGTAAGTTTTTTGTTTTCTGCTGTTTCTTTGCTATCGTGCTGCTGTCAAGGTATTTGGACTTGAGCGGTTAAACTTACACGCCAAAAACTTGTGCGGCACATTAACACTCGCGCGAAACATCCATACTTGCGTGCCTTAATGCCTTTTCCATTTTTCTGAATTCCTTCACAAATTTTATGAAAAATAAACCCATTTAAGAGTTAATTTATTCAACTTTTGTGCAGATTCAATGGCTCCAAGAAGAATTGGAATGGTTGATGAACTGGATCTGAATGGGCATGGTCATCTGCAAGGAGTCAATGTTCCAGATGCAAAGAACTATATGCCTGAGATGCAGCTACACTGGCCTGAGATGCAGCTACACTACTACTCCTCTATTTCGGTTATGCTGTGCATTAAGAGAAACAACAATGGTGTGAACTTTCAAATTTTCCTTCCATGCCATTTCCTTGCAGATATGAAAATGGAAAACCATGGGCTGATATGTTTTCCGCTAACGGTTGATGGAGAGAAGAATATCATGACATTAGAAACAATATCTGAAAAAAGTACTCTCTCCAAATGGATCTTTACTTCCAATGATTCATTCTCAAATCCATGTATCCATCTTCCAAGTCTCTTGGACAGAAACAGGGTCACTGTTTGATCAGCAGAAAATTTTCTCAAACCACACTCGAGAACATTCTTTTACAATTATTACAAGAAGAGCTGGTATCACTGCATCTCTTATTGTATCCAGTTGAATGAATGAATTCCAGGTGGCTGATAATGAAGCTCGGGATGCCGTAAATCAAATGAAGAGTTATGTTGAAATCCTTTTGTAATTTACTGCAAAAGAGAAGAGACTCCAATCTGTGGATTTCCTTCCAATTCTTGTGCATCAAATGGAAAGATTGCTTTCATCTTCAATCACTTGTGCACGTATTTTACTGCTACCTGCTTTAAATTTTACCTAACCCAATTGGCCTAGTAATAATAGTTTGATTTTTACTAGGATTATTATAAATAACCCTACAAACTTTGAATCTTTTAATTGCTCAATATTACCTAAATCATAAAAAATGTATGTTTAGTGAGCTGGAACTTGACTTTTATTCAGAGTTCTATTGTATTTTGTGGGCAGTTTGAAGTCATGCACGTTGGACATAAAGAGACTAATGTTTAAGGTCGAAATAGCTTTGACCGAATGAATTATAATTGACTCAATTCCTTGACAACTTATCTGAAAATATTTTACCACACTCAAGTATGGGGGAAAATATGTAAACTAAGACTTAAGAAAATTTGAATCTGAGGAATGATAAGAAAAAAGAGCTAAAAAGGCATTAGAAGAAGTAGTTCCCATGAATGAAGTTACCATTATTTAACAAACCCATTAGGGGGTTGAATTATGTATGGCCACCTAAGGGAATTGGCTGCATAGTCAAATAAATAGCATCTTTTGGCTGACAATTCCATTATGTAGACTACTTATGCAAGGCCACCTAAGGGAATGTGCTTCATAGTCAGGAAAAAGAACTCCCAGAAATTTACTTTTCTACTGCTAAGAAGCCAGTGAAAGTTTATGAGGATTCAATTTTTCCAAAGTATAGAGTTTTCTATATGGAGAGAGGTACTTGAATATGGATAAGATGTTTCCAAATAGGTTTGTCTAAGAATTGGATGAATATTACTCCTACGAAGGTCTGACCCAAACGTAGGGAAGGAAAATACAAACCATAGACTTGAATACTTTCAGATCATGAAAAAGAACATGAAATAAATATGTTAAGGATAAATATTTTTTTGCGGATCCTTACATATTTTATTGACGAGACCAATAATTAAAAAAGAGGATTTATTCCCAAGAATGAAGTTACTAGTATCTGAAAAACCCATTAGGGGGTTGAATTATACAGGGCCGCCTAAGGACATTGGCTGTAGAGTCAAATAATAGCATCTTTTTGCTGACACGTCTGTTATATAAACTGTTTATGAAAGGCCGCCTAAGGGCACGTGCTGCATGGTCAAGAAAAATAATTCTCAGAAATTGGACATTTTGTGACTAGAGATCAAGAAAAGGGTTAAGAAGATCTATAAGTATTCAAGATTAGGATTATGACACATAAAGATGGGTATTTTCCAATGTATGTAGAGATACAAGGATCAATGATAACCATAATCATGTTGTGGCTAGATCCTGAATTGAAATGTTGGACTTCACTACGTATCCCATAAGGATGGGAATCAAGCCATACGTAGTTCTTAAACTACAGTTTAACATCATGCGGGACGAAAATATAGGAGATCTTAGTTTAGGGTCATAGATCTTGGACCATTTATAAGAAATACACAGTGTGTGTTTTCATGGGGATTTTTCAGCCAAGGGACTGAAAGTGGAATTTGGGGTTTGGCCCAAAAGACTTGGGGCTAGATTTGAGGGACACTCGAATGTTCCTACGTATCCCATAAGGATGGGAATCAAGCCCACATAGTTTTATAAATACCCTCTGTACAAATTTGGTTCGTACATGTGAAGGGTGAAAGGGGACTTTAGTGCAATGATGGCTTAACCCAAGATAAAAGGTTCAGGCATTGCCATGTATGCACGTAGTCTTTGGAATGAAACATGATTGAAAAATCAATGTAAATAATGATTCCCTCTCATGTGAGGGTATCAAAGAATATTGAAGTTTATTGTCATACAGGACAAAAGTGCTGTACAATTTAACGTTGTATAGTAAGGACAAAAGTGAAACAATGTAAAGATATTGATTCTGGGGACAGTTTCATGAATCAACATCATATGAGATGGAGGTGAACCGATGTGAAGAGATTGGTTTTGGGCTTGAACCTTGGGAGGTTGCCTACGTACCCAGCCTGGAAGGCAAGGATCAAAGTCCGCGTAGTTCAATTAAAGAATGAATTAATGATCAAGTTGTTCTTGGGGACAACGACCTAAAAAATGATGTTGTGACTTACGCATGGTTAGCGGCCCAAAGAGGGTGTTATGGTTAAAATTTTCTCTAAGATCACGTGAGTCATACTCGGTGTGAGAAACCAGAGGTAAAAACAACCTTAATGATGCACAGTTTAATGTCATGTAGGACATATAAAGGGACTATGCAGTTTAAAGTCTTGCAGTTAGGACTATTGGTGCTGCACAGTTTAGTGTCATGTAGTAGGGACAAAGTACAGTTTAATGTCATGTAGGACATATCAAAGGAATTTCTGTACAGTTTAGCGTCATGTAGTTAGGACGATGAGGACAACACAATTTAATGTCATGTTGGACAAAAAGAGGACTGTGCAGTTTAATGTCATGCAGTAAGGACAAAAGAGGACACATTTTAACATCATGTTGAACGTATTAATGATTTTTTCATAGTTTAATGTCATGTTGTACAAAAGTTCAAATAGTTTTAGGTCATATGTATGGACCATTGCTGTATAGTTTAACATCATATAGCAAAGATGATGAAGGGGACACAGTTTAACGTCACGTTGGACGAATTAGGAAACTTTTTCACAGTTTAACGTTGTGTGGGACAAAAGAAATGCAAATATTTTAGAGTCATATGCATGGAATGTGGAAGATGCAATTTAACATCGTGATGGATATAAGGGACTTGAAAATAGTTTAGGGTCATATGCATGGACCGTTGATTAATGCAGTTTAACGTCTTGCTGGACGTAAGGGACTTTTATACAGTTTAGCGTCATGTATTTAGGACATCACAGTTTAACGTCGGGTGGGACGAAAGTAATACAAATAGTTTAAGGTCATATGTATAGACCGTGGATGGTGTATTTTTTGTTTATACAAAATACTTCTTCAGAAATATGGCATTGGTTGGAGTAGTGATGAGTCCTCCATCCATTGAGATTAAAGAATAAGCTCCATTAGAATAGACCTTATGTATTGAATAAGGTCCTTCCCATTTTGGCTCAAGCTTGGGAGGTTTCTTTCCTGGAATCATTGGAGTTATGAGAACTAATACCAATTCTCCCTGAACGAATGAATGAAGATGAACTTTTTTGTTGAAAGCTCGTTCTATTCGATTCTGATAGACTTCCAAGTGGTGCAGAGTGCACAATCTTTTCTCATATAACCGTTCCAATTCATTCAATCTCTTTTGAGATTGTTCATCTGTAGATGATTGATCACAAATGGCTACCCTGAGTGAGGGTAGTTGAACCTCAATTGGTAAGACTGCTTCCGTTCCATATACCAGTGAATATGGAGTTGACTGCATTGCAGTGCGGGTGGTGGTCCAATAAGCCCATAAAGCATGAAAGAGTTTATCATGCCATGACTTATTATCTTTATCCACCATCTTTTGCAGTATATTTGACAGAGTATTTTTTAAGGCTTCTATTTGGCCATTGGCCGCTGCATGATACCGAGATGAATGATTGGATTTTATGTTGTATTCTTGATACAACTTCTTCACCTCGGATGAACAGAAGTTGGTGCCATTGTCCGTCAATATGGTATGAGGGACACCAAATCTGGTAATGATGTTAGACTTGATGAAGCTGACAATGATTTTAGAACTAACTTCTTTGAGAGGTATTGCCTCTGCCCATTTTAAAAATAAGTCACTAGCAGTAAGAATATACTTAAGCTGCTTGGCCATAGCTGAAGGGTAAGGTCCCACCACATCCATTCCCCATGTGGAAAATGGCCACGAGTATTTAGCTGTATGAAGAAACTCTGGGGGTTAATGAATGAATTTGGCATGTACTTGGCATGAATGACACTTCTTTGTGAAATCAACATAATCTTGTATCATTGAAGGCCAAAAGTATCCAAGCCTTCGAATCTAATTAGACAGTCTATTTCCAGACTGGTGGGCACCACAGACTCTTGCATGCACTTCTTTCATAACAGCCATTGTCTCTTCACCATCAATGCATCTGAAGAGAACTCCATCAAAACCACATTTGTAGAGAATTTTCTCTAGGTGATCTGGGATATCATAAAGAGTAAAGTTGACCACACGTCACCAGATTTGTTCTTTCCCGGCTCTATCAGGTGGAAGTGTTCCATTTTGAAGGTATTCCCTAATAGGTTCCATCCATCCCGTAATGTGACCATATGGTTCAGAGATGGGACTAATTTCATTGATTTCCTCTGTTCTGATTCGAACATAAGGTGAAATTGTGCGACGGTGGGCAATACTAATGGTTGTCTTGTCCTGATTTGGATTTTCCAGAGCTGTGGCTATATTAGCCAGTGCATCAGCTTGGGCATTTTGTGATCTTGGGACATAAGAAAATGTCGGTTCCAAAGGAAACTCCGCCATTAACTCTCTGACGTAATCATACAAAGGGATTAGTTCTTCTTTTCTGATTGCATAATCCCCATTTACTTGTTTGATTACCAGGTCTGAATCACCTTTCACCTTTAAGTGATTCACTTGGGCTTGAAGCACCAACTCCAATCCTGAAATGAGAGCTTAGTATTCCACTTCATTATTTGTACCACCTTCTCACAATAAGAAGGAATAAGGTAACACTACCTTTTCTAGAGAAATGAGTACAATCCCTAAGCCAACTTTGTTGAATTTAGGATTTTCCATTTTCCTCCCTGTTGGACTTCTGGAAGCACCATCAAAGTACATTTACCATGTTTGAAGGCTTTCTTGAATAGAGAAAACTTCCTCATCAGCGAGTTCAATATCTGAAGATGTGTCTTCCACTGAAGGGTGTTCAGCGATGAAATCAGCCAGATCTTGGCCCTTTATTGCCTTTTGAGACACATATTGAATATCAAATTGCTGTAAGATAACTACCCACCTTGCCAGACGTCCTGTAAGCATCAGACGACTAAGGATGAATTTGAGTGGGTTATTGAGAGATACCAATTGGACCTCGTGATGTTGTAGGTAGGGTCTCAACTTTTGAACTGCAAAGATTAATGCTAGGCAACACTTCTCAATATTTGAGTATCGGGTTTCTGCTTCAAGCATAGTCCGACTGAGATAGTAGAGGTTGTTTTCATTCCCCACATCATTCTTCTGAGCAAGAAAGGCACCCAATGATCGATCTAGAGCTGTCACATACAGGATAAGTGTTCTTCCTTCAACAGGTGGCATTAACACTGGTGGACTCAAGAGATACTTCTTGAGAATATCGAATGCTTCTTGACATTCTTCAGTCCACTGGTAAGTGACTCCCTTATTCATCAATTTGGTGAAGGGTAAGCTTTTGCCTGCCAAATTGGTGATGAAATGCCGAATATAGGCTAATTGTCCATGAAGTCCTCTAAATTCTCTTAAATTTTGAGGAGGTGACATGCCAAGGATTGACTTTTTCTTCTTAGGATCGACCTCGATACCATGATGGCGTACGACGAAGCCAAGAAATTTCCCCGAGGTTACCCCAAAAGCACATTTTAAGGGGTTCATATTCAAATTATGTTGTCGAAGTTTGTGGAATATGACTTCAAAATCATCCAAGTGATTAGAACGTTGTTTGTATTTGACCACCAAATCATCCACATAACATTCAACAAACTTCCCTAAAAAGGGTTTGAAGATACGATGCATGACACGCTGATATGTTGCGCTTTCATTCTTTAGGCCGAAGGGAATTACCCGATAGAAAAACACACCCTGAGGGGATCTGAAGGCTGTAGATTCTTCATCTTCTGGAGCCATACGGATTTGATTATATCCAGAATATCCATCCATGAAGGAAAGCGCTTCATAACCAGCTGTCACATCAATCAAGAGTTCTGTAATCGGAACTGGAAAATCATCCTTAGGATAATGCCGATTAAGATCTCTGAAATCAATGCAAAACTCTAATTTTCCCATTCCTATTTTTCACCTGGAAAATATTATCCAACCACTTGGGATATTGAACTTCTCTAACGAAGTTATCTTTGATGAGCTTATCCACTTCAGCCTCAATTTTGGAAGCATAGGTTGGGTGTGTTCTTCTAACAGCTTGTTTGAATCCTCGATGTTCTTCTGGAAAAACCAAATGATGAGTGGAAACATTAGGATCAAGCCCTGGCATCTATGTATAGTTCCAAGAAAATATATCTTGATTTTTCTTTAAAAAGGAAATATATATCTCTTTCTCTTCAAGAGTCATGGCCGCACTGATTAAAGTGGGGCGTGGATATTATTTTGTACCCAGATTGATTTCTCTGAGTTCAACCACAGTGGCAGAGATACCCTCTTCAAATGCTGGAGGAGCATCCCTGAGATCTTCCTCTTCTTATTCAACATGTTTTATTTCCTCTGTTTCTACTTGCATAGTAGATGATGAAGCAGAATTTTCATGATCAGAAGAGATGTCCAAATTTGCACATCTTGAAGAAGAAGCTTCCATTTCCGACCCGATTGATGATGAAGGGTCTTCTTTGGGTAATAAATAGGAGATGATGGATTGAGAATCGAAATCATCATTTACCTCTGACATTGCTTTAACTTCTTCTGGCCTGGTTGGCGAAGTATAGACTTTCTTGATTTCAGCAAATAAAATGAAGACATCTCCATTTGAGCTTTCATCATTGCTTAGTGGATCACCAATTTCTCCCATGTTGTCTTGCTCGATTGCTATAATTGACATTATGGATCTTTCCATAAGAGTATTTTGATTTGGGTCTATCCTATCAATTTGACTGATAGTCAACACATAATCTGTACTCACATGTGCTAATGGGTTTACTGGAATCTTTTCCAAACCATACGAAGCATTAACTTTGGTAATCTCTTTTGTTGTGGATTCCTCCTTTCCCTTCATTTGGTAGAATTCTACCTCAATGTATTGAGATTAACATGTCTTGAATGACATCTTATCACCATATAATGTCCCAACTTCACCATCGAAACAAAACTTGAGACATTGATGGTATGACGAAGGGATAGCCGCATGCCGATGTAGCCAGGGTCTTCCAAGCAAGATGTTGAAGGCTGAGTCTTGATCAACAACCATGAAATCTGAATTGGACACAACATCTCCAAACTGAGTTCTAAGTGTAATCTCACCCATTGGTTCTTGTTTATTTTTATCATATCCTTCTAACATCAAAGTAGAAGGAGATAAATCAGATTTTGTGAGGCCCAATCGACGAAGTGTACGAATGGGCATGAGGTTGACTCCTGAACCATTATCAATGAAAACTCTTCAGATGTATACGACATTGACCTTTCCGGATAATTACAAAGGTCTAATATGTCCATGCACGACATCATCTTTATCTTAACTAGTAAAAGATATTACCGCATGGCATTCTGCAGGATTATTCTCTACATAGTAGACTTCAGCTCCAACAATTTCAGTATCAAACTTATGAGGACTTGACAAAGCCTTAATGAGTGCCTCCATAAGATCCTTTGATAAATTTAAGGCATCCAAAGTTGATAACTTGGCTGGTACTTGGGCCAGGTGTTTCAATATATCATACTTTTGATCCAAAGGTCTGCATTTCTCAACAGGAACATGTGGTTTTGCAAGTGCCTTGGAAGTTGATGCTTTAGAATTTGATGCATCTTGTACTGGGATAGGAGTTGGTAATACTCCTGGATTTGGAAGATTAGACCGATTAGGTCTATTTACTTACTAAGAGGAAGAAGATAGAACCTTCAACCAATCTTCCAGAATAATTGTACTAGGGCTAAGTCTGCCTTGTGTGGAAGAACTTGCTTGTTCTTGTTGAGCTCGTTGAAGGGCTCTACCATGAGTTTCTACCGCATAAATAGTTCTAGTAGGGGTAGAATTTGAATAGTGGATTCTAGGATATCCACATCTTCCTTTGTATCCCAGACCCCTAGAACTTCCTCTAATTCCTCTGTTTGATACAGGGAATTCAGGCTCATCGAAATCAAAACTGCGATTGGCATAAGGATCTGTTAAGTGAATCATATTAACAGAACCAAATATTAACTCTTCATCCGATGAAGAATATATCTGACTAGCCAATTTAGGCTGTATCGTTTGGTGGGGCAGTGCCTGTGAATTTGGAGTAGATGGAATGAAGTCTTCCAGAGTTAAAGACAACTTAGGCTTTGACACATACTCATCTTCTTCTGATTCTTTTTCTTTCTTTGAATCATGCAGTTTCTTTGAGTATTTTCCCTCTGATGAAGAGGGTTTTGCTGCGGCATTCATGGCAGAAGGCACAATTGGTTTCTTCAATTGCTTTCATAAAATGGAATGAGTTCAGTTGATCGTTTTTATGACTATCCAATCATCATATTTTTGTGCATTTTTGCTTTTAACTTCTTGCCATTCGCCTTCCTCCTCTGGAACTGTAGCAATAACACATGCTACCTGAGTTGAAGAACCTTTTAATTTGACCTGTCCCAAGTCGACCATCTTTTGCAGGAGGTCTTTGAAGACAAAACACTCCTGGATGGGATGCCCCAACATTTGATGAAAAGGGAAATAATTAGGAAGGTCTTCATCTCCTTCCTTGTTTGTCCTTTTGGGAATTGGAAACTAAACCAAATTATTTTCCAGAGACGAAATGAAGTAACCAAGAACATGTTCATTTTGGAAAGAGTATGTTTTGCTCTTCAGATCCTCAAATTGTTTTCGTCTTTGATCTCTTTGATCATCTTGATGAAACAACCTTTGTTGTTGGCGCTCAGGAGGTGGAGCCCTTCGAGAAGATGAAGGTTTTGAAGTAGAAGCAGGTACAAGTGATTGTTTAAACATAACTGTAGCAGTCTCTGCTTTACCCATTATCCTTTCTGGAGATGATGTAATTATACAAGCCTTATACTTAGTCTTTATAAGATAATATTCAATCTATTGAGCGATTGATGTAAGGTCTCGAAACCCTCCTGTATATTTCACAGGGATCAACGACGTGTGTAATTTGTCACGCAGATTTGCCACACAGATTGGCAACAGTTCTTCCTGAGGGAGTGCTAAGCTTAGGGAATATGTTAATCCCTTCCTGCAAGCAATGAAATCTGAAACCCTTTAATTCTACATTTTCTTACAGTTTGTGAGATCAAAAATTGTTGTCTTTTTCAACATTGAGTTGAACTGAAGAATGAATTTTTGGCGAAGATCTTCCCACCCGGTAATTGACCGAGATTGCAAGCTTGTGTACCAAAAAAAAGCTGGTCCTTGCAAGGTTCGCACGAAGCATCTGAGTTTCACTGCTTCTTGATGTTTCAGAGTTACCATCATAGGATCGCAACAAGACATGTAATGCGTCAAATACTGTTTAGGATCGCCTAATCCATTGAAAATAGGGAATATAGGGTTCCCAAAACTTGATGGGGGGAAGGATTGAATCTACCCATTCAGGGTAAGATCTCTTTTCTGGTTGAACCTGCGCACGCTTCCCTTCCATAGTCTCTAACTAATATGTTAATGACTCAATGGTAGTTATTAAATTTTGAGAAACATCCGGTTGAACTTGGACTTGGACAGGTGTAATGACTGGAGCTGGTAATGGTAGCACCACCAATTGTTGTTGTACTTGACCCATAGGATTAGACCTGTGAGGGTGTACTGATAAAGGAGGATATTCCTGATCTATCTCAGTAACTGCAATAAACTCCCTTGGCTGACTGACTCCAGCATGCTTAGGAGGAATACTACCTTGAAGTAATTCTGCATTCATCCTCCTCAATTCCTTTATTTCTTCCTCTTGTTGTGCAAATATTTGCTCTAGTGAGAGCGATTGGCCTTCTCTAGAGGAAGGGTATGTAACCTGATTCTTTCGTTTCCCCTTGTTAGCTCCCTTTCAGAGAGGGGGAAGTGGGTTACTTGAAGGATTACCTAGATTCTGGGTAATCCTTTGATTTCGTGTACGCACACCTTCTTCATTTGTGTCTGTGCATACAACTTCTGGAGCAGGAACCTCTTCATCTGAGTCCCCTGAGTGAGCCTCATGTTCTAGAGGATCATCAAAAATGACATTAATGACATTAATTGATGCATAACGCATCATATCCCTTCTATCATCATTTCTGTGATATTTTCTTCTACCATGCCCTTGACGAGACATTACCTTTTGTTGATTTGATCCCTCAGAAACTTCTTGGTGAACTGTAATTTAGAGAGAATCTCCTGATAATTTGGCTCTTAATTCCTCTTTTGGATTCTTCCCCAATTGAGAGAAGACCGACTTTTGCTGAGGAGTGGATTGATTATTTGAAAAATTCCCCAGTCCGGTGGACCGGGGCTATTCCTGCTGCCTTTGCTCAACTCCTCGAATCCTATTTGTTGATTCTGAGGGTTGGGTTAAAAGAGTCCCCAGTCTGGCAAGCTGGGGTGGCTCTTGACATGCTATGTATGAGACTTTCTTAAAATCTTTCCTGATCTTGTGGACCTTAGTCCAGAAATTAGCTGGATGCATAAATCAATATCCACTTTTATCACCCGGCTCAAAAGACCGTTGGATGATTTCTGACACTTCAGTCACTTGGTGATGTGCTTGCTCCATACAAGAGGATTGTTCAATATTCTCATTTGATTGATGCAGGAGTAATTCAACAACTTGTTCTCTGTATTATTGATTTTGAGAGGAACTAGTTGAAGGCTGTTCTTGGGAAAGATTTTGATTACAAACAAAACCCATTGACTGTGGCCGGCCATGGGCAATAACATTGCATGAGACCATTTTCGGTGGGCTTTGCTGACTGGAGATTACAGTGAACTGTAGTTCTCCAAGAACACCCCATCCTCTAACATGAATACCATATGGGGCATTGGAAATTAACTGGCGCAATCTTCTTAGTGCACCAAGGCATGAACGTTGAAGGTCTCTCTGCTGCTTTTCAGCCTTCAGATATCGAGAGAGTGATAGAGATGCCAAATCAATATGATGTTGTAACCCTTCTATTATCTTAACATGATTTTCATATTTATCATAAGATAATTCTTTCTTTTTTAACTGATAAAGAGTTTTCCATATGTTGAGATGAATTTCATGAATTCCATCTTCCGTCAACATCTCTGGAACTTCATACTGAGAGTCAGCCAGAGGCCAAAACATGACTGGCACTTCACCCTTCACCAGTTGTTTTCTCATGTTCAGCATTTCCTCTTTTTCATTCAATGATGATTCTTCTACCTGATTTGACCAGAGCTGGTGTTTCCTTGTTGCTTCTCCGGATTCAATAAGATCGGTAGAGAAATCACTGATTAGACTAGAAGATGCATGACTTAGGGGTGGTTTAAATAATGACCTACACCTTGGGCTATCTTATGGTTGAGAAATGATTTCACCTACTAGCGATGAAGCATTAGACATGACTGGTTTTGCATTTTCAAGTGCCTCAAGATAAGAGGGCTTTCTCGGCACTACATTGTCCACTAGAGTATTTTACAGGCAATGTGCATCACTACTACAGAGAGGACTTTCGCAGCGAAATTCATCATCATGGGGAGGACCACCATGGTGGGTTATAGAAAAAGATGAGATATCTTGCTCCTTCGTCTTCTGGCTACACAGAGGGTTATTGTAGCTCTCATCTGAAGATGAAACTTCAAGATCGACCGAACTGTCATGAGGCAAGCCTTCATGAGGAAGTGTCTATTGAAGACCTTCTGAATTAATGTTCCCACTATTGGGAACTGAGAGAGAGCAGAATCTTGAGTTGCAACAGATAGTTGTCTGAGTGCATCAAGAACTCCAGCATCGAGTAAGGCCTTGTTACAAATTGTCCCTTGATCTCTTGACTGTGCTGGGTGGGTATTCTTCTTAGACGCCTTATTACTCACCTTGGAAACCACTTGTTGATGAAAGTGGATACTCTGAGCAGGTTTATGTGCCTGATCAGGAGATATGTCCAGGTTAGGCTGATGATCTCTACTAAAATCAGGTGTATGTGCCTGACTTGGTTGTCCGTATGATATGAGGGAATACGCCCCACAACCCTCTTGGACTGGAATAGATGTGTGTGTCTGTTTTGGAGTGAACTGTTGATTTGTAACTCCACTGGTAGGGATAGATTTATGTGTCTTTCCCTGAGATGCTGCTGAAACTATTATAATATCCAGGAAAGCATCTAGAATATGAGCAGGGATTTTCTTATGCTCTTTCACCATTGATAGAATATTCTTGGTGACTTTAGCTGCCGGAATGGGGATATACATCCATTTTGTTCTTTGAGTAGGTGTCTGTGCCTGCTCTTGTCCTCCTTTTCCTGTCAGTGAATCCTGATAGTACACAAGTATGGGGGCAGAGAGTTGAGTCTTACTCTTATTTGTCGCTGGAGCTTTCCGAATGACTTCCCCGAGTGCTACCAAGCGAGACTATTGGTAGGATTGATCAATACTAGCAGGTGTATGTGCCTAATGATTGTACTTCACCGAACGCGGTTGACGAGATCTATCATATGTAGTCAGACAAGCCTGCTGACTAGCTGATGACGTATAAATAGGTGTATGTTCCTGCCTATAGTACTCCGCCAGAATTTCCTGGTGGGATTGGCGTGATGCTGCCAGAAAAGTCTAATGGACAACGAAATTAAAATGGACGGGTGTATGTGCCCGCTTGTTGCTTGCCACCAACTTAGGTTGGTGGACCTCTCTGGAGATGGCAGAGATGAGAAAATTCTCACTGTTGACTGGATTTCACCTCTGGCGATTCGTCTTGCCTACTCGGGTTCGAGGAACCTGAGCCGAACGCCTGGTGTCGATACCCTCATCATGTTGTGGGTGCACTGCCACACGAGTCTGGGGGAGATTGTTGATGGGAGCCCTCAGGAAGGACTCCTACTTCCTTGAATTAAGGCCCCGATGGACATGCTCATTCACCTCCTCAGAATATGGGAGTGAATGGTGATTGCATTCTGGGGATAATGACCTGAAACAGTTGGAGATGGTGGTTAGCACCGCCTGCTTTTTGATCGCTGGTCGTCACTATCTGAACGACCAGGTTGAATTATTGACTTGGAGGGCTTGTTGAGAAGCCTCCAGAGTCAGCATAGTACCATTTTGACGGAACTCCTTAACCAGCTCATTTGATACCCAGCGTTGAAGATGCTGAGTAAGTGATGTCGTCCTTAGAGCGGATGGTGATCCAGCAGGAGTAGCAGCAGTGGCATTCACAGTAGAGGTTTTCACGACAGACGTATTCGCAGATGTGAACTTAAGAGAATCCATTCTGGAAATACAGAAGATCTTGAAAATGGGTTCCTATTTGATATAACAGACATAATCAAGATAAGTCCAGCCACTACATATTTTGGATGAGAAAATATGTCATTGATTTCTTTGTTGGCCCTCTAATTGAGTTTAAATAGGGGCCTAACAAATAATCAAAGCATCATTTTAACTTGGTTAAGGATTCACCTCGGGTTCACCATTTTTTGTTTCCTCTAGAATTGGGGATGATCTCATTGATTAAAGGTTCAAACATTCCAATCAGTTTCTAACGGGTTTGTTCGTAGAACCGGAAACATCCAATGATTCCATATCCATTTGGATCTACTTTCCAAAGGTAGGTTCTCATTAGTTGTGGACTGATGAGGCTTAGGAATTTTCATTGGTCAAGAGGATGGGAGGTCAGACTCATCACACCTTTTTAGGGGAATTATTGTCTACTCCGGGACTCTCTTTATAGATTTAAGTTATGTTCGTGAATCCTTATTACATTACCAGGTATAAAATGTTCTTTCCTTTAAATCTGACAATCAATGATTGATATGAAGGAAATTTAGAGAATCTTTTATATGTATTCGAGGTTCTTCATCGATAGAGAATTATCTGTATTTGTTAGAGATTCTTAGTTGATGTTATCCTTAAATACATAAAAGTCTCTTGGTCATTATGATGACCATACTGGTTTTAAAGCCACTCAGTGGGGCACTTGAAGTTTATTGTCATTCAGGAGGACATGGATTATTTTAGAGTTGGGATCGTACCCACTGATGGGCTACCTATGTATCCTTTGTTTTGGAAAAGGAATCAGAACCCACGTAGTTCGAGTAAGGGAGTATGATGTTTATGCATGATTGATGGCTCAAAGAAAGATGTCAGAATTAATTTTACACTCTATGCTCACGTGAGTCATGCTCGGTGTGAGAAACAAGAGGTATTGGTGAAACCAGACAATTGTTCCATGCAATTATGTGGGGCTTATGTATGTATTACTTCCCAAATAGATAAGGATTAAGATTTACTTTAGGGAAGAAATCCATGAACAAGGTCCATAAAGGTATATGTGCTTCATGGAGGTTTGGATACTCTAATCTTGGGGATTTACTCCTAAGGAAGATGCCCAAGTTAGGATGGGACTTATGATTGGGTTTTACTCCTGAGATGGAAGCCCTGATCAAAAACGAATTATGACTGGTTAAGATAAATTAAGACCGGGGATTATTCCTAAGGAGGAGGCCCAGGTTAAAGGGATTTGAAAATTAAGGGACTTGGGGCTTACTCCTAAAGAGGATGCCCATATTTGAGACTGGGTATTATTCATGAAAAGGAAACCCATGTTAAAGTAATTAATGTTTGGGGCTTACTCCTGAGGAGGATGCCCAAATTTGGTGAATTATGACTGGGGCTTATTCCTAAAAAGGAGGCCCAGGTTAGGGGACTTGGGGTTTACTCCTAAAAAGGAGGCCCAAATTAAAGAGGACTTGGAGCTTACTCCTAAGTAGGATGCCCAAATTAATGAGGATTTGGATTGGGGATTACTCCTAAAAAGGAGGCCCAGGTTAAGGATTCTCTCATCTTAAAGGATGAGGTTTAATGAATGAACTCTCTAACTTTAGTGACTTAAAGATGTGAAAATCACTAAGTTTTGAGAGATGTTCCACGAAGCTCCTTTCAGATAAGGAAGTCAATCAAGAAAACATGCCATAAATGGATTTGAAGAGTGTCTTGAAGACTGAATCTTGAATAGGAGAGGTGGAATGACATAAGAGGGGTTAAATGGTCAGGAAGGGCACCCAAAAAAAGAGGGGCATGAAAGTCCTGGTAGGCACGCAGGTACTGCGTGGGCGTGCAAGTATTGGTCGCGCAGGTATACCTGTGCGACACATGGGTACTTGCACGATCCTTGACCTGTAGAGTAATACTTGGGTGATTCTTGAACAAAGCCTTTAGAATCATCCTGAGGTACTTCCAGAAGAGTGGCACACAAGTTTCAATGAATAGGTAAGGAGGCGCTCAAGTGTGTTCATTTCCCTTAAGGGAAAAACATTTAGGCGCGCAAGTGTTAGTGATTTCTAGCACTTAGACCTTATTCCTTTTGTTTAGACCTTCCATTCTAGGTAAAGAATTGCCTTAGAAGTGTTTGGAAGACTTGAAGAAGAGACTTGGGCATTCAGAGCTCTATATCTGAATTCTGGAAAAATTCCTCCCGAAATGGGGGGCCCACCGGGGGTATTTATAGGCTGGAGAGGACCCCGAGCGGTTTTCAAAGAGGGTGCACAAGTCAATTGTGCGACCATTAGGCGGTCCACAAGTATACTTGTGCAACAGTGAGGGAACTTGCGCGGTGCATGTGCATTTGAAGCCTTATTCATGCATTTGTCAATTTTTGATGTTTTCTTCAAAGGATGAATCAATTTGTGCTAATTCATTTCCCTTTCCATTCCTTTAAACAATGTGATGAAAAGGAACGTCAACAATCCTCTCTTTCTTATTGATAATAAGATAATTATGTGTGTTGCACCTAAGGCATTGGGTGTTTTATTTTTTTTGAAAATTAGTGTGATTATTTAGGAGAAAAATAAAATGGTATAATCAAGGTAAAATAGGAGGATAAACATAAAGATATACTTGATGTTATGTGGAGAAATATAAACATGAATATTCTTGAGATAGATACTATACTTGTTCATGTATGATGAGAGTGGTTAGTTGTTATTGGAAATGATGAATAGATTTAACAAGTGGATATGGAACAACATTTAGTGAAGAGGATTGCATTATAATATATGGAATTATAATTTAGAGTGATCTTAGAAGATAATAAGAAGAATCATTGAAGTCATGGTTTTATGAATAAGCATAACAATTTTATTCTTATTTTGGAAGATGTGTGAGCATGTTTAAATTCAATTGGTGAAGGTTAGAGATTAATTTGGATTTATTTATATTTAGTTAAGTTCAATGATCTTATTAAATATATCTTTCTTTAGTATAGGTTTGGAGTAGTTTTCAGGAGATTTAGAGAAGGTTTAAATTAATTTTGGAGAAATCTAGGTACAATAAAATATTGAAAAACAAATTCTATGTTCTATGTATGATTAACTCAGGTAATTCATTGTCTATGAGATATTAAACAATAATTTTAGGGGATATTTGAGATTAAACTATCATAAATAGGAACAATATAAGATTAACTATTTATTTGGAAGTTTTTATAAGATTACCATTATTCCTCAGAAGCTATGTACAAATAAGTGATGTGAAACTGGAATTACATAAGAGTAAACTCTTTATGTTTCTAAAGGATGAATGTTGCATACAAATCAAGAACACATGTAAAATATATCTGAATTTATGAACACAATGTGAGATTAACCTTGGAGTTTCTTGAATTCATTTCAACGAATTAAAGAATTTCAGAGATACAATGAACATCATGATGACCTGGAGATGTAAAAAAGGCTTACAAGACATGTTTAAGGTGTTATGAAGATTGGGGTGGTCAAAGGATCAACTAAAATGGGAATATAACGAGTATCACACCATGAATGATGTCGTATTGGGATTTAAAAATCCATGTAAAAATGAGTAGGCCTATAAATAGCATTTTGGAATTCGGTTTGGACGACACTTGATATTAAATAGTTTTTAAATAAGTATAAAAAATAGTGAAATTATTATGTAAGGGTTGTTAAAATAGGAAACTAGTGGAGAAATATTTTCTGGCGAAAGTCATTTTAGTGTCGAGTTTCTAAAGTTGAAGTTGAAATGAGTAAGTGAGCATGGAGGAATCTATATCGAAGGAAATTTTTCCTGTATAATTATTTTTTTTCACGGTAATTTTTATACCAAACCATGGTTGATCATGATTTGGTAAAATTAATCATTTAAAATGATTGAAATACTTAAGATATATGAGTAATTATATCATAGAGTTTTGGAGCATATTTCTGAGTTGGAGCCTAAAATGGGTGTTTCGGATGTCACCACACCGTGATGGACTAAAACCTAGAGAAAATAAAGGAATAATTTTGAATTAAAATATGAATATCGTGGATAAATATTTTATGTTTTAATTTAAATTGAATATTTGTGTTTATCCACACTAAAATAATATGGGACACATGTCATGACAATGTAGAATTGATGAGAATAAAATTTATTATGCTCCTTGGACCAAAAATGGAGGTTTTTAGAAAGTTTATGAAAATGTATTACTTCTAGGAAATGAAGAGTTCTAAATAAATATTGAATAATTAGATTGTAAATAAAATAATTAATTTTAAAGATATATTAATAATAGGGGAAAAGGAGAATATTTTCTAGAATAAGAAATTAATTAAAATTCTACACATGGTACATTAGAAAAGAAGAAGAAGGAAAATAGGATAGAATTTCATTTCTATATTTGTAAAATTAAAGAGTTTAAGATAGAGTATAAAATAGATAATTCTAGTTTGGAATTATCTTCATCAAGTATATTTTTTCCTAATTTTTTTATATGGAGGAGAAAAAGTTGTTCCTCACAATAAGAGGGCACTCTCATCTAGGATTGAAAGTGGAAGATAAAGATAAAACCTTCAGATTGAGGAGTTAGTCATAAATGGTTTAAAGAAGTGAAATCACATTAAAGTAGATCTTAAATTCATATAAATTTTAGATTTATTATGTGAGATGATTCATGATAAACATATAGAGATCATCATGTCTATAAAATATTTAAGAGCTTCCTTGGATTAGTGTATGGAGGAGGATGAGAGGGAGTTCCCCATGATTTAGGATCTTATTGGTTGAATGTTTTAAAAAATTAGAGAATTGTAAAATATTGAATGAGGTTATAGATTTGAAAAATATGAATGATTAATAAATAGTGGAAACAAGGTAAATTAAATAGAGATGATTGAAAAGTGGTTATAAGTAGTTCAATTCATTGTTCAATTCCCAATAAAATAACTTAT
Source organism: Viscum album (assembly GCA_963277665.1). NCBI lineage: Eukaryota > Viridiplantae > Streptophyta > Magnoliopsida > Santalales > Viscaceae > Viscum > Viscum album. The sequence continues at coordinate 1,836,700,747 of OY728129.1, forward strand.
TCATTATATATAAGGATTTTTATCAATATATTTCACTCATTGTATAAGATAAAACCATAAGATACCCCACTTATGCCATTTTATAAGTAGAGGACTAACAGTAAATTACAAGGAAAAAAATAAATTTCCAATTTAATACATTATCAAAGTGTTTAGCTACCACTTAATACGATGATAAAACCAAGAGTAACTATACTCAAAATCTTAAATAAGAAAATGAAATTTTAATATAAAGTCAAGGTTGATTTAACACTCAAAGAAGCATACTAAATAAAAAAACTCACTCAACAGTTCAAAGTATTTCACCACATATTATTTAAATAGATAATAAAGGAAGGAAAAAAATCAATATTAGATTTGTAAAATTGATTATTATTTTTAGAAAAAAAATTAGTTTTTTTACCCAGAGGTAAAGTTAAGATGTAACATTTAACATTTTCCTAGTCTGAATAATATCATTGTCCCCAAGTCATCACTCAATAGCTTCAATGATGGCCACTTCATTATAAATGTTGATAATGTTAAAATAATTCTCATAAATATGTACCATTAAATAATAATAAGAGTTTAAAGAATCATTTTTTTCAATATGAGAAAGATTCCTAGATTCCATGATCTCACCTTTATATTTGGGATGATTTTGGAATATCAATATTTTTATATATAACACCAACATCTAATCATGAAACATATAGGTCATGTTTTATCATGCATTAAGCTAAGAAAAATTAAAACTGTATTGAAATATAAACTTATAAACTGTATTAACTTATAATCTATATAAACATATAAACAATATTAACATATAAGATTATAATAATATAAAATATATTTAAATATACATATATATATAAACCATTTCTAAATCATAAATTGTTTATGTTAATAATACCGACATTTAAATAGTGTTTCTACGTTTATTTAGATGTTAATTTGTTTAATAAAATTAACATATAAATTTTATGGACATTATGGTCTGAAATTCTAAAAATATATTACCATATAAGTTGAAACAATTCAATAAAATTAACATATAAACTCATATTTTCATGAACAAATTTAAAATAGAACCACTAAAACATCACTAACTAAAAAAATATAAATTTAAAGGAATATCATTGAATTAGTTTTTTATATATAAGTATATGATATATGAAATAAATTATTACATACCATTAGGTACATTGATGACATTGATATAATATATGAATCAGTTGTTTGGGATCTTGCATCATAAGAAGCAACATGTAAGGAAATAAATTTTAGTTTCAGATTGAGTAACTAATCATATTTTGGATATAGGTGCTTGAAATTAGCTAATAATATTCACTCTTGTAAGCATATACCTATTCTTATTCTTGTGAATGGAAGTAATTCATCCTCAATCTTACACTATAATCAATGAAAATATGCATATAAAATAAAATTATAGAACTATTTTATTTGAATTAACACTAAATCATTAGAAAAACATTTAAATACATATGAAATGCTCAAATACTAAAACTTAAACCCCATATTTAATTAATAAAGTAAATAAAAATCAAACCTCCCCAATAAATGAGTTCACATAAAAAAGATAATAATGAAATAATAAAACATTGTCCTTGAAACTTTCCTCACAAAATAAACACACTAATAGAAACCAAAATTTTTGTATCAATGAAAACAAATAATATGATAATTGACTACAAATAATACTTTGAATTATATTTTATCATCACAATAAATATTTCATCCAATGAGGTACATAACAAACACCAGGTAACATGGATTGAACTATCATTAAAAAATAAATACGCGTTAAGTTAAAATGAAATCTATTGTCAAATATTCAAATTGGTTAGTACACTATGATAATAACTTCCTTTAGTGAATATTTTTTTTGAATAAAGTTTATTCACATATGTTTGGTTTGTAAGAAAATTCAATTTTAAAATTTCTTATAACACCCATATTATAGTTTCTGAAAACTACTTATATCACAATAAAAGTCGCTATAATTTTATTAATAGAAAATAATTTATAATCTAAAATAAAACTACTTGAATTAATAAAAAAAATTTAAAACATTAAACTCACATATAATGCATCATACTCAAAAAATACATGATATTGGTTTGGATCATCAACTATACATTTCAAGAAAAAAACTCTAACAAAAAAATAAGGCATCAAAACATGAAAATTAGACCAAAAGAAACAACCTTGATTTTTTTATTTGAATGTCATCATAATAAATTTGACACCCTACAATAATCATATTTGATTTAGTACCAATATTAAATCAAATATGGTCTATCATACCATAAAATATCTATACTTAATGAAGTTTCATGTAATAATAAAAATACAGGGAAACAAAGTGGAATTTTTTTTCCAATTTATTTATAATCATAAATAGGTGATATATTTTACAAGAGTGACCATGAGTATTTTTCACATGTTGGGAGAAATATATTACATTTTAAAATGGATAATTATTCAGAATAATAACATGAAATGTCTGATCTACTTGGTTTTTTTAATAGGTGAGTTTCTTAAATGCTTATAAAAGTAGTGATGATGAAAAAACAAAAAATGGTAGAAAAAATAATTTTGTGGTAGTAATGACACATTTAGATGGAATATACAATGATTATGACCACATGAAACATATTTATAATCTCATACTGATACAATGGTATTGTTCCAAAATATAATAGGTAAACATACCATTATGATTGTTTTAGGAACTTTAATATGTTAATAGAAGAGGAAGTACATGCAGGTTATTGGTAAAAGTCATTTTTTATGATTAAATATGAAATTTTAGTGAAATTATGAGATAAATGACCTTCATGTATAGGAAATCACCTCAGGAGAATAAATATTAGGAAATAATTTAAAAATAAAGGGCTAAACAAAAACATGAATAAAATATGAACAAATCAAAATGAAATAAATCTTATGATTAATCAGAGGATCCTTTAAAAAAATGAGGACCCTGAAACACAATCATGTGGATGAAGGGAAAATAATGACTATGAGGATTGGGAGGAGTATGGTTTATAGAAAATGTAGAAGTTTTCCTACACAAGTACCACTCATGGAAGGTATCGACTGCATCAATCATGTGAAGTTTACTCACAAAAGAAAAAGGGTTTGGCCACCACATTGAATGGAGGAGGAATGCGTGGCAAAGGGGATGAATGAGGGGAGGAACACATGATGAAGGGGATGCGAGGAATCACGAGAGGGACAAAGGAACCAAATAGATAATTTATTGATGATTGAGGATCATTTATGAAGTTGATCAGTGAGGGAGAATGGATCCAGAAAAGGGATGGGCATGTGGGTGGGTATGAGAGGAGTACCATATGGGGGGGTGGGGGGGGGGGGTGAAAATTGGGAATACTATTACCAAAATCTTATTTTCTCATAGATTTAGAAAACATATAGCCATGGTTTTTATATAACCATGGCTATATCTATACCTATATCCATATAAATATTAAACCAGTGCTATAATTTTGTAAATATAGGTAATTTTTCTAGTAGCGACTACAACCATTATTTTAAGTCTATATTCCTTTACATGATTCTAAATTTTATTTTAAAAAAACCTCTTTACCCTTTTTCTGGGTATTTTGGTATTGAAAATGGGTTAAAAAAGAGAGAGGGTATTTTGATATCTGAAAGTATTTTACACACAATTTTAAAAGAGTTTTTCAAGGGTTTTATTTATGATATGGTCCTTAGACATTGTTTATAAATGGTTGAGACCCATTATAGCTCACAAGTGATCCCGATATAGCTGATATGATCAGTGATCCTAGATATCACTCTAATGCATTGGGTAATAATTATGTTATATAGATAATTATATTAGATGTCGTCCATATGATCATTCTAATTATAAGAGTTCTTTTAAGGGTTCTATGAAGATGATGTCCCAAAGAACCTACGCGAATTTTATATTCTTGCTAATGATTTTTAATGGAAATAATTTGATTTAAAAAGGTAATATAATCATATTTAAAAAAAAGATTACCTATCTGGGTAAAAAGCTATGTTTTTAAGAAACATTTTTCATTTGTTTTCATGTTTTTAACTGGACTAATTATTTTATTCTTTTTATATCCTTTATTGAGATTTTTATGATCATCCCATATTTTTAAAAAGTTTTTAAAATGGTTTAAAGATGGTTAAAGGAATAGAAGAAGTCAAGTTGAAAGTCATGAATATTTTTCATGAAAAGAAATAATTTTTTATTTTAAAAGTTTTATATTTTAGAAAAAATGGAAACTGAATAGAAGTTTCCACTTTGTAAATTATGGTTTTGATTTTCAAGAGTTATAAAATAATTCAATAAAAATATAAACATTAAATATCATCAAGAATGTAATAAAAATTAATTCATGACTAATAACTAAAGATTATGCTTTGTTTAAGGCTGATTACTTATACAAAACATCTAAATATTGTTATGTAATAGTTTTTCTTTAAGTATTTTCAATCATATGTTGAATATTACTGATAAAATAGAAAGTTTATTTAGTGTAAAGGGGATATTTTTGTGAAATACATGATTAAGGGAAAGAAAACCCTTATTATATTTATTATGTTGATATAAAAATGTTTTTTTGGGAGAAATAGATGATTGATATTGATAAAGTAAATTAGATAGTATTGATGACCTTTGGATTGATTATTGATTTAATGAAAAAGTGGTTTATGTTATCTTTTATGAAGTTTAAAACATTTTTGGATTTATGAAATATATTTGATAGTCTATGATTACAATTAAGGAATAATAATAGAGTTAATTTTTGGAAGAAATTATATTTTTATTAAGGTTTTATGGTAATTTAGGTCATTTTGGGAAATGATTAGCATGTTCTAAGAGAATATATGATCATGGTATTCACATTTTTGACAAGTGACATTATGAGATACTTTATGTTGTCTAGGGATTAAAATTAAGTTTATTTTGGAAATTTAGTGACCTTATTTATAAATTTTTGTGTTTTTAATTTGGTCAGACATATTTTGGAGGATTCTTAAGGTTAACTACTTATGGAATGGTTTCTGTTTAACTTTTGGTGTTATTGTTAAGGTTTTAGAGATTAATGTATTATTTCATCATATGAATATTTACCTATATTAGGTAACCTATGATAAAATTTTATTTTTAATAAATATATATAGAAAGGAGAAATAAATTATCATTATTTTATGGATCTTATGATCCATTAAAATTTAATTTTAATGGTTAAGGTATGAAAAATTTGTCTAGAATATCCATTTCTATGAGTAAGAGATGAAGTGGATATTGATTGATTCACAACCAAAAGATGAAATTATGCTTATGAAATAGAAATATATCAAGTAAGTATATTTTCTCTTATTCTATATCTTGATAATAATATAATGCATCAACCTTATGAAATGGATCTTGAAATATTTTTTTTATTTTTTCCTTCGTTTATGATGAATTGATGGTCTTTTAACCCCTCATTGAATTATGGTTTTATGGCCATTAAATTTCTCATGACCATGATCTCTATCACTATATATTAGTCTTTGTATGTTATTTTTTCTCCTATATATATATATATATTAACTTTGAATAAATGTTATCCCTATTTGGGAAACCGATTATGTGGTATTTCAGGTAACCTTTATGTTTCCTACTCCCCTTTTTAAAAGAAGTTTTATTATCCCTTTGTATGATTTGGATTTTAAAATAAGATATTTTCAAATATTTAACATTTTATGACTGATATAAAATTATATGGACACAATTTATTTTAGGGTGGGGGGGATTGTAACACCCTAAAAATTTAGTTCAAAATAATAATAAACTCGATATCTTTTTTAACATGCAACACCGAGCTTTAAGCGAATTGCGATATGCTATAAAAATATGATTATTTAAATATTAATATTAAAACCTAGTCATTTAATTGGAGGGTATGAATATTAGTGAACAAATTATAAAATATATGTATAATGGTACTACTCAATACAAATTTATTCATCAATTATTTGTAAATAATCACTTATTTTTTAGTGAAGTCATTTTATGCTTAAAAAATAAATTTTCTTCAAAAATGGTTTTATTGTTTTTTATGAGAAAATATTATAAGTTTTTACACTTTTATAAATAATTTTTTATAAAAATTATATCATATTTGAAATAATCATATCAAAATTATCTTAAGGTGAGAATTTTGGTTTTTTATGAAAAGATAAAATTTTCAACGACTATTAAAAAATATCGATTTTATAAAGAAGTGTCTTTTTCATTCAAGTATTTAAAAAGTACCATTTTTTTAATTGATTTTAAAATTTAATTAGTTCCTTTTATAAACACAATCCAATTATTATCACTGTAACATATATTATTCATAATTTTGGTATAAAAACATTTTTATGCTTAAAAATTCATTTTCTTAGAAAACAATTTTCGTTGCGTTTTGTGGGTTTATTTTAAAAGTAGTTTATTCCACTTATAGGGGTTGAATTTGATAAAATGGATTTCATATTTTGAATTATCATGTAAAAACTTTGTAAATATTTCAACTTTATTTTTCATCACTATGAGTAGTAATCGTGGTAAATATTTGTCTCCTTGATAACGGAAAATCTCGTAATTAAGGTTAAAAATAATGTGAAAAGGATTTAAAAATATATATAACACCCATATTATTTCTATCAGCTGATTTTAGTTCAGTAATTATTATCCAATATTTGAATATATGGTAAATTGGTGCCATTTTTCCTTAATAATGACATTAATATTATTTTAAGTAAATAATAAATCCAAAAATGTCACTCTCTTTGTTTTAATAACTCTAATATTTTTTCAAAAGTATAAATAGATAATATATTTGGTTATGAAAGGTTATTTAAAATATTAAATAAATAATTTTATCATGGTATTTGTTTTAAATTTTTAGTGGTGGAATAATTACCTTAAATGCTTACACAACACCGACACAATGCTTTTTCAAGTATTAGAAAAATCAATCAAATGATTTTAAAAACATACAAAGTAATTTTTTTGGAAGTTTACAGAGTTCCATGAATTTTGAGGATAAATATAATGTATTAGTGATGTTTTAATAGTTTATTTTCAAACTAAATTACTATCTTGATTTTTTAAAGTCAATTATGTGAATAGTCCCAAAAAACGACTCTGATGGTATTTATGTAAAATTATATTTTATTAAATGATTTAAAATTAATAAAAATCTTATACAGTGTACCCCTTTCTCTATCATTATGTTTTAATTATAAAAAATAATCACCTATACATCTAAAAATTTCATTTAAGTGATTTGAAGTTAGTCTTGATAACATCATGTTAGAATCATGAAATAACATTGAATAATCCTTGAATAAGTTTTAATAGACTTATTAAAGTCTTGTTAAAGTATACAGATCATTAGAAGGAATTTTATAGAACTAGAGGAGACACTTGTTGAAGTTTCAACAAAATGGATCACACCTAGGCATGGTGCAAGGTGTTTCAATGAAAAAAAACTAGTTCCAGGACATGATAAGTAATGCTATGTTGGATAGGTCGAGTGGAAAGTCAAATGATCAAAGGAAGGTGGCCACACCCATGGTGATAGGAATTTTAAAGGCCAATATAACCATGTTTTTTTCAATAGGGCATGGTGTAATCAATTTAATTTTATGACGTCTTAAGACTGCATTTAATGTTGGTCAAATCTTCTTTAATCTATTATTTAACTGATTTATTACTCCATGATACATTTAATAAGTTTTCTAAAGGATTTAGAGGATATAAAATAGATACCTTTTGGAGTATTAGAAATATATGAAACAATCAACTCATGAAAAACATTTCCACTCTAATCAAGAATATGAATCATTAATCCTTATCCAGTCCCTCCCCTCAAAGATACAACCTTCTTTCTCAATCTTAAAGTATCTCACATTTTTCTATATCTCTATATCTCTTTGAATTGTTCCCATATTTTAAGAGAGATAGAATACCAAAATTGTAATGGATTTTCACCTAGAAAATATTAACTTCTCATCCAACCTTATACCTTTGGTTATTGGGTCTCCTTTAAAACCAATTAAATCTTGGTTCTTGGGTCTCCATTAAAATAAAAGAATGTTTGGTTCTTGGGTCACTGTTAAAACCAAGGTAAGTGGTTATTAGGTCTCAGTTAAAACCAAGGAAAGTTTTTTAGAAGAAATATATCTCTAATTGAGGTGTAGAGATATAGGGGAACATTGTGTGCTATTTCCAAATTCCTTATCAAATCACTCCCTCTATTTTATTTACTTTTCCACATTGCATCATTTTAACTCGATATGAATAATTTCATAAATTTTATATGCCCATTTCCATACTTAATATACTTTGATATTATTTATTTTATACATATTTAATTTATCAATTACCACTTAATCAATTTCATCAATTTATTCTATTTATATTTTAAAAATTTTTGTATTTTAAAATTTCCATTTATTTTATCACTTTAAATTTTTAAAGGAAATTCAACCCCATCTTTCCATTATTTTTTCAACCTAGAATTGGTGTCAAATAGGTAATTTGTATTTTATCAAAAATTTTATTTGATTTAAATTTTTTTCAATTGTTAACTGATTTTAAAGCTTGATCTTTTTATTATGGCTTCCAATTATTATTATCTTACTCCTATATTTGATGGCACCAATTATTCTAATCGAAAAAATAAACTGTCAACTTTTATTAGTAGTATTAGTTACCCTGTTTTGAAAATGGTAATAAGTGAATATGTTCAAACTAAATAATCTGAAGATAAGTGGAATCCAAATGATATTAAAAACATTGAACTTAATAGAAATACAATGAATTTCTTACATTATAGTCTTTATTTAAATGAGTTTAATCATGTTTCAAATTAAAAAAATCATGAAATATGAAAATTATTAGAAGTCATACACGAAGGAATAAACAAATTTAAATACACTATATTGGATACGTATCATCAATATCTGGAATGTTTCTCTATACATACTAATGAATCTATTAATATCATTTTTATGCGCTTTACCAACATTTTTAATGGTAGAAAATATTTTAGTGATTATTTTTCAACAAAAATACTCACAAAGAAAATACTTTGGGTTTTACCTAGTTTATGGGATCCTAAATTAATAGTTATACAAGAAGAAAAAATGTGAAGAAAATGGTAGTTGAGAAACTCATCAGATTTCTCATGACATACAAAATCACCCAGAAACACTAAGCATTAAAAGAAGGAATGAAAGCTACTGAAACTTAAAATAAAATATATTTTAAAGAAACCAAATATGTAAATTCTTCCAGAATTTACACCGATAATGAAGGTGAACTTAAACAACTGGTAAAAATAGTGAACAAAATTATAGAGAAAAATAAATCATCTTGATGTTCCAAAAATCAAGACCTAATTTAAGTTATGAATGTGATATGATATGAATGGAACAAAATGTACATATTAGATCATAATTTTTGATCTAAAAAAGTGGTTGAAAAAAGGGTAAGAAATAACTTAAAGTTTTGAATTAGAGTGATTTATCCTCCTGAAATGACTCAAGTCCTTAATGCCTCATGGAACATATCAAGGAAGTTAATTAGGTTAGTCATACAATGTTTCATTATCTTTATCATTACTCTATTAAAACCACTTCTTCTTTATCTTATTCAAGTCCCCCAAGATTTGAAGACATTAAATAAAATTGCAATCAACTCAATTTTGTTTCATCAACTTGATTATTTATATAAAAAACCTTAAAAGAAATATAATCAAGTTATTCAAGAAAAATATCAACTTAAAAATGAAATGAATCTTCTTTCAAAATTTCTTTTTTCTTATTCTTTTAGAAATTCTTTTCAAAATCTTTTAATCTTTTTTAAAATCTTGATATTCACTATAATATTTTACTTTTTAATTAAGATGATGTGAGATTTATGTTATATGATCTATTTGTGTTATATATGGGGAGTTTTTTAATGATACATTATCATTTTATCTGATTATAAACATGTTCAAATTATTTTATCCTTTACTAAGCATAATATTTATGGAAAATATTTTTTTAAAACAATGATTTAAATTTCTCATTGCATGATTTTATTAAAAAATAAAATATTCTTTTATACTCCTTGTTTTCCTTTTTGATAGTCACAAAGGAGGTAAAGTTTTAGGTGCTTTGTATTTAAGTTTTATGTGATTTTTTTTTCAGATAAGTTTTATGTGTTTTAATTTTCATTATTTGAAAAGTTATTTTAAATTTTTTTTTATTGGGTGAAAAGGAAAGAATATTTTTTATCTCAAAGGAGGATATGATTATTGGTTTTTTGGGATAATTTTTTTATCTATTAATCTTGTTGAAAATATTTCATTTAAGTCTTGAGCATGATGAATATAATTTATACACATTGAATATGTTAAATTATAATATATTTAATTGATTTGAATTCATGTTCCACTCTTGATTTAAATTTAATATATCTTTTTTATGTTAAGTGTTTATGATCATCAAAAAGGGGGATATTTTTGTACTTTTCTCTCTCTCTTATCATGATATTTTAATTATCATAAACACTCACTTGTGTATCTAACAATTCATTTAAGTGATTGGTAGCTAGTCTTGATGAAACCATGTTATAATCATGAAAGAACACTAAAGTATACTTAAAATTAGTCTTAATTGACTTATTGAAGACTGACTTAAGTCCTTATGTCCTTATAATTCCTTTTTATAGAAGTGGATGATCTACTTATTGAAGTTGTAGCAAAATGGCCTACACTAGGGAATAATGCATGGTGTTTTAGTGAAAAAGTGGCTAGTGCCAGGTTGTGGCAGGTGAAGCCATGGTAGATAGGTGGAGTAGAAATTCAAAATAGGAAAATAAAGGTGGAAACACCCTTGGTGTTGGTCATTTTTAAGGCTAAAATAGACATTTGTTTTCACCAGGGCATGGTGCAAGTCATGTCTGGCTATGGAAACTTTAGACTATATTTAATATTGGTCAAATATTCTTTAATTTAGTCTTAAATTAATTAATTACTCCCTAGATAATTCCATAAGTTTTCTAAAGTATTTGAAGGATATAAATTGATTCCTCTTAGAGGTATGAAATTTTTTAAAATAATAAAATTGTGAAACAACTCTCTATTCAAATAAATATGCCAAATCATTAAGCCTTCTCCAAGCCATCCTCTCAAAGATCCAACCTTCTTTCTCAATCTTAAATGCTCTAACCTATGAATCTATCTCCACTTTTCCCAATTTTACCCATATTTAAAGATATATAGAATAAAATAATTATTATTTATTTTCACTTATCAAATATTCTATTCTCATCCCACCTTAGATCTTTGGTTCTTGGTCTCCGTTAAAACCAAGGAAAGTTTGTTTCTTGGGTTTCCATTAAAACAACAAAAAGTTTGGTTCTTGAGTATCTATTAAAACCAAGGGAAGTTCTTATTTGGTCTCTGTTAAAACCAAGGAAATGTATTTATAATTCATATATCTCTAATTGAGGTGTGGAGACATAGGTTCAACTTTTTTACAATTTTCAAACTCTATAAAAAATCCTCTCTCTTTTATTTATTTTTCTACACTGAAAAATTCTAACTCGATACACATAATTTCATAAATTAGATAAAATCATCTCAATGATTAATATAATTTTATATTATTGATTTAATACATATAAAATTAATCAATTATCACTTAATCAATTTCACCACTTAATCTTTTTTAAAATCACTGTATTTCAAAATTGTCGTTTGTTTTATCGCTTTAATTTTTAAAAGGAAATTCAACTGCTTTTGCCATTATTTCTATGACCAAAATTATATTTATCCAAGTTAATGGGATATGGTCAATAATTTCAACCATAATCCACCTAATGGTGACATTTACTTTTATAGTAACTTTCTTGACCCCTAAAGAGTAAAGGACTTTTATATTGTGGTAATTATCAAAAGTGTTAATTGGCGGTTAAAAATAAGAGATAAGGGTTAAAACAACACCTAAAAATGTATAAATTTCATTATATGAGATTTGTTTTAATTATATTCATCCTATATTTAAAATATATCAATTTTTATCTACTTTAATATAAAAATAAATTTTTGTTAACTTAAATACTTTAAGTAATTCTAAGGGCACCCCTTGGCTCTCTTATATAAGGACAACGCCTATCCTCTCTTCATCATAATTATTTAGCCACTTATCTCTACCAAAACTTATAAAAATATCTTCTTAACCTTTTTATAAAAATTCTAGAGGTTTTTCTATTCTTAAAATACCATCCCTGGTTTCCTTAAGGATAGATTCAAAGAAAATTCTTTAAAGAGGAGGTAATCATCTTAATTGAGTGTTTTCATTTAACTTCTTATCCTACCTCCTTAAATTCTTTCCTAACCATTAAAATATAATAAAACCCATATCTAACATATACTAAGATGTTATTATTTTAATTTCATAACTTTATTCATCCCATTTTCCCATCAAATGGGAAATGAAAGCATTGCTCATGCATACGTGTGGACCACCACCTCCATGAAGCAATATGATAATTTTCCAACACTACCTATCATGGATATTTATAGTTATGAATTTAATAAATATATATGATATTTATGACATTATTATGGTTATGTAAAAGTGAATTATTATTTACCTTTATTTCATTTCATCTATAAAAAAATAGAAATATCACTCGTGCATACATACAAACCACCCTCTCCATGAAGCGATGTAATTAATTTTTCATCACTAATTTATATGTAAAGTTTCCCAGTTTGGATTTAAGTATCACTGAGAGGGGTAGGGGTGAATTAGTGATATCTTTTTCTTTTATTTTTCCTTAATAATGAAACAACCTTCACCTCTTGTTAAAGATTTATTTCCTTGCTGAAGACAATTCAAACACATATCCACAGGAACACAAGAATTTACAATGTTAACTACTCAACAAGATTATATACGTCATTGGTATGGTTTGGAAACATTAAAATACCACAAAATCCACTAGAAAATAATTATTTTTTTTGGAATACATTGAGTAGGATATTCCTTTACACACTTTTATCATTATGAAAAAAATCCAACAGTGCGTGTGCTTATTATAACACAAAATGATGCAATACAATGTTACAATTTTCACTGATCAACTACAAAAAATATGCTATTTCTATAAAATTATTCACTTAATTACCAAAATTTTGTAAGGACTTACTATAATTCATAATTAAACTTAGTCCAATTCCGAATCTGATTTCCAAGTCCGATTGCTCAATATGGAAATCCCTTTTTCCCACGTATTGTTAGTTTATGAAAATTTATTTTGAAATCCATTTTAGTGCCTTTGAAAATTTATTTGAGTCCATTGTGAACTATCTTCCTTACTCCATGAACTATATATATCCTATGTGAACTGATTTTTACCCCTTGGAGCGAGTGCTTCACTGACCACCTTTTATTTCATGGACTGTCTCCACTCCACATATGGATAATGCCTCATGGAACACCTTTCCTATGAGGTACCTTTTCCTTTGTGGGATATATAGCCCCAAAAACTTCTTCAGTGAACTATCCCTGTGAACTACAACCTTTAGAGAAATATTTTCTCTATAAACTCTTCTTATTCATAGAATTCTTCTTTGTGAAAAACTTAATACTTCTCCAAATTCTTTCTACAATGATGATTATTTCTTATAAAATTTGTTCTACTCTAATTATGGGATTAGGGTCATTCTATAGGAAAATAAATCCACAAATCCCACTAATCTAATTTACCCAAAACATTGCTGCGGGATGACCTTCACCATGAACTGTGTTATGCAATATGTATAGCGCCTTTCCTCTTTCACGGTGACCGATCTCTTACATGAACAAAAACCCTTTTTGTATCCTCAAATCATTGCCTCCTTTCTACAAACAAATCACCCTATCTTAATTTCAAACGACAAGACTCCCATTAATTGTGATCCTACCATGAAATATTTTTCCTATGTGGTCCACGTAGCACACTTCATGGCCTGTATAGCGCTACTATGTATAATCATTACTTTTCCAATTTTCCTTTCATGACCCACATACCAGCTATGAGGTCTGAGAACTATGCTTCATGAACTCCTTTGTGAAAAATCCTTCCTTTTCTATAAAACTAATTCCTGATTTTGAGGCCCAAAAATTTGTCAAACACTGGGAAGCGACACCACCTTAACAAATATTATTTAGAAACACCAACCATACTAATTTTTTATCATTTTCTTTTATCATGAACCTTATCAATCATGATCTTTAATCTTTTATAGTTCATATTTAACATCATTATATTTTTGAAGGAAAGTATTTTGACTTCCCCATCTTCCAGCACTATATTTCTTTCTAATAAAACCTAAATATGATTGGCAACCACTTTTCTCCTGCTTTACTTCATAAGTATTGAATCACAAGTTATATAAACAACTTATTATATTTTTGAAATAAAAATCAGAAGAGCATCATAATATTTTCCAATACCATTTACAAAGTGAATTGATTTATCCTTATTTGACAATAGAAGACAAAACTCTTGAAAACAACAATTTATTGCTTCCAAAAACTTCTCCATCTAACTTGGTCTAAAAAATCCCCCCCCCCTTTGGATTTTGTTTTCAATCAATATTTATAAATCACTGAACTTTATAACATCAAGATATGGATTATTTATTAACAATTCTAATGATTCATGGGATAACTCATTATAGAAAATAATAATTATTGATAGAAAAACCACAGTATCCAAAAGTAGTGACTATGATACCTCTTCAGCTTTCCTCTTCAGCCTTTATTCCTCATTATTCTACAATTATTCAACTTTCCTAGAATAAAAAAATTTTGTTTCCCAATAACCACTCCAACAAATAGTTATAATAGTTCACACACTTACATGGGGGATTCATAGCTTATAAAAAACTCCCCCTCAATGCATTCTTCCATAAGTATAGATTTATGAAACAATTATCCCCATTTATAACTCTATCTAAATAAAAGATGAGAGAGGGGACAAAAACAAATACCTTAACCTTTATGATAAATAGGTTGGATTCCCATATTCAACCTCAATTTATAAAATAGTTCCTCTAGTAAAGGTTTTGTGAATATATCAACAACTTATTCTGATCCAAGAACATACTTCAGATTCAATTTATTCATCTCCAAATGCTCTTTGATGAAGTGGTACTTTATGTCAATATGTTTTCAATGATAATTTTGTACCATATTCCTTGTAAGATTGATTGTAATTT
The DNA here is from genome assembly GCA_963277665.1 of Viscum album. Lineage (NCBI taxonomy): Eukaryota > Viridiplantae > Streptophyta > Magnoliopsida > Santalales > Viscaceae > Viscum > Viscum album. The sequence continues at coordinate 1,836,716,052 of OY728129.1, forward strand.
GATTATCACATCCTAAGATCAAGCATAAATTTACTTCAACAAGTAATTCTTCCAACTATGTATTCATCCATATAAGTTGGGTAATAGATCATGTGCAAACTAAATACTCATATTCAACCATGCTAAGAGTTATTGAATTCTATTTCTTTGTATACCAACTATTTTCTCCCCAAAAGAAAACTCCACCAGATTTGGATCCCGTGTCATCAAAATTTCCTTCCCAATCAACATATGAATACCCAAACAAGTCAATAATTTCTAATATATCATAAATAATTCCAATATTTTTGTGCCTTTGATATATATGATAATTATTTTTCTATAAATTAAATTTGATTCTTTAGGAGCACTCTGAAATCTTGAACATAAGGTAATAACATAAATAATGTCAGGTCTTGAGGAAATAAAATATAAGAAACTTCCAATCATCTTTCAATACTCTTTCTGATAAACTTATTTTCCTTCACTATCTTTATAAAACTTGGTTTCAACTAAAATTAATGTGGAAACTTCTTTTGAATTCTCCAATCCAAACTTTTTAATAAGTTCCTTAGCATACTTTTCTTGAGAAAAAAATGTCTTTCTTTTTCTATAAAATTTGTAACCCAAGAAAGTATTTCATTTATCCCAGTATATAAATATCAAAAACTTTTTCATCTCTTCATAAAATATTTCACAAGATCTTTAATCATTTCTCACAAAGATAATGTCATCAATATAAACAATTACAATGAGAGAAAACTCATGAATTTATTTTATGTAAATATTGTTATCAAATCTTCCTTTCTTAAAACTCAAATTCCTTAAGAAATTATCAAATTTTGAGTACCATGCCCTCATAGATTGTTTTATCCCATAAAAGGATTTCTTTAGATTACACACAAAACTTTTATCATTCCCAATAATAAATCCACACAGTTTTTCAATGTAACCTTCCTCATCAAGATCCCCATTCAGAAATGCAGACTTCACATCCATTTGAATTTTTTTGTAACTTTGTTGTGTAGAAATATAAATAATGGTTATGATTGTTTATAACCTTTCCACCAGAGAAAAAGTCTCATCAAAATCAACACCTTTAATTTTTGAGTAACATTTTCACACAAATTTAGCCTTGTTCCTTATCACTTTGCCATTTTAATTCAGCTTGTTCTGGAAAACCCATTTCGTACCAATAATATTTTTGTTATCCATCTTGGGTAAGGGTTACCAAGTATCATTATTTTATATCTAATGAAGTTATTAATTCATATCCTAAACCCATTATGGACTATCAAAAGCTTCATTCACATCATTCAGCTTGACTTTTGAGTACAAAGAAGTGTGTGTAACAACTTTTTTATGTTCTTCTTGTTTGAACCTTCTGATGTTGATCACCAATAATATTCTGAGTCACCACTTGATTCCTCAAACTAGGATGAGTTATTTTAGTTTCATTATCACCACTTGAAATAATTGAGTTTTATTCTTCTTCTTGAGTAGGATAACCAATTTCTATAGAATTATCAGAATTGTTAATAAAACATTCCTTATCCTTCACAACTTCCATATCAACATAAGTTTTATTTTCTTTATCAAAATTTTTAACAACTTTAAAATTATAAGAATAAAAAATTCTTATTGTTTCTTTGTTGAAAAATCTATATCATTTTCCTTACAGATCATATCCAAGGAAAATTTCATCTTCACCTCTTTGCTCAAACTTTCCAAGGTTTCATCCTTTTTTATTTATGATGCACGGTCTCTAAAAATCTATTAAGTGCTTAAAACTAGGAGTTTTTCCATAAAACATTCATATGAATTTATATCTGAAGTTGGACTGTAGAAATATTAGGTTTGAATATACACATCAGTACTCATGGATTTCCTCCAATGGTAATGAGAGAGACCATGTTTAAGTAACATAGTTTTACCCATTTCAATCAGAAATATATTTTTTCTTTCAGCAACCCCATTTTGTTGTGGTTTGTATGGTGAACTGAACTCATGATGAATTTCATGATTCTCAAGATAAATGTCAAAATATTCATTCTTATACTCACCACCATTATCAGTTCTCACCTTCTTCACTGAATACTCACATTCCTTCTCTACTTTCCTCCTGAAACTCTTAAACATTTTTAGAGCATCTAACTTATGTCTCATATTTATAACACAAGTAATGTGAGTAAATTAATCAATGAAAGTGATGTATTACTTATCAATATTTTTTGATTGTTTTATTATTGGACCACAAATATCATAATGAATAAGTTCCATGGTTCGTTTTAAAAAAATGTCAACTTTCCTAGGCACTAAATTTGTAATATTTCCTTTTTGATAAATAGTGAAACACCAATATATTATTCTCGACATATTAGGAATATATTAGATATTTTCACACTTTGATAACTTGCTCATGTTTCTCTTACACATGTGTCCTAACCTTTTATTCTACAACTATTTTTCTTCCACTATACCCATGTAATAAGAGTTTTTTATTTCAACAACATGAATCAAATTTTATTTTGTGCATTGTACTCTTGTAACTATCTTTCTATCTTCCTCACTTTTTACAAAAAGCCCATATTTTCTAAAAATAACTTTTTTAACCTCATCAAAATGTTGTGAAACACTCAAAAAGTTGTGTTTTAGACCATTAACATATAAAATTCTCCTAGATTTCATCTTTTCTATCCCAATGATGGCTGATCTAACACCTTTTATCCTTAGAGATTCATCATTTCCAAATGTTACCATTACTTCTTTTAATTCTTCCACATTCCCGAACAGATTTAAGTATCTTGTCATATGATAAGAATACCCACTATCTAGAATCTAATGTTGTTCTCCTTTAATAGATTTTAAACTGGTTTGAAAAAAAAGAGATTTTTATTCTTCCTTTTGTTTCTTCACCTATATCTTATGAGAATTGTTAAGATTTTTTTGTGGTGGTAATAAAATAATACAACCCTTAGAAAGATTTCCAGGTTGTTCACATCTTTTGCAAATAGTTTCTAGTGGTTGGAACCTTTTCTCAACTTTCACACCAACCTTCTCAGATTTCATCCAAACTTCCTTATCAGACTTATTATTTTTATAGGATTGACTCCCCATCAAAACTTACCTTATATAACCTATGAAATAGTATAAATGTTTTTGTTTGAACGAACACATATTTTCAATATGTCTGAATCCACCATAATACCAATAGTATCTATAGAAAGAATATCTGCCACTGAAACTTCCATACTGACTGAAGTTGTGAACATGCTTCTCCACAACCTTTGTGTCTTTCCTATATAAACCACCAATATTTATGTTATCAATAAAAATATTCATTTTCTTTTCATCCTTATCAGAATAAAAAGTAATATAAATTTTTTCAGACTTAAGATTTTTTGAAACTTATGATTTTTTAGCATTGTTAACTTTGGACACAAACATAACTTTCTCAACTTTATTCTTCTCAGAAACAATTCTAGATTTCTTATCAAACTTTGAAGTTAAATTTTATCAATAATTCTTAGGTTAGTTCTTACCAAAACTTTCAAAAACTTATGATATAGAGTTTTTGAAACTTATATCCCTATGTTCATCTTTAGAAAGTTTTTGTTCGACAAGTTCTAACTTTTCTTCATTTTTTCTTCAGATTAACTTCTAGATGTTCATTAAAATTATTTTCTTTATAAAGAGAATTCATAAAATAATCAATCTCTTTTAGAATCTTGAATTTATCATCAGGAAAAATATCTTGATTTTTTGGTGATGAATTTTTATTTATCAAATTTCTGTTTTCCTTCTCAAGTCTTTTAATATTTCTCAGACATTATTTCAACTCTTATTTAAAATGATATTCAAGTTGAGTTTATTCTTCTTCATAATTGCTGCTCCCAAAATATTCTCACTATTGTAATAAATTTATTTTCTCCATCTTTCTCAGTAAAAGATTTTTTGGATTCAACTTCAATATATTTTTCTTTTTCTTCATCTTTATACAAAAAAGAGTCTTATTTTATATTTGAATAAATTTTTATCCTTCCCTCTGGAAAAATATTTATCTTTATCACCATGTTTCTTCCACGATTTTCTTGTCCTTCTTTTTTATTCATCACTATCTTTTTATTTCTTTATTTGAGGGAAATTAGCTACAAAGTGCCCAATGGATCCACATTTAAAACACTTCAAGTTAATTTTACCTTTATATTTACCTATGACTCTTCTCAAATTTTTAGAAAATAAGGATATAATTTCATCATTTTTTTTCACATACCTCAATTTTGGAGTTAGATTCAACAACATCAACTTCCTTAAGAACCTTCTTATACTTTTATTTCTGGTCATATTTGAAAGAAATTTGTCTACCATATTTTGTTTGTCTCTTCATAGTATTCTCCCTTATAATTTCATAAGTGATGAGAGTGCTATGAAAATTATTCATAGATAATGTTTCAGGGTCTCTATCTTCCAATGAAGAAGCTTTAACATAAAATTTATCAATAATAATTCTTAATATATTTTAAAAAATTATAGAATACACTAAATTTTCACCAAGACATCTGATAGTGCTGAAAATGTCATTTACCCTAGTAAATAATTCACCAATAGATTCAAACTCACCCATTTTCAAGTCTTCATACTTCAGCCTCCAGATTTGTAGTTTTTCATTAGTCAATTTTTTATTTTTTCCATAGATATTTTTAGCTTATCCCAGATACCTTTATCTATGGTAAATACTTTCACTCTTAAAAACCCACTTTTAGAAAGTGATGAGAATAAATCATTTTTAGCTCTTCCATTATTCTCAAGATTATTCTTATCTAAAAGTGTAAGAGGAACCTTGTCATCAATAAGAGGAAATCCATTTGTTGTAGCTTCAATAAATCCATACCCAAGAGACATAAGATAAGGAATCATTCTATATTTCCTGATATGATAGTTTTTTCCAAAAAAGTTTAGAATTACCATACTATTCATGCAATTAAGATTCTACACCATAAATTCTCTTCAAAAATTCAGAAAATAATAAACAAAGGGAACCTGTGCTTTGATACCAATTTAATTTTCCCAGTCAGAAGTGTCACTGAGAGAGAGAGTGGGAGATCAATGATATCTTTTTCTTTTATGTTTCCTTAATAATAAAACAAAATTCGCCTCCTGTTAAATATTTCTTTCCCTACTGAACAAAATTAAAACACACATCTACAGGAACAAAATAATTTATAAGGTTCACTACTCAAAAATAGTAGCTACATCCTTGGTATGGTTTGGAAACAATCCAATACCACTCAATCCAATAGAAAATAATCCTTTTGTGTGGAATACAATGAGTAGGATATTCCCTTAAACTCATGTAGCACTATGAAAAAAATCTAATAGTGCATATGCTTCTTCTAGCACAAAATGATGAAATGAAATGTTACAGTGCTACTTGATCAACTATCAAAAATATTCTCCTTCAATAAAATTCTTCACTTGCTTAACCCGAAGCTGATAAGAACTTCCTAGACTTTATAATGACACTCAGTCTGATACCCAATCTGATTTCTAGCTCTGATTTCTCAATATAGAAATCACATTTTTCTGTATATTTTTAGTTTGTGGAAATTGATTTTAGAAAATATTTTAGTGCCATTAAAATTTTACTTGATTCATCCATGAACTGTCTTCCTTCCTCTGCAAACTATTCGTATCCTTTGCGAACTGAGTTGCACCGCGTGGTGCGAGTGCTTAACGGACCACCACTTCTTCCGCAGACTATCTCTGCTCCGTGGATGGATAATGTATCATGGAACAACTTTCATATTCAGTCCTTTTTCCTTTATGGGCTATAGATACCTACAAAATTCTTTAATGAACTGTCCCCACAAACTGCCTCCTTTATGGAAATCTTTCATCCGCAAACTTTTCTCCTTCACAGAATTATTCTTTGCGAACAAATTCAAACTACTCAAAATTATTCCCACAAAGATGATTACTTATTATAAAATTCACTCTACTCTAATGAATGGATTACGTTCCTTTATATAGGAAAATAAATCCAAAAATCCATCTAATCCAATTTACCCAAAAATTCAATATGGGACAACTTTCACTTCGAACTGTGCTATGTGGTCCATATAGTGCCTTTCTTCCTTTGCGACAACCAATATCATTCATAGAAAAAACACTTTCCAACTTCTTAAATCACCACCTCCTTTCCAAAAATTAATCACCATATCTCAACTGCAAATTAAAAGCTTCCTGTGAACTGCGAGTCTTCTGCGAACTATTTTCCCCACGTGGTCTGCGTAGTGTTCTTCACTATCTGCATAGTACATATATGCCTAATCGTTATTTTAAAAAATTTCATTCTTCATTACATTTATCTCTTTTTTCATCCATGAACTATGCTTCCAGAAATAATTTGTGAAAAATCCTTCATTTTCTATAAAACAAATTCCTAATTTTGAGGCCTATAAATTTTACAAACAGTGGTAAATGACGCCACCTTAAAAAATATACTTTGAAAACACTAACCATACTGATTTGAGGTCATCTAATTTTATCACAAACATTATATATCATTATCTTTAACCTTTCATCGATCATATTTAGTATCATCATATTTTCAAAGGAAATTATTGTAACTTCCCTATCTTCCAGCACCATATTTATTTCCAATAAAACCTAAATATGATTGGAAACATGTTTTCTCCACCTTTCCTTCATAAGGATTGCATCAAAATTTCTCCAAACAACTTATGATATTTTTGAAATACAAATTGGAAAAACATCTTCATATTTTCCAAGACCTTTTACAAAGTGAATTGTTTTATCATTTTTGACAACAAAAGACAACACTCTTGAAAACAACTTTTTCTAACTTCCCAAAACTTCTCTATCCAACTTGGTCCCAAAAATCTCAGACTTTGGAATTTTTTTCAACCAAGATTGATAAATCACTAAACTTTGTAACCTTAAGATATGGATTACATATATATAATTATTAGTCTACGTGAGCTAACTCGTAGTAGGAAACAAGAATTGTTGACAGCAAAACCACACTATCCAAAAGTAGTGGCTATGATACCTCTTCAGCTTTCCTAAAAAACCTTTCTTCCTAAACATTCTACACTTTATTAGATTTCCTAGAATACAAAATTTTTGATTCCATACACCCACTCCAATGAATATTTTGAATAGTTCAAACACATACATGAAGGATTCACAGCTTACCCACAACTACCCTTTTATGCATGTTTCCATAAGGATAGATTTATGAAATTTTTTCCCCTTTAAAACACTATACAAAGGTAAGATGAAAGATGGTATAGAAACATATACCTTAACCTTGATGAGAAAAAGGTTAGAATCCCATGTTTAACCTCAATTTATAAAATGGTTTCGTTGGTAAAGGTTTTGTGAATATATCATCAACTTGTTCTGATGTAGGAATATACCCCAACTTCAATTCATTATTCTCCACATGATATTTGATGAAATGGTACTTTATGTTAATATGTTTTTAATGATAATATTGTAACGGATTCCTTTTAATATTGATTGTACTTTGATTATCACATCCCAAGAGCATGAGTAACTTTACTTCAACAAGTAAGTCTTCCAATTGAGTTTTCAACCACATAAGTTGGGTAGCAGCAACATACTCAGCTTCAGTTGTGCTAAGAGTAATTGAATTTTATTTCTTTTTATGCTGACTGAATTTTTTTTTTACCAGAAATAAAACTTCACCAGATGTGTATCTTCTACGATCAGCGATTCCTTCCCAACCAACATCTGAATACCCCAAAAAGTCAATACTTTCTCAGCTATCATACCTGATTCCAAAAATTGTTGTTCCTTTGATATATATGAGAATTATCTTTCTATCAATTAAATATGACTCTTTAGGAGCACTCTGAAATCTTTCACATTAGGTAAAAACATAAACAATATCGGTTCTTGTGGCAGTCAAATATAAAAAACTTCCAATAATCTTTAGAAACTCTTTTTGATCAACTTCTTTTCCTTTACTATCTTTAAAAAACATAGTCCCCACTGAAATTGGTGTGGAAACTAGTTTTTGATTTTCCATGCCAAACTTCCTAATAAGTTCATTAGAATAACTTTCCTAATAAAGAAAAATTTGTTTCTTCATCTCTAAAATTTGTAACCCAAGAAATTATTTTACTTATACCAGTATGGAAATCTCAAAAAAAAAATTCATCTCTTTAGAAAATATTTCACAAGATCTTTCATCATTTATAGAAAAATAATTTAATCAACATAAAAAATTATGATGAGAGAAAATTCATGACTTTATTTGATGTAAATATTGATACCAAATCTACCTTTCTTAAAACTCATATTCCTTAATAAAGTATCCAATTTGGAGTACCATCCCTTTAGAAATTGTTTAATCGCATACAAGGATTTCCCCAGCTTACACACACAACATTACTCATTACCAACAACACAGACACACAATTTTTTAATATTATCTTCCTCATCAAGATCTCCATTCAGAAATACCAACTTCACATCCATTTGAAAAATTGTTTAACTTTATTTTGCAGCAATAACAAGAAATATTATGGTTTTTTCTAAACTTGACATATGAGAAAAAGTCTCATCAAAATCGAAACCTTCATTTTGTGAGTAAGCTTTGCACACTAATCTAGCCTTGTTCCTTATCAATTCTCCTTCTTCTTTGAGCTTGTTCTAGAAAACCCATTTTATACCAATAACATTTTTGTTATCTGTTTTGGGCATGAGTTCCCAAGTATTAACCTTTTCAATCCGACAAAGTTATTAATTAATAGCCTAAACCCATTTCATATGCTCAAAATTTTCATTCACATCTTTTTTATTGACTTTTGAATACAAAGAAGTATGTGTAACAACTTTTGATGTTATTCTTGTTTGAACCTTATGATGTTGATCACCAATAATGTTCTAAGCCTCCACTTGATTCCTCATCCTAGGATGAGCTATTTGAGTTTCATCCTCATCACTTTAAATATATGAGCTTGATTATTCTTCTTGAGTAGGATTACCAGTATCAACAACATTATCAGAATTATTAATAAAAACTTCCTTATCCTACTCAACTTCCATATCAGCATAAGTCTACTTTTCTTTATCAACATTTTCAATAACTTTCACATAATAAGAATAAAATATTCTTCATGTTTCTGTGTTGAAACATCTATATCGTCTTCTTTTTGGATCATATCCATGAATAAATACATATTCAACTCTTTTCTAAAAATTTACATGGTTTACACCTTTCTTATTTATGATTCATGGAATCCAAAAAACTCTTAAGTGTTTCAAACCCATAATTTTTCTGTAAAAATTTCATATGGAATCATATATAAACTTATCCAGTAGAAAAATATATTTTCAATATACATAGCAATACTCATGGATTTCCTCCAATAGTGATGATAGAGACCATGTTTAAGTAACATAGTTCTCCCTATTTCAACCATACTTCTATTATTTCTTTTAGTAACACCATTTTGTTTCGGTGTGTATAGTGAACTGAACTCATAATGAATTACATGATTATCTATATAAATTTCAAATTATTCATTCTTATACTCATCACCATTATCAATTCCCAACTTCTTCACTGAATACTCACATTACTTCTCTACTTTCCTCATGAAACTCTTAAACATTTTTAGAGCATCTGACTTGTAAGAACCCATATCTTGTTTTTAGGTATATTTTTCCTTTATGGTTGTTTTTGAGAAAAATAGGAATTTTTAGAAATTTCAGGAGTACACACCGTGTACTTTAAATACATGCTGTGTACCCAGTTGCTATAGGTGACTGTGTGCGAGCCGTGTAACAGATGGGCACATGGCTGTGTGTGGTGACCTAGAGAACGCCTAAAGTGGAGGCCAGAAAAAGAAAGTACACATCATGTACTTTTAAATAACACACCATGTACTTTATTTTTTTTCATTAAATAGATCGGGGTCGCGTCTGACAGACAGAACACACTTCTTCTCAACCTATTTCATCTAGGAGCATCTGTACGACTGCAGATATTCTCTGAGCCCCCGACTCGCCGTGTTTTCTCCAAACTGACCGCTGTCAATTGAGTTGGAATTGCCACAGTGAGTTATCCCTTCTTTTTGAAAATCATCTCCTGATTTCTCATCTTCTATGAGATATCCTCGACTGAACATTATTAACATTTTTTTAGATATACAGTGTTATTGGGTGATTCAAGGCCTAAGGTTCATGTATATCATTCGTACAATGCTGAGGTAGGTGGTTTGTGCCTTCCCGTAGTTAGTATTTGAGTTATATGTGCAAAAATTTCCCGATACCCTTGTTTAGGGTATTGCATGCTTATGGATTTTAGCCATTTTATTGCCTTCTATGCCTTGTTTTATTGGATAGAGGTTAATGGTTTGAGAATAGGGTTATCTTTTCCAAGCTATGGATGTTTTTCCCAAGTTGCTTGTTATTGACCATTTGGTCTAGCTTTGCCTGTTGGTATGCTGTGTTGTTTTCTATTCCTAGTGTTGTTAGGATAAAGTGATTATTTATATGATATGCTATACCCTGCCTTGTAGCTATTTTAGCCAAGTAGTACTTTGAGGTTTACTTTGGATGCTGATTATCATTTGTGCACGATTGCTTTACATGGGGATGCAGGAACCTGGTGTAGTGAGACCATAGGGGAAATTGACATTGAGGGATTTCCCAGAGTGTCTGTTATAATTATCACACTATGAGACCATAGGGGTGATTGACGTTGAGTGCTCCCTCAGAGTGTCGATAGTTACGTTAAGAGACCACAGGAGGAATTGACGTTGAGTGCTTCCTCAGAGTGTCTATAGTTTACCATTAAAAGATTATATAGGGAATTGATTGTGAGTGCTTCCTCTGAGAGTCTTTGATTATACATGACCATAGGGGGAATTGATGGTGAGTGCTTCCTTAGATAGTATTTGTTATATCATTTTTGTAAATTGAACCAGAGGGGTTAGACTGTGAGAACTAACCAGAGGGTTACTTAAGATTGTCAGCTAAACCTGAAGGGATAGTTTGTGAGAACTTTCCTAGAGGGTTTCTTTTATTTATAATTGGTTGGATAAAATTTTAAATGTAAATTGATTGTAATTGAATTGTTAGAACTGTTTAATTTTGAGTACTTCCATATTTATTACTTCTTTTGTATTTTTCCTTCTATATATATTCACTGACTATTAGGCACATATATTTGGTTGGTTGCCTACTAGGATTCACCTAACAACCTGTTTGGGTCATGATTTTGGGTCCAAATATATTATATTGTTGCAGGTATAGATAAGGTCAAGTGCCCTTTTACTTTAGGTACTTGATTGCTGTGGAGCTGGAGAGCATGGGACCAAGAAGAGGCTTACTATGCAGTTGGAGTTTATCTGTTTTCTTTTATACTTTGTTTTATTACTATATTTTATCATTTTGACTTATTTGGATACTTTCCTAGACATATGTATCATGCATCATTATATATATGTGCTTGAGTTGTTTATTTGTTTAGTCTTCCACTGTTTACTTATTGCATGCTTTTACGGATTCCTCTATTGTATATCTATTATTTCAATTGTGTTACTCTTCCAACGAGGGAATAGTTTCCCCACTATCACACCCAAGGCCCTTGCTACAGTCATCATCCTATGGCGTTCGGGGAAATGTGCTTGAGGCCTTGTGACCAACCGGGTACAGGGTACCCCTAGGCGGCTTCTGGAACCGGGATGTTATAAAGTGGTATTAGAGGAATTATTTTTTTCTTGACTTACTCTTTGGAGCCCATATCTAGGGATACGAAGGAATAGGTACTTGGTAATAAGCTGCTCTTGGGAGTAGCTAACCTGTGTACAGGGAAAATCCAATTTACCTCGTATATTGAAATTTTTCTATTTTTACAATTTTACATTTGATTTTATTTCACCATTGGGTGATTCACATGTTTTGTACTATTATTGTTGATAATATTGAGGTTCTATTTCTATTGAAACCTGATGAGATGAGGGTATTCCATCTCATGCATCATATAGGCACTTTCTAGAGATCACATTTCATGAATTCTTTCCATGCCATTAGGGTGTATTAGTGATTGCATGTTGTTATGATAGATGTTGTGCTAGATATGAATGGTGTTGTGATAGATGCATTGATAGAATACCTGCTATTTGATAGGGTATTGGATTGTGTAAGGTTTTGTTTGAATGGATGCCAAACTTTGGTTCTTGAGGTGTTATGGGTCCTCATGGATCGGAATTTGGTGGATCATTTTATTGTTATTCCTTGTTTATGACATGTATAAGATGCCAAGATTTGATTCGTGGGGAGTATGGGCCCTCACGAATCCAAATTTGGAACCTTAATGATTTTTTCAGTGTTTTCTGGGTTCCTGAGTAGTTTCCGAGGCTTACTATCTAAAAAAACCCATAATAAATGACGTGTAATGATGAATACATGCCATGTGTCCTTCTATTAAGGAAGGAACTGTTTTTCTTAAGTACACGCTATGTACAATATATACACGTCGTGTAGTCTCTAACCACATCACTGGATGTTTGGCCAAAGACACAGGGTTGGGAAATCTCGGTGGGACATGTCGTGTACCAGATGTACACACCGTGTTGGGTAGACCATGTGTCCACCCGTGTGACTAACAACACAAATGGATAAAACTTAAGTTATACCCGCCATGTTAATATTGAACACACCGTGTAGTGTAACCCATGTATCCATACGTGTAACGAACAACACGAGGCAGTGAAATATTTCTAGTACACACCGTGTCCATCTGGAACACGCCTTCTAGAGTGAGCCATGTAACTGACTGTGTAACTGATAACATGGGTCAGTGAAGTTCATCTAGTACATGCCATGTTGGGAACTAACATGCCATGTAGTCTAGTTCTAGGAGATCCATGTGGCTTAACCATGTCGAAGAACTTGGGCAGGGGAAGAGGATTCAAGTACACGTTGTGTGTTAGGACAACATGCCATGTGTATGGTGTGTTACACGACCTGGGTTGGAAATATTACACACCCATGTGAAGGCTTAAGAGAATACGCCATGTAGGCATTATACATGTCGTGTATCCATGTTTTGAAAAACTTGAATTATTTCTTTCTCTTGTTCCCTTCTTACACTTCTAAGTTTCAGTCCCTGATAATCTTGATCTAAGGTGTGCGCTTGACCTTGCAGAGTCATGCCACCGAGACGTCCTCTGGTTGTCTTCCAGATATAGGGAAATGATCAGACAACAGATATGGATGATCAAGGACTACCATTGGATCCTCCTATTGTTCCAGTCTTGGCACCAGCCGTCATCCCAGATACTGGTGCCGAGGCACAGTTCCAAGAGGGATTTTTGAGGTTTATACAGACCATTCAGGGAGCATCGCCTCCTACCCCATCAATGTAAGAATTGACGCGAGTTTTCCAGCAGCACCATCCTCCCACCTTCATAGGGGAAGGAGGAACTCAAGCTGCAGAGTCATGGTTAGAAGCCATGCTATCTATCTTGGAGCATCTGGATACGCCTCCAAAGAGGAGGGTGAATATTTCTACATACATGCTTCAAGATTACACCAAGAGATGGTGAGGTGTGATATCATAGGCGAGACACCAACAAGTTATGGCTTGGGAGGAGTTTCAGCATACCTTCTACAAATTTTTCTACCCGGAGACTTTGAGGGCTGATCGAGCCTAAGAGTTCACAAGTTTGGAGCAGGGTACTCTTTCAGTTGTAGAGTATTCTTCTCACTTCAAATAGTTGCTATGCTTCACACCCTTTCTAGGAGGTGATGAGTTATTCTTGGCAAGAAAGTTTGAGGATGGTCTTAGGAAGGACATTTGGGCTCAAGTGAACATCTTCTGGTTGACTTCCATAATTTCTACAGTCAACCAGGAACTGATCACGGAGTTCAACCTGAGGGATTCTAGAGCTGTGAGCCAGGGTGGTTCCACATCCAGAGTTAGTGCTTCTATGGATGATAGTAGGAAGTGCCGCGGGGAGTCTATACGTGGATATCTGAGTATACGGGATGCACCTTCAGGTATCTAGGTGGTATGCTACCAGTGTGAAAGGGTTGGGTATACAAGGCCACTTTTCCTGAGAGACCTAGTGGAGTGCCGATCTTGCGGAAAGATGGGCAATCTTCAATGCTTCTGTCAGATCCTCTCA